>OZ014476.1:10549542-11252415 GCA_963965965.1 Trididemnum nubilum | reverse complement strand
GGGTTAACTCTTATCTAACCCTAATCCTAACCCTAACTCGCCTTTTAGCTCGATTTTCACCTTTTTCCACTTTTCCGCTTTTTAGTATCGTCAAAGGCGGAAATCGTGCTAAAAGGCGGTTTAGGGTTAATAGGAAAAGGCGGTTAGGGTTAGAGCATATTTGTTAAAGTTAACCCTAGCAAACTTATCCTACTTTCCCACCTTTTAGCACGATTTCCACCTTTTCCTACTTTTCTGCATTTTGGTATTGTCCACCAAAATCATTCGAAATCTGGTTTGTTTCATTGAAATCATCAAACTAAAGAGATGCGAAGTTTGAAGATAAATGCCTAATCATGAAATTCTAAATAAATTCGTTCTAAAACATCTCCTTTTCAAAGGACGCTTTTTAAACTTTTTTAGGACGCTGTACTTTTTTTAGAACGGAGATGTTTTAATATGAATTTATTAAAAATTTGAGTTGCATTTGGTTTGTTGGCAGGTTTAGGATGATTGGTCATTTATCTTCAAACTTCGCATCACATTAAATTAATGATTTTAATGAAACAAAGCAGATTTCAAATAATTTTGATTGCGTTTTAAACTTTTTTTTAGGACGGAGGTGCTTTAATACGTACCCGTACTGCATTTATCACCGCATGAATTCGCATCTAATTTTTTATTAAAAACTAAATTTTTGAAAATAACGGACGCGTTGCGTTCATCGGGATAGTTATTTATAACCACTTCGTACTACCGATGAGTTTATTTATTGATTTTGACGTTTCGCTTCCCAAACCGGGAAGCTTCTTCAGAACAATTTTCGGCAGTGCTGCCTTTGCAGTTACAAAAAGATAAATGAGAAAAAAAAACAGCAGAAGATAGGTAACAGTAAAAACATACGAACATCACAATAGTTGTACTATTATACCCGAATACATTAAAGTAATGGAACAATAACATTATATAATATTGAAAATTATTTCACTAACAGCGTGAAAAAAAAAGAATACTGAAAAATTATGCCACTAACAGCGTAAAAAAATTTAATAATATTTAAAATAACTAGGTTGCTTCTCTAACAGTGTGAGAAAATATGAAAAGGATCTATCGCAAAGCATTATGTACCAGAAAAGGTTTTTAGCTCAACAGAGATTTATTTACGGACGGAACAATTAACCCATCATTGCGATCTAAAACGTTCAATTCCAAAGATTTTTGGTTTATCAAATAACCTTCCACTATCCGACGCTTGTGCCAGTGTGGTTCCCTCCTTAATATTTTAGCATTATCCCAATCTATAAAATGATCATTTTCTGCGACATGCTGACACAGTGCAGATTTTTTTCAGGTCAAAATTCTTCACTGCATCAATATGCTCACGTTTTCTAGTTTCTAAGCTTCGGTCTGTTTCACCGATGTACACCGCATCGCAGTCACGACAAGATATTTGATAAACAAGGCCCGACTTTTCTTTGTCCAAAACTTTGTCTTTGGGCTTACAAAAAATATTAGACAAGACACAAACAGGCTTCATAGCCACTATTAGAACTACATATTGAACTAAATTTTTGTTGATTTTAATTGAATTCCAATTAAACTTTTAATTGAATAAACCAGATTTGAGTTGATTTTTGATAGCGTTCTAAAAAAATATCGGTTTGTTGGAATGGCCGATCTTAATGCGTCCTAACACGTCCCTACGCGTCCTAAAAAAAGTATTACCCTTGCGCTTCTGCCTTCTATGATGAAACACGCTCTTGCACTTGTACTCTTGTCGCTTCGACAAACATCGCAAGAGCGAAGCGGCGAAATTCACGTAAAAATATCTCACCGCTGAAATGTTACAAGTTACGTAATATTATCCTACAAGTGGAGTGCTACGCAACGTAGCAGCAGCCACGGGTCCACGACTTTTCGTCGCGACCATTTCGGCGTAGCCCTTTTAGGCGCCAATATTCTGTGCTTTTTACTAACACTAACCCAAAGCCGTAACCCTAACCCAAACCCTAAATAAGTCAACTGTCAAAGAGCACCGAATTGGCGCCGAAGCGATCAGTGCAGAAAACGTACGGCAACGAAATAGGTGGCGCCGAAATGGTCGCGCCGAAATGGTCGCGCAGAAATGGTCGCACCGAAAAGACGCACCGAAAAGATCCCGCAGCCACTGTCAAACAAAAAAGGTCTTTATAAAGTTTTCCGCAAAATTTTCTGCGTTTTCCAACAAAATTTTAACGGTTCAAAAAATAGTGCTGTTCTCGAGCTGAGGACAAGGCAATTTTCGAGGACTTGAGGCTTCGAAGCCAAGGCCAAGAACTTAACCTTCGAGGCCAAGGCCAAGGACTTCAAAATGTGTCCTCGAGGACTCCACCTCTGGCAAAAAGAATCAAACTCTATTCAAAATAGTAACTCTTTCGGTTCTTCGCTAGTTCATGGTTAATAGAAGAATATTTCTTTGTATTGACATACTATGGACTGTACATCTCAAAAACAACTTTTTCAATCTTTGTTCCAACTAAAGATAATGCTATTAACACTTATTGTTAACTGTTTAGAATTATATACTGCGGCAAGTACGTAATTAGATAACCTAAACTAAATTTGAACTCAAATTAAACGTCTTTATTTTGCTTTGAAATATACGGATTTTTTCAATATTGAAATATATGAAGGTTATTAAACCTCAAATAAGCGAAAGACGAAATCGATAATAATTGAAAGAACAGAGCGTATTTCATCAAGCTTATTTTGGACGAATAATAAACAACTTTCGTAAGCAATTTTGTTGCTTATCTTTTAGCCGTTTATTATATGTACAATCAGCGATTACACTTCGAGCTATAGTTTAAATTTAGGCTTTCTTTTTCAAATATATTTTAGGTTTAGCCTTAAACCAATTTTGTTTTAGACGTCTTGTGCCCACTGGAAAGATAAATGAGAAAATCACGTGACAAAATAAAATCGAAGGTTAACGCAAAAATTATTACAAATTGGGAACCAAAAAGTGCAGATTGGCCGAGCGTGAAAAACTATCATATGACGTCATGGGGTTTGAAGCAGAGTAGCCATATAAATGCTTGAAAATTGGTCATTTTGCTTATCATTCATAGTTTTGGGGGATTTGGTTATTGAAATGCAATTCAATAAACTGGCGTTTTGTAAAGTCAAGTTCTACATTTTAGTTTTAGACTTGGAACTTGACTTCACAAAACTCCGGTTTATCGGATCGCATTTCCTTAACCAAATCCCCCCCAACAATAAAAAATCATGCAAACAACCAAAGCATATAATAACAGTCCGCAGACTTGATTACTCTGGTGGCTATAGAAGTCTTTGTAGAAGACACGTTTTGAGCATAGCTTATTAAAACGTTGGCAAAAAAGTTTTCTGCCCGCTAGTTGAGGTATTAAACTTGATTTAATAAATGGTTTAGCTTAAGCCGTTTAAAAAATTGATTTTGGGGTCCGCTTGGGGATTTCCGAGGTGTGAGTCCCCCAAACTATGTCGAATTTTGTCCCTCATATCTTAACTGATATCAAAAAAACAGTGCCCTAGGTCAAGCTGTTCAAAAAATTGGTTTTTGGGGGGTCCACTTGGGGCGGCTCTGAGTGGCGGCACCCCAAACTGTATCGAAATATTTGCCTCTTAAACATCTGCTGATATCAAAAAACTAGCGCCCTTGCTTGAGCCATTTTAAAAAAATGATTTTTGAAAGTCCATTTGGAGAGTTTTCGGGGAGGTAGTGCCCCCAAACTATATCAAAATATTTGTTCTTAAATATCTACAGATAACAAAAAAATTAAAAAATTTTGGGAGACAAAATTGCGTTTGCAGCCCAGCAACTTTGAACTAAAATTAGATTTCGACGTTTTGGGATTTAGGAGAAGACCGTACGAGATTTAAGGAAGAAAAAAAAAGGAAAAAAAGAAAAAGAAAAAAAAACCTTATCGCAGCCAAAAGTGGGTTGGTAGGAATGAAAGGGTATTTTAAAACCAGTGGCGTAGCGTGACATTTCAGATGAGGCAGGCAATTATGATGACGTTATTGGTTCAAGCAGTAAAAGAAACAAGCAACTTACAATGCTAAATGTTTGGTATTGCGACTAGGTCTCCTCTCCCCAGTACAGTACACAGTAGTGTGTACAATCACAAGTCTTTCTTGTGTTACTACAAACAGTGACAGGTCTAGCAGTTGAAATGTGGCAGTAGCCAGTAGGCTACCATACTAAGCTAATACTAACAGTCAAGTAGGCCTAATATAACATCGAGGTTAAAATAGTAATTGTAGAACTAAGCTGAGCTAAGTTGCTGAATAGCAAATACATAGCCTCTTTTCCTGATGTCATTATAACATATCGCAACCTGGCAACCATGAGCGCTACTACTAAGTTTAGTATCCAAGATTAAGCAGGCTAGTAGACTCAAGGCTAGTCCAATGCAAGTATGGCTAGGCCTTGCATTGTTTAGTTTATTTAACAACAAGTAAAGCACAAATAAAACAGCTAAACAACCTACCGGTAATTTATTGATAGTCTTAAAAATTTATTGCAAACCTAAAGTAAATTCTACAACTAGGCTAGCCTAGGCCTACTAAGTACTGACTGGATCAACTAGCGGTAAATCTCTGTTTAACTAGATTTTCCATCTTGCTTTCACTCTTACAGCCTATCATTTAGCCAAAATAGTGCGAACAGTAGGCTACCATATCAAAAACTCACTCTGACTTACATTACCTAATGCTAATACTTACCGGCTATTAAGCCTAGGTTTCACCGTTGAGTTATTCGCTTTTTGCAAATCTCTAAATTGCATAAAATAAATGGCAACACGTATGCAATATTTAAATTTGCATGCTTTGGTGCAAAGCTTGTGGCCTGTTTTAAGTTAAGATACTGTTACAAATCTAAAATGAAAATAGAGACAACATTTTACAAAAACAAGAAACTAGACGTATAAAAGAACTTTGCAGCAAACAATGCGCCAATCAGAGTTTTCAAACCTATTTAATTTTGTTCGTAATTTTATCGAAAAATAGCGATTTCTTGAACCGTTGAATGCAATTTAAACATTGCATCCGTGTTGCCATTATTTTTATAATTTAGGGATACGCTGAAACCAGGCTAAAACTGAAATCGATGAATTAGGTGAGTCTATTTATTGCTACTTTAACTTGAAAGTTAATGCTCGTAACTGTGGCAACTTAGTTTAACTTAGTGTTAAATTTTTATAGGTTATTGTTTAAATGATTATTTTCTTTTTTGGCTAAGTGAAAACTGACTAGGCATGCAATGCATGCATGGAAAATACGCCCCTGATGAAGACATACAACCATGTGAAATATTTTTTGCCGTACTAAAGCTGTTTTTAAATGAGACCGCTTTAAACGCCAAACTTTCCGTGCGGTTTTCGGGCCCTAAACCAAAGTCAGATGACTTATTGCCTGGAAATTTTGTACAAACATGCAGCTTATTAATTTCAAACTGCTGTCCAAATTTTATGTAGCAAGACCTAACTGTTCTCGATTTATAAGCAAAGTCTGAAACTTCGCTCTCGTTAGTTTGAAAATTTTCCAGTAAAAACTGCAGCGTCAGACTCCTCCATAGCTAGTAGCTACAAGTGAAAGTTTATTCGGATCAACTTGTTATCAAGTCAACTCGGAGAGTGGCTCTCTAGGTTGTTCAACCGAGCCGGTCGACCGCATCGGGACGCATCCTTTTTACACAGATGTTACAAAACAAAGAAACACTCGACGTGGGCGTCGGTCGTTCCAACTAGATAAAAATTTCCGGGTAATAACATCTTTTATTTGTTGTTGCAGTCCCGAGTCTGACACACTAATTTATCACCTTCAGTAAACTATCTTTCCTATTTGTGAATATTTTTCGTTTTAAGAAAATGTTTATTTTTTTTCTGTGGTCATCTTTAGTGTACGTGAATTATGTGAATGAACTTAGTGATATTCTTTACAAAACTTTTTGATGACTGGCAGTTATTTTAACAAACGGCTGCTAGGTCAGGAGAGTAAAAGACGTCCTTTTTACGACGATCCTGATTGTATGGTATGATGTAGGTTCAACTCGGGCCCTGGTCCAGGCGCTTAGCCAGAAATTTGTTATAGGGGGAGACTGTTTTGGGGGTTTGGGGGCGGAGTCCCCCGCCGCCAGAGGCCAATGGGGGTCTGGGCGCAAAGCCCCCAGCCGCCGGAGGCTTGGGGTCTGGAGGCAAAGCCCCCAGCCACCGGAGGCACGGGGTTTGGGGGCACAGCCCCCAGCGCTCGAAAATTTTTGCATTTTTTTGCAAAAACAACTTAAATTTAGGGCTATTTTAATAAAAAACAAATGCTTTTAAAACGTGGCATAGAAATTGGCAACGCAACATGACTCAACTGGTTGCATTAATGGGATATGTGGGAGATGGCTGACGATAACATTGTAGTTCTCGTGTATGCATGCTAGTAATTCATAAAACTCTATTATTCAATAAAACTCACACGGAGTAATCTATTTCATCTACATTTTATAGAGAAAATAATTTGGGGGGGCTAAAGGAAAGATATTTGAAAGAAGTGATTGATAATTAACTAATACTGAATAGCCCCCCTCCCTCATTCCTGAGTTTATAATATATTTGATGATAAAACTAGCGATCAAATCTGATTGCTTATTTTTGGGCATTTTTCAAAGTTTTTATTGATTTGTGACTTTTATTTTTGACAAATTAGCATCCCCCCCTGAATGTATGTTTCAAAAGATGCTTTAAATTATTTTTTGGTCCATTCCAGCGCCAAAAAACAGTCTCAAAAAAGCTAAAAACGTGGTATTTTCCTTATTCTGCGTTTAGGTTGACTGGCCATTGGGGGGACTATAGCGCTCCCCCCCCCCCCCTTCTTTCCCGGCTACGCTACTGCCCTGGTCACGTTTTTGCGTCCTTGGATAAGACGTTTTACGAATTATCTCTACTTGGTGACCTAAACAAGCAGCAAATTTACATGGGGAGAAGTAGAACGTCAACCGTAAAGAGATCGACTTCTAATTAAACTGGTAAGGATTTATACCAAAGAGGAAAACACAGTCGCTTTTTTGTGATAAGAGGATCAAGATTCAAATTATACCAATCAATTATGTTATTAACGGACAATTGTTTTATTAAACGTTTGAATAACTGACATTTGTTTAATGTTTTAATAGCGTGAGTTTGCGTAATAAACGTTTTGATAACTAACGTTTTAGCGTGTCCTCTATTGCTCAATAAGTAGTCTATAGTTCATTACCACAGTTACCGCAACACTACAACTTCGAAAGCATCATGAGGCTAAGGTAACTTGTTTGTTTTACTCATTTTGATATCTATGGCTTATGATGGACGTTACTTTTCTAGCAGCCCAAAGATGGGTAAGTCTGAAACCTTAAGTCAGTGCTTTTTGCTAAAGTTGGGCTTATTGTAGCCAGTTTCTTCACCTTTGCCAGCTTGCTTCAGCTGTTGTAATGAGCCGAGACTACCGAAGAAAAATAAAACTGACAACAGCTACATTCAACTGCAAAAGCATAAGCCAGGAGGGTGACTAAGCAACACATCGTAAGGATAATGACGTCGCAAGCTCTTTAAAGCGAACAAAACTTACGATGTCGTAACTCCAACGATTCGTTGCATATTACGGCACCTGCTTTTTAGTTAACGAGAAATATAGGCTTGCTTAGTGTCAGAATATGATTCCACGACGCAATTTAGCCTCTAAACCGTGCTATTACGTAAATTTTCCACGCATAAAAGTCTAAATTTAGTTTGAAGTTTACGTGTATTTATTGAATTTTGTTGAAAATTTCAATTACACATTCCATTTAACTAAAAACAGTTAAGCCTTATTCAAAATCGTAAAAGTTCTAAACTTCAGCAAGTTATACGTATTTGCAGCGCTATTTTACAGCTGGTATTGTAATGAGGCTACTTTTATTCGAGACCTGTTTTTTACACTTTTAAATGTTTTAGATCTCATTTTTGCTTATAATGGACATAGCCAAGTCTGAAACGTTTAGAAATTTTACTATTTTAAATAAGGCTTTACTGTTTTGAATCAAATTAAATAGAACAGCCGTGCAATCAGAACCGTACACATTCTAGTTGTTCTTTAAGGCAGTTCACATTTGAAATGTACAAAAGCATTCGACAATCACAAGCAATATTTCACCAAGGTCTACGTAGCTGCGAAAAAGGCCTATAGTTACTTTGGATCAGTTTTCAAACAAGCCTAGAATAAAAAAGCTCCATTTATTGAGGAGTTCAAAAGCTACTTCTGGCCATCAGTAGCGTAGCCAGGGGGGGAGGGGGGCTCGAGCCCCCCCTGGCCTGAAAAGTAAGCAAAATAGCACGTTTTTAGTGCTTTTAAGGCCGATTTTTGCTCCAAAATTGAAAACAGCCTCCCCCCAAAGGGTTTTCGGAGCTGAAGTTGTGAAGGACAGGCCGTCATTTGCACCAGAATAGTGGAGTTTTTTGATTCTGGAGCTCACCCAAAGTCGGTGAAAACCTTTTTTTTGGAGTTTACCTGTTTTTGGTCAACAAAGACCTTTAAATTTCGGCGAAGACGTTCTTTTTTTTTTTTTTTGGAGATCACCTAATTTTCACTAAAAAATCGCCTAAATCCAATTTCAAGACTAAAGAAAATTTGGGTCAAGTTCGTTTACGGTTGGATCAAACTTCCAAAAAAGCCCCCCCCCCTCCCTTTGCGAAATCCTGGCTACGCGCCTGTTGGCAATTAAACTTTGAGAACTCCGAGAGAACTTAGCATAAAGCGTAAACCAAAACCCGGACCACTACTTAGTAAATTTTAAAGAAAAATTCGAACTTAACAGCGCACAAATTGTTGCCTGGTTGTTTAAAATAAACAAACGATATGCCCGCACGCTCACAATTTTACGCCCAGTATAAAATCTTAGGCCCAATGGTGTAAAATCATGAGCAAATCCTAGGTTTATTCTAAACAGAATTTTGGTAGGCGTAGCTTTTCGCCTTTAGCAGCGCACAAGCCGCCGGTTGGTTGTAATAAACAAGGAAAACGATCATACGTTCATGATTTTACTCCCAGCAGTGCAGATCTTGTCTTAAACCTAGTCAAACACAGAGCTTTGCCGGTGAAAGCGCAAAGTAATTGCAGAGTTTAAACATTTGTACCGAAAATGGGTGGCCTCAGACAACTTGACAACAGTCCTAGTTGCATAATTTCATTCCCACAGCTAAAATGGTAGCATAACGCTTGTTAACAACCAATTTCGCATCAATATGACGGTCATTTTGCTTGCTTATAATCTTACTCAGGCTGTAAGGTGGTGTGACACAAACAAACTACAGCTGAAATGCGACACAAGAAGTCTTTCATAATTTTTGCTAATTTTACTACAAAATTTCTCACAAATCATTACAAAATATACATCTTCAAGAAATAAATAAAGATATAAAAATTGGAAATAAAGGTGACCATATTTGTACAGATTGTCAAAATATTCCAAACTGAAGATCGTAATAAAAATAACGGACGCGTTGCATTCCTCGGGATAGTTATTCATAACAACTTCGTGCTGCTGATGAGTTCATTTATTGATTTGACGTTTCGTGTACCAAACCGGAAGGCTTCTTCAGAACAATTTTCGGGAGTGCTGCCTTTGTAGCTACAAAAAAATAAATGAGAAAAAAATAATAGCTGGAGATTGGCCCGGCGCCAGGATAGCGTGACTGGGGGAGCATAAATAAATTTTGGGATGGCACGAAAACTTTATGTATTTGAATTCGAAAGTGTAGACCAAACGAAAACGGTGTTCAGCACAAAATTGGACGAAATCTGGGGTAAAGACCAAAAAAAAGTTCTCCATCTCAAAAAAATACGCGAATATCCACAAATTTTGGTTTTTATCTCAAAAAACGTGCAAATTTCCATAAATTCTGAGGTGAAGACAAAAAAAAAAAGGTCTTTATCCCAAAATATACGCTAATTTTTATGAGTTCTAGGGTGAAGCCACAAAAACATACAGTGTTTATTGCAAAATCTTCGCTAAAACAGTTCTTGCTCACGAATTCTGGAGTGATAACCAGTATTTTGGGAGTTTCGGGCCCCGAATTGCACTCCAGTAGCACCGAGCCTATTAATTTCTTCGGGCCACAATCCTCGCTTGGAGGGGCACAATTCTTGTTTGAGGGACACAAGCAGTCATTTGGGGAGGCATGGCCCCGGAATGCCCCCCGTGGCGCCGGGCCTGGCTGAAGATAAATTACAGCAAAAACATAATAAACATCACAATACTTTTACTATTACACTCAAAAACATTGCAATGACAAAACGATTACATTACCGGTATATAATATGGAAATTATGTCACTAACAGAGTGAACAAGGAATGCAGTATGAAAAAATAAAACTATTTCACAAACAGTGTGAGAAAGTATGAAACGGATTTATTGCAAAATTTTATGCACTTGAAAAGGTTTTTAGCTCCAAAGAGATTTAAGTACGGTCGGAACAATTTACCTACCATTGCGATTTAAAATCGTTTTAACTTGAATGTTTCAATATATTATTTTTTTCTCATGTATTTTTTTTGTGACTGCAAAGGCAGCACAGACAAAAATTGTTCTGGAGAAGCCTCCCGGTTTGGTTGGCGGAACGTCAAATCAGCATATACACTCATCGGTAGTACGAAGCAGAGGTGGAGTCGAGGACACAAGGCTCGAGGCCAAGGCCAAGGACTCAAAAAATTTCGAGGCCAAGGCCAAGGACAGACCCTCTCGCGGCCAAGGACCAAGGACACAGACGCAAGTGTTCTCAAAAAAAAAAAAGGTCTTCAAAATTTTTTTTTCAGGCGATCTCTACTTGAGGAAACCAAAAAAAGGTCTTTGCAGATTTTCCGCAAGGTTTCTGGCCTTTTCCAACGACCAACGAAATTTCAACGGTTCAAAAATAGTGCTGTCCTCGAGCCGAGGACAGGGCAAATTTCGAGGACTTGAGGCTTCGAGGCCAAGGACTTCAAAATGTGTCCCTATCGAGGACTCCACCTTTGGTGCGAAGTGGTTATAGTTGAAGATCTTGCTACCCGTGAAGCGATAAGTTTGCAATATCAATTCTTAACAGATATTCCAAATTTAAAATACGAGCAAAGAATAAAACTGCTTCAAGCTAATTAGAACTGAAAAGTCGTAGTGTCAAAACAAGTCGTAATATTACATTCAGGTTGCAGAGCGTGAATTAAGTGAAACTAAATTGTCACAATTATCAAGTTATTGAATTTTGATTTGAAGAATCCGTCAAATTTTCTTACTGAAATTTGGAAAAGTTTCAAGTAGTCAAGTTACACCAAATACCGTCATCTTAGCCGTGGTATCAATTAACAATTAAAAGTTACTGGCATTCTTAACATTCGGAGGTACTGCAACTGAAGTAATAAAACGAAAAGCTCATAACTTAAGAATGGTTATAAAAGTGAAGCAGAGATTTGGCGAAACAGTTTTTGCTAAATATTGCATTCCGATTTTTGGAAGATTAATTTTACAAACTCTGTCGCTGCTTGCAGCTCACCAATGATTTATCTTTTCCTAAGTTTGGAAGTTTCAAGTAACAGATGTAATTCAAAAACAACTGTAGTATAAAACTGAAAATAAGTACAGTAAACGAAACTTTGAAATCTGTGCATTGCAATGCGGGAACGACTAAAAAGTCTGCAAACTACAGTGTAGATAACCTTGACAGATAACTTCAAAAAAGTAAAAGTCATAGAAGCTTTGACAATTTCACCATTAATTCAGTCATGTAGGGTTTGACGTTACCATCAGAAAAATGCTAAACGGAACATCCAGAGCATATTAATTCAAATTATAATGTAAAGATTTAAAACTCCTAACAGCCTGTTTCATCGTCACGGGATTTTCAGGGGATAATCTTATTCACAACTTAGAATCTTATTCAATTCAAGTTAAATTCTTTTTGAATGAAATTATCCCCAGAATCCCGTGACGATGATGCAAGCTGTAGGAGAGTCGTTATCTCTTGTATAGTGTAATTGAATGAAGCTATTTTGCTAGTAGATAGTTGTCTTTCCATCACTGCCACGCAATTGGGATGAATCTACAAAATTCTTGCTAATCTCCGATCTATCACGCTGGTAGCAACTCAATACATCGAAGCCCTGATTACACGCAATACTGTTAAATGTTGACAAGCTTGAGCGATAAAAAACTTCATAGAAAGAAGTACCGGTACGAGTCTACGGCAACGATAAATCGAATTAAGCAGGTTTATACATTTCCGATCGACGTCAATTCGCAAAGATTGTGCTTTTTGTCACTTATGACAAATACAGAGCTAAAGTTTTTTTAGTTGCACGGTTACAGGAGCGAAGCATCAAATTTATAGCACAACCGGATAAAGAAAGTTTGAGCTTTTCTTTCATTCGTTCCGTCTAAATTTCAAAATTGTTTGATTCAAGTAGTTTATCCGTCTCCCTGAAGGCCATATTAATGCTTTCGGCAAAAACCTGCAAGACTATTTCTCTACTTGAACGAAAACGTAAGAAACGTTTGCGTAGATGGAGTCTGTGCAGAGCCTGTTTTTCCTTTGACCGTGATCAACCACACAACACATGCAGTTTTGGAAATTATCACAAAACATGAATTTGATTGGAGGAGAAAGCGTTCAACCTGAGCAAAATTACAAATCTGCATTAAGCGCACACAAATTAAGCAGTCTACTAAACTATGTACAAGCTTCAGCGTATTCAAAAAGGGACCTTGTTGGGATCCCTGAGGAAACCCCATAGAGAAGTGAAGAAAGCTATTTCTTCATAATTGAGTTGAGCATGTCGATAGGAAGGGGGAAGATAATGGTGGAGTTCTTCTCCGAGCTGATGGCGGTCAGCGTTTGCAAGTATCTCAGCTGCATGGAGTTGGAAGACTCGCTCATCACATCAGCTGCTTCTTTCAATTTTCGAGAAGCGTTCATCTCTCCCTCGTCAGCAATCAACTAAAAGCAATTTATGGATGAGAAAACGGCAAACAAAAATGATGCGTTGGTCGAGCGGTACCGTTCGCCTCTGGAACGGAAGGTCTGGGGTTCAAATCTCGGACCGGTCAAATCGGACACAGTGGTGCCAAGGGCTCGCCACTGCAGCGACATTTTTTTCAAAAGCTGTGTTGCCCGGGCGCAATGTCGCGAAGATGGACCCGCAAATTCGTTACACGCTTCGGCGTAATACAGCGAGTATAATGAAATATTTGATCCGAAGATTATGCGTAGTTGTCATTTTAAAACTTGATAAACACGAGCGCTAAAAGGCAGTGATGCTATGAAGGGGCACTGCAACATCCTAAATTTTGAGATTTAACACTAAATGTATAAAAAATGATTGATTATCTACGTTTTTATTCCGTTGTTTCATTGTTTGACGTTAAATAGCTTTGACGGAAAAAAAATTGACTTTACGGGGCAAAAATTCGGTTGTGGCAACATGACAGCATCAAATTTGCGTACGTGGTTCCAAATCGACTAAAGTTATCGGGTAGGTCACGGAGTTGGAATGTGTTTTTGCCAAGCTTCTGCTGTGGCTTTGGCAAAAAGGTGTGTTTTTTAAAATAAAATTAGGCTTATTGGTTTGAATTTTTTTGTTTAAACACAAAGATATTGGATTTGCAGCACATAGAAAAAACTTGAAAAATAGGCCCTGGCCGATCGAAATCTTGGTTCGTGTTATAACTCATTTGCTTACCTGGTCATTTTTTGCAATTATTAGAGTAAATTAAGCCTGGTGCGAAAACGTAGTGCTGGGCTAGATTAGACTTTAAAGCGTTTAAAAATATACTGGCAGGCTACTTAATTAATGGTAGGTAGTACGCCTTGGCTAAGCTTTGTGGCAGGCTTATTGCAGATTGGTAGGCTAGTGATTAGTCTATTTCACCAAAACCCTTATGTTAAAGAGAATAAAACGAAACTAAAAAATATTCATTCGTGTATTTATTCACTATTTACTTTTTAAAAGTTTAGATTAGGGGTAGTTTAAGAGTTTTTGTAACCAAAATAATTTTGCTTTCCTAGCATTGTCGCTGCATCCACCATCATCCCTAATGGTCAATTGAAAAGTTGTTTGAAACAAAATATGGCAGAATTGGTACAAATAGCGGAAAAAAAGAAATAAAAATATCCTTCGATATAAAGCCGAAGAATTCCATAATTAGACTAAAAATTAAAAAAAGAGAAATACAGTACAACTTTACTCCGTGTGGCAATAAATGAGTCGAAATTAGACCTCAATGCCCCTTTAAAACGTTTTGGAAAATTCCAGTTTTTTTCTCTAGAACATTCTCAAGCTTTTTTTCAACAAAATTCATTAGCATAATTTTTCAATTTTATTTTAATCATTCAATTTCAACAAAATTAACCACGTTACCTCGGAGCTGATCCTTGCGTCAAAATAACTGATTAGAGCCGCAAAATTGGCTGAGCAAAGGTGGTTGATCTTTTATGCGCGCCATAGGGTACCTAGTCTGCACGTTCCGGACGGATGTTAGTTGATACTCGCTTTTTCAAGCGATAATTTTGCGACATTTCGGCGAAAATGCGCCCAATAAGCACTAAAAAGCATTCGACTACCGCTCATTTAGTTTTGAAGAATAGGATAAAACTAGGAACAATTATCACTTATTTTGATGCAAGGATCAGCTGCGGGTTAACGTGGTTCATTTTGTCGAAATTGAATGATTACAATAAAATTGAATGACTATGCCACTGAATTTTGTTAAAAAAAAAAGCTTGAGAATGCTCTGGAACAAAAGGCTGAAATGTTCCGAAACGTTTTAAAGGGGCATTGAGGTGTAATTGTTGGTGACAAAGCTATTAAATTTCATTCCAATTAAATAAAGTTGCAAATTACCAAACCAATATGTGACGGCTCGACTTCAGAGCAGGATTTAGATTGCGCGGGGGGCCCTTGGTACTTTTGTCTTTTTGGAGAGACAAAACCTCCGAAAAAAAAAGTAAAGAAGTCTTGCACTTGATAACAGCTTGCTTTACTTGTACGGCAAATAAGTTCGCGAGCAGAGCTTTACTAGAAGGGATAGTGTACTTGAACCAAAAGCTTAAACTGTTTTGTTTGAAAAACGTTTCAACCGGAGAGCGTGCTGAGCGAACTAGTTCAACTCAAGAGCATCACAAGCGAGGGTCCTGAAGCAGAACGTCAAATCACCCGAGGCCATGTTGCTGGGCAATTTTTGTGACTTTTGGAAAAAAAATTTCATCTCCATTTTGAATCACATTTACAGTAGACTATTAGTAAAGAGACACTCAAAACTCCCAAAACTTGAATGCCAGTTCAAGAGTATTAAATTGCCCATAGTCCCTTCAGTCGCCCCCCTCCCTTTACGTACAGGTCAAGTCAAAACACGATTAAACGCGTACATATTAGGAGTGAATTTTTATACGCTTGGCTAAGGAGGAAGCTGAAGCTCCCTTAGACACCCGGTTGTGCCACTGACATCAAAAATATTATTGAAAAAGATCTTTCTTGAAAAAGCTCAAAACTTTTTTTATGTCCGAACAGTGCTGTAAACTAAACAATTAAACGAAAAGTTTTGCAATTTGATAACTCAGGCGTGGATCCTCTAGTACGCGAGATCCCTGACACTGTGCCAAAGTGCTGTATGGTAAATCCGGCTCTGCTTGACTCAAAGACCTTACGGTCTCTTCAAAGTCCGTGTCCTTCCCTTTTATGATTGCTAACTTTGTGTACAATACCGTATGATTAGACGTGTTTATTTTCATGTGCCGTGTTAAGGTCGATCGCAAAAAAATGTTGAGTTGTCATAAAAGATCGAATTATTGGTTGGTAAAGAGGCAGTCATTTCTTCTATCGCACATTTTTTCTTCTTCCTTTAAGCATTAAGATTATTCTTTCTTCATCAAAAGTGTTGGCAATGTGATCAAGCCAGTTAAATGATGCTGTTATTTAAGTTTTCGAGAGTCGAGACCACCGTTTAGAAGTTTGTATATAAGACACATAACATGACGTGAGCCGCGCTCTGGTCTTTTGTTTCGCATATCGTAATAGCAGCTAATCCTCATTTCGTTCTTACTTGAGTTAAAGCGACAGATGCCTATTCTCAGTCGATTAAACTTCACCCAAGCTGCCCTGGAGTCAAAGTTCCAAAAGGGCTAGTGCCCGTTTCACAAATAAATTTTGTTTCCAAACAAAGTCTGCCCATTGAGATCTATTAATGTCCAGGCTAGCTAGGAAATAAAATCGCTCCAGAGCGGCTGCGACAAATGGACGTCTAGACTTTAATCCTGGGAAGGCTGTAGTTTTTGCCATCACTTTGAGGTAAAGAAGGTGGTTAGGCCACAGCGCAGAGTGGGCATCAAAAGTAAGTCGTTACCGGTACTTATTTCCAAAAGTATCAAATTACTTTGTCGGTACTCGGTACATTTTCGACTTCAATGACATTTTAAATGCTAAATTATGTGATGGCCGACACAATCAAACAAGCTGTTACGACTGTGAGCGTGTTTGTTGAAGATGGCGATTAAGAAAACGGGCCAGTGGCGGATCCAGAAAATTTTGGTGGGGGGGATTTGAAGCACAAAACCTCAAAAATTCGGATGTCTTCACCAAAATTGAGAGTGATTTTTCGGCCGAAATCGGAAATTCAAACGTTTTTTTCGCCCAAATTCAGGTGGTCTCCAAAAAAAAAAAAAAAAAAAAAAAAAAAAAAAAGGTCTTCACCAACATTGAGACTGATTTTTCGCCGGATTAGTTACGTTTAGGTCGGTGGGGGGGGGATGCATCCCGAAATGGAGCCGAATTATTCGAAACAGAGGCTGATTTTTCGGCCAAAATCGTTACTTTTAGGCTGGTGGGGGGGGATGCATCCCCCCCATCCCCCCCCCTAAATCCGCCACTGAAAACGGGTTGGTTAATCTCAATAAAATATTACAAACGTTCACAAAACAAAAATATGCTGAAAGTTAACTACGTTTACAGATTGAAGACCGTTCCTTCTGCATCTGAATTGTGGATGAAAATGGAAGACACAAAGTCACAATCTGGATCAGCCTCTGGTTGTCCGAAAAAATTACTACGGATTGGATTCGAACCCATGCCCGCAACAACATTGTTGTGTTGCCAATTAACTTTAACTTTTGAAGAAATTAAACAAAACAAAATTACTGACAAAAAGTACTGATGTAGCAAAACTAAAAGCAATTCGAAGTCCATACCGGTGCTCAAAAACAAATTTTATTGCCAGCAGCGGTATCGATACTGAAAAAGCAATTCAGTACAAAAGTAACTTGGTAGCCTACTGCCAACCACTGCCCCAAAGCTTTAGGTGCCAGGCACAAGCATACTCCTTTAAGGCGAAATTAAGCAGGTTAAATACTTGCTAAAATTGGTAGATAGGCCATAGGAGTAGGCCAAAGGTATTCAGCCACATTACGCAATGCATTGTTGACGATAAGATCTATGAGGCGAGTGTAGGCATTACAACATCATATTTATGTGCGTAATACTCTGCTGTGAAATCTTAGTCGTTATCAGTGTTGGGAAGACTCGAGTACGAGTCCGGACTCGAGGCGACTTTTTAAGGACTAGGACTCGTGCCCTTGAGACTCGGACTCATGGAATTTGAAAGGACTCAGACTTGGACTCGTGATTTTTGTTGAATGTCTTATTGTAATGTCTTTTTACAGAGCTACTATATATCAACAAAATATAAATGTGACAAGCAATGCATCAACTTTGGCAGGGAGAGGTTTCTTGCCCAAATCAAAATGAAACTAATTGAATTTGGTTTTATATTTTGGCAACCGCATTTTTTTAGCGTTTTGGTGTCATTGGTTTGATCACGTTTGTTTCGATGATGCCGGTAGGTAAAATGTGCTCAAGATATCGCATGGCTGAAAAGTTCTTGGAAGGTATTCACTATTCAAGTATTCGCAGGTATTGAAGGGAGATAACAAGTTTTGTCTGTGTTAAGTTATGTTAAATTTTACACCTGATTCTTTAATATTACAATGGAGAATGAAAACCTAAATAGAATTAGCTTGCATCCAAAAAATTGCTGATGTGACTGACAAAAATTACCGTATCCAGATGATAAAGCATGAAGTGTTTTTTTGATTACTCTGCAGTGCAGTGCTGGTTAACTTTTTCTGTGTATGGGCTTTGGTTAGGCCTGAATTTTCTAAGGTTTTTGCAAAAAAAAATTCTTTCTGTTGGTGAGTTAATTGGTTAAAACATGAACAGGTATATACAGCCAATTCAGCAAAAACCTATTCTTTCATTTTTTAAATTATTCATAAACCATAAAAACAAAAATTGCATAATGCATGCACCAAATTATGTACAGATAATGACAAATGTATTTAAAACTGAGGTTCTTCTTCTGAAATAAAAATAACAATTCTAGCCTATTAGTTATGAAACGACAAAAGATACCAAACCATGGCGACAAGTGGCGCAATCAGGATGGGCTAAAGGGCTTTCAGCCCCCTTTGCAAAATCACTTAGAAATATAATCCCAAAATTCAAGGGTTTATATAACCCAACAAATCCAAAGCTCCCCAGCAAAATCTAGTTGCGCGCTTGATCGCGAGCTTAATGATCCTCAACCCTTGTCCGTAAACTGATGAAAATTATGAAGGTCCTTCTATTTTTTAGCTTCAGCTGGTTGACTTTTGGCTTTAGGTTACTTCCAAAAGTAGTTAAACTACTGAAAAAATGCACAAAATTTGGTTCACTCAGTATTAATTGAATGCAATACTACACCTCCAGTCTGCCCAGTTTCCGAAAAGATGATACTTTTTTGCACGTTTTCGTCCATTAACTGATTAATGCGCAACTTAAAAGTTCTAATAAAGCTCTATTTTTTATTGGACGCTGTGACAAATCTACTGAAATAAGCTCTTTTGCTGGTTGAGCGGTAACGCGTTCGTCTCTGGAGCGGGAGGTCCGAGGTTTAAATCTTGGGCCAGTGAAATCGGACAAACTGTTGCCAACGACTCGCCGCCGTTACGACATTTTTTTGAAAGGAGCTGTGTTGCCCTGGCCGTATGACGTGGACATGGGCAGTGCCAACTCTTTGCATACTTCGGCGTAATATAACGAGTATAAAACAAAAATTGAAAAGGGAACAATGAGTATAATGAAAGATTTGATTTGTTTAAAATTATTTTCTTAATCTGATTTCCCGAAAAGTAATTAACTGCAGTGAAAAACTAGATGGGAGCTTTCTGAGTAGCAACCCCTTTGAACGACCGACGCAAAAACCTACAGATTTCAAAAAAACAAGCACCCTAGATTAAGCCATTCAAAAAATTGATTTTTGGGGGTCCCCAGAAGTGGCACCCCCAAACTATGTCAAAATATTCGTCTGTTAAGTAGCTGCTGATATCATAAAAAAACTACCACCCTAGATTGAGCTGTTCAAAAACTTCATTTTTGGAGGGTCTATTTGGGGGAGTCCCTGGGGAGACTGGTAGCCCCAAACTACGTCAAATATTTGTGCGTTAAATATCTACTGATATCAAAAAGCACTGTTACCCTCAGTTAAGCTGTTCAAAAAATTGATTTTGGGGGTCCATTTTTGGGGGGTCCCCGTAGGGGTGGCACCCCCCAAAGTACTGTATGTCAAAATACTTGTCTGTTTAGTATCTGCTGATATCAAAGAAACTAGCGCTCTAGTTAGAGCGGTTTTCATTTTGTTCATTTTCAAAAAATTCAATTTTTGGGCCCGATTTTGGGAGGATTTCCAGTGGAGTGGCCCCAAAATATTTCGAAAGACAGAATTGCGTTTGCAACTCAACAACTTTACAAAAAAATTAGATTTCGATGTTTTGTAGTTTAGGAGAAGAGCGTACAAGATTTAGGAAGAAAAAAAAGCAAAACAATGGAAAAAAAAGAAAAAAACCTCGTTGCGGCCAAAAGTGAGTTAGTTGGGATGAAAAGGTAGCTTAAGGCATACAACCGTGTGAAATATTTTTTGTCGTACTTAAGCCGTTTTTGAATGAGACCGCTTTTTACGCCAAACTTGCGGGGCGGTTTTTGGGTCCTAAAATCAAAGTCACGTAACCAATTGCCTCAAACTTTGATACGAACATGCAAATCAATAGTCTCAAACTGCTGTCATAATTTCATGTAGCTACACCAAACCGCTCTTGAGTTATAAGCAAAAGTCCGAAATTTCGCACTCATTAGTTTGAAAATGGCCAAGTAAAAACAAAAAAACACTCGACGCGAGCGTCGGTCGTTTCAATAACTTACAAAATTCTTTGCAAATTCAAACAACAATGTAAGAGGGTTTCATGCGATGTCACTCGCATACTTTTACTGAAAAAACTTTGTCAAAACTGAAGTGGCTAAACAAAATATACTGGTATAAAAGAAGGAAAACCTCGAATTTCGACTTTCTCGGCCATGAGGAGTTTTGCAAACTCGGGTGTAAATTAAGGCTGAAGTAGACGACTAAATTTTATCTGCAAGAGCTCTTGCAAAAGCGTTAATGCAACTTTTTTCTGTGTGTAAAGGGCCTAGTTAGAAGATTGTGCAACGCTTGCAGAAACGTTGCGCAAACGTCTTCTTGCAGAATCTCCGAAAGCGTTTGTCCATACTGAAACAACTTTGGCCAAATTTTTAATTTCACATTCCGGTTAAATTTTCGAACTTTTCGAACTCGGACTCGTGATCTTCAGTTTTGGCGGACTCGGACTCGTGGCATTCGGACTCGGACTCGCACTCGGACTCGTGATCTTAAGTTTCGGTGGACTCAGACTTGGTCTCGGACTCGTAGCTTAAGGACTCGCACTCGGACTCGCGAAAGTGGCAATAGTCCCAACACTGGTCGTTATGTATAACGACTATGGTGAAATAAACCTGGCTAAATTTTGAAATGCATAAGGATGTGGCATCTGCAACCAAGCCAGAGGAGCCTGCTAAACATTCGATCACTGCAGAGCAACGCGTGATGTTACCTTTTGCGAAGTGAGACGAGAAGAAGGCAACTTGAGAGTGATCTATCCAGATTCCAGGGTCACCACAATATATGTGGGTGAGCAGCAGAAAGGCGGAGGTTTGCCTTTGAATTGAATTACCAGCTTTTGCTTATTTGTAGTCAAATGAAAGGCTACTGATGTCACTGTCTTTTGAGTGCTAACTTTAGAAGAATTACTGGCTCTTGGTTTAATTCCGGGACTGGCCACCCGTGGTTATGTCCTTGGAAAGTTACTTTCGTCTATTTCTTATTTAGCGAAGCCCTGGGCTGTAGTCCAAGCAGGGCTTCTTCGAGAAAAGTTTTACTCCGTATTACTGCGGATGTATAAATGGTAATTAAAGATATGAGAGCCACCTCCCAAACAATTTGTCTGGCGTGATGGTCTTCGCGAAGCCGTCCCCGTCTTGTTGACAAAAGTCTTACAAATAAAACTCAAAAAGGTTATATTCTGAATTGGTATTTGGAAATCGTTTGGTATTTGGAAACGTATTTGGAGACCAATTGAGTGCCCCGTTTGGAAACCATCGTGTCACCTCTGAAGTAGACAATTCCCTTTGCAAAACTACCTACAAAACTGCAATTTTAGACCTGATTTTTTTTGATGTTTTTCTTTGTTTATACGAATATTATATAGCGAATGGAGCAACTAGGCGGGAAAGGTTGAGAAGGCTGAACCTTCCTGTTAGCCATGTCGCTAAACAATTTTAAACCAAATATGTGTGCTTTTAAACGTGCTTTGGACTTGAGCAGGATGTAAGGGGGATAAAGGCTGATGAAGCTGAGAAGCTTAATTGTCAAAGGATAAACTGTTAAAGACCCCTAAAAACTTAACAGCTATTCGTTTTTGTCAAATGATTCGACAAAGGTGCGAAATACCGACCAATTACTAGAAATCACAATAATCGCCCAGAGGTTGAGGGCGGACCCCCATTATTTCTAGCGTCTGGGAGCTATACCCCTAGACGCTAGAAGCTGTGGAGGTAGATCCCCCAGACCCTTGTTTATGAAAGGCAAACTAATTTTAGCTTTAGGTTCAAGCCATACCACTTTAACAACTTCAAGCTCTCCTCTTATCCCATATCTCCTCTTAGCCTGTCAAGAGTTCATTTCATGGATAAGATAGACAACTGAAACAAAACGTTTTCACGTTTTTTGTAACTGGTAAGCAACAACGAAGCGGAGTGGGAGCCATACTTTAAAAAACTGCAGTTCCGGAGCTGGAGCCGGAGTCATGTTTATGTATCAATGGCTCTGCAGCCCTGGTCAGAATGTTAAGATGCTGTCTGAAAGTCAGTATACAACTTGGTCATGAAATTCTGTCGATTTATTTCAATGCAAATTTATTTACAAACAAGTCGAGCAGCTGCTTGACTCGACGACCGAGAAGGTGTCTTCGCAGCCTCCCAGCCCCCATTTGCGTTCACAAATCTATATTGTTAAATTCTTTTATCTTTTTTGACATTTTTCTTGTGTCTTTTGACGTCAATAAAAACAAAATAAACTGTTATCTGTCAAAAATGTCTTCAAAATGAGGTTAGCAGCAAGCGTATTGGGCTCTAAAGTTTAAAATTTTAATTTTTCGATTTCTGTGATTTTAGTATTAAGTTACTATGCCAACATCATTTTAAGACATTTAGCTTTAAGTTATGATCTGACACTGTTTAGGTTCTTCATTATATCATTGAACCAACCCCTTTTTTTTAATACTCCAACAAAATTATGTGTTATGGTGCTCCTGAAGCATAAACCAGGGGTTCCCAAACTTTTAGAGGAATGGGCCGTAGTGACTGAACCCAAAGAAACAATAGGCTTTGTCATTATTTTTATCATTGGTGTCATTTCAATTGGGGGGGACGGGTCTCTTGATCACGCCTATGGTCGAGAAGGTTGGAGTCAACGCCAATCCAATCTTATATCATTGCCCTAACTTTAGATACCCCTATTGATTTTGCCTTCACTTCTCGTTTAACTGCTTTTTGAACAATTGAATATTCACGATTTGATTCTTAATTTTGCATAAAATGCTCAAAGAGAAAGAAATATTATACTTCGGTTACCCATTTAAAAGCATAGTCAGATGGATATAAAGAGCTTCAATTTAAAGAATCTTCAATAAAAAACTGCATAACTATGAAATCTTTTTGATGAAACCAAAATTGGTTTCATATTATGAGAGTATCATTGATTAACTGAAAAATCAAAAAAATGTTTAGCTTGAATATTTGATTACCTGAATCGCTGCTTTGTATCAAGGACATCCGAAGAGAAGGTGACTTTGACACTTCGCTTCATTAGAAACGAAGAACGACTAAATTAAACTACCAGTTATATTCTATATTATTTTTAGGAAAAAAATCATATCTTATCTTTTTTAGGATTGTATTTCAACGATTTTTAAACAATTACATGTGGTTAAAAAGATTATGCATGAATTACATCGCTTTTTGCCGAGAATATTGCTTTTTTGCTAAATCGATTGCCGAAATAGAATACCACGTATAGTTGAATATTAAAAAATAAAGCAAGCGTAGAAAAAGGTGCCGTATTTCTTCGTGAACTTGATGACGTAAATAATTAAGGTTTTATAGTTATTAAACTTTAGGAGGTTTCATTTCAATTAAATGTGAATAATATTTAACATTGCTGGTTAAGAATATGGTAGCTTAGCATTGGAAAAAAAGCTAATCAAAAATTAGGGGAGAAAAGAAGTCGCGTGAAGATACTGACGAACTTCAGCTGAGAATGAATACCACTACGACTATCAATGCCATTACGTAAGTACTACGAAAATTAAGTTTTTATTTTTTATTCTCATTACTTGACCCAATTTAAGTTGAGCCCAATTAAGCACTTAAGCTAAACATCTTTTTCATGTCATATCATACATTTCATCGTTATAAGCGTATCAAAATCTTTTCATCAACATTTACTTGTAAAAAAGGCTGATACTTGGTGATATATGAATAAACTTTATGCGAATCATGTAGTTCATAATATTTTTTTGCAAAAAGTTTGGTAAAAAACCTTTTTTGTTAGGCGGGTCCATTTGCTCCGTAATATGCGTCAATCATTTTTTAAGTTTGCTTAAAGTTCTGAAATACGATTTGGCCAGTTGGTCGAGCGGTAGCGCGTTCGTCTCTGGAGCAGGAAGTCTGAAATTCAAATCTCGGACCGGTCAAATCCATCAAAGTGTTGCCAACGGCTCACCACCGCTGTAACATTTCTTCGAAAGGAGCTCTTTTGCTAGGGCGCAATGACGCGGAGATGCTGGGCCCAGCAAACTCGTTACACGGTTCGGCGTAATATAATGAGTACAACGAAAGATTTGATTTGACTTAATATCAGCTACTGTATAATTATTCAAAAAAATGGCCTATATATTCAACTAGGAAAATGATTCAATTAAATTTCAAACTAATAATTTGCAGACCGTTCTCTCCTCCTTACGATGAAACAGGAGTGGCTTTATCAGTTGCTTTCTTTTTTCCTCTTTGTGGCCTGGGGATTGTAGAAAATACTGTTACCATCGCAACTATAATTTGGTCGCCAAAGTTGAGGTAAGTTTTTAAATGTCTTGGATCCATTAATAAACTAGTAATGCTGGCAACAAGAAGTCAATAAGCAATTTTTGATCGGCAAAATTTCTCACAAGCAGCTGATTTTGCGGGATAATTATAATCGAAAATATATCAACCTTTAAATTGCTTTGTTTCCAACGCTTACTAAGGTCTGAATTTTTCTAGTCAATAGTAGATTATTTTGATACATAAACATCGAATTTTGTCTTATCAATACCGAAAGCATTGTTAGTTGTAAGTGGAACAAAGAAACGGGTTAAGTGTTAACTTTTGCCGAGTTCAAAAAGCAAAATAGCTTATAATATCAAAATATAGTCTATAAATACTATGTTTTTGATTTCTGGCTTCATGTGAAGCCAATATGAAACGCGTAATTACTTTTTTTTTATTTTTATTTCTGGCTTCATGTGAAGCCAATATGAAATGTGTAATTACTTTTTTTTATTTCATTCCATATTTTCATGTGGTTTTGTTAAAACAATATTGTGCATAATGGAACCGAAAGCTTTTTGTAATATCTAATATTTACTTTTGCGTATGAATCGTTCACTTTGAATTTTGAAACTACCAACTACCATATCATACTAAAACAGAACACCGTTATCTGGTATGCAGTTGGATTAATGATTACAGTACAAGTTTGCATTCACATCAGCTATAAACTTTGGCATAACCAACATGCTAAAGAATATTTCCCGTAATAAAAATACCAAGCTTTAACACCAACAAGAACTACGCTTAGGGAGTCAAGCATCCCGCAAATTCCGGTAGTTTACAATAGCTAAAATCGAAATAAAATTTTTGAAATTTTCTTTTCTAATTTTGGGACTGCGATTGCTAAAATATTCAACAAATAAAAAGAGATAACCCCAAAAAAAGTTCTGGAAACCCTGAGTTTGTTCTTCCGACCTGAATTTCCAGAAAAGGGGGGTTTGCCTGGATTGGATTGGTCATATGGTGTTTCTGGAAGGGTAAATATTATTCAATCTCTCTTTTTTTCTCGAAGTTCAGGCTGAGAGAACAGACTCAGGGTTTCACAGGTTGCAGTTACGAAGATCTGAGGTATCTCAGATCTTGTAACCGCAACCTCAAAATGAGAGCAAATTAAAACTTTCAAAAATTATATTTTCATTTTAGCTAATTTAAACTACTGCTATTGCATGGTTGCGTCACCCCCTTTAAAAACTAAAAAAAAAATTAAGCTCAAACGGGGATGAAATATCAAAAACTAATTTTCATGAAGACGGAAAAAAAATTACGACTTGGCAATTTGTCAATCTCGGAATAAAAAGCATGTCAAATCCGTCAAAGCATAGTCACTAAATATTACAATGCCGTCAGCTATAGCATCAAGGCTGCAAATTGCTATGTACATACAATGATGCATTACTTATTGTTTGTGCAATACTCACAACCGAAATACCGCGATTCGTAAAAAAATAATACACGTACTACGTACATAATAGATGTTGAATACTGCTGCGAGAATATTGTTTATCACTACCCGACATCCGTATATATTTTTTTTTGTAGCTACCATGCACGAAGTCTAGTATGCAATTGATTGGTATGGAAGTATGGAAGATTGTCTTCCATTTCATTCTTAAAATCTTCCATTTCATTATAGCATTTTTTACGTTCTATACCGAAATTTCCGTTCCATTCAATACCACTTTCCATTCAATACTATGCCCTGCATACTAGAGTGACGAAACCTTTTCGGCATTTTTCTCTCACCCTCTTGTAGCATTTTTCAAGCAACATAATCCAAACAATCTTCACTGTAAACAATTGGTTTTTGTTTTGTTTGTAGAATTCGTTCGGGTGAATTACCAGCAGAACGTAGCAAAGGTACATCATTATTTTATTGATGTAATTCATTTTCTATTTCAGTTCACCTTGGTATGACTTGATTGTGAGCTTGAGTATTTCTGACCTTCTTTCTGCAATCATCAGCCCTCTGTACGTTTATAGAAGACTTTGGGGTTTCGATAATTGGAGTTTGCCCGAGTTTTTATGCAAGGTACAAAGAATTTTTAATGTAATAATCTTTGAAAAAGCGTGCTAGAAGGATTTTGATGAACGAAAAAGGGGACTTGAACTAAAAACTAAATGTTTTCTGTGTAAAAAAGGTATCCAAAGGAAGACATGTAGAGCTAATCGGTGCATTTTGGGTATGTGACTGACAGGGGTTTGAGAACGGAGAACTTTTGTAATTTTTCTACGAAAAGAAATCACCATTTTAACTTCATTTGGATGGCATTTTGCACATTTTTGAAGCCATTTTTTGAAATAACTAAATTGCCAAGTATTGAATTAACTTGGTCGGCCTCTTCATTCAAGTCGAATAAAAACATAGTAAAAGGTTACATATTAATTTTAGGAAGTGCTTGTTTGCACGCTATAGCTTATTTGCGTGCAGCCTAAAAAGAATAAGAGAGCAAAGACTGGTCGCTTATTGGGTTATTTACTTCTTTTCATTTTTTGAATTATCGTTAGGGTTTGGGTTAGGATTAACTTTTGGGTTAGAAGCTAGGGTTACAGTTTGGGTTAGGTTTAAGGTTGGGGTTAGCGATTTTCTTATTTGCAGTTAGCGAGAAAATGTAGAGTATTTGGAGATTTTTTTAAAAACTTTTTCTCATGCTTCTCCCCCCCGCTGAGCATCTTTCTTCTGGTGGCGTCATTGTCCTTAAGACTAATGCTTTTTCGACCGTTTAAGTTTTAAAAGATCATAAGAGAGAGTTTGTTCCGAAAATCTCCAAAAACTCTACAAGTTCAAGTTTGCACAAACCTAATCAAATGTCCACATGAGCGTGTACTGCATTTAACGTTGAACAAAACTATACATTTTTAACTTAAACAAAGGCCGAAGGCAAAATCAATGGGGTATCTAAAGTTAAGGCAATCGTATTAGATTAGATTGGCGTTGACTCCATCTTTCTTGACCCAGCCATTACAAAGATATTCGATACTTTAAACACAACGCAGGGGCCTTTATTATCATAATTTTTATTGGCAACCCCGACGTTGATAACATCGACACCGCCATTTTAGTTTTATCCCAAGCCGACGCCGCAAGTCCGCTACGCTACACAGGCCTTTTAATATACATGTTTGCATATGTTAATACAGACTTCTGTGGGCTAGACTTCTGCATTAAACTCAGGGTTACCAATAAAAATTATAATTAGAGAGCCCCTACGTCGTGTTTGAACTAGAATATCTTTGTGACGGCTGGGTCAAGAAGGACAAAGTCGACGCCAATCTTGTTTAATATACGATTGCCCTGACTTTAGATACCCCCATTGATTTTGCCTTCAGTCCTCCTTTATGGTAAAATACTTCTATTCAAAATCAAACGCAATATAAATGTCAAAGTTTCAGATTTTGAAGTAAAAACAATCCTTTTTAATTTTGAAAAACAAACAAACAGATAATTAGTGAAGTAACCAAGGGGGGAGAACGGCTTAGGCACCCTTCTTAGCTAAGTCATCTACAAAATTTAACCCAAGTATGAATGCTTTTATAAACGTATTTTGAACTTGACCAGCAAGTATGGAGGTCTAAAGGGGCTAAGTAGTTTAATTCTAGCAATTAGTTTAGTTCTTTCAAAAATGGCTCGACAATTTTACGGAATGTCATTCAAATGGCGTTAGAAGGCTTTTTTTTCCAAAAAATTACTAAAATTGCATAGCGGTTGGGATTTTGCCCCAGACCTATCTGTTTAGAAGCAAAACACTTTTATCTTTAGATTAAAGCTCCCACCGCTATCAAAATTCTAGTTGCCCGTCTGAAGATGATAATGGTATTTTTCAGTATTTAAATTGTAAAATTTTGCATGGGGGGACGCTTCGCAGCCTTGACCAAACGCGTTCGGAATGGGGGTGAAATTTAGTCGAAATTTTGCTTCAAGTTCAGATGCTGTCCCCGAATTCGCTTGCAGACTAAAAAAAAAAAAAAAAAAAAGAAACAGGTCTTGACTAAAATCGAAGAGATTGTGTCCCCGAGTTTGATTGAAGTAAAAAAAAAAAAAGTCTTCACCGCAATTTGGTACTATATTCGGCCGGAATTTGAGATTCATTTGTGCTGACAGCCAATTTTTCGTCTAATCATCCAGACGCTTAGTCTCAATGGAGAAAGCGCTGAAATCTCGATTGGGGGACGCGTCCAACCTATAATTTGAGTACTGGTATTTTTTGTGCTTCAAACCGATTGGTGAGGTTTCTCTAGTAAAACCCCTAGTTAGGTCTATAGAGGTATCTCAATTTAGGGAATAGAACTCTGGCTACTCTCAATGCCAAACTGGTGGCATTGAGTAGCGTAGACATTGTGATTGAGATAGCTAGATTTCTGCCATTCTTTGTCTTTCAGTAGCATTTTTGGTGAATAATAGTGAATAAAAATTTTTGGTTTATTTGGCTTATTCTGCTTTTGATCAGTCAGGTGTATCTATTAACATAAAGAAGTGAACGTAGAAAGTGCCATGCAGTTACACAGTCAAAACAC
Source organism: Trididemnum nubilum (assembly GCA_963965965.1). Taxonomy (NCBI): domain Eukaryota; kingdom Metazoa; phylum Chordata; class Ascidiacea; order Aplousobranchia; family Didemnidae; genus Trididemnum; species Trididemnum nubilum. Next base: position 11,223,344 of record OZ014476.1, on the reverse strand, counting down.
TAAAAAGAAAACTACAGCTATTGTATGTTCAACTAAATTTTGGCGGTGAAAAGCTGATAAATTTAGAATGATTTTGTTATGCAGGAGTGGTGTATGGAATTAAGAGAAGCATCAAACAGTTCAGCTGCTTCTTAATTGTCAATACTGTACTGTATAGGCTTTCATTACGCATTACACTACAAGTGTCAAAAAGCCCACACCTGGTGCAGTAGAATGCGCCTACAAATGCTTGTGCATTTGCATTAACAATTCAGCGCAAGCGCAAATTATAATTTGTTTAAAAATTTAAAATCAGCTTGATGCACCGCATCATTATTTTTATTACGCAGGTAATATTGTCCTAATGATGATCATATTTTAGGTTTATTATGGTGTTGATATGTGGACCTCCTCTGCTACCGTCGTTCATATTTTGTGGTTTGCTATTTTGAGGTTTATTTCTATTCAATGGCCTCATGATTTTAAACGATTCATTGGAAAGTACTCCAAGGTGAACATAAAAAATAAGTGAACTACTGTATAAGCATATACAAAAGGAAACAGTTAAAAACTATATGACCTATTTATAGAAACATTTAATTTTAATCACTACTTTACCACTATACCTGAGCAAAGAAGTAAAGAGTATTTCCACGTGGTTCATTCGGTAATGGTAAAACTACTCACTTAAAGGAAATCAAGGAGCAACGAATGGCTACTTATTAACAGTGGGAATCCGTGAATTCTACGTCAATTGTTTGATATCTAGGTCGCGTTAAAACGAAAAAGCATTAATTCCCACATTTTATAGCAAAGTAAATTGAGCAGAAGCAGAGCTGCCATTAAAGAGACTCTGCTCAAAATCGGTTTTAGTGAAGAAATAAGAACTATTTGAAGAAATAAAGTAGTGCCTTAAATCTTTTTCCACCACTTCCCTTATTCGCAAAAATACGATGTAATCTATTTGACTCCGTAGCATTAGCAACCCTGTATTTCGCATTTTATGACATCACAAAAGGCTGATTTTGCAAAGTTTCTCGCAACTTTAGGCGATTGCCAAGTACAGCAGCCCGAAAATGACATCAGGCTGGTCTATCAGTTCTATTCTTGCCGATGCTTTTCCACAAAGCTAAAATATTGTGCAACAAGCAATAAAATAACTGAATAAAATGTATACTGTAGGCTAATCTTAGATCTATAATCAGAAAGTTTGATTTTAATTTTTACTGGCGTTTTAATTTTAGTTTTACTAGCGCAGTAATACACTACTGTAGGCCTAATCTAATACAAGCTGTACCCTTAACCTACCAACTGATATAGCAGTGAGTAGCCGAACCAAATCTCAAAACTTGTCTACTGCTACAGCTACTTGTGAACCTAGGCTCCCAGTACTGATACGTACTAGGTCTTTCATGATGTCACAAAATTGTGAAATTCAGGGTTGCCAATGTTACCGAGTCAAACGGATTAAATCGTATTTTCGCGATTAAGGAAAATTGTACAAAAGGGTTTGGGGCACCACGTTATTACCCCTCAAGTAGTTCTCATTTCGTCAATAAAACCAAATACGAGCAGTATCACTTTAAATTAGCATAATTGTAAGAAAAGCATTGCATGATCGGCCAAAGTTAAAAAACAAAAACAACGCAATTTTTATGGTAGAATCAGAATTAGATTCCCGTTCAAGTCAAGCCAAAAGCTGTACAAACTGTTATTTAAAGTATTCACAGCTTCCCAGATTAAAGGTCACTATTAAAAAAGACGGTGTGAAGCGTGTATTGTTTGTGGTACGGTAGCAGATGACGGTTTGATTCAAAGGTCTCTTAGCTATTTTCTGGCCAAGGTAACTTAACCCTATATTACTCAACGGTAGGGCTGCTGAAGCCCACATTCGTTACAAACAGTAATTACTTAAATCTGGTTTGCAATAAAAACCTAAATTTTCCTGACTTTTCCTGTTTTTTTTTTTTTTTTTGCTAATTACGATGAAACTGTTTTTGCTTGTACAACGTAAAAGGTTCAAGAGTAAAATGGGGGTTTTTGATAATTTTTTTGAAATTTTGCCAATTTCTGGTTTTCGGTGTAAAATTTTGATTTCACGCTTAGCATTTCTGGTAAAGATTAAGAGGATTAGAGTGAATTAACGTCCGAGATTAGCTGGATTACAATAATTAGCGTGACTGCTTTGCGAACGAAAAGCTACTACGCCCGAGGCAATAAACGAAAATTAGGTTCATTTGTTTTCGTTTTCACGCTAATTTCGATTGAATAGAGTTATCATTGGTTTGCAATGCAATGATTCCTTGCAAGCATCAATCGAACAAAATCATATTATAGTAAAAAACAAATAATAATTTTATACAATCTCAGGTTGTTGTAGCTATACGCCAATACAAAAAATCAAAACCAATTCCTCATTGTGCTATACTAGCAAAATCACGTCGAAACACATGACGAGATTGCGGTGCCCAGCTCTGAGTCATAGCCACTGAGCAGCACATTTTTTAAAAAATAAATGTAGCAGCGATGATGAACCGTAAACATACTGTGTCGGATTCGACAAGCTCGGGAATTGACTTTTAACATCCCGTTCCATAAACAATCGGGTGACTGTACAACCAACAGGCCACTAAACGCAAAGTGTAAACTAATGTTCAATGTAATCTACCCTTAGTTTTAATGCTTTACATCCGATTTACAAAAATTGCAAAAAATTAAAATTGAAAAACTTGCTTTTAGCCTACACATAAAGCCATCTACTAGTTCAGTTAAACGCCCCGAAGTTGATGTTTTTTACTATTTGTTTATTTTTATTTATTACAAATACAATGTTTCTGTAATAATCTTTACGTGACAAATAGTTCAAATCAAATCAATTAGTTTTTTATTAAACTCGCTGTATTACGCCGAAGCGTGTAGCGAGTTTACAGGCCGCATCTTCGTGCCATTACGCCCAGGCAACAGAGCTCCTTCCGAAGAAATGTTGCAGCGGTGACAAGCCTTCGGCAACACTGTGCTCAATTTGACCGGCCCGAGATTTGAACCTCAGACCTCCCGCTCCAGAGACGAAAGCGTTATTGCTAGTTAGATGAAAATAATCAGAAGATATCGCTATTCAAGCTCAAATAACCATCAGAGAAGTCTTCAGTTTCTAAATTTTTGTATTTCGTATTGCAGTAATACCTCATTACCTTCCAAATTGCTTTGAAACTTGCTTTTATTAGGTCTTGCCTGGTGACTGGAGCCTAAGAGAAAAATCTTATCATGGGGTATGAAAACTGATATCGAGCTGTTTTGCCAAGACCAGGGCGGGTATGCATGCACCCCGAACTACTACTAACTTATAGATATAGATCCTCCCGGGCCTTATAGATCCTCCGTGAACTTATAGATCGACCCTGTCTGGTGACCCCCGTGAACTTATAGATGGCGTGAACTTATAGATCCTTCCGGGCCCCTAGACCCCCTATCGCAGGCCTGTCTGGTGACCATCAACCTTCAGGATTTCTAAAGACTAAGCCCCAAAAACGATCAAAAGTTTTTTTTACATTTTGGTCGTATTTTTACATTGTACAGAAGGTGTTTCATATGATCAGAAAAGCATAAAAATCTTATAGGAATGCCAATCATTTTGTAACGCATTCTACTTTTGATTGAACAAACACTCAGTTTTTTTTTGTTTTTTGCAAGCAATATCAAATAAATTACGTAATTATTGTTATATCGTAATTTTGTCAGACGAATTAGAAATCGTCTACAAGACAATATTATTCGTTATTGTTAGGCGCCATACTTTATATAGATAGATAAGTAACACTGATAAATACTCAGTTAAGTATGAAAATCTACTCCTGATTGCTACTCCGCATTGCTTATTTAGCGCTTATTCTGATAATATTGTTGTGCTTTTCTGTGGTTTAACTTTAATTAGTTTCTCTATTGCTAAAATCATTATCAGACAGTTTTGTAAACGATTCCTGCTTCTTTCACTTGAAAATGTTAAGTGTGGGAGTAATTTTGTGTTTGATTCTTTAAAAGGAAATCACAATAAACTTGAGACTTTAGAATCCAAAGCAATCACTATTTTGTACAACATGAGAAAATCAGCCGCTTTTAATCGGACTGAATGATAGAACAAATCCTTTGTTATTAGTATAAACTGTTCTAGCAAAACTAAAAAAGAATAAGGAAAAAAACTTGAAGTTTTCAACTTATTGCTAAAAAAACTTTAACCGCATAATTAAATTTTTTTACCAATTGAAAAGCGCACTAAAATACTGTAAATTAAATCGCAATAGCCGTCATTAGCCAAATAATATGTTAGTTTGTTGCTGCAAACATTTTGTTTCAAAAGTTTCAAACCCTAATAAAATCGAGTTCGTCTCTGAAACGGTAGGTCTGAGGTTTAAATCTTTGGCCGGTCAAGTAGAACACAGTGTTGCCAACGGCTTGCCATCGCTGCGACATTTCTTCGAATGCAGCTGTGTTGCCCAGCCCCATTGACGCGCAGATGGGCCCCGTCCACTCGTAACACGCTTCGGGGTAAGGCAGCGAGTATGATAAGAGATTTGATTCAAATTAAATGCGATATGGCAATACGCCAAAATTGAATGAGGTCAGCTTGCAGCTTATCGCTGTATTCCTGTAGCCAACGAAAATGCGCGTTTTTGAAAAAGTAGTGTATTTGGCTTTGCAGCAACTTTGTTATACATACGTTGTCTTGAAGCTTACGCAGCAATCATTGTACGTTTGTGCAGTATTTTAGCCAAAATATAATTCAATTGATTGTTATATATAGTGGGGCATGAATTTACGATACAGTATTGTCCACAATCATGAAGAATTTAATACAATTTTGCAATATATATCAATTCATAGAACGCATGAATAAAGCTTATCATATCTCATCTAACTATGTCACATCATTGTATCAGTTCAAATAATTAAAATTGTCCGAAATTTTTGTGATGCTTGAATAATTTCGTCGACCGGCAACAATACGTCATTATCTTAATTACTACTGTTACCGCTTCTCAGGGCGAAGCAATCATAATCTCGTTTCACGCATAATTCCGCACAACCATTATAATCCCTTGCAACGCTTATTAACTCTATTCGGCTCATGGGGGATCGATTAGCTCCCCTCCTTCACTTGTTTCGAAATTTTGTTTTGAAGTAGTCAAGCCACAATAATGAAATCTCTTAACTTTTCCTAAAATTTACTGCTTCGATCAACTTTTATTAGTAAAACCATTGTCGTATGACAGCTAGATTTGGAGTTATTAAACGTTTCTCAAGGTCGACCCTGCGTTTCTGGCAAATTTTTTGAAAAATTAATTTAATCCTGTTGGTCCCCATTGTTCTGTCGTAATTAATGAATTCACACTTTTTCGTAACACTTGTAGCGTAGATAAGAACGTAAATCCAATTACTTCTTGAACGGCTTTTGTTGCGATCGATGTTCAAAAAGAGTCGTGACAAAACATTTTCATTTACTATTTTGCCTGAGGCATTATAATTTTGATTATGATTTCAAAAGCTCGCAGCTGAATTTCTCAGACAATTTCGTATGATTTTACTAAACTTCAAACTAAGCTTTATTTTTAGCATTTCGCTAACAAATAAAAATTGCGATTTAGTTATACAAACGTATTTAATAATAAAACAATTAGAGGCCAACGTAAGCGAAAATCCTTTTGTTTTTTGCCAATATCTTTTTTTCACACTGCTGGTGCACAGTAGTCAAAAATGTTCGTTATTTATGAAGTGTGTGGCATGCAACATGAATTTCGATAGTCTATATGTTCGAAATTTGTTTTCGGTGACTACGAAAAAGAAAAAAAAGCCAATTCTAAATAAATTTTTAGCTTCTGTTAAGTAGCAGTATCAGTAAAAAGACGTTCATTTCATTTTTCAAAAAAACAATATGCGTAATTTTGACTGCCTAAGGCTTTTTTCATGAAGTTCAAGTGATAACATCCAAAACAGAAATTTGCCCGAGTGTCTATGCGCTTGACGTAGCAGCACACTAATAACTTCATTGGGCGCATCCGCTTTGCTTTCTCTAAATTCCAACATTTCATGTGCCTTTGCGATATTCAATAACATTGCAAAAAGTGGAGAGTTTTTGATGACAATACTTGTTTCGGAATCATTATTACGGTTTTTACTTTTTTTGTTATTTAAGGTTATTATTGCTGAAAGCTTTGCGTGAAAAATACTTTTCGAAGCAACAACCAATAGTTAGTGTAAAATATTATTAATTTTTTATGAAATTCACATCAAACTAAACAATTATTGAGTATGTATATTGTAAAATGTACTATGTGGTACATTATACTTGTTACTGCATTTACTAATTTCTTATTAGATACTACTACTGGCCTACAGCATGGCGTACTATAGCAGATGTTACTGAGTTTCACATTGATTTTTATTTGTGGTCTATAATGATAGGTGGCAACCGTGGCATGCTAAATTTAAAAAATGTATGTTGTTTCATTACTTTTCAATTTCCGCTTTTATGTGTGTACATCCACAACCAACAAAAATTATGTTTGTAGATACAAAATAAAAAAACGGAAAGCAGATTTTCCAACTAACAGGCTTTGCAAGTAACAATCCGATTAGCTAATCATTTAGCAGATGATTTTATACTGGATTTTTTTGTGATCATAAATAACTAAGATATCTAAATTCCCTGGTGTCGTTGGCAGTTTTTTAATGCTTCTAATTTACTACAGCTATTTAACGGCTTCATCGCATACAAGCAATTTTGCTGATTCTGGATGTGAGGACAATTGGAGTAGAATAGCTTATATGATTTTGATCAAAGATGAAAACCGGCAAAAAAATTTCTACCCTTGTGATTATACTATTCTTTTTTACTGTTTTTCTTGACTTATTCAGCACTAATCCCAGTAATAACCAAAGTTTGCAACAATTTGTTATAAAGCCACCTCTGAAGCAAAATCTGAAAGATTATCAAGATCAGAGTTGTAAGTCGGCAGGGCTTTTTGGCTCGGGTTCGGGCGGGTTCGGGTCTAAAGGTGACAAAAATTTCGGGCTTAATTCGGGCTTGAGACGTGCTTTTTATCTTAGGTGCATAAAAATATAATCAAAAAAACTTGGCAACATTGCTAAATTTTGCTTACCTAAGTCAACTTTCGGTTTTTTTCGGGCATGATTTGGGTACAAACTAGTTTTCGGGTTCGGGTTAGGTTCAAGCTTATATTTTCGGGTTTGGGCCTGAACTAGTCTGCCCGTTTACAACTCTGTTCAAACTAAAATTGTTACGTTTGAGAATTAGGCAGTCTTTGTAGAATGATACGATAAGTGATAAAATGAATGGTATTTCGATCTGTATTACCATTAATTGTAATTACAATGTCGGAAACAATCGTAATTTTTGCTTTTTACTTCTGAAATCATGTGCGATAATGCACTGGAAGGTAAGCCCATTGATGGGTACTACGGCACTGCAAATTAAGGAACAAGAGTGTCGTATCGTGTATGTTTCAGATGTTTGCGACATTGAGTTTCTTGAGATGAGTTGTTTGCACTGTTCCGTCAGCAAGCTGGTGCGTTTAAAAAATATATGTTCATTTACCCAATTTAAGTATTAGTAGCATACCATCTTTTCACTATACGGTTTATGAAATTATTTTTCAGTAAATATTAGAAAAAATTATAACGAAGCGTAATATTACAAATGCTATTGTTACAAACGCCCTCTGTAACTATAGTGTAAAAAATAGGTTTTTTAGTTGCCCCAGCGATTCGAGACAGGGGCCTTCACCGTCCGCGCTGTTTCCACAAATTGAAGTTGAATTCCAGCAGATTGAGGTTTACTGAGAAATAATAATAAAATAAAGAGCTACACGGCACGGCAATAAAATATTTGAAATTTAACCTAGTAACAATACGAAACAAAGTAACGATGCCGTGTGACAAAAACTTACAAAATAAAACCTCCGACTGCTTCAGATCCCAAAATGAAATGAAAGATTGAAATGCTAGAACTCGGCAAAAAGCAAAAGAGCTGCACGTTGTGCCGGAAATAAGGCGGCGAACAAAACGTGCGAAAATTAAAAAACACAATGACGCGCAGACCAACACAGCAAAAATAAGAGCCAGATAAAAGAGCCGACTTCGAAAATTTAGTGGGGCAAATAAAAAAGATCGGTGCTGCAACAACTATCTAGAAATAGATAAAACAAGCCAATTCACTTAGCTCATTAATTTTGGTAGAGGTTGTCTGCTTTACAAAAAAAAAGCTTTCAACATAAAAAAAAGGAATTTCAAAATATTGTCATTTTTTTGCATTGATGAAACCTCAAAGATGTGGTCAAAAGCAGAGTACATCGGTTATGTTTTTCATACGCAGTTTTGTTGCTTGTATTCTATAAGATTAGTGGCATAAACAGGAGTTTCAAAGATTGAGGGACACATTATTATTTCTATACCCATTTTTTTGTGCCATTGTACCTAAAACCAGAGGGAATAAAATGAGATTCAAACGTGTACGATGCTAACGTAAGGTGGTCCCAGGCCCCATCTTCGGGAAAACGGAAAAACGGATACCCAACCGTTACTTCCCTGTTCTAAGGTACATTTACAATTTTTTTACCTACTTTATCATTTTACAATAATTTTAATTACAAAATGTCGCGTTATGTTCATTACACTGCTGAAGATGCTGTTGATCTTCTTATTTCTGCGCTTGAGTCAGGAGCAGAAAGCGAAGATTTACTGGAAAATCTCGTTCCAGAATGCGTACCAGAAGATTCGGAATCTTCTTCAGAAAATGAAGTGGAGGAAACTGAAATGCAGGGCAACGGGCAATCAAGCGAAAACGCTTTTTCAAGGTCTAGAACCGCTCGAAGGACTAACACAAACAAACGATGTGTGCACGACATAGAGTCATCATTTGACGAAGACAATTATGAAAAATTTGTTTCCGATTTACGTCCACGGCTTTATACATCTTATTTAGAGAGACCAACTAAGAATTATGCTGGTCGGGAGATTTCATGGGCTTCTACAATTTCCCGACTCGAACGACAGCCACGATCAGCCGTTATTTTAGGTCAATCAGAAGTCAAAGGAAGAGCTTTGCAAGCGAAAACACATAAAAAGTTTTGGGACTTGTTCTTTTCCGACTCCATGCATGCTTGAAATGCTAGTCAGTTCCACCAACGCAAAGCTAAGAAGCGTACGACAAGCGCACCGACTAGGTATCCAAGAGATCAAGAGAAGAGATGAGAGGAAATGTTAGCTTTTATAGGTTTAATGTACTTGCTTGGCTTGCCGGGTATGAACACCCACAGAATTTCGAAGTTATATGAACCGGTTATCGGTCAAGCGGTATTTATAGCTACGATGATCAAAAACCGCTTCAAACTGTTGAACGCGGCGTTATGCTTAGACGATCATATCACTCGCCCAGTTAGATGGAAGAATGATAGATTTGCTGCAATGCGAGAGTTCTTCAAACTTTTCAACACTAATTGCTGCACTCACGTCATTCCAGGTCCGTGTTTAGCCTTGGACGAAACTTTATACCCAATGCGAAAACAAATTGGTGTTAAGCATTATAATCCAAGCAAGCCTGCAAAATATGGACTTCTCATAAAAAGCATCAATGCTACAGTTTATCGTTATACATTTACTGTAACTCCATACTGCTTTAAACCAAAAGAAGAACCCACAGAACACTATACCACTGGAACAGAAGCTATTGTGAAGTATATTTAATCACCAAGTTTCAGACGCATGTGGATTTGCAAAGAAGGAATATTTCTTTCGATAGGTTATACACCACCATACCTTTGGCTGAGGGGCTACTTAGTCACAATATTTCTTGCATCGGATTGCTGCAATTCAACCGCAGAGGCATTTCAAAAGAAATTCTGGAAGTGAAGCAAAGAGAAGAACTTTCGTATGAATGATTTTGGGAAAAGTAAAACCATAAAATTGTTTTGAACTCTTGGGCAGTGAAATTAAAAAAATCTGCTGGATTAACAAATGTACTTATGTTATCAACTATGCAACCGACAATGGAAGGTAGCAAGGATGAGGGAAAAAAAACCGGCCATTAGCAAATTTTACGATTACAAAAAATGCGGAACTAACATTGTAGATCAGCGAATGGGATTTTATACCTGCAAAACAAAGAGCGGGCGTTAGACTCCCACTGCGTTTGCGTATGTTTTCGACGCCTGCAGAGCAACTGCTGCAACAGTGTTTGCTTTAAATCAAAAACAGGATCCAAAAACACTGAATACTTACAACTTCGTCAAGATCTTAGTGAAATCGCTAATTAGACCAAACAAAGGAAGGAGACTATTGACTGGCCTAACTATGGCTTTGCGAAATGATATCAAAGCAGCGCAGCAATGGGTTGATGCTGAGGAAACTGCTGGGCAACAAGTCACCGAGGCAAGCCAACCTTTAACTTCCAGCTCACTCTATTCACCAAGATCCAAAACCAGAAAACGGTACTATGTTTGCGTGTCGAATGCTTATGGTTCTGGCTACACAAAAAGCAAAGCCAACATACCAGCTTCCAAAAATCGACACTAAAAATGTGGAAATCCTGTCCGCTAAAATCATATTTTGCAAATCGGACCAGAATGCCAATAGCTGCTGCAAGGTGCCCAATTTTACAAAATAGTATCTTTTTATTGTTTTCAAAGTTATGTTATTTCTTGCTTATGTCGTTTATTCTGTTATAGCTCAAATGAAAAACGGAGAATATTGTCATAAAATCACTATAAGAAAAAAATTGAACTTGACCTTTTTTGTGGAGCACCGTTTGTGTACCCTAATTTGTGCAATGTTTTTTTGTATATTTAATTAAATAGTCATTTTAATTAAATATACAAAGATATATATGCAAAAAATAGTAAAAAAAATTGCGCGCAAAATAAATTGTTGCAAAAATAAACAGTCCAAAAAAACTACGCACATAATAAAGCGTTACAAAAATGCGCTGCCGACACTTTTATTTATTTATTAGTGGAGCGTGACGGAGCGCTCCATGTTACATCAAAGAGCAGCTGAGAGCGCTCCGTCACGCTCCACTAATAAATAGATAAAAGTGTCTGCAGCGCATTTTTGTAACGCTTTATTATGCGCGTACTTTTTTTTGGACTATTTATTTTTGCAACGGTTTATTTAGTGCGCAGGTTTTTTTTTGGATCCTTTATTTTCGCAAAGGTTTTTTGCGCGTAATTTTTTTTACAATTTTTTGCATAAATATTTTTGTATATTCAATTAAAATGACTATTTAATTAAATGTGCAAAAAATCATTACACAAATTACGGTACAACAACCGCACTCCATACTTTTTATAAATTTTTAAATATCCTCGTATTAGTGGTAACCACCAACGCAAATGCAAAAGTAAATTGCTAGTACACTCATGACCGCACATTTGTTAATTGCTGCATTGACGTCCAAACAATTGCAGTACATTTTTGTAAATGAAATTGCGCTGTGTAAAGAATAAAAATTGGAAGTAAATATTTTTTGCCAGGCTAAATATTATTTGTTATTTTATGTTAATATTTCATATTCTTTTTTTGGCTAATTCTGAAACAACGCAATGTAGTTTTTTATGCACGTACTGCTTCTAATTATATCTTATTGCTGTATCCTTTTTACAATTGATCTATTTATTGAAGAGTATTGTAGACTTTGATTACCAGATTGCAACAAATAATACTGTAAATCAATGTCGACTATTTTTTCTCGTAAACATTATGGAGATTTTTTATGTTAGAAAACTTTCGGGTGATTCGTATTATTTTGCTTTATCGTTTGCGCTGAAAGTTATTGATGTTAAATTTGTATGATGGTCCAACACGATGCAGAACAAATGTAAAACATGTAATTTGAGCGAAAACAGGAATCATACTTAGGACTAAGTTTTGGGAAAAAAAAAATGATTGACACTGCTGCCATTTTTCCGTTCGCTATATCAATTTTTGATCTTTATGTAAGATTTTGGAAAATCTCATGACGAGCAATGACCAAATTAATTTAGAGTTTCTTATATAAACTTCAAAAAAAACTGCAGAAGTTTCGAATTTTCGAGAAAAAAATACTCTCCAATATTAGACAACGTAATCTTTTGCAAAGTAAGCAAAAAAAAAAAAAAAAACTAATCCGACGGCAAAAATCTATTACAGTACGCCAAATTATCCAAACTATTATTCTAAAAAATGAACCAAGAATCCGAGTATCAAGTTAGTAGACCAATTTTTTTTTCTAATAATTCAAAAGTCTGTGAAAAATCGAACAAAAAATAGTTTGAAAAAATTAACATTTACTACTACCCGTCCGACACGTTTTGAAAGTTTTTTTTCGTAAGTTTGAAATAATTGCATTTTTATTAACCAAGTTGTCAACAGACAGCAAAAAATCGTTCATTTTTTGAGAAAAGGCTGTCGTTTGCATTAGACAACGAATCTTCAGCATCCTAAAAATTACATCAAAATTCAACCAATTTTATTGACGTTTGTTAGTTACAACATGTCATAAACATTTACACACAAAATGTGAATGAAAAAAAATAGTGGTTTGATGCTTGTTCTTTAATAAATTTTGTACAAAAACGTTTGTAGTGCTCAGCAAGAGTAACTATAAAAGTAACAAATATTCAGCTTGCAATTAATTCACGCTACAAACTAATAATTTAGATGTTTTAGCACAAAAGAAATAATCTTTTAATTTAGTCCGCAATTTTTCCTGAGTTACTAAATTAACTCCAGCTGTGATGCCGCGTTATGGCAATCAAACGCCTATTAACATTATGCAGATAAAAAGCGATCCGATCGCTTCTAATTATAGTCCTCGACTTATTTTGAAATTAATTGAAGATCAAGGTTGCAAATATAATGACAAAAAGTTTAGACTTTTTGTCAGAAAATTGAGCTTCTCGTGGAGCAAAAACAGATTTTTTACGTTTGGTAATTCGGGAGTTATTAACGTTTGAATGTGTTGTGTCGAATTGATCCCTTCAGGGCCATTAATCAATAAATTTTACCTGGTCCAAATAGGGTTGAGTAAGCGCTTAAGATCAGATAGTTGACCACCTTAAACAAAATGCATATTTCATTAACTTTCGGGATTAAATTCCAAAGTTGTTTTTGCTATATTGAAAGATAAATAAATGCTCTACCACGCAGCGAAATTTTGAAATTTCTAGTTTGGGTAGTTTTTATGTCATTATCGAAAAACCATGGTGGGCTTCAGACGCCCTGTCGATGAGGAGTCAATGCCCTCAAAAAAAGTTGGGTAACATAGGGTTAAATGATGTATTCAGGGATTAAATTACCTTGTGAAGTCCCTTGGCCCTGCTGACTTTTTGTTGCGTTTTCCTGCCAAACAAAGGTGAAGACCAAAACAAAAAAGGTCTTCACTATGCTTTCTTTGCAGTTCAGCCAGCTTGGATATATTGAGCGCAGGGACAGTTAGATCACGGGGTTCCTTAGCACTGTGCCATACAGTAAATCTGGCCCTGGATATAATGCAAATAATCTCAGATATAATGGCTACTTTTGTTAATATGTTAATCAGATTATGTTTCAATTTTATTGTGTATTCAGATCTCGATTGTTTTGATTTGGATTGTTTCTTTTTTCACATCCCTGCCGCATTGGATTTTTACTGGGTCATTTGATCGCGATAGATCTGATCCGCATCCTACTTCAAAATGGCCGTCTTGTGCAGTTTCCAAAGAAATGTAAGCTCTTCAAATTTTATGCTAAACTATATTTATTCTTAGTTCTTTTGATTTATGAGCTTCACAATTATGAGTTTCAAACTCAAATTTAAAGCGAAATTGCTTTGTTATTAAAAGATGGTGCAACGGAGGCTACGTACGTCCCTGAAAGGTTCGAGAAATATTAGGTTATGGGTTTGAATTTTAATCACGTTGGTAATTAATTTTTTCGACGATCTAAGGCAAATAGAGTTCGCACTTTATAGGCTTGGTCCATACTGAGCATAAAATCTTGAAAGTAAGAGAGTAATAGCGTATCCTTAGTTTATTTTAACCAACTGGCAGCTTATACGCTGGAAAGGCAGTACACCACGCGTACCGAACTTCTGTTTAAATAAACTACAAATTCGCTTCGTACGTACAGTGCAGACTAGTTCTAAAGATGTTTATATTGGACACTTTTTTGAGTTTGATTCTAAAAAAGGACCGAAGAAAAAAATTAAAAAGGAAAAGAGTAAATTACGGTACCGCTAGAACCCGAAATTAAAATTAGTTTGCTGAAAATCAACAACTTGGTCATGCACTGCACATTGTACAAAGCTACACAAGCAAAATTCCGCAACGTCTTTGAATTTTCAATCAGTCAGATTTTAACCCTATTTCACTCGGGCTGCTTGACCAGCGCATTTTACTTGGAGGGGTGGGGAAAAATGCTCCCCCGAATCTAACTCTTAAACCAAAAGTCATGGAAACACCAAATTTGGCAAGCGAGTTAGTATTCACCACAATTTCTTAAAAAACTGGTTTTGAGTTGATGACGTCTTCATTTTGACGTCACGGTCATATTTTTGAAAAATGACGTTAATTTTGTAATGACGTCAGACCGTTTAAACTTGGCAGATTGAATTTTTTTAAAGTCAAAGTAATTACGTCACAAAAACGCCTTATGACGTCATTCTAGTTAAATATTGACCAAAAATGCTCAGATTTCGAAAAATCTCAAAATTTGGGAACATACCTTTACTTTAGCAACTTCAAATTTTCGAGAGTTATTTGTGATGAAACTCACCTCAAAGTCAAGTTAATTTAAAATAAAACTATATTTGCTGAAGAGATTTATCACAAAAAAATCGAAAGTTAGAAGGGCAAAATGCCCCTCAGAGTAAAATAGGATTAAATATCAAGGTAGAAACCAAGCAAGTTTGCATATGACGACTACTCAACCAAACACTATTATAATAATGCATGTTTACTTTTGTCTTGCTATTGTTTTTTTTGCTTTGTTTTTTGTTGAATAAGCCATATCACTTTTGATGTTTAAGTTGACGTTTTTCCAGTTTTGTGCCTGCCTCATTGTCGCGTTGTGTTACATAAATTTAGTTTATAGCTGACAGCTATTAGTGCACCGGCCAGTTGATTGGGTAGTAACGTGTTTGTTTCTGGAATGGGAGGAGTGAGGGTTAAATCTCAGACCGGTCAAATCAGACGCAGTGTTGCCAACAGTTCGCCACCGCTGCGACCTTTCTTTGAAAGGAGATGTGTTACCCACGCGCAAAATCGCAGATATTTATATTGGGGCCCGCTAACTCGTTATCACGCTTCGAAATATTATACAGCGAGTATTATGAAAGATTTGGTTTGATCTGACAGTGCTTACATCAGCTTTTTTCATATCTGGGGCTGCTTTAGCGAGTGATACAAACTAAGATTTGTTTTTATTTTTCATTTATTCATATAAATTGTCGCAACAATTATAGACTGAAGCCATTCATGATACTCACCATCATAAGAGTGGCATTGTTCCGCATCATCCCGTTTGTGCTCGTGATATTATTCTCTGTGGGCGTTGGATTTAGCATAATTAGAATGAGAAAGAATCGACGAAATAATGCTCGAGGTAAATTTTGGCATAAATGTAGAATTATTCCGCTTTGGCTGTTTATAGTAGCTTGCACGAGTCACCATATCTGCAATGCCACCACAGGATCGCCGAAAAGGTGCTGACTCTCATGAAATTGTTAACCTTTTCACAAATGACTTACTGCAATAACTTAAATTTTATTTTTTTTCGAAAAAATTCACAAATCCTTTCAGCACCATTTAAAAGCTTCAAATTATAAGCGCCATATAACCAATCAGTGCAGTGGCGTCGCTAGGGGGGGGGGGGGGGGGCGGGGGAGGGCCGGCCCACCCCGGGTGTCACCATTTTGGGTTGACACCATTTTGTAATACCAGTCAAACAGAAAAGAAAACAACAATATGTTTAATATCATTGGAAATGCTTATCTCTCTAAAATTAACTAAAAAATGCTTAAAGCTTTTTAAAAATTATTTACAGGGGCGAGCGCTAATTTGTAGAAATATAACTCACAAATTAGTAAAAACCTTTAAAAATTGCCAAATAAGCAATTACATTTGATCGCTTGTTGAAACATGCTGAATGTAGGTTTCATGAAAAAAACAGTATATAAGCTTAGGAATATGGGAGGGGTGACTATTCAGTATTAAATATCGTTCCATTAGCTCCAGTAGCGTACGCAGGATTTTAGAAAAGGGGGGCAGAAAATTCAGAAAATTTGAGAATAATGAAGACCAGAATGAAAATTTTCCTGCCAAATACCAAGTCCTTTTTCCTGCCCAAAATTTGGTGAAGACCAAAAAAAAAAAGAAAAAGAAAAAGGTCTTCACTTAAATTTAGTCCGGTTTTTGGCCCAAAGTGGATGAAGGCCAAAAAAAAGTCTTCGCCCACCGTTTCTGTGCTCAAACCCTCTGCCCAAGTTACAAAGGGGGGGGGGGCATGCCGGAATTTTTCATACTATTCTATGCTAATTATACTATCCTGGCGAGCCAAAGGGGGGCCATGGCCCAATGGCCCCCTCAAATACGCCCCTGATTAGCTCCCCTCCCCAATCATTTTTCTCTATTAAATTTTGACGATATGGATTACTCCTTGTGAGTTTTATTGAACCTGTAGCTTTGCTAGGCGGGAATGCAGCTTTTCCCTAGCCCCCATTGGTCAGCCGGCCAAAATGCAGAATAAAGAAAATACCACGTTTTTAGCTTCTGAGACCATCTTTTGCATTGGAATAGACTCAAAAAATGATTTTAAGCTTTTTTTGAAACATTTATTTACGAGGAAGAGCTAATTTATCAAAAACAAAACTCATAAAACAAAAAAAATCTTTGAAAATGGCCAAAAATTGTCTTTTGATTTGATCGCTTATCGAAAAATGCTGTTGTTTCTTCTATTCATCCCTGAACATAGGTTTTATCAAAAAATGAAATATAGCATGAGAAGTAGGGGAGAGGAGCTATTCAGTATTAGTCAATTACCAATAACTTCTTTCAAACTTCCTTCCATTAGCACCCTAACTATATCTTTTTGTATAAAATATAGACAAAAAAAGTACTCCTTTAGAGTTTTATTGAACTCTAGTATAGGATTTCATGATTTATTAGCTTGTAAATAAGAGAACTGAAATTCTGGCAATAGCTACCACCCACATAGCTTATTTTTGCAACTAGTATTACCATGTTTTTACACTTCTAATTTGTATGCCACGTTTCAATAGCATTAAGTTTTATCCAAATAGGCGTAAAATTAAGTTAGTTTTTGTCAAAAATAGACAAAGTTTTCGAGCGCTAGGAGCTCCGCCCCCAGACTCCCGAAAATACCCCCCCATTGCAGATTTCTGGCTACGCGCCTGAGTTTAATCATGTTTTTGCAGTGCTAATTTTTATGCCTCCAGAGTTTTCCCTAAAACCAGATTTTAAAAGCATTAACTTTTATCAAAATAAGGCTAAAATTAAGTTATTTTTGCGAAAAAAAAATACATTTTTTTGAGCGCTGGGTCTCCGCACCCAGACCCCCAATGGTATCCGGCGGATAGGGCAGAGCTTCCAGACCCCCGAAAGAGTCCCTCCCAACTGCAGATTTCTGGTTACTCGCCAGATATTAAACTTGTGATGTGATATTAAACGCGCATACTTCCAAGTTGTAGAATCTTAAAATGAGAAGTTATTGAGCTAGCCAAATAACAACCGCTATTTACAGTAATGAAGTAGCACCGCCATCTTTAAAATATAACCTTTTGCGGCCTACTATACATTAATATACATTACCTACTATACATTCTTCAAAATATAACCTATGAAGGGTGACACCACGAAACTCCGCCCCGGGTGTCACCATCCTTAGCGACGCCACTGGATCAGTGGTCGAGTGGATAGAGCGTCTGCTACTGAAACGGTACACTCGGGTTCGATTCCCGGTCGGTTCAAACCAAAGACTATAAAAATTGGTATTCACAGCTTCCCTGCTTGACGTTCAGCAATTAAAGGGATTGTGTAAAGCCTCCACCGTGTGTGGTAGACAGGTGGGCAGGTGGCAGCTTGACTCGAAGACCGAAAGGTCCCTTCGATGTCTCCTGGCCAAGGCAACATGGTGAATAAAATGTAATTAATCAAAAACAATACAGCCAAAATACTGTAAAACATATTTAATGAGACGTTTCGGTTAATTTCTTTAAACCATTGTCAATCTTATTCAAATAGAATGAGATTGTTTAAGATTGATTCTATTTGAATAAGATTGACAATGGTTTAAAGAAATTTACCGAAACCTCTTATTAAATATGTTTTACAGTATTTTGGCTGTATTGTTTTTGATCAAATTATTCAAGAAGTCTATGTACCATGCTCCAAAAATGTAATTACAATTACAATATATTTATATAATATATAACGGGTGGAATCGATTGCATTTTAAACAAAATGTCGCTGCTGAAAACGAAAACATGCACCTCGAACACCATAACGTTATAACAAGAGTCAGCTCAAAGCAACTGACTCTATTTGCCCTGACTCTGGCGGAAAATGTTCAAATTCTGTTTCCAACTCTTCAGCTGAAATTTCATTACAGATTTTGTTACGCGCTAAATTATACAACATGCGTATCTTTTTTGGTAGGTTTTATATTTCATTAATTTCATTATTGTTTAGCAAATCAAAGTGACAAAGAGGGAGAAAAAAGGAGAACCCGAAAGGAAAACCAACTACTTCTGCAGCTCTACTTGATAGTCGGGTCTTTTCTTTTTGGATACGGACCAAAAATAAGTAGTGATACTTGTACATTACAAAAAAATCAAAGGTGGTAGTGTATAGCGTTAGGGAGAAATTCAATCAAATAATGCAATGCCTATTAAAACCAAATTCGGAATTAGAAAAATTTTATATTAAAAAATAACAAAAAATATTCTAAGTTTACAGAAACAAAACGAGTTGTCAATTTTATTGACTTTTTTGGAAAACACGAAAATTACTTGCTCTATGACGTTCTCCGTGGACCATGACAGAGTTGTAAGCAGGGTGTTGAACCGTTTCAAATAACGGTTCGGGTTCAGGTTTATCTCCTGCTCAAAATATTTTAGCGGTTCAGGTTTGGTTCGGGTTCACATGAGCACCATTTTCGAGGTTCAGGTTTGGTTCAGGTTCACTCAAGTAAAATGTTACTGGTTCAGGTTCGGTTCGGGTTCATAGACTTAAAATTTCACTGTCGTTACTCGTTTCGTCCAGAAAAAAAAAAGAGAAATTGCTGATCCTGTTGATGATCACCACTGCTCTTATTGTGCGTGTACCAGCGCCAGCGGCATCCAGATATGGAAAAATATATTCTTACATTTGTTAGGGGTTCTGGTTCGGTTCGGGTTCACTTGAGCGCAATTTTGAGGGTTCAGGTTTGGTTCAGGTTCACTGAAGTAAAATTTTGCTGGTTCAGGTTCGGTTCGGGTTCATCAAAATGAAGCGGTTCATTCGGGTTTACGGTTCGGCTTCAGGTTCGGTTCGACACCCTGGTTGTAAGTCAAACACTGGCTTTTCGGGTCGGGTTCGGGTTTAAGATTGACAAAATGTCGAGCTCAATTTGGGCTTGATATAAATGCACTTTTCTTGTGTTTTAGCTTTCATATGCTATAAAAAGCGTAATTGAAATAACTTTAATCGTTTTGCGTGCTTCTGGCTTAAAGGCTACCAGTGCGGAAGTCTAGGGAAGAGCCACCAGAATGGCGACTACTCAAAACAAGCAATGCGAAAAAATTGCCTTCCAACAGCAATCGAACGTGCAGCCTTTGGATTACCGAATTGTTTTAAGTAGTCGTTTTAAGTATTAAATAGTAACCATTAATTGTTTGTTTTAAGTACTCGTCGTTCTGGTGGCTCTTCCCTAGGCTTCCGCGATGGTACCCTTTAGGCCAGAAGCACGCAAAACGATTCAACATTTAAACTCTGGCCAGCAAACGTCAAAAACATCTTAATTGACTTATAATTGATAAAACAGCTTTGCTTTTGCACTTTTATTCTATACGCTTACTCTTTCTTTTCGCTAAGAAACTCAAAAGCAATTTTGCCTCAAACATCAGAAGTGCACCATGCGCAATAAGCAAGCTTGAAAAGCTTCGCTTTTTCTCCGCTTGAATTATCCACTCCATTGAAAAGCAACGTAAAATTATTTGGAAATCCCACAGACTACGTCATAAAGCAGATAATTTTTACATTTTGTTCAAAAGTAAATAAAAGTGAAAGCTCGTTAGTTTTGTCTTTAGACTGGAAATATCTTTTTTATTTTTTGGTAGAAAACTGGTAGAAATTTGACTAGGCTAGAGTACGGCTTTAAACGTTTGTTGATTTAAAGCGCTTTCACGGTACAAATTTTCAGTTTTCTGCACATGAAGTACATAACAAGTGATGCAGCACAAAAAGGTTCTTTTCCTATGAAAAGTAATACACGGTAGTTATTTTTCTTTTTTTATTGTACTTTACACGGAAGAGAGGATGCAAGGCCGCAACTAGGAGGGGTAAAAGGGGGCGGCGCCCCCCAAACAAAAATTCCGCCCCCTCAAACTGCGAAGCATGCCCACCCAAACTCCCCTTTCCCTTGCGGCAGTTTCAAGGTGGTGTCTTCTTTTTTTGGAGATCAACAGAAAACTCGGAAAAAAATAGACCAATTTAGCGTGATGCCTTTTTTTTTTGGGTGATGAACAGACCAGAGATGGAACCGGTCAGGATTTTCTCGACCCGACCGGGAAATTTCAAAGACATCGCCGGTCGACCGGTTTCTGACCGGCCCGATCAACCGTTTTTTTACAGAAGTTTTTTGTTCACTGTTCAATGCATCTAACGAAAAATTTTCAAAAGGGGGGGGGCATGGGTGAGGTGTTAAAATTTGTGAATTTGGCGGGGGTCTCGGAAAAAAAGTGACCCAATTTTAAGACCTTTTTAGGTTAAATTTTGGTGTGAAAAACCAGTTTTGAGCAGCGCAAAACGTGCAGAAAATACTCATAAAAAGAACTGAAGGGCACAAGCTAAATTATTAGACGCTCTTTCTAATGATATTATGCGAAAGGCCAAAAAAAGAAGTTCCAATTTTTTAGCTATTGGTGACAGATTAATTGCAATTTGCAGAGCAGCTAACACTAAACCGTTATGACATTGGCTAGAAAATATTCGAAATATAATGTGCCCCAGCAGTTTGTAGAAATGCTGCTACTTCAGAACAAGCCATGGCTAGTTAGATAAACAAAAATAAGAGCTATGTCTTTCTTACCCAGTGCAGAGTGTGGAAAATCTATGTAGTATAAAGCTTTTCAAAGCGGCCAGATTTTAGCATGTACAAAAAATCTGAAATCTGCGCCACTTCTAGTCTTAAGCTGATTAAAATGATGCTAAAATGCCAGGTAGCGTAAGCCTCTTCCCATAGGTGGGCAAGTTAATGCAAAACGTTTGCTACGTTAACCACTAGTCCGTTAACAAACTTTTCACCTCCGTTAACGTTAATTTCAGCTTTAATTCAAGGAAGTTAGCAAAGTCCGTTAATTCGTTAATATTTTGCGCGTAATTTACATTTCTTTTTATTCGCTCGCTTCTAGAACACGTATTGACGCTGTTGAGCTGATTGCTTTGCCGTCGCTATAGGGGAGGTCCTGGGGGGCCGTGCCCCCCTAACGGCTGCTTGTGCCTCCCATTTTGGTTTACTCAAAATACGTTTTTGGAACACCGCATAACGACAAAACAACAGATAATGATGTAAAAAGGAATAATTACGTTTAAACATAATTCTTTGACTTTTTCTCTATTCTTTGCGAAATTGCTGGCAACCAACTGCTGTACATAAATCTGACGCAGTAACCCGTCTTGTTAACACACCTTTACAGATGTGTCGCGGAAGAGAGATGTAAGCCTGCAGAATCGTTAGCGGTACTTAGTTAGTGATTATGACATGAGTCAAAGACCAGTTGTTTTGATATATAGAGCACACGTAAGGTTTTGAGGTCGCAGTCAGTGGCACAACCAGGGTGAAGGGGCTTAAGCCCCCTTAAAAAATTTAACATCAAAATACGAGCGTCTAAACGTACTTTAAACTTGATCCGAAGTAAGGAAGGGAAGGGGCTAAGCAATATTTAATTCTTTGAAATGACTTCTAAATTTTAGCAAGTTAGTTATTTATATGGCTTCAAAAGGTGTGAAATGTAATTAAAATGGCGTTAAAATAGCTATTTTTTGCTGCAAAATCACAAAAATTGCTCAGCGGCTGGTGGCTCCGCTCTCAGGTCCCTGTCCACAGTCACTAAATATTAAGAGACTATGCCCCGTCTGCGACACACTTAAGCTGCATCAATTCGTTCAGCACAGGGGATAAATCAGGCAATTTTGGGGCAAAAAAAAGAACTGTTTGGTTCACACCTTCTTAGCAAAATCATGGTAGTACGTCTGGTAGCATTCACTGCTGCAGATAAATTTTTCAACTTGATTATGGGCCGAAGACGAAACGAGCTAAGAGACGCTGCCGGCCTTGTTTTAAAATTGTGCATATTTGTAGCTGTACAAGATCTGATTATCAGTTTTTATACGCAAAAAGTTCAGTTTATTTTAGTGCCCCCCCTCCCGCTTTTGGCTAGTGCCCCCTCACTTCGTTTGCTCTGGTGACGGCACTGGCTGATTGTAAGGAAATATTTATTGCTATGGTGGTCTTTTTGTGTTTTGGAAGTTACATTTTACAGTCTAATATAATTTCAAGATAAAAATACGTTCAAATGCACTAACGAAGCTGCGATCGAAAAATCTCTGAAAATTGCTAACAACGATAATTAATAGACTTATAAAGCTGCAGCTTATTATTTGCCACAAAAAAGAGCTCCTTTCTTCGCTTTCTTCTATACAACTCGTGCTAATATGCAACAAGTGGCTACCAGTGCAAAATGGTTTGTACAGGTACGATGAATGAATGATGCAAGATATTAACGATAAAAACCTTAACGCAAGTTAACAAATAGAACTTAACGGAAGTTAATTTAGCTCGTTAAGATGAAAAAACTTTTTAACGGATTAACGAGTTAATGAAAAAGTTAGCTTTGTTATTAACAGATTAACGATTAACGGACTTGTGCCCACCTATGCCTCTTCCACATGCATGCTTTATTAGAAT
The DNA here is from genome assembly GCA_963965965.1 of Trididemnum nubilum. Classification (NCBI taxonomy): domain Eukaryota; kingdom Metazoa; phylum Chordata; class Ascidiacea; order Aplousobranchia; family Didemnidae; genus Trididemnum; species Trididemnum nubilum. The sequence goes on along the minus strand of OZ014476.1, from coordinate 11,200,157 downwards.
CTGATTACGCGATTTTAACGTATATTTTGCACTTTTTTGCTTTGTGCCGTGGCCCAAAGGGGGGAGGGGGCATAGCACAATGCTCCTCCTCTAAACACGCCCCTGGATGTGCATGTCTTAGTGGTCACAGCATATTAGTCACAGCTTGAAACCATTCAACAAGTGTTTTCAAAAGGCATGGTTTGTTAATACTGTTTTTTTTTTATAAAAGGTATTATTTATGATAAAATATACAAGTGTATTTCGGTTGGTGCTTAGATTTCTTTTAGTTGCAAGGAAGGAGAATTTGACCGGTTTTTCAACTGGCTTGACCGGCCGGTCGAAGAATCTCGACCCGACCGGCAACCCGACCGGCCGGTCGACCCGACCGGTTTCCATCTCTGGAACAGACAACTTGGCGAAAGTAGACTAGCCCAAAAATTTTGGCCTCCCTAGAAAGAAATTTCGTCCCCTCTAGAACAATGTTCTAGTTGCAGCTCTGAGAGGACGGACAATAATAATTTAATTCCATCAGAAAAAAAATTTTTTTTCAAACCAACTTGAATTTGGTTCAAATTCATTCAAAAACAATTCCAAAAAAATTTAAAGACGTTGAAGTGAAGAAAAGTTTTCAATTTTGAGGTTTGCGGAAGTCACTTTTCGTAACTGCTTTGATCTAGGCATTTTATGATTCAGCATCAAAAACCAAACTTTTGTACAAAATTTCATCGGCCTAAACCGTTGGTGAAAAAATGACATCATTTATCGAAACTATAGCTCTGACGTCACTATAATGACGTCGTCAACTCAAAACCAGTTTTTCTAAGAAATTTTGGTGAATATACTAACTCGCAAGCCAAATTTGGTGTTTTCATGACTTTTTTTTAAGAGTTAGATAGGTGGGACGACATTTTGCAGATTTTGCAAATCCCGTGTAAAATGAGTCGGTCAACTGAATAAATAGTTCGAGTAAATAGGGTTAAAGTCAAAACTTATAAATATTTAAACTTTGATATATCAGTGAATTCCGTCGCTATTTTAGACACGAGAGGGCCGTTTCCCTTTTACTCCGACGGCTGTTTGTGCACTCCTGGTTTTGACTATTGTTGATTTAAATTCCATTTTTGACTTCAGAGTCAACGCAATGACATAACATTGTTTAATTTAAAATAATTTCCAAACCCAAACATTTTGCGCAAGTTTGTTTGATGTTGTCGATTCTTTGCCTTGGTGCAATTAACAATGTGGTCGAGTGAATAGAGCGTCTGCTACTGAAATGGTAGACTTCAGTTCGATTAACGGTTAGGTCAAACTAAAACTCCTGAAATTAGTAGTCACAGCTTTCCTGCTTGATGCTCAACAAAAAAAAGAGACAATGTGAAGCCTTTACCATTTGTGGTAGACAGGTGGGCAGTTGGCAGTTTGACTCGAGACCAAAAAGGTCTCTTTGCTTTCTCCTGGCCAAGGCAACCTGGCCAATGAAGATGTACTTACCATTTATTACAAATTAAGCTCACAGAAATACAGACGTATTATAAACTGTGCGAATACATTATAGTGTACATATACATTATGCAGCATTCATGGACTGCTGCACTGTTACTCATTTTTAGCGTATCATCCAACAACACTTTATGTTTTTGGTAGCGCTACATCCAAGAACGCAACAACGTGATCAGGCTGAGAGTTCAATTAAGGCCATGCAATTAGGGTCCTCGTGAAAACGATTTACCGGATGATGCCGACTAATAATTGCTTTTTAGCTTTTCTCATGTTTACTTTGTTTGCCAAGTCTTCTACAAATCAGTATAAAATAAACTGGTGGTTGGGATTTTCGGAATATCTCCTTATGAGGATCAGTGAGTGTCTGAACCCAGTATTCTACAACTTGTCTTCAAGGTAAAGGAAGTTATGGGAGATGAGTAATACAAACAACTGTGATTTTGAGTTACATTTAAAAGAAAACTCTCTCATGTTGAAAAAAATATAGACCTATCAAACACTATATACTGAAAATTAAAATAAAAAGTTATTCATAAAATAAAAGAGCCTAAGGTGTCATAAAAATTTGATTTTAGAGATGTTTTGACGTACCACTTAAGTCATTATCAATCTTATTCATAACACAACTTATCTGGTTATTATCAATCTTATCTGCTGCAGATCACTTTTTTAAATCGATTAAATTCAAACTCCGCTCATTATTCATAAAACAGTATACGCATGTCATGTCTTAAATCTAAAATCCTTCAGTCTGTTTCATCCGTAATCCGTATCATCAGGGGTGTATTTAGGCTGCGTTCACACATAGCGGTTTTCGCGATCTGAAACGAAACTTCAGCCATGTGTAAACAAGTTAGCGTTTTTCACTTCGGGTTTCGCGACGCGAATTGTCAAACTTCAGAGTGTAAATAGTTTGACACAAATGCTTTGACACAAAAGCTTCTATCACATGTTGTGTATTGTTTGAGATCAAGGTAAGTTGCGAAAACAGCTGCAGCACTCGAATTGGGCAAGAACTCTTTTGCTTGGCTGCGACTTTGTTTTTCAGCCATTCATTTGATCGCACTCCTTTTAATGCGCTTCAGGTTTGAAAACCTCGAAAAATGCAGATTTCAAAAGTGGGTTGGAAAACTAGTTTTCGCTACTTTGACCGTTCACACATGCGTAAGGTTTCGTTCCTCGTCATCAAAACCCCATTTGTGTAAACAACTGATCTTTTATGTGTAAACGCAACAGGTTTGATAATAAGCTGCGATAGGTAGTTGTGAAACCTATTTTTTAATCTTTAATTTTTGTACGTGACGTGTATACTGTGTTGTGAATAAGATTGATAGTGACTTAATAGGTAAGCCAAAACGTCTCCCAAATGAAAGCATTAGCTCAAGACAGCTTTGGCTTTTTGATTGGGACTTCGCTAGCACGTCCGTATTAGGACCTTGTTTTCACTCTGCGATTAACGACATACTAGAATTTGAAGCTCATTAAATCATTGATAACTCAAAAACGGTCAGATTTGGACCGCTGAAATTTGAACACAGCATGAAAATGGATGAGCGGGTCATGCAATAAAATTTTTATGGTATAAGCGGTCAGGTGAGAGGTGACTACAATTTTAGAGTCGCAAAAATGAAAAAAAGCGCCGAGATCAGTAGAGAAATTTTATTAATTTGCTTATAACTTGCAAACTATTAAAAATAGAAAACCTAAAATTTTGACACAATGCAAAAATAAATAAATAAAAGCTACGTGCATACAAATTTTGAAGGCGCTCGGTTACGTGATTGCAATTTTAGAGGTCAAAAACAGGTAAAAGTCGCTAATTTTAAATTGGTATATTTCTTCGCTAAACACCAAAGTTGACGAAAAAAGTTTTGCAGTTTCTGCACACACCATTGACCATCTTTCTCTGACAATTATTTTTTATTCCATTTCGTCCTCGACAGAGGTGGTCAAAGTAGCCGAAAAACCTACTTGTAACAGTATTACTACTTACTCAAAAATCTGCTTCAAGCAATAGTAGAAGTAGGATGAAGTATTTCCATTAAAGCAAAAGTGGGAAAGTATCGTCAAAATTAATTCTACTTCAAGTAATGAAAGTAGAATGTAGTTTTGAATTTAACGTGTTTTTTTATTCTTCGAGGGTTTGCTGTTGTGATGCTATTTTGGCTTGGAGTTAGTGTTAGTTAAGGTTAGAGTATGTGTTAAATTTAAGTTAAGATTAACCCTATTTCTAAAACTAACCTCAACCATTCCTAACGTAAATTTAACATATTTTGGTGTTCGGCCTGTGACGTCAGATGTGATTGTAACCGCTGCAAAATATGCAAAAGAATACTTACCGTACGAGCATGTCTTCGATAAGCAGAATTGCCATATTAAACGAGAATAAAAAAAAAAATTTACGTCAAACTGTGGTAAAATCATCAATTAAGCTTGGCTTAGGAATCTTCTTCTACTTCAATAAAAGTCATTTCTGCTCAAGTAGCGTTATTTCAAGAAAATGTTACTTAAAGTAAAGTAGAAGTAGCAGAAATAAATTAAGTAAGTGGCTCTTTCCTGCAAAAATATTACAAAAGAAGACTATTTAAATAGAACTACTTCGTTACTGAGACCTCTGGTCCTCGACCATTGCCTAAAAAGTTCTAACTTTGATCAATAACAAATATATCGATAATTTAAAGTACTTGCCTGAAATTTGGGGTACCAAGTGGTACTCATCAAAAGAGTCACCAAAAATTTGAATTTTTAGAAGTTTGATCAAAACTAATCAAAATTCTACGAAAAAAAGAGATCAAACTTAGCAATGTTTGGAATGGCACGTTGGAGGCAAGTTTGGATCAAACTTAGCAATCTTGCAAAAAATACGATTTTTAATCGCTTGATCTTGAAAACTGAAATTTCAGAAAAGTTAATAAAAAAAAAACTTCAAAATTTGAAGGTGTAACGGTCAGTGACCTCCCAAAATAGATCCTCATAATTAAAAGAAAATTACGGTTTGAACTAGAAAAGTTATATTTTTAGAATAGGTAGAGGTAAAAACAAAGAAAAACTGACAAAATTTGGAATGCCACGTATGGAGATCCTCCCTAATCAACCCCAGAATTAAAGGTTGTTTACCGCTTCAGGTAGGAAGCTAAATTCATCAGAAAATTTTAGATAAAAGAAAAACTGACAAAATCGTAAAGGTGCCTCGAGAGTCTCCTCCAAATGGACCTTTAAAAGTTTCAGAATTTTAACCGAGTTTTCAGAAAAAGTTAGTGCGAAAAAGGTGACAAGTTCTAGGGGTGCCTCAAACAAAACTTGTAAGACTGTCAATCATATTCAAAAACAAATCTTTTTTTTGGAAATACACGGTTGTTTATTCTGGGAAAAGTTGGAATTTTATTGCTTTTGTTCAGAAAAAATAAATAAATACCGGTAAATCTCTCAATATAATCGGCATTTAGTATTTAGCAATATTTATCAGTTGGTTGAATGTAGTTTACGTTTTTGTACCTGGTATGGAAATTTTAGTTCAGGCAAAAACAAAGCGTAGTGATGGAGTAAATAAGGCATGCTGTCGCGAAGTCCTCAGGTATCGTTTAGCGATGCCAAACAGTAGTTTTTGATTGTTTGTGTTTTTGCAGCCAAATGCGCCAAGAAACTTTTGCATTCATGCAGCAAGTGTCGCAAAAAATGGCGCGCAAAAGAGGCGATGTGCCACGAAACAGAGACGTGCGCAACTCTCCCAACATTGTTCAAACCAATCTTTGAACACCAATTGTACAGTATTTCAACTCCTGGATGTTGATTGATATCATAGAACTTAACGATTAGTTATTATTACTACTAGTATAGATGGTTCCATGTTCTACTTTTGATATACTCCCTTAGTTAACATTGAACATGTTAATGTGCTGTAGAGACGGCGTGGATAACAAAAAAATGCATCCGCATGCTGCGCTGTGACCGCAAACCTTGTCCGCATGCTGCACCGCACTGCATCCAAATACAACTAAGTTCACGCTACACCGCGCCGCACCGCAAGTTAAATATCCTTTAAATTTCCACTAACATAAGAAAAAAATTAGCTCTCTAGCTTACGACATTCAAAAAAATTGATTTTTGGGGTATCATTTGGGACTGTTTTCAGAGGGGTGGTCCTCTCAAACCATGTCAAAATATTTGTCTTTTAAATATTTGCTGATATAAAAAAAACTAATGCCCTAGCTTGAGCCGTTCAAAAAATTGATTTTGGGGGTCCATTTGGGGGCCCCTGGGGGGGGGGGGGGTACCCCCGAACTAAGTCAAAACATTTGTCGCTTAAACATCTAATGATATTTTTAAAAAATATCACTCGGCTTGAGCAATCAAAAAAATTAATTGTTTGGGCCCCGTGTTGGAGGGCTTCTGGAGGAGTGGCACTAAAAAATTTCGGGAGGCAAAATTGCGTTTGTAGCTCAACAACTTTACACAAAAATTAGATTTCGATGTGGTGTGGTTTAGGAGAAGAAGAGCGCACAAGATTTAGAAAGTAAAAAAAAAAAGAAAAAAAAAACTCATCGTGGCCAAAAGGGGGTTGGTAGGGATGAAAGAGTATCTTAAGACATATAATAACTCTGTGAAATATTTTTGCCGTATTTAAGCCGCTTTTGAATAAGGCCACTTTTTACACCAAACTTTTGAGGTGATTTTTGGGTCCTAAAACCGAAGTTACGTGACTCATTGCCTCGAAATTTGACACAAACATACTAAATAACTTACAAATCTCAAACTGCTGTTAAAACTTCATACAGCTAGACCTAACTGTTCTCGAGTAATAAGTAAAAGTCTGAAACTTCGCACTCGTTGTTTGAAAATGGCCGAGTGAAAACAAAGGAACACGCAACGCAAAGTGAGTCATTCTAATTATACTGGTTTTATCTGCCTTGTGTGTGTTTTCTATCACTTTTTCTCATTTCTAGGTGCGCCGAGAGGGAGGGTACAATGATTTTTTTTTGGAGATCATCTAATTTCGAGCGGAAAAATTGTTAGATTTTCGGTGAAGACCTTTTTTTTGGAGATCACATCATTTTTGGGGCCAAACTACATTTTCTCCGTCAATTTTGGACTTAACAAAACCGGAAATCCGTCATATTTGAGCTGGCCCCGGACCCACTTTTGGTCCCCGGCGGCACTGCTGATTTCTGCATCGTGTTTTGGCAATCAAAAACAATCGACCAGTCTACCTAATGATTTATGCAACTACTGTACTGATCCTGAACCAATAGCCCAAACACTGGTACCGGTATATCACGTGCTCTGCATACTGGTATAGCTACTACACTCATATTTAACTGTCTAACTTAATAAGAACAACTTTGCTGCCTCCCAACGTAAGCCTATATCATAGGCGTAGCCAGGGGGCCCAGGGGACTGGGCCCTCCCTAATTACAATTCCACTAATGATAAAAAATTATGACAACATAGCCTAGTGACGTTTAGTTGCAGTTTTTTTTTCAGTAATTCCGCACCTAACAGTAATTAACAATAATATTAATGACAACGAGGGAGCCCCGGGACCCCCAACTAACAACCAAGTGACCCCGGGGCCCATAACCGACAACAAGGGGGCCTTGGGGCCCCTAACTGACGACCAGGGAGCCCCGAGGATCCTAACGGACAACCAAGAAACTCCGGGACCCTAACTAACTACCAGGGGTCCCCAGGGCCCTAACTGACAACCAGGGGAGCCCCAGGGCTCCTAACTAACGACCAGGGGCCCCCAACCGACAACCAGTGGGCCCCGGGACCCCTAACTGACAACCAGAGGACCTCAGGACCCCAAACCAACAACCAGGGGGCCCTGGGGCCCCTAATCGACAACCAGGGGGCCCTATCTGACACCTGACTGACAACCACGAAGCCCCTAACTGATAACCAGGGAGCCCCAGGGCCTTTAACTTACAACCAGGGAGCCCCAGGGCTCCTAATTAACGACCAGGGGGCTCTGGTGTCCCTAACCAACAACCAGAGGGCCCTGGAGCTCCTAAATGACAACCACGGGGCTCCTTACTGACGACCAAGGGTCCCGGGCAAGGGACCCCTTAATTCAAATTTTTAACAATTTATATGCAAAATTTGTGAGAAATGTAAAAGTTTTGCCCTAAAAGTTGCAACCCTAGGCCCTTGTTTAACGTTATTATGAACTTAACGCTATAACATAGGCGGTAATGCAAACCCCCAATGGAAATTCTTCCAATGATAAATATAATGAGAGCTTAGCCAGTATCTTGTCCTTATCCGGAATTGCAGTTTCTTTAATTTGGGATTTACGCGTACAAAAGAAAGTAATAATAATGGCGACCACGTGTCCACGTCATAATAATGTCATGCAATTCTTGGACGTTTCAAAAAACTGTCAAGTGACTTGACTCGAGTCTTCCACGTTTTGGAAAAAAAGTTGTTTTAATTTTGCTTTCAATGTTTTTTTTTATGCAAGAAATTAAGGGCGCGATCTTAGGTCAAAATCATACGCATAGCCAAAGGGGTAGCCAAGGGGGCCCGGGCCCCCTCAATCGAAATGCCACCAATGACAAAAATTTGACAAAAAGCCTTGTTTCTTCATTTTCAGTTTCTTTTAGCATCTTTGCGTACAACAGTTACGCGTACAACAGTACTTAACAATACATAATATTGACGACCAGGGGGCATAGTGCACCCCCTTAATTTAATTTTTTCCAACCAATTTAAACGTATAACCAGGGTGAAATCAAGGGTGTTTGTCCTAAAAGTTGCAACCTCAGGCCTTATCTAAACTTTTTATGAGCGTAATGCAATAACTAGCGCCGTATTTGCCATATGGCTCAGTGCCAGGGCCCCTCGCTCAGATAGTAGGACTTTTTTTGGTCTACACTTATATTTGGCCGGAAGATGTTGAAAAAATCCTCTAATTGCCAGGGGCCCCGCGCAATGTAAATCCGTTCCTGGAATAACATGTTTAGTATACGTAATCATCTATTGTACCATTTTTCAATAACGATTCACCTCTACCTCGCCAGTTTTTCCCCAAAAAACACTTTTAAAAAACAGCTAGGGAAAATGCTCATTGAACAAATTATTGAATTTGAATTGAGGGGGCCTAGGCCCCCTGGCCGTACATGTACTCCTAGAACTGACTAACTGCATGACAAAACAAAAATTTCCAAGGAAAATCTTCGAGCGGATTATTGTTTACTGCTAGAATATTGAAAAAGGCTATGAGCCTTACTTCCCCCTACAAGGATCAAATCATTTACAATTAAAATTTCACACCATAGTGCAAGATTTTAAACTTGTCTTGGAATTTAATTCCAAGTAAATAGAGAATTGAACAATTAAAATTTTTCGGTTGGCTTTCAAATGTGAAAAATTTAGTTCTTCCAAATGGCTGTGAACACGTGCGAAATGTGATCCAATGGATTAAAATAGCTTTTTTTTTTCGAAAAACTTACAAAAATCGCCTAGCGGCTGGGAGCTTCCCTCCCAGACTCCATAGCCACCGACGGCTGGGGGCTCCGCCCCCAGACCCCCGTCTGTGATATGTTTGACAACACTAGCTTACTCCACACATCTCCTAAGTTAGGCATTTGCACTTTCTAACTATTAGTTTTCGCCCTCTCCATTTACCAAACTCCTAGTTAAGTGCGAACAGGCTACGCTTTAGATCTTCCATTCTACGATATCTTTGCCCCACAAAAAAGTTCCTTTTTTTAAAGTTTTGATGACGTTATTGCATGTGATTTGGCCCCTTTCCCCCCAATCAAAAATCCTAGCTACGCCTATGGCCTATATATGAGTATTCAATTTTGGGTAAACTATCAGTAGCTAACTTATCCGTGAACCTGGAACCCTCTAATCATCTGCTACTACGTAGGGTATTCTGTCATTGCAACTTTGTGTAGCCTAGTCTTCCTACCGTACCACATACCAGTTAGGCTACAGACATGTAGGACAGAAAGCCTAATGCTTGATGTCATGACCTGTTGACGAATAGGCTACGCTGAACTAACTCTGTCACTTTGAAAGGCAAGCGCATGTGTAGTAGAAACTGTTATCTTGCCTTGGGCATGTACCAATACCACAGGCCTACTGCATACAGGGTGGGTATGTGGCTAGGCTATGTGCCTCTGCTCTTGTGATTGTTTTCCACAAACCTGTTTCATCTACATTTTTTTGTCTGCTTTTGTTTCATCTTCTCACTAAACGTCCTCAACTTTTCCTAGCCTAGCCTACCTAAACCAAAATCTTTTGTTGGTGTCAAGAAACATGTTCAGCCAATCAAAACTAACTTTGTGAAACCCAAATAGCCTATTTTAGGATGCTCCGAATTATGAAAAAATAAACTTCAACCGAAGGTATCTTTTTCTGTTTTAGTAGCCTAACCCTTTGTGTTGTCACAATGTGGTATTCTTATGGTCTTCAATTCATATTATAGTTGTATCATGACCAACCATTGTTGTACATAAAGAAATAATTCACCAGCAATAATTATAAAAAAAAAGTAAAGTATTTATAGTACGCGCCGCTGCGTTGATGCTGTTACGTAATGCAAATTTTAGTTGCCACGCGGCGCAGTGCACGAATAGCAGCGCGCTGCTGCCATCTCTAATGTGCTGTACTTGACGAAGTGTCGTATGCACCAAAGTCGCGCATAACTGCGTATAATTTTATTTACGAACTCGATATGCACCAACACGGATTAACTTTGATCCGCAGATCAAAAAAAGTTTGAACAAACGATGGGCAAATTACTAAAGTGATTATATATAACCAGTGGTGGGCAAGTTATTTTGTAAAAGTAACTGAGTTGCAGTTACAGTTACTTGGCAAAAAGTCATTAAGTTACAGTTACCATTTTGAAAAAGTAACTAGTTAAAGTTACAGTTACAGTTACTTTTGATAAATTTAATTGAGACTTTGCGCCCGCGTAGGACCTTTGTTTTTACTCGGCCATTTTGATAGATAAGCAGTGAAATTTATTGATTTGCTTATAACTAAAAAACGGTTCAACGTAGAAAGTTGAATTTTGGATATAATAAGACAATAATTAAAAGCGTCATGTATGCCAATTTTAAGGAACCTAGGTCACTTGATCGTGATTTAGGAACTCTAAATTTGAGAAAAAGCTGCCATTTTTGTCCCGAAAATTTATTACTTCGCTTATAGCTAAAAATTTGCTGAACGTTGAACGCTGAAATTTGAACACAACTTGGGTGCGGATAGAGACCGTATGCGCACCAAATTTTGAAGCGCCCAGTCACGTGATCTCAATTTCAGAGGCCAAAAATTAGCAAAAGTGGACAGTTTTAAACCGGTATATCATGGTAACTACCAACATTAACGAAAAAAAATTAGTGTTTTTTGAACATACTACTTACAACCTCTTTCATGATCATATTCATTTATTTCGCCTTGGATAAAATTTTTCCTTATTTTTTTTCCTTTTTTTCTTCTATCACTATCTCCTTTCAAATCACAAACCGCACACGGATCAAACTATGAGCTATTACAGATATTCAAAAGTACTGGTACCCGCCTGAAATTGGGGGTGCCGCGATGGGGGGTCCCCCCAAACGGGCCCTCCAAAATTTAAACTTTTTTATCTTCAAAGCTTAAACAATGAAATTTTTAAGGTAGGTAAATGTAAGGGAAATATGACATTTGACAAAATTTGGGGGTACCGAAATGTGGGGTCCCTTTCAAACAACAAAACAAGGCCACCAAGATTTAAATTTTTTAACCTTTTAAGCTAGACTCATGAAATTTTCAGGGTAGACAAACATAAAAAGATAAATTATGACAAAACTTGAGAATAAAAAAATGAGGGGGTCCTTTTCAAACGGGGCCGCCAAAATTCAAACTTTTAAACCACTCAAATTAGACTGATAAAATTTTCAGAATAGGTAAATATATATATGAAAAATGTATCATATGCCAAAATTTGGAGGTACTATAATGGGGGGTCCTCCTCAAACGAGGATGCCAAAATTTAAACTTTTTAATTGCTTCTGCTAGACACATGGAATTTTCAGGATAAACAAATGTGTAGAAACGATAAAATTTGACAAAACTTTGGGATATCACATTGTAGAGGTCCTCCTCAAACAGCACTGCCAAAATTAATAGTTTTTCTCCACTTAAGCAAGACGCATGTAATTTTCAGGATAGGTAAATATAACAAAAAGTTATAATATGACAAAATTTAGGGGTACCAAAATGGAGGTCCCCCAAATAGGCCCTCAAAAATATAAACTTTTCAATTATTTAAGCTAGGCTTAAGAAAGATTAAGAATAGAAAGGAAAGATAAAGTTATGACTAATTTCAATTGCCACGAATTGTGTAGTCCTCCTCAAATGTCTTTCAAAATTTTTAACCACTCAAGCTTAAAGAAAAATGAAATTTTCTACATAGGTAATGAGATTACATAAAAAATTTTTGGGATGCCATACTATGGAGGTCATTACTTGCCCCCATTAATTACAAAAGCTAAACAAATTAATCTATTGATTAAGTTCATATGAATCCTAGGTTAAAGGTAACAAAATTTGGTGGACCACATTGAAAAGACCATGCCAAATTGGCCCCGTAAGCTAATCGCATTCCAATTTTTCAGTGTATAACTTATGTAAGCATTATAGCTAGTTTCTCAATTGTCATTCTTGTCTGAGAATTTATTAAACCAATTGATCGTTTTATGCCGGAAGCTTTTTCTCTATGCCGTGATTTTGATGCCCTCATCTGTCAACAAGATTGTAAATAGACAATAATTTCTAGCTTTTTTCTGAACAAAGACATATAACCAATCGAAGTTCGAGCAGAAAAAACTTATTACTTGATTGTTAGTGGTCGACAATATTTTTGAGTTAATTTACTGGTGTCCTATAGTTCGTAGTACTTTACTAATTAATCGTGTTTTTAATTATAGAAAGTAATTATGAGAAATTTAATGCAAATTTTGAAAGCCGTTAAACACAAACTTGATTAAGTTAATGGAACAACATGAAGTTCGAAAGCAGAGTATTTCAGATCTGACTATCAACAATCATAAACACGCTTCACGCAGTTGCAGGCGCGTAGCCAGAAATTTGCATTGGGGGAGGGGCTGTTTTGGGGGACTGGGGGCGGACCCCCCAGTCGCCGGAGGCTGGAGGTTTGGGGGAAAAGCCCTCAGCTCTCGAAAATTTTGCATTTTTTTGCAAAAATAACTTCATTTTAGGCCTGTTTAGATTAAAAAATAATGCTTTTAAAACGTGGCTTAGAAATTGGCAGTGCAAACAAGATTAAACTGGTGGCATGAATGGGCTATTTGGGAGGTGGCTAATGGTAAAATGTTAGTTCTCTTGTATAGATGCTGGTAAATTATAAAATCGAATACTTCAATAAAACTCACACGGGTCATTCTATTATAAGACAGTCAAAATTTTCAAATTTTGTAACCCACCCTCTCAGATTTTTTTCATACTTAGATATATGAAAGCCATTAAAAAATAATGAAGGTTACGAAAAACGGCATCAAAATTCATCAAGCGGTTTTCGAGTTATGATGGTTTCAATATTACCACTTGAGGGCACTGTTCGGCAGTCCCAAATTTTTTAATTTACGTAAAAATCTTTATCCTTATGTTATCGAAACAAGCAAAATATCAATTCTGATAGATTTTGAGGTGAGGAATTCAAAAATGAAGTTAGTTTTTGGAAAATTGCAAAGGTAAGTAGTCAAAATGTAGATTGAAAATTTTTTGAGTGCCCGATTTCATTTCCGATTATCTCAGAAGGGCAAAAAAATTTTTTAATCCAATCATTGCCAAAATCTCAAGAATAGATCACTGTTTGACATATTTAAGTTTGGTTAATGTTATTTGTTGCATATTTCTGTAATTGGTTTTGAAACATAGCTAAAAACTAACGTTGATTTTTTTGTGATTTTCTGAATTTTTTGGAACACATGTATTGAATAGTATCTTATAAAATAATAATAGTTGCAAAAAATGAAGTAATCACTTTGTATACGCTTAGTAATCTGGTGATCAGCAAAAATTTTGATTTTAACCCTTAAATTGTTGGTGGTTAGTATAGGTCTAGCTAGGCTAATACAGTTTTGCTTCAAGTTATTTCCCAAGTGAAAATTAGTCAAGTTACAGACATTGACTATTACGGGTATGGAGAGAGCTAGATTTCTGCCATCCTTTTTCAATTGCTTACCTCTGGGAGCACTCTTGTAAAGTTTTAACCTCTAAAATGGGTGGATTACCATAAATTGGAGTGTTTGGCACAAATTCTCAAATGATTGGGTATATTCTCAAGTAAATGGGTATGACACAAGATTTTTTCCCTTTACGTAATGGCACTTTCTGCAGGGGTGATAATTAAATGGGATTCTTTATCAATTAGTTGCAAATAGTCAACTTGCCCTTTTGATACATACTTTACAGTTCAGATTTCATTTGAACAGTTAGCATGAAACAAGGTAAACCCATCAGTTGCTGTTGAAGGGCAGGAAACTTGGAATGACTACCTTATATGTGACAAGTTAAACAGATAAATCATATAAAAATAGTGTAATGTGCATGCTAAGTACTGCAGACTACAGTAAAACCTTGATATTTATCTAACAGAAACTACAATTGGTTTGCTAGCAAATAAGCAACTTTGAACAAGATTGTTTAAAAACGCAAATTACCGGTACCGCTTTTGCTACAGTACAATAAAATAAATGCAAGTAACGTAAGCTCTTGCTTGGGTTATTTTAGTGAAATCGTTGCACTTAACACTTTAATCGCACACACATTATTAATTGCAATTAACATTTCTTAATCGAATGCAAGTCCGTTCGAACCTCAAACACGGTTTGCGATTCTTTTGGAGCAAAATGTTTCGTTCTCTTTTAGCAAAAATTTTTACCACGCTTGTCGCGCTAATCGCTCTTTCGGGTATCACATGTCACAAGTATTACCCTGAGCTGTAAGAAAACAAGGTCAAAAATTTTGTTTTAGTTTTTTTATAGATCTTTAGTTCTTTTATGTTTCACACAAAAAAGTCCATAGTTTTAGCCGGTGCAATTTGCGAGATATTCGCGATTGAAAAATGCATTTGTAGCAAACGGCAACGTGAATTATTGTTAACGTAACGATTGAAATAATTACAATCCTTAAATCAATTCTTGTAAATTGAATGATTGAAAAAAAACATGGATTGCAATTGAATTGATGACCTCTGCGATATTTGTTATGTAAGAAAACTGAGATGCAATGCAGAATAGAACAATAGATGTAATTTTTTTACGATAAATTAAAAGTTTTTCAATGCGATAAACTCGTCACTAGCTTCCGATGATAGATTTTTTAGGTTAAGTAGGTTTGTTATCTCAAACAACATAAAGTGAAGCTCAGCCAGCGCAAGACTTTAGTTTAAATACGCGTTGTGATTGTGACGTAACCAAAACTAAAACATTCTCAAACTTTTACCTAAAATGTGACTTTTGACAAAACAGAAAACAAACAACAGAACTAATGACAAAAATCGGAAGATAATTTTGTTTAATTTTTATAATGGATAATGGATGTTGATTTTTTGTTTGTTTTGATGAGATATTTCTGGAAAGAAAAGCATGCAATGCGATTGCCATCCCACAATAAAAGGTATCTATTACCTCAATCTGATTTAAAAATCGCACACAAGAACTGGATTTTTTCGAAATACGATATTATGCAAATTTGGTAGTGCGCACTTTTTCGAAACTAAACAACATAAAAATACACTCTGCCATTTTGGTTCTGGCAAGTTGAGATCTCCTTGGGCAAGTAAATATTTATTATAACTTGCCCGACAGGCAAGTTGCTAAAAAAGTCAATTTTGACCACTGTTGTATATATACCGCAAAGTGTATTTAGTGCTAAGTACCAAATGAAATTAGATAAGTGGAATTCAAAAGACTTACTTAGCAGTAAATACACTTTGGAGTATATCCAGTATATGCAACATATTACTAGCAAACCAATTGTAGTTTCTGTTAGATAAATATCAAGGTTTTACTGTAGTCTGCAGTACTTAGCATGCACATTACACTATTTTTATATGATTTATCTGTTTAACTTGTCACATATAAGGTAGTCATTCCAAGTTTCCTGCCCTTCAACAGCAACTGATGGGTTTACCTTGTTTCATGCTAACTGTTCAAATGAAATCTGAACTGTAAAGTATGTATCAAAAGGGCAAGTTGACTATTTGCAACTAATTGATAAAGAATCCCATTTAATTATCACCCCTGCAGAAAGTGCCATTACGTAAAGGGAAAAAATCTTGTGTCATACCCATTTACTTGAGAATATACCCAATCATTTGAGAATTTGTGCCAAACACTCCAATTTATGGTAATCCACCCATTTTAGAGGTTAAAACTTTACAAGAGTGCTCCCAGAGGTAAGCAATTGAAAAAGGATGGCAGAAATCTAGCTCTCTCCATACCCGTAATAGTCAATGTCTGTAACTTGACTAATTTTCACTTGGGAAATAACTTGAAGCAAAACTGTATTAGCCTAGCTAGACCTATACTAACCACCAACAATTTAAGGGTTAAAATCAAAATTTTTGCTGATCACCAGATTTACTAAGCGTATACAAAGTGATTACTTCATTTTTTGCAACTATTATTATTTTATAAGATACTATTCAATACATGTGTTCCAAAAAATTCAGAAAATCACAAAAAAATCAACGTTAGTTTTTAGCTATGTTTCAAAACCAATTACAGAAATATGCAACAAATAACATTAACCAAACTTAAATATGTCAAACAGTGATCTATTCTTGAGATTTTGGCAATGATTGGATTAAAAAATTTTTTTGCCCTTCTGAGATAATCGGAAATGAAATCGGGCACTCAAAAAATTTTCAATCTACATTTTGACTACTTACCTTTGCAATTTTCCAAAAACTAACTTCATTTTTGAATTCCTCACCTCAAAATCTATCAGAATTGATATTTTGCTTGTTTCGATAACATAAGGATAAAGATTTTTACGTAAATTAAAAAATTTGGGACTGCCGAACAGTGCCCTCAAGTGGTAATATTGAAACCATCATAACTCGAAAACCGCTTGATGAATTTTGATGCCGTTTTTCGTAACCTTCATTATTTTTTAATGGCTTTCATATATCTAAGTATGAAAAAAATCTGAGAGGGTGGGTTACAAAATTTGAAAATTTTGACTGTCTTATAATAGAATGACCCACGGGGTAATCTATTTCGTCTACACTCTACAGTATATAGAGAAAAATAATTGGTGGGGGGGCTAATGAAAAGAGATTTGAGAGAAATGATTGGTAATTAACTAATACTGAATAGCCCCCCCCCCCCCCCCCCCTATTCCTTAGTTTATAGTATATTTGTTGATGACACCTACGTTTAGCATTCTTACACTTGCGATCAAATTTGATAGCTTATTTCTTACCATTTTTCAAAGTTTTTATTTATTTGTTAGTTTTATTTTTGGCAAATTAGCCTCCCCCCCCCCCCCTGAACAAACGAGGTATGTTTCAAAAGATGTTTTAAATCACTATTTAGTCCACTCCAGTGCATAAAACAGTCTCAAAAGTGCTAAAAACGTATTTTTCCCATTTTGCATTTTGGTCGACATGCCAATGGGGAGGGCTATAGCCTCCCCGGCCCCCTGGCTACGCTACTACGCAGTTGCAAAGTTCTTTAGTTCAGTAAAATTAGATTCTTTCGCGAAATCCCCGGATATCGCTTGCTATGTCACATTCTAGTTACCGGTTGGAATTAAGAATGGAAAATGTTGATTTTGTACTTTGAAACCGGTATTAACAGATTTCTTTCTCAATTCATTTTCTAATTTTTATGCGGTACCTCTGCACGCGCTGATAATGGCTATTGTTGCTGTTATTATAACAAAAATACACAACGTAACACATTGATGCACTTTATTTAATTGCCTTTCAAGAAAGCAAGCATCTCAAAATGTTCATCGCTAGACTAGAACGTTTAGATTTCAAAATGTATTTGCCCATGCTGTCTTTGTGTTTCAAAATGTCTTTTCAAAACGAAAAGCCACAAAAGGGGTAAAGCGGCTACATTAACAACAACGTTATCTGCTGAACGAACACTACACGCTATTGGAAAAAATTACGCAATCAAAATAATTCCTGCAGGGAAGATATTAGAACGTAACTTATTAGATTGCTATAAGAAGGTCTTTGATTTAGAAACGTTCTAATATCTTCTCACAGCATGGTTAGAATTGCCACGTCAGTGCACAATAAAAAATCTGTAATCCGTAGCGCCAACAGGGATTACATAGAAGTGTTTCATTTAACCAAAATCTAACGATTAAAGAATCTTTTTTTAACAGGACCAAAACTAAACGTAACTGTAACTAGTAACTTTTTAATGTCTCCAAATAGTAACTAGTTCCCACTTTCGTTACTTTTTTGAAAAAGTAACTAAGTTACAGTTAATAAAAAAGTAACTAGTTACTATACTAACTAGTTACTGCCCACCTCTGTATATAATTCTGGGATAACTTCTCTGAACTTACAACTCAAGTTCATTTTAATGCAATACGTTCGCGGTGGAAAAGGTAGGAAACTGATGGTCCGCGGATTAAAGTTGATCTACGTTGGTGCATGATTATGACCCTAAAACTTTTTTGAATTGAAGAACATTACATTTGTACTACCATTTAGTTACTCTTCAAGCTCGACGTTTTGTCAGTCTTAGAGGGGGTAAAGCATCCTGCCAGTTCCAGTTGTTTACAATAAACTCAAAATAAAGTTTTTGAAATGTTTGTTGCCATTTTGGGTCTGCGGTTGCAAAGAAATTCAACAAATACAAAGACATATTTGTCTAAAATTTTTTGGAAACGCTGGATTTAATGCACGTATATGAAAACAAGATAAAACACACATATATAGTAAATAAACCATTTGCAACGTTTGGGGCACCAAAAAACCTTTCGGTTTTTTAGTCAAGGTCCCCCTTAATTATTATTATTCAGTCTCTCTTAATTTTTTTCCTGGAAATTCAGGCTAAGAGAACAAACTCGGGGTTTCCAAAAACTTTTTAGAAGGGATATCTTTGAGAACAAACTTTTTAGAATAGATATAAAATGAGAACAAAAAATTTCAAAAATTTTATTTTGATTCTACTCTTAGTTGTTATTATAACCTACCGTTGCTTGATTAAGCGACGTTCTTGTTTTGGTCTTTCGCTTCTTCTCGTTGTGCTAAATCGTGTCGTCTAATGTTTGCTGAATTAGCAATTTGTTTATTTGCTTTTGCTCGACAATAAAAGAATACTACTACTACTACTACTGCTTCACTCCCTTTATAAACCCTACCTAAAAAGCCCGAACCGAAAAGCCCGGCCCGATTTGTTGTACAACTCTGTAGCACATGTCATTACATTTATTAATATCTGCGGAACTTGTGGCGTGTCATTTGCACATCTGAAGCCAATTCTTTTTCCTTCTGCATTTTTACAATGGCTTTTGTCTAGCTTTCCACGTGTTTGACTTGCTTTCATGAGAAAGCAACAGGGGCGCTATGAAAAGGACGAATCCCAACTCTTCAAGAAGTTGCTGTTGTTTCCAAGTTCCCAGTTGGAATTTGCTTTTAAAAGCTAGAACAGGATCTACGTTCTTTCGGCAACGTAACTGACCTCAACTAGCCATTCATCATATGGATGTATTTGACGTTTCATCGGTCCTGACGATCAACATCATCAGAAAGGATGAAGTACTAGAGGTGATACATACACTACCACGTATGTTACGTGTAAACGTTTTGCCGGTAAACGTTACAAACTCCCAGGTCTTTTCCGACTTTTGCAATTTTCAAGATTAGAATTTTAAGTTCAAATCTGATTCCATACCAGTTCTTTTTAACGACATCTAACGGGAATTATCTCATCTCTCTCAATACAATACAGGGGTGCCGAAACTCGGGGAGGGATATAACATCCCCAATAATTTGACTGTATCCCCCCAATAATTTGAGTATGGTGTACATCTGCATGCCCTCGAATAATTAGACTCTGGTGTGCATCTTAGCGCAAGTCTCCACTTGAGTTCCAGGAAAAAAGTGTTTCGTTTTTGGTGAAGACCTTTTTTTTTTGGTCTTCACCTGAATTCGGGGAAAAAAAGGGTTGCATTTTGGTGAAAATTTTTTTTTGGTCTTCACTTAATTTGCTCGCATGAAAAAGACCGGTTCCGTCCTGTCTCCTGTCGGAAACAAATTTGTTTTTTGTTGTGCTATTGTAAAGTATTTTTTATGTAGTGAGTCATTTATTGCATTTTATAGCGACAAATAATAAATAGAACCTAAACTTGAATTTGAACTTGTTACAGTAAAGTTAATGTACCGGTTGTAGGTGCCTAAGATGGTAAACCATCATTGGCATGAAGTTCTATTAGGCATAGCACACATTAGTTAGTATTTTGTAATCGTATTGATTGCTGAAAGCGATGGCTGGAACGTCTGCTCAAGTGATCTCAGAGGATCCTACTAAAATAAAACATGTAGGAGCACAAGAACCGCAAGAGCCCTAAAAACCCTAAAACGAACCCTTGCGATCGCGTATACCGTTATTTAGTAGGCCGATCACACTTTAGTAGTACCGATCACAATTTCGGGGAGAAGCAACCACTACTGTGCTCAAACTTCAAGCATGAACTAATTGGTGCAAAAATTGATTGATTACCACACCTGTTCTTAACCTACTATGAAGGAGCCGAACACTGGAACACATGAAGTTTTCGCGTACATTCTGCAAATGCTATAAGCTTGTATGTGTCAGCAACAGTAGCGTAGCCAGGAGGGGGGGGCGGGGGGCTATAGCCCCCCCCAAATGTCATGTCAACCAAAATGCAAAATAAGAAAAATACCACGTTTTTAGCTCTTTCGAGACTGTTTTATGCGCTGGAATGGATTAAAATAGTGATTTAAGACATCTTTTGAAACACATATTCAGGGGGGGCTAATTCGTCGAAAATGAAACTCACAAATACATGAAAACTTTTAAAAATGGCCAAAAATAAGCAATCAAATTTGATCGCTAGTGTATGTTAATGTTAAATGTTATGTTAAACATACGTTAAACATAGGTGTCATCAACAAATATACTATAAACTTAATTAGAAATAAGGGGGGGGGGCTATTAAGTATTAGTTAATTACCAATCATTCCTCACAAATCTCTTTTCATTAGCCCCCACCCCAATTATTTTTCGCTATAAGCTATGGACGAAATAGTGTAAATTACTCCATGTGAGTTTTATTAAACTATACGATTTTATAATTTACCCGCAGCTAAATACGAGAATTAATATTTTACCATCAGCCACCTCCCAAATAGCCCATTTATGTAACCAGTTTAATCATGTTCGCACTGCCAGTTTCAATGCCACGTTTTAAAAGCATTATCGTTAATCAAAATAGCCCTAAAATGGTTATTTTTGCAAAAATATGCAAAATTTTTGAGCGCTAGGGGCTCCGCCCCTAGACCCCCGTACCTCCAGCGGCTGGGGGTTTTTCCTCCGAACCCCCAGCTTCCAGCGGTTGGGATCTTCCTCCCCAGACCCCCATTAGCCTCCGGCGGCTGGGGGCTCTGCCTCTAGACCCCCAAAATAGCCCCCTCCATTGCAAATTTCTGGCTACGCGCCTGGTCAGCAACGCACTGTGTCTAAACTGTATCCGAGCATAACACATCACCATAACACATCACCGAACCTCAAATTTGCTTCAATGAAACTAGGAATTCGAAGATTAAGAAAAATTAGATTACTGTGAGAAGCCAGCAAAACAGCATAGCACAATCAGTATTTCCACATGCAAGAAAATTTACTAAAAAATACTGTATTTTGAGACCATGTTTTTTTCAAAAAAAAAGCAACGGCAAAAAAACATTCACATTACTAGGAGTGACTATTTCACCGAATGTTTTAGAGCAGTGGTTCTCAAACTTTTGAAAAAAATTTACTTTGCGTTCCTCTTACAATTTTTTCGACCACTCCGGTCCCATGCGTATTTAAACATACCTTAAATTCTGGTTCAGTAGCAATCTTAAATGCCCTCGCGATGTCCTTGCTGTTGCCTGGCTGGCTTTGCGCATTTAGTTCTATATTTTTTACTGTTCTGCTAGCTCTAAGCATATTTAACATAAAATGCTACGTGCGTAGGCAAACAGCTATTTATTTCGAAAAGAAAAAAAGCAAATTGCAGTCAACAAAATAATTGGCAAACACAGTTAACTAGGATGAGTGCCCTAATAATTGCTTGTGTTTCAGCAATTCCACTGTGTTGATGGGCTATGTGTTGGCTAGGACAACTTTTAAATGAGGTACCAATACACAGGGCCTACGAGAGGGGGTTCAGGGGATACATCGTACCCGGGCTCGGGCCTAGGGGGGCCTAGACTCAGAGGGCCCGGAAGAGGTTAGGTTCCCGCGTTAAGATTTTTTGCTCCGGTCTTCATTCTTCATGGGAAAAAAATCGGACTAAATTTCAGTGAAGACCTTTTTTTTTTTTGGTCTTCACCTAATTAATATTGTGGAAAGAACCGCACTAAATTTCAGTGAAGACCTTTTTTTTTTGCTCTTCACCTAATTGTGGGGAAAAAATCGGACTAAATTTTACAATATTTGGCAAAAAGTCAGAAAAAGTATTTTGTGCAACTTTGGTGCCCGAAGAGATTTGGGGGCCCGGCATCGACCTTCGTACCCCCTGGAAAATTTTCTCTCTGAGGCCTTGTCTATCTATACATCCATCTTCTTTCGAGATTTTGTTTTAATAGTACTTGAAATCGAAAACGCTTTATCCCTTTCGTAGGTGGTAGGAAATCGAATCAACAACTTTAGAGCCATCTTTGCGACAGCAGAGTACATGACTTTGCCATTTGAATCCAAAAGGCACTGCAACATATTTCAAGAAAACACTTTTTGCATCCCCATTATTTACCAAATCGATAAACTTATGGAATGGCGTATCTGACATTTCTTCGCGGTTTCTCTGAAATTGCATCGCAGACCCCAAGGGATCGCGGTACCCAGTTTGAGCATTGTGTTTGAGAACCAATGTTTCAGAGTAAAAATTTAAGTTCGGGTTACATTTGGGTCAGAATTAATAAAAAATAGGTAAAAATTTCCCATGTAATAATATCTTCCCTTTGTTGTAGTCCCGAGTCCGACTCACTAATTCATCACCTTTAGTAAACTTTACTATTTGTGAATATTTCTCTTAGTTTTAAAAAAATGTTTATTTTATTCTAAACTCATCTTTAATCTACGTAAATTAGTTGAATGAGCTTAGTGATCCTCTACTAAACTTTTTAATGACTGATAGTTATTTTATTAAACGGCAGCTTGGTCAAGAGCAGTGCCTTCGCCAGAGCAAACGAAGTGAGGCGGCACTAGCCGAAAACGGGGAGGCACTAAAATAGACTGAACTATAGCACATAAAAACTGATATTTTACGGCTACACATTATGCGCCATTTTAAAAATTTTGTGGTCATGTTTGAAAAAAGAGACGTATAAGCGCGGCAGCGTTTATTAGCTCGTTTCGTATGCGGCCCGTATAATCGCTTGAAAAATCTGTCTGTAGGAGTGAATGCGACCAGAAGCTGAAACCTGGATTTTCATAGAGGGATGGGTCTTGAACAAAAAGTAAATTTTTTATACCAAAATAATATTAATTTAGGCTCTGTGACGAACAAACCGATGCAATTCAAGCGTATCACAGAGGAGGCCTTAGGGAAGAGCCCCCAGCCGCTGGGTGATTTTTACAATTTTGCGGCAAAAAATAGCAATTTTAACATCATTTAAATCGCATTTCGTAAATGTTTTAGCCGTATGAATAATTACAGCAAATTGCTAAAATTCAGAAGTCACAGAGCGAATTAAATTGCCTAGGCTCAGGAGCTCCCTTATACTTAAGATCAAGTCCAAAACACGTTTAAACGCTGTTTTTTTGGTTTATATTTTCTAAATGACTTGGCTAAAGGGGGCTGATGCCTCCGTAGCTCCCTTAGGCCCTTCCCCTGGTTGCGCGACTGACTGCAACCTAAAAAAATCTTCAGTGTGCTTTAAAAAAATAAAAACAGCTGGTCTTTTAAAAAAATGTTTTCACATATTGTTTCAGGTCATAATCACTAACGAAGTACCGGCAAGGGCGCCGAGATCTAAACGTGGACCCTGGGACAGCTTATATATTGGGTCCCTTTATATTTAATTCAACGTAGCGTCTATTACAGCAAGGGATGAAAATTTCTATAAATTGATTCATTTTTGATGTTTTGAATTAATGGTGCGGACATTATTCTCTCCGGATTTTGAAGTGTTCTTCAAAAAAAAAAGTCTTCAGGGCAAAATGGCTTGCTGATTACTGTTTTTGGTCAATTTCCAATAAGTTTAATAATATTCATATGCACAGTCCTCCACCCCTCAACTGAAGACTTATCTGTTTGCAGAAAACCCTTTTTGAGTTAGATCGTTGCTCCAATGTTATGATAATACCTAGGGTTGCCAAACGTCCATGAATTTCAAAAATCGTCCTTGAATTTGCCTTCAAATCTCGCGGTGTCCTTGATCCTTAAAAAATGGACAAATGTCCTTGAAAATTGTCTAGCGTCCTGAATGTCCTTGAACCTACAAAGTAACACAGACTAACCAATCTTGCTGGTTTTTATAAATTGGGCAATGAACCTAAAAACCAAAACAACCAAATATTCAATTAACAAGGTAGCTCTATTTGGGATATTGATATTCAATGCTAAATGCATCGGCATTGTGTGTAACAATAGACTCCTAATAATGAGTCTACGGAGTAATAATTTCAGGAAACAATGGTAAAATTCAGCTGGTAATGGTTACAACAAAAACGTTGAGAATAGAAAAGAGGGAGCAGAGTAAAAACGTTGTTATTAATTGTTGTAGTGTATATTTATCTTCCTGTCACAGTGTCACTGGACAGCGTTAGACGCTAACTATTAGACGATCCGTACGCTTTTACTTGCAGTAACTGTACTTCGTGCTTGGACGAATCCGCACCTGCTTAGGAGTTTCCAGTGATCCTGTGAAATTTTTCGAATTATTGCCCACTGAATTTGCTGCTTGTTGGAAGCCACCAAGCAAAGGTAATCATCGTAAAACGCCTTATCCAAGAATGCAACAACGTGGCCAGGGTGCGGGTTAAAATTAGATCTTGCGATCAGGGTTGTCGTAAAAACGCGATCAGGGTTGTCGTAAAAACGACGCCTTTACTCTCCCGGCCACGCTGCCGACGAAAAATCAAAACATAAGCTGAAAAATCAAAATTTTCTTCCACTGAGCTTTTAGGCCTATGCTTTGTAGTAAGTAGGTGTGAAAATATGCAATCAAAAATCAAAAAGGCAAACATTCTTCCCTCCTTGCCCTGCACCACTTACCCACATCCCACCATGTGCATTTCGTGCCGGCAATCTCTGCTCTATTCGTTTCTATTATGCGTGTGTTTTATTGGACGAGTGAATCAGGCACCCTGTGTAGGCTTATCATGCAATCATACACAAGACACTTTGGGGGCTGTATTATCATCTTTGTCAATCTAGACGAGTAGACAATTCGGCCCTGATTGAAACATAGCTTGAACTGTCTTTCTCAGGGACACAACGTGATATGCAGTTCGAGCAAGTGTTCCCTCTAAGCTGTGCGCGCGCACACAGCTTTCAGAGACTGCGCACACGCATAAATTTACTGCGCACAGACTTCTCGCTTAGCAGTTGAGAAAGTTTATTCTTGGACTTGCTAAAAGGATTCATTTCTTTGGAAGTTAAGACGGCTCCGTGAGCGAAGAAGATACCAGCAGTAACTAGTAGCGTAGCCAGGAGGGGGGGGGGTAATGGCTCCCCTATTGGTCTGCCAACCAAAATACAGAATAAGGAAAATACCACGTTTTTGCACTTCTGTGACTGTTTTTTGCTCTGGAATGGACTCAAAAAATGATTTAAAACGTATTTTAAAACGTTTATTAAGGGGGATGGGGGGACTAATTTGTCAAAATTAAAACTTGTAAATGGAAAAAAAAAATTGAAAATGGCCGAAAATTGGAAATCAAATTTGATCACTCATTAAAAAATGCTTAACATAGGTTTCATCAAAAAATATATAACATCAAAAATAAAAGGGGTATTTTGTATCAGTGAATTACCTATCGCTTCTCTCAAAACTTTTTTCCATTAGCCCCCCTAGCCCTAATTATTTCTTTCTCTATAAAATATTGACGAAATAGATTACTCCTTGAGAGTTTCGTTGAACTACTAGTATAGGATTTTATGATTTACCAGCTTGTAAATAAGAGAACTGAAATTCTAGCTGTAGCTTCCTTCCACATATCCCATTTATGCAAGTAGAATATTTATGTGTTTGCGCTGCTACTTTCTACGCCAAGTTTTAATTTGTTATCAAAATAAACCTAAAATAACAAAATACAAAATTTTTGAGCGCTGGGGGCTCACAATTTATGAAACAAGTTATTGAATAACTAAATTTTCTTAATAAGCCTACTTCTTATCAGGTTAAAAGGCTGATATTTCTTTATGGGTTGTTGCACAAATATTAGTCATTTCCAAAAAACTGCTCACAAACCAAAATTTATGCGCACACAGACTTAAAAAACTTCGAGCATCGATGCAATATTTGGTAATTGAGCAATTTATGGATAGACTTCACATTTAATGATTTGTAATACTTCTTTGAAACAAACTACTAAGACACAAAGCATTAGACCTTTAGTTTTATTGTTCTTGCACGCACAATAATTGTACATTATGTTCTTGATAAGAGTTTCTAAAAACTTCGGTCTGCTATGGTTCATAATTAATTGTTGCAAACTATGATTTCTTTTCTGGCAACAGTAGTACTAGTAGCTTATCAATAAAATGTTCAATCCTCTTTTTATAAAGTACGCTTGAATTATTGATTTTATAATTTTCTAAGAGTAAGAGAGCTCAGACATCAAAACGTCCTTGAAAACGTTTCCACCGATTTGGCGACCCTAATAATACCTGGTGGGCCCCTGAAGTCCATGGGTACCGGGGTCATTGTCCCCACTGCCCCCCTCTTGGCAGCTCTGAGAACCGGTAACGATTTTATAGGCTTACATTCCTATTCCGCGACACATCCATAAAGGCGTGTTAATAAGACGGATTATTGCGTCACATTTATGTACAGCAGTTGGTGGCCAGCAATTTTGCAAACAATTGAGAAAACTTCAAACGAGAATCTTTTTAGAGCGATATTATTCCTTGTTCCATTATTATCTATTGTCTAGTCGTTACGTGATGCTTCAAAAAAGTATTCTGAGAAATCCGAAATGGGAGGGCACGGCCCCCCTGCTCCCCCCCCGTAGCGACGGCATTGGTCAAGAATAAAGACGTCCTTTTTACGATGACCCTGGTTGTACTGTATGGTATGACGTAAGTTCAATTCGTACCCTGGTGACGTTGTTGCGTCCTTGGATAAGACGCTTTATGAATTATCTCTTGGTGGCTTCAAGCAAGCACCAACATTTACATGGAGAGAAGTAACTCCTTAACCGTGGGCAACTTCTACTTAAACTGATACAGATTCATCCCAAAGAGAAAGCCACATTTGCTTTTTCGTGATAGGAGGATCAAGATTCACGATACACCAATCATTTTATTAACGGACATTTTTTTCAATGTTTGAATAACTGACGTTTGCTAAATAGTTTAATTACTTGAATTTGCGTAATAAATGTCTCAATAACTAACGTTTCACCGTGTCCTCTATTGCTCAATAAGTAGTCTAGTACAGTGGTAGGCAACCACCAGCCCGCGGACCGGTGCCGGTTCGTCGAGAGTTCGTTACCGGGCCGTATACTTTTCCAGGTTAAATATTTTGCAATATACTTTTAACATTTAGTGATGAAATAATTCCAGTTTGCAGGAAATACTACAATAATTCAGGTTTGTTACAGTAACAATGCAAATATATCATCAATTTACAGCGAACGTTTAAATTTTCTGTCATTCTCCATAAGTTGCAGCAGACTTACATTTTCATTGCCAAACATTTGTATTTTTGAAAACCGGGTCGCGAGAAATTTTCCCTTTTTAATCGGTCCGCAGTATCAAAAAGGTTGCCGACCCCTGGTATGGTATATTACCTAAGTTTTCGCTAGACTACAAACTTCAAAAGCATCAGGAGACAAAGGGTAACTAGTTTGTTTTAACCGACAAGTTTGACGTTGTTTGTTTGTTTTACTTATTTTGATTTTATTACAAGTTGTTTGTTTTACTTATTTTGATATCAATGGCTTATGATGGACGTTACTTTTCTAGCAGTCCAAAGATGGGTAAGTCTCAAACCTTAAGTCAGTGCTTTTTGCTAAAGTAGGGCGTATTGTAGCAAAGTTCTTCACCTTTGCCAGCTTGCTTCAGCTGTTGTAATGAGCTGAGACTATCGAAGATAAATAAAACTAACAACAGCTACACTTAGCTGCAAAAGGACAAGCATGGAGGGTTACTAAGCAACACATCGCAAAAATAATGACGTCGTAAGCTCTTTACAACAAACAAAACTTACGATGCCGTAACTCTAACGAAACATTGCATAATACAGCCCCTGCCTTCTAGTTGACGAGAAATATCATAACCTTGTTTAGTGTCAGAATGTGATTCCATGATGCACTTTATTGCGTCAATTTTCTGCACCTACTAAAAGAAAAAATTTAGTTTGAAGGTTACATGTATTTATTGAATTTAGTTGCAAATTTCAATATTCTGTACACAATACACATTATATTTGATCAAAACAGTAAAGCCTTATTTAAAATTTCTAAAGTCTACAAACAGCAAATTTTACGTATTTGCAGCGCTATTTTACAGCCTGTATTGCATAAGGCTACTTTCATGCGAGACCTGTTTTTTTACACTTTTAACTGTTTTAGATTTTATTTTTACTGATGATGGACATAGCCAAGCCCAGAAAGTTTAGAAATTTTACTGTTTTAAATAAGGCTTTACTGTTTTGAATCAAACTAAATAAAACTGCCGTGCAATCCGTATCGTACACATTCCAGTTATTCTGTAACGCAGTTCACGATTAAAACGTACGAAATCACTCAACAATCACAAGCAATATTCCATCAAGGCCAACGAAACTGCAAAAAGGCCTAGTTACTTTGGATCAGTTTTCAAACAAGCCTAGAATAAGAATGCTCCATTCATTGAGGAGTTCAAAAACTGCTTCTGGTCATTAAACTTCGAAAAAATTGAAAATTCTGAGAGAACTTAGCATAAAACGTAAATCAAAACTCGGACCACTACTTAGTAAATTTTAAAGAAAAATTCGAACTTAACAGCGCACAAATTGTTGCCTGGTTGTTTAAAATACACAAAAGATATGCCCGCACGGTCACGATTTTACGCCCAGTGTAAAACCTTGGGCCCAGTCTGTACTAGGCGTAAAATCATGACGAAATCCTTAATTTATTCTAAACAGAATTTCGGTGCGCTTGGCTTACAGTCTCAGCAGCGTACAAGCCGCCAGCTGGTTGTAATAAACATGGAATACGATCGTACGCTCACAATTTTACGCCTGCTGTACACCGGGACGGCCTCAGACAGCTTAACACCACTCCCAGAAAAAGGTAGTTTCATTTCTACAGCTAAAATGGTAACATAATGCTTGGTACAAACCACCTTCGCATCAATATGATGGTCATTTTGTTTGCTTATAATCTTACTCAGGCTTTATGGTGGAGTGACACAAACAAACTAAAGCTGAAATTCGACACAAAAAATCTTTCAGATGTTTGCTAATTTCACGACAAAATGTCTTACAAATCAATATAAAAATATACATTCTCAAGATACAGATAAAGATAAAAAAAATTGAAAATTCAGGTGACCAATGACCAACTTTGAACAGATTGTCAAAATATTCCAAAAAGGAAGATCTTGTTACCCGTAAAGCGATAACTTTGCAATATCAATAATTCAAAACAGATATTACAAATTAGAAGTACCAGCAAAGAATAAAGCTGCTTCAAGCCAATCAGAACTGAAAAATCGGAGTGTTACAACGAGTCGGAATACTAAATTCAGAGTCACAGAGTGCGAATTATGCGAAACCAAAATACGGTATCGCAATTATCGAGTTGTTGAATTTTGATTTGAAGAATCCATGAAATTTTCTCTTTGAAATTTGGAAAAGTTCGAAAACCGTGGTTTTACCAGTCAAAAGTAACTAGCAATCTTTCCATTCGGCGCTACTGCAACTGAAGCAATAAAACGAAAAGCTTATATTTTAAGGATGGTTATAAAAGTGAAGCAGAGATGGATGATTTGGCGGAAAAGATTTTGCTACATACTATATTCCGATTTTTGAAGAATTAATTTTACAAGCTATGTCGCTATCGGGAGCTCATCCATGATTTGGAAGTCTTAGGTAACAGATGTAATCCAAAAACGACTATAAAACGAAAAATAAGTAAAAGAAACTTTCAAATCTGTGCATTGCAATGCGCGAACGACGAAAAAGTCTGCAAACTAGCCAACATGGTCAGATTACTTGAAAAAAGTAATAACCACAGAAACTTTGACTATTTCACCATTAATTCAATCATTATAGGATTTGACGTTACCATCACAAAAATGCTAAATGGAACATCCACAGTAGATTAATTCAAATTAAGTAAAGATTTGAAACCCCTGACAGCCTGTTTCATTCTCACGGGATTCCCAGGGGTAATCTTATTCATACAAACTTGTTCAATTAAAGTTAAATCTTATTTGAATAAAATTACCCCGAGAATTCCGTGAGGATGAAATAGACTGTAGGAGTGTCCTATCTCTTGTATAGTGTAACTTAAATGAAGGCATTTTGCTGTTAGATAATCATCTTTGCAGCATGGCCACGCAATTCTGGAGAATCTACAAATTCTTGTTAATCTACGATCTGTCTATCACACTGGTAGCAACTCAATACATCGAAGCCCTGATTACACACAATACTGTTAAATGTTTACAAGCTTGAGCGATAAAAAAACTTTATAAAAGAAGTACCGATACGAGTCTACGGTAACAATAAATCAAATTAAGCGGGTTCACACATTTCCGACAGACGTCAATTCGCAAAGACCGTGCTTTTTGTCCCA
Organism: Trididemnum nubilum; assembly: GCA_963965965.1. Classification (NCBI taxonomy): domain Eukaryota; kingdom Metazoa; phylum Chordata; class Ascidiacea; order Aplousobranchia; family Didemnidae; genus Trididemnum; species Trididemnum nubilum. The sequence goes on along the minus strand of OZ014476.1, from coordinate 11,169,504 downwards.
CATGACAAATACAGAACCAAAGTTTTCTTAGTTACACGGTTACAGTAGCGAAGCATCGAATTTATAGCAAAGCTGAATAAAGAAAATGTGCTTTTCTTTTATTCGCACGATCTAAATTTCCAAAATGTTCGATTAAGTAGCATCATCGGTCTCACTGAAGGCCAAATTAATGCTTTCGGTAAAAACTTAAAAGAATATTACTCCACTCGAACGAAAGGTTAAGAAACGTTGACGTAGACGGAGTCTGTGTGGAGCCCGCTTTTGCTTTGACCACGATCAAATACACAACACATGCAATTTTGGAAATTATCGCAAAACATGAATTTGATTGGAGGAGAAAGCGTTCAACTCAAGCAAAATTACAAATCTGCATTAAGCGTACACAAATTAAGTAGTCTATTAAACTATGTACAAGCTTCAGCGTTTTCAAGGGACCTTGTTTGGATCCCTGAGGAACCCCATCGAGAAGTGGAGGGAGTTATTTCTTCATAATCGAGTTGAGCATGTCGATAGGAAGGGGGAAGATAATGGTGGAGTTCTTCTCTGAGCTGATGGCGGTCAGCGTTTGCAAGTATCTCAGCTGCATGGAGTTGGGGGACTCGCTCATCACATCAGCTGCTTCTTTCAATTTTCGAGAAGCGTTCATCTCTCCCTCGGCAGCAATCACCTAAAAATGATTTATGGATGAAAAAGCGCAAATATAAAAATGAGGCGTTGGTCGAAGGGTAACGCGTTCGCCTCGGAAACGAAGTCTGGGGTTCAAATCTCGCACCAGTAAAATCGGACACATTGTTGCCAACGACTCGCCACCGCTGCGACATTTCTTCGAAAGCTGTGTTGCCCGGGCGCAATGACGCTAAGATGGGCCCCGTTAACTCGTTACACGCTTTGGCGTAATACAGCGAGTATAATGAAATAAATGATTTGCAAATGATGCGTAGTTGTCATTTTAAAACTTGATAAACACGAGTGCTGAAAGGCAGTGATGCTTTAAAGGGGCACTGCCCTTAAGTGTTGAATTTTAACACTAACTAGATAAAAAACAATTGATTACCATCGTTTTTTGTCCCTATTTTTCGTCGTTTGACGTTAAATAACTTTAACGGGAAAGCTTTTGACTTTACGAGCAAAAAATTCGGCTGTGGCAACATGGCAGCATCAAATTTGCATACGTGGTTTCAAACCGACTAAAGTTATCTGGTAGGTCCCAAGGTAAGGATGTGTTGTTGCCAGGCTTCAGCTATAGGTTTGGCGAAAAAAGCGTGCTTTTTAAAGCAAAATTAGGCTTATTGGTTTGAATTTTCTGGTTTCAACACAAAGATATTGGATTTGGTGTACTTAGAAAGAAACTTGAAACATAGGCCTCGGCCAATCGGAATTTTGGCTGGTGTCGTAAAGGCCTACCTAGTAGTTTTTTGTAACTATTAGAGTAACTTAAGCCCGGTATGAAAACGCAGTGGGCGAGATTAGACTTTACAGCTTTCAAAAATCTACTGGTAGGCTACTTAACTAATGGTAGGCTAATACGCCTACGAGCTAAGCTTTGTGGCAGGCCTATTGCAGATTGGTAGTGATTAGTCTATTTTACCAAAAATTTAAAGAGAAGGAAACGAAAACAAAAAAATATTGATTTGTGCATTCAGCGGTTAGATAAGGGATAGTTTAAGCGTTCTTGTTGTAACCATAGTAATCATGCTTTCCAAGAATTATCGCTGCATACACACGAGTGACACCTAATGGTCGATTGAAGTTATTGAAACAATGGCAGGATTGCTACAATAACGGAAAAGAAACGCAAATATCTTTCGATTTAGAAGTCGAAGAATTCCAAAATTAGACGCAAAATACAATTTTGTTTTGAGCGGCAAAACAAAATACAAAAAATTTTAAAAAATGAGTGAAACTTCACCTCAATGCCCCTTCAAAACGTTTTGGAAGATTCCAGCTTTTTATTCTACTGTAGAACATTCTCAATCTCTTTTTCCAACAAAATTCAATGGCATAATTATTCAATTTTATTTTACTCATTCAATTTCAACAAAATTACCGTAACCACGTTACTACGGAGCTGATCCTTGCGTCAAAATAAGTGACTAGGGCCGCAAAATAGCTGAGCGAAGGTATTTCATCTTTTTGTGTGTGCCAAAGGGTACCCATGCTGCACGTACCGGACGGATGTTAGTTGATACTTGCTTCTTTTAGCGATAATTTTGCGACATTTCGGCAAAAATGCGCCCAATAAACACTAAACCGCATTCAACTAACGCTCATTTAGGTTTCGAAGAACAGGATAAACTAGGAACCACGGGCAATGGGCTAGAGACCATGGCGTTTCATTCACGTCTTCGTGGAGCCCATAATCAAATTGAAGAACAGCACAAATCGATGCGAACTTATTAAAGAGCTAGTGTAAGTAATTACATAACTAAATTTATTTACTTATTTTACAACGAACATACTTATCTATTTTAACTATCTTAAAGGATACGTGTGATCGAACAAATGGCGGGCGTGGTGGAGTCAACGGCCAAACGACATCCGGCCAACTCCGTAAACGGGGAAAAACCCGATCAAGACTGAAATGATGATGATGATTTTAGAACCGAGTAAATTTCAAAGCTCCTTGTGACAAGAAGAGCGTGAGCTCATTCGCGCTCAATCTATCAACACGTGGGTGTAAATTTTTTTAAAATCTTATCACTAGCAAAAGTTTCACCATAAGAACTTTGTGAAAATTGAACAAACAGCATACGTGACTTAACTCACACGTGCTGCGTAGATAGTCACGATACAGAAAAGTATCGTAAGATAGAGTTTGAAATGGAATTCGATGCTATTCTGTGAACTGTGCAGTGAGCACTCTGCACAAGTAATCCACCATGCATTGTTTTTGAAGTTCATTTTGAATAATGGATTTGAAGTTGAAATGCTAATTGCAGTACAAAGATATAATTATAATTAATTATCAGACAATGTTGCAGTTTATCTATTTTATCTATTTATAGCTATCTATTCTATTCAGTATTCATCTTTGAGCTTAAATGAACGGCAACCACTTTAAATTGTTTTTCATGAGTGAGGCTATGAACAGATAGCGGCCAATTGGTGGGTCTATAGAACGAGATTTCCTTCCTGGTAGGTCAAACGGGACAGTGTCCCCAACGCTGCAATATCTTTTCGTAAGAAGCTAAAAGAACCAGCTAAATTAGTGACCAACAGGAAAATGAGTACCGGTATTAATCATTAATCATAATAGAAAAATGAGTAATAATTATTTTCGAAGTGGTAAAAATGAACAACCCTCGGCCTCGGGGATTAGCACGAACCTCTCGACCGTAGGCATAATGAAAATTGAAGACTCATTTCAGTGGCAATTGCAATGATTAATATTCTCCTTGATTAGAGGGTTTAGTGAACATTATAATTCATTCAAATTAGGCAAAAATTAATTATACAGAGCTATTTTTCACGCTGTAATTAGCGCCTAGTCTAAAACTCCAGTCTATCACAGTGTGAAACACCCTTAAGTATAATTGCTGGATAATTTTGAAGCCAAATTGTAATTCACTTTTAACTATGTTTTCTTGACCAGGAGACACAGCAATCTTCGGGTCACTTGGCAGTTTTGGAGTCAAGTTTCCACCTGCCATGTTTGTCAGTGGGGGTTTAACGAAACTGACCACGGTTAGTTGGCGGTCAGTTGGTTCGCGGCCAGTTTGTTCGCGGTCAGTTTGTTCATAGCCAGTTTGCGGTGGTCAGTTGGTGTGTACCCGGCTTCAGCAACTACCATTATATATTCCAATGGTGCAAGTCAAATACGGACAATTTGCATAGTCTTTGGTTTGACCCGCAAGAGAATCGAGCCCAAATCTATCGATTCAGAAACAGACGCTCAATCCATTTTGTCCGTTTATCGATTATTGGTTACTTAGTTAATTGCTTTGTTGTGGCCTACTGTATGTTTAGTCAATTTTATGTTCCGAGTTTGTGCAACCTAAAGTTCATTAAAATTTCTAAGCGTTCTCTTTCTGCATTACAAATAAATTTTTTTGTGTTTAATTCGAATAAAGATGCCATATATTGTTACTATGGCTTCGTACAGTGGCAGCAGACTTCATGACTACACAGTTCGTTCGCTGACACTCTGGCGCTGCTTCCCTAATAATAACTAAGCGTACTCTATTTCATTGAGACTTCCGCGCTCCATTGTTGCTTTTTTCCGGGCAAAATTAACAATTTTTATGCAACCAGAAGCCAAAATCGCTATATTCAGAACTTAGATAGGAACGCATGGAATAACCTTTGTGCAAATTTTGGGGCAAACGGTCACGTGATGCAAAATTCCACAGAAAAAAAACTGAATTTAAGCCAGTCGGAGATTCAAACCGCTCTAGCTCGAAAACTAATATTGCGGGAAAATAATAAAATTTTCGAATTTAGAACCTCTCGGGGATGTTGTTTCAGCTCCCACATTTAAATTTTTGAAATTCCATTCCTTCTTTTTTCTTTATTTCTGTGTTTCTTTTGTTCTTTTTTTTCTTTCTATTACGAACTTTTTTTCTCTGTACAAAAACTCCGAAATCACGAAAGTTAGAAACTTGACATTTGGAGATATGATAATTCTATACATGAAGTTGTGCACCTGCATTTTTGGCGCTGCTAAGTCACGTGGTTTGGGAGAAGGGCCCATAACTTGCAATTTTTTGAAATTTTTATTATTACAAAATTGATCGAAGTTATCACTTAAAACTTTGCGAATTCACTGAGCCTAATGAGAATCTCTCGTTTTCAAAATTTTATGGTGCTGGCATTTTGGGGTATCAAGATAAGGCCCCTAAACTATCTCTCTATTTTTAACAAGCTTTAATAATTGATTTTAGTCATCAGTTTTCATGTGCTGTGATGGCATAGTGATTAAAGACGCCATTATTTGAGATTGTGCTGAGTGAACAGAGCTGGGTTTGAATACCGACCCAGTCGAAAATCGTTTTTACATTTTTTTGTCACACAAAATCAACATTTTTTGTTAAAAATCAACATCTTTTTTTTGGAAATCAGCAATTTTTTTATCACACAAAATCGCATTCCATCTTTTTAATTCGGCATTACATGTAATCAGAGGGTTTTAAGTTTCATTCTCTGTTAAGAATACATCCCTGGAAGAATATTTTGCAATTCCGTTTTAATGTGCTTCACACTACTTTACCGTAGGTTCTTCTTTACGAGACGCCCGAGTTTAAAACAGTGGTAAATGAAAAGAGCAGTGTTAAAATATGTTGGCGATCATTGGTTGACATGAAATCACAAATTAACAGTTATTCTTCTTTTTTTTTACATCACACAAAATCACATTCCATCTTTTTTTATATTTTGGCATTTCAAAGATTGGTTTTGAAGGAATATCAATAACCTTTAAACTATGAAAGGGAGAATGTGGGTGAAAAGGAACTGGCGGAAGTCAGTTTGTTTTTGCTTTTACATTATCTACTGGCGTCAATAAACAAACTTGAACTTGGACATTAATGAAAGAACCGTGGTAAATTGGTATTTCTAGCTAGCTCGTCTAAACTACCACACCCCGTAAGCCAAGTTAATACATTCATTATACTGCATTTTATTTTATTTAACTAATGTATTTAAAAAAACAGTAATTTTAACAGCTCAAAATCCAAAGCTGGCTTGCGTAAACTTAGAATTTAGTTGGTCAAAGAAAGCCAGACACAAAAATACGTTTACAATAACAGTTTTGAAAATTAATTGAAAAGGAAGCTTTACGTAAAAAATCACACAAAATGTAAGTTATGATGTAGCGAAAAATATCAGATTTATACTTGACTAAAGAAAGATTTTTATAAAACTGATAATGTAAAACCGAAACTAGAAGATGTTGGAACATTGCTGCCTCGGAAAACATAGCTGGTTTAACAAACTTGTCAAAACATTCAAAAGTGAAACTGCAAAGTGCAAGTCCATCCAGGAACGTGGCATGAGTAACTTGTTTTGTTTATTCAACCTAGCGACCGAGTCTTTCAAATTTTCAAGATCAGGCTTGCCTTTGTTAAAAACCTTCTTATTTTAGAACCTTAATGCAAACAAGGTATTAAACAGTGTACGACTTTGTACGAATCGATTTTTTTTCCTGTAATGAAGTAGCTAGGCTGAAAACGTTGACGAAGCATTATGAAACACTATTTAATATATTGATTGGCACATAAATTCACTTCTAGCTCAAAAGTTCAAAAAAAAAAATCTTAAAATTAACGATATCCAAACAACTTTACGCTAAAAGAGTGCAGTTACCCTATATAAGTTTTATACACAAGAAAATTGAAGATGAGTGAGAAAAGTTGCTGTACGAATCAAGTTACATCAAGACACACTCGGAAACAGCATTAATTGCACTGCAAAATCTGAAGACTGATTTTACAGAAACAAGGCAAGGTCCAAACATTTAAAATGCATTAATTTTATTACAAATAAGATTTTTTGCTTTAAACTAAAATTGATAAAACTGATGTGTTCGCTAATAATCAGACCAAGTTACGCTAAGGAAACAAAGAACAAATAGCTTTATTCAGGTTATGATCGACTAAACTAAATAAAATATTTACCTAATTGCTACAATGGTCCATAGAATATGCACTTTCTCACCAATTACATTATCTGCTCCATATCAGCTCAATCAGCTGTGCCACACAATCAATCCCACCATATAGTAGTGAAGTAGACTGCTGTCAGGTCCATACCACACCACATATAAGTTCCTAGGTCTTTGTTATTGCTACTTTCTGGCTAAAATTTAACAATGGAGTTTATGACGTCACAGCACCTACCTTAGCCCGAGCATCTCTGGCAGCTTCAGCCTCTGCAGCCATAGCACGTTGCAATTGGACGGGAAGACGGACGTCTTTGCTAAAATAAAAAAGATACATAGGTCAGTAACCGCTGGTTTGCAAATTTGATTTGTTTTTACATCGGTCTTTCTTTTTTGTAATTGTAATTACATTTTATTCGCCTAGTTAGCCAGAAGACAGCAAAAGAATCTTTCGGTCCTCGAGTCAAGCTGCCATCTGCCCTACAGCCCATTACAGAAAATGGAGGCTTCACATGTTCTTTTTGATGCTGAACGTCAAACAGGGAAGCTATGAATAGCAATTTTTATAGTCTCTGCTTTGCTGATCTCCCTACAAATCGTTTCTCACAGCTGAGTTTCAACAAAAAAGATTGTCCAGCCACTCAATCACAGATCACCACAATCTTCTTTTGAAGCATTGCAGTATTTAATTTCCCGATCCTCTTCCTGTTGAATACCAACCGTGTTTTCGACTGAAATTGAACCTGGTCTCACTAAGAATAAGTTTTGAAGTAAAACTGCTCCGTAGCTACTCCAAGGCGTTTGTACATTAATTTGAAACCCAATTAGATTAATTTAAAACCCTATTAGATTAATTCGAAACCCTATAGTAAATGCACATTTTTTTAAATGGATCGCCTAGGATAAACTGCAAAAAAACTACATTAGCATGCAATGTAAAAACACTGCTGTTTAAACAAAATGTCATATTTAAAAAGTCGATTTTCAAGCAGCAGATCAAATTCCATGCAATTGTAAGCTGGAGATCGACTATTTCTGCTAGCACAGCAACAAACACTGCACAGGTTGGAAAACCTAGAAATTTCAAAATCTGGCCTGAAATTTTCTTAAACTTAAATTTAATGATTTCGGAAATTCAAGCTCTATTGAAAATACTGCAACAGTGTGGACATGGACACATAGCAAGAGGGCGTACCGAGAATTAATCACGGATTGTAAGTTTAAAATTAATCAAATCTAGATGCATTCTTTTTTACCATTGCTTCCTTTTCATATTTCTGGGTAAAAACAAGGTTGACACATGTCATTTAGACCCAAGATTAACATATCAATGTCTTTGCTTAGAGTTAGGCGGTATTTCGATAATGTGCGACAGCAGTAAATACGATACGCAGCTGCCTTGGGCCTAGGACAAATACGCCAATTTGAAACATGATAATAGTGCTAGCCAAGCTTTATTTCAGCGGAAAAAGAGAGCCCCTGTAACTACGAGTAGTTATTTAGCATGAGACCCCTGCGGTCTTACACTTACGCCCTTCAGGTTTGCTTTCTGCTAATAAATGATGCACTACAGAGTTTGCAGTCAAGTTTCGATTTATTTGAGGCTGAAACCGGTATCGAAAAACTTCACATTCCATCACGGCAAATAGCAGTGAAGAAATTACGTAATTGATTTTTGTCCTACTCATGTCAATCTGCTTTACCGTGAAATGCTATGGAAACAGCGCTCACTGAAGCGAAGCGAAGTAGTTGACAGAGTGAAACAGAACGCTTACGTCTCAGCTCGATTGTGAAATATAATAACACCAGCGACAAAGAAAGTTTATGAAAGCACAAAGCAATCAACAGCACCTTTAACAATGGACGCATGAGTCATGAATCCAAATAACAACCTAACACTACGCAATAAACTACGCAGCGTGATACAGCAACTTAAAAGAAAACTAAGACAGATCAAAATCAATTTGCAATTTACGCGATCAAAATCATCCAAGAAGGTAAAAATTGACCGTTTAAGTTTGAATTATTTATAATCTTCGTTATTAGAATTCAAAAGTTTGAAAAACCGCGCTATTTTAAAAAAATCTGTATTGTAGTTGAAGATTAAAATTGCAAAAATGATTGTAATTAGCTCCCAATCTTATTGCATGAAGACGGGCATGTGGTACCGCTATAAATAATTGATGTGCTTACGAGTATTATTGCAGATTTCGGATTCGAAATCGCATTGAAAAAAATTTTCAAAGTGCATCGGCAAACTCATTGACCATAAAATTGTCAAACTGGAAAAGACAGAAAATGACACTAGGTAAGCAGCTTATGTTCTTATGAGAGATGACTCTACTTGCTTTTGCAGTTGGATGTATTGATTATTTGAAAAAGACAAAAAAAAAAACTGTAATTTAGTTAATGACCTTTGGCTTTATTATGAACATCATCCTGATGAAATATGCTTTAATAATTGTTAAGATTCTTGAAACTAAAGACAATTTTTTAAGAATAGCAATCGAAACACGACGATTGAAATTTTGGATATTCCACTTTTCGAGGACACTTCGCTGATATTACAAATTTTACAAACTTTTGGGTGTTTCGAATCGAACCAAGTCAACTGACCGTAAACAAAACTGACCGTGAACAAACTGACCGCCAACGTTTGGGTTAGCTGGCGGTCGGTTCGCGGTCAGTTGTCGTAGACCCGTTCTGAATGGCCGGGAAGAAACTGGATCAAAACTGAATTGATGATGATGATGATAACTGAGTTTTCTGGATTTTGTTCAAAAATGCCCGCAAAATGATCACGGATTAAATGGTGTTCTAGCTAAAAGTACCGGCAATTGAAATTACATTTTTACCAAGTTGTCTTGACTAGGCCAAATTTAAAATTCTCTCTTCCCTTTAAGTAGTTTACTTTTGGGGGATATCCTTTTCCGCTTTCCTTCAATGCTAGAAAGCCGAAAACTAATTGTAAGATGGTCAAACTACAGTAGATATAATCGACTTTTTTTCTCTTTTACATTGCGACTTTCTGACCAGATGAGTAGTATGGACACCCCTTTACAAAAACGTTGGGCAAAAATATGAGTTTTAAACGAGAAGTGTCGAAAATGCGAAATTTATAGCAAGGGATTTCGCAGAAGTCGGGTTGGGGCTACGTTAGAGTTAAGGTTGGGGTTGAGATTAAAATTAGGGTTACCTTTAGCGTTTGGATTAGAATTAAGGTTAAGGTGAAATTCTAGAAAAAGAAAGCGAAAAAAAATAAAATTTCGTGTTTTCGATGGACCTTTTCAAACGCCCCTTAGCACAGTTTGTAAGTTGTTACCAAAATGACACGTCGAACATAACCTTTGGATAAAAGATTAATTGACTTGAAATACCAGCTAATCATTGCAATACTAACATTGCAATTACAAAATAGTTTTGACAACCAATCCATGTTTAGAAACGACGATCACAAAAACGTAAAAACCGGCTGTGTCTGCTATAACGAGACAGTTTAGCACGCGCTAGCTAACGAATATCGATGTTATTGACATCTACGAAATGCATCCGTAAAATCATCAAAATTTACACTTATGATATCATCGGTGAGGAAGTTAGTTATTTAATACAAAAATTTAACAAAATCAATATTATCTGCTCTTCTGATTCACCTATTTCCTTTAATACTACACTGCTTTGAGTGTGAATGCTTGTCGAAAAACTACAGTGCAACGTAAATGTTAAACCTGTTTTTGACACAAATTTAGTCGACTTTTAAAAAACGCTAAAATATTTGGTTAAAAAACAATTGTTTGGATTTAGATTGAATGCACACATTTTTAAGCAGAAAATTTAAACCAGAACTGTATAACTTTTGCTCAAAAATCCGTAGATCTAATACTAAGTGGCAATTTCTCTGAATAATTAAAGAAATTGCTCTTAACGTTTTTTCCATTAAATTGTTAGCACATATCAATGCATTGAATACAGTGCAATAAGTATTAAAAGTAGCAATAGAGTTTTAGAGAAACAACATATTTATGGTTGTTGCAACGGAAACTGTTCATGCACCCATTACGACCCAAGTTATCAAATGTCCACTATCTTCTTTCGATAATAGCAAAATGATAACCAGGGATAGCACAACCAACTACTTCAAATACGGGTGACGTGTGCAAACGTGAAGTTAATGGAGAAATATTAACCGTCCAGCCTGCATTCAAAATTTAATCGCAGATTTAACGTTTAACTACCATGTAATTCATCAGCAGTAAACGCTCATGGTTCGGAATGCAGCTAGTTATTACCGGCTAAAAACTATATTTTGTGGGCATGTATTGAGATATTAGTCGCCAAAAATTGTACAGTATCGAGTTGAAAACTCCAGGAACTTAACTTGCTCAAACGGTATAATTGGGAGGAGGCTAATATTTTAATCATAAAAATCACAGCCAATGTTATTGTAATAAGTTTATTTTAAACGTTTCAGCCCTCTTCTGGTGCCATTTTCAACGAACAGTAAAAAAACTCACCCGAACTACATTAATTCGCCTGAGTTTTTTACTGTTCGTTGAAAATGGCACCAGAAGAGGCCGAAACGTTCAAAATAAACTTTTTACGATAACATTGGCTGTGATTTTTATGATTAGCTTGTTCGTTTCAAAAGCAGAAGTTGTAGAAGCTTAATTTATCACCAACAAAATTTTAACCAAGTGTCAAGCTGAAACAACTCATGGATAAATGTTGTCAATTTATTTTCAATCCTGAACATTACACTGTTTCAAGTCAAGCCATTCGCAAAAACGCTTTTTGGGACCTACTTTCTACGATGTCATGGTATTGTACAACCAACAGTCAGCATTCCAAAATTAAGTTTCTTGAGTTAAAGCATTAATAACAGCGTTGAAGGTACGAAATTCTCTGGGGGCCAAATGATTTCGTAATACGTCGCCATCTTAAACCGTTTACCTCTGAGAGATACTTTTCAGCAACTTTAGCTCTTTTTCGGCTTCGTAGGGCAGGTAGATGACTTTTAACTCAAAATCTTAAATGGAAGATAGTTTTTAAGAAATTTAGTAGCCAGTGGCGGCTCGCCCATAGGAGCTGCAGAGCTGCAGCACCCCCAAAAAAATCGAAACTTGGTCTGGCTCCCAATTAAACATTTTTTGTCTTTCTTTTCATTTTATTTTCAATGAAATGCTTGAAACTCAATTTATGTTTGAAAAAAAATATAAAAAATAATTGGCAACATCGCTTTGGTTCTGTGCACCTCCAAAATTTTTTCTCGCTTTGATTTTTTTATTATGACGTAAAATGTTTCAGATAGTTCTGAATAGAGCAGTTTGGCTGGTGGGTTGAGCTGCAAATTCTGCAGCTCAAGGCAAAAAAGTTAGGTAATTCTTTTGGTATTTTTGTTCTCTTTAGGCTTCAAAAACTTTGGTAAGCAGTGCTTCTTCAAGTGATTTTGCGATTAAGTGAAAGGTGCTTTGAAAAGAGTTGCAGTTTGTTAATTAGGCCTATTTTAGGCTATTAGAATAAGAATTACAAAAACAAGATTGTCTCTTAAGTTTAAACAGCTACCGTAAGTCAAGAACTGAAGAATGTTTGTGCACAGATATCAGGTTCCCGGTATAGGCTGCAGTAGTTGTAGCTTAAATATTTTTATATTTTTGCACAATTTTGTACTTTTAAGACAATCTGCCAGTAACTCTGCATCAGTAATTTTTAACACTGTTCAAGTGGTACAAAAAAACAACTTTTTTTTTATTTGGAAGTAGGCTAACTTAAATTGTTAAAAAACTATTAGATATCTAATGTTGGTCTATAGAGCTGATTTGAAATAGGCCAGGGTTTGATGGTGGTTTAATCTGTGAAATGCTTGTTCTGTTTGATGTAAGCCTACCTGTACAAGTTTGGGTTAAAAGTTTGGAAGTGGCTATTTTGTCTCTTGAGGCAAAATAGTGTTTTTCCTCTGTTTGGGTTAGGGTTAGGGTTTGGGTTAGGATTAGGGCTATTTTTGCACTTGCGGCAAAATAGCCGTTGGTTAGGACTATTTTGCCTCCAAATGGCAAAATAACAGTGGGCTATTTTGCCTCTAGAGGCAAAACAGCCACTGCCTAAAAGTTTAGTTTTGGAAATACCGGTGACATACTAACCCTCTCTCCTGCTCAAATGCTTCTTCTAACAGTGGCCCACTGAGTATATATACTGTAAGTCTGTAGTTGGCCCAGCCGATGAACATCAAGCTGAATACCGTACCAGTTTGACAGTTGCAGATAGGTTAGAAATAGCCTAATTCTAGTAAAAGCTTTTGTCCAGTACGATTTGCCTTTCAGCATAGCCTACCAAAAATAAAGAATAAAAAGTTTTTATGGTGATTTGCGCTTTGTTCAAACTAAATTTAAAGTGCTTTAAGTTTAACTTAAATTCACAACCAAATCAAATTCAATGATTATCGCAAAAAACTGCGTGTCAAAATTTCTAAAGCTACAAAACGTCCTGTACCAGTATGCTTTGAAAACTAAATATGATCAAAGTAATTGCCATGACATTGTCAGGTAATATGTATTACCTATTTGGTCATTGTGCATGAACACAAATGGCGAATTTGCAGTTGATGGCTGTTGTACAATGTCGAGTAACAGCCAGTGATTCCTACCTTTTTAATCTTATGGAAGAAATAGTTTTAGCTAAAAGACTTTGTTATTATTTCGGAGCATAATGATTGGAACGTTTAAGTAATCTTAATATAAAGCAAAGAGCCAAAACGTGAGCGAACATTTTTTACTGAACGTTTCAAGACATTACTAGTCTCATCATCAGCAGATAAATGATATAGGCAACAGCAACTTGTCACGAGCAAAGCACAGGATAAAAAGCAAAGCAATGACGCATAAAATGGAAAAAAAAAAAAAAGGAAGCGAGCGTAAACTTAAAAGCAATTATTGTTTTCACACGTTGAATAAATATAATGGAATTGAAGCTTTGTCGGAGTTTAGATCTGGATTTCTTTGTTGAATCATTAAGGTTTCTTTGATTAATAATTTTCGCCAATGGTCAGATCTAGCCAGGATGATGGGGTTATTAAAATTAAGTTAATGATTCAACAAAGAAATCCAGATCTAAACTCCGACAAAGCTTCAATTCCATTATATTTATTCAACGTGTGAAAACAATAATTGCTTTTAAGTTTACGCTCGCTTCCTTTTTTTTTTTTTTTTCCATTTTATGCGTCATTGCTTTGCTTTTTATCCTGTGCTTTGCTCGTGACAAGTTGCTGTTGCCTATATCATTTATCTGCTGATGATGAGACTAGTAATGTCTTGAAACGTTCAGTAAAAAATGTTCGCTCACGTTTTGGCTCTTTGCTTTATATTAAGATTACTTTGTTATTAATTTTGTGCCAGTGCCATTATACTAACTTGTAGAAGTATTGATCTTCAGTGTTCACATACTGGTACTTCAGTTAATAGAGTTGCTCCTTTTGTTTTACTAGTTTTATTTGATTTTTAATTTTACTTGAATAGGGCATTGACTCAAAAGTAACCAATTATTTATATTGTTGAGTTGTAAGGTAGCTTCAGAACAATGACATTTAGGAAAATTTTCCTCAATATTGTGTATGCAGTTTTATGATTAATTAAGATCAATGTGCTGAGAAAATTAATAATAAGCTATAGACAGTATCCAGACTTCAGAGTCTCATAGGTACAATCAAACCTTTGATTAACAGCCTTAGACATACTGTTTTGAAATCGACATTCGTCTTTTATTCATCGTCAATATAGCTAGGACTGCAGGTATGAAGATGAGTGTAAAATTTCGCCTTTCTATGCTCATATTCATACCTGTAGTCCTAGCTATACTGACAAGGAATAGCAGATGAATGTCGATTCCAAAACAGTATGTTGGAAGCTGTTAATCAAAGGTTTGATTGTACCTATACAACTCTGGAGTCTGGATACTGTCTAATAGCTTATCATCAGTTTTATACTGTTGTGCGTATTGCAAATTATACTTTATGCTGGAAAATTTGGTTTGCTTTTGCTTAAAAGTATGTATATGGTAGTGACTGTTTCATTGAAAATTTTCAAGTTAAAGAGAATAAAACGAAAATGAGAAATATTCATCTGTGCTTTTTTCATTTGCTTTTCTAGGGGTCAAGATTAGGGTTTAAGTTAGGGTTCAATTTGGGAATAGTTTTAGAGTAAGCATTTGAGTTGGGGTTAGATTTGAGTCAGAATTAATAAAAAAGTATATAAATATTTCTGGTGAAATTAAGCCTTCCAAAGTATATTAATATTCTTTCAGTAATACACAAGTATGGTGCTAAAGTGTTAAACCTTAGTATAAGTAACAACACAAAAGCTACTCTTACTTGAGTTTGCATTATTATAAATGATACAAGATGCTTCTGTTTTTACATGCTTTTTGTTTATTCAGAATTTCAGAGATAAGTTGTATGTATTCTGTAAATGTAATTCAGTATGTGCAAATAATGGTAGCATGCTTAAATCTAAAGAAACTTTATTTTCCAACCCTTTGGTGACAATGTTGAACTAGGGAAAGTCTTGAAGATACGAGGTGAATCCAGTCATCGACGTTGATGTGCACAACTGCAGATAAAAAACTGTATGTGATGATGATTACTGCTGATCTTAACCGAAGATTTTGCAAATGAAAAAGCTTTTATTGAAAATCTTAAATGTACAATAGAAGAATCAAAAGTGAATCTTTAAAGATTACTACCTAACAAAAGATCTTATTCTAAAAGAAGATGCTATTACAATTGTTACATGTTGTGTTTCAATGTGTTAGTAACAAATTGTGGATAGACTTTTCGCTAATTTTGAACTGTGTATAACCTCAGATGGTCAACCTGATTTTACTTTGTGTATGATGCTTTCAAGAATGATCCAAATCTTTAGAATGGAATGAATACCATAAGTTCTAGTGCCATTTAAAAAATGACGATTTATCCTGTCTATTTCTCTCGTGATTTAAGTTTGTTGATTTGTAAAGTGGCTAATATCATGGCATGCATTGGGGTGCTTTCTCCTACATACTTCTTTTTTTGAAATAAATCCTTTGATAACTTAAAATTGTAGTAATTTCACTCCACAAATTTCTCTCAGAATCATAACATAAACAATATGACAATGGTTCTTCTTCACAGCTCATACCACTAGAGACATAATAATTCTGTTTCCAAACAATACATGTTTCTGGTGGTATGAGCTGTGAATAACTGAACTGTACTAAAGAAGAACCATTGACACCATGTTTATGTTATTATCTTACAAAACCAGTTCATGTTTTTCCAGACAATGTAGCAACTGATTTGGTGCTTTTATACTCTGGAAATGAAGCTATTTCTTTTTGATACAATTGTTCGTCTGTTACACATATTGTAACGTCAAAACTAATTTGCCATTACTGTAATTCCATTAACTTAATACCCGTGTTGCAAGGAAGCCACAAGCGCGTTCATTTTGTAACCAATATTGGGTAGCGTTGTCTGTACTTGTATTTCTGGTCTTGTGTTGATGGCATTCTTTGTTTATAGCATTATCCTACTTGAATGAGCATGATTCGTCCAGTGAAGCCTACAGCAGTGCGTATTGCATATTGTAGCGTAGATTTAACACTTGAAGTGTTACATATTGTTCAATGTTAGGTACTGCAGTGTTGATATTGCATTGTCTGTAAGCCAACTACACCCGAATCATTGTATGATTTCTTTTTACTGTTCTTAATTTGATACTGTAAGTTCGTACTACTATTTTTTATCGAAGTTGCATCATTGCTAATGCTATATTTATGTTGACAGATTTTTGCCACTTTCATTTTGCCGTATGGGTTTGTGATTATGCCTTGACATTGATACTCTTGTCTGAAAAAAGTGGCGTTCATCTCTTCATGTTTCTATGAAAACTAGCAATCTATTGCAATTTTTAATTTTACTTTTTTGAATTACAGTAGCACCGGTACTTCGTTAAATAAAAGATTAAGTGAACAATGTAATGATTTTTGGTTTGTTCATGCTCCGGACTCCATAGGTCAGTCAATAAATATTGTGCTATTTTACAAGATTTAAGAATGAAAATCTTGCTAATTTTTGTGTGTCGCGTTGACTAAACTAACAACTTTTAAGCCCTGTCTATCCACTGGACGTAAAATCGAGAGCGTATCCTTAGTGTATTTTAACTAACTGGCAGCTTGTACCCTGGTGAAGGCAGTCCGCCGGGCGTATCTTAATTTCTTCTAAAATAATCCAAATACGCTCGTATACTCGCGATATTACGCACAGTTTAGGCGGGGCGTAAGTAACAGAGCTTACTTTCTGGCCTATAGGTAAGTTAAAATTGTAGTGTGAAGTTGTAAGTGTCACAGTGTTGGTGTAGCTTTCGTGAGGGGGGTCTGGGGGGCGAAGCCCCCCAGACGTTGGTATGGCAATACATTTGCAGCACCACCAAACATTTTTGTCACGAGCCGCCACTGGGTGTTTGGACTTTCGCGGACACGACTTATTTTTTTTAAATCAAAACTTGTGAAGGCTTGCAAGTCAGCGGTTTAAACCCAAAATTTGAAGGCCGCGAGTTGTATGCCAGAATCCATTCCATTACAAAAAAAAAAGGCAAATATAAGCAATGCACCACGCTAACCAAAAATCGATGGTCACAGTCAAGTACCCAAGTATCACCGGAGATTAATTTCAGCGTTGGCATATACGAAATATATTGAAATAGTTGGTCGCAAGTCACAACTTACATTTCAACCCTTTCAACTTTGATTCCCCATGGGTCGGTAGCTTCATCCAAGGTAGTCTACAAAACAAAGATCTTTTATCGATTTAGGTTTGCAATCAATTAATTGTTTCTCGTTGTTTAAGAAGGCACAAGAAAATTCAGTATTTTGTCATGCACAGTTTCATGAAATAACAGTCAAAAGCAATATTGCTCAAATTTTAGGTTGAATGCTTGTTAATAACGTTATGTTATTAGGACAATTCATATTTGTTTAATAGATTTGGTTTACATACGCTTTGCCTTTTTGTTTAAATGTATACGATTTCAACTCAACTATGATTTCCCATACCTCAGTATACAAGAGGTTGGATGTTGCTAATTAACAACACAGTATGTCTCATTACTTGTATTTAGACTTTTTTGGAGCTCAGACTTCTTTGGAACACTTGAGCAGTTAAACTTGCATCTATAATGACGAATACTAAGAGCGCTTTCAGCAAGAATCGAACCCCTTGCTTTTTTTTACTTTGCTGGCGTTGCGAAGACGTTTTGAGCTTTTGGCGTCAGAATGTCTCCAGCGGCAGAATGTTGCTGGCGTCAAAATGTCTCTGGCGTTAGAATTTTGGCAGTGAGTTGTCTAGCGTCAGACTGTCCTCCTCAGAATCACTTTTTCCATTACATTAGGGCGGCTTGTTTTATAAAACAAAGAAAAGTCAGCCCCCGTATCCTTTCGTCTACTCAAAAATTTAATCCAAACAAGACCAAAAATGTTGCTTACTACAGCTACAGTACAGGACTAAAAGTGTGCGGGAAAGTGTTCCATAACCCAATTTTTCTTATGTCAATGAAGCCACAAAGTACCAACTTACAGTTTAGAAACTTTCAACGATTTTGAGAGCAATAAATCGTCGTTATCTTTAATTGAGTAAACACTCCAATAAAATAAACTTTCGACAAAAAGCATACTCGTTCACATTCGTACCAGCCACTCATTAACTGGTAGCGAGTTTGCCTCTGGAACCGGAGATCTGGTATTCGATTCCCGGTCAGGTCATATTCAGCACAGTGTTGCCGACGGCTTACCACAGCTGCGACATTTCTCCCAAAGGAGTTGTGTTGCTTTATCAACCACGGGCATTCCAACGCAGATAGGTCCTCCAACTCGTCCCACGCTTTGACCGCTCGGTGCAATACAGCAAACAATAATGAAAATATTTGATTTTAATTTTGTCTATAATCGCAATAGCTGACTTAAAGTTGGGATCTAATTGCGAGCGTGCAGCTTCTTCTAGGCTATGCTTGGCCATTGCTATGCAATCCTACCCCAATAAGCGATTAAACCAAACAAACAAATTAGAACAGAAATTTGTCGGTGTCGCTAACTTTATAATATGCTGAGTAAACAACCTAAGTGAAGTTTTGCATGCTGCCAAGAAGCAAACACATTGACGAAAAGCAGCCGTAACTACTCGCTTTCATAATCAGTAAAATTCCACGTTTAAACGTCCACTGAAAGGTAGGCAAACCTCCATGAACGGAAAAACGAATATAATAATTAAAAGCACAAAAATAAATGTTAAACTGATATGAAAATCCGTATTTAAATCTCTTAATAGGTGAGTCAGTTCGTCAATCCAATCATTCACCAGAGATTTGATAAGACTAAAAATAACATTTTCAATGAGCCGCTACGAAACCAAATACAAATTATGAGCAGGCTAGATGCAATTTTATTACCTTGCAAGAAATCAATTGTAGCAAGCATTTCCATTCAGTCTTTTGCACCAAAGAAAACGATTGAAACCAATTTAGATTAGGGAATTTGAAGGAAATAACGTTTAATTTTTTTGCTTTGAAATTTGACTTGAAGGAATGAATTAAAGCATTCATAAGTCAAATCTTTCATTATACTCGCTGTATTACGTCGAAGCGTATAATGAGTGACGGGGCCCATCTCCGCGTCATTGCACCACTGCGCATGCGGGCAACACAGCTTCTTCCGAAGAAATCTCGCAGCGGTGGCAACTGGCTACTCCGTATTCGATTTGACCGGCCCGAGATTTGAACCTCAGACCTTCCGTTCCAGAGACGAACATATAAATTCATTTGAAACAGTTGCGTCCCATACTGATTTCCAGAATGTATACAAAGCTACTAGTTAAACCGACGCACTTTTACGAAGTGTACCCTTATATTTCGAACCAAGTCAACCGCAGCAAACTGACCGCCAACATTAAAGTTAGGAATAGTTAACGATCAGTTGTCATGGATCCCATATATTTATAATCTATCGTTTTTTTTTAATTATCTAAACTTAAAATCCGATTCCTAGACGAGTAGTCTCTGCGGCTAAGTGGTTAAAAACGCGTTTGAGTTTGATTTCCACTGCGCTCTTTTATTTCTTTTAGTAGAATTTTTTGGGTGTTATTTTCTTTTTATTTTTTTCTGTAGAGTCTTCCGTTAGAGTTAGTGTTCGGGCAGCGTTGCCAGCCTGAGAGATAGTAAACAGATTTTCCAAAAAAAAAGAGTACACTTCGGAAACATACAACATACCAATTCCAATTTTTAAACTTTAACCAGCAATTCTAAAAAGCTTAAGGTAAATAATGAAAAGAAATTATTTGAATTTTAAAAAAAGGTTATGATCACGAGGGGCTGCGTTGATCCATTTCAAATTTGAATTTTATGACAATCCGGCACTTTTTTTCATAGGTAAGTTGTTTCTGAAGCCCAACTTTTCGCTTCAACGCGTAGTTTTGCTTTTACTCCAGCAAAACTTCGCTGCACAATTTTGCTCAATATTCCAGCAGCGAACGACGTCGAATGATACACTTGCAAAGCGAACACCCACAAAGCTTGCTTTGATGATGCATCTTGTGTATTAAATGCTCATTGCAGAACCTTTCTTAGCGAACAACTCTGCAGCTAATTCATTTCTGTGACGTAACCTTCTATCCCAACAACACGAAGGCAAATAGTTGGTTGCGCCGGAATGAAAAATCAACAATTATTATTTAAGATTTAATAACATAGCGGTTTGGCATTGGCCGCTCAATAAACATAAAATTTTGCAAATGCGCCAAACCGCAACTAACAGATCGTATGTTTTGGTTTCTAATACACTATTTATAGCGTATTCGATTTGATAATATACAACAACAGAAGTGAAATGCTGAGGATACAAATTATATATGGTAACAACATAATTTTGAGAGATGCTTAGAGTCCTTAGACAAGGGTCATAGTCAAGGAATTCCAAAACCGAGATGCACAAACCAGTAGTCTGGTGAGCGCAAATCAAATTCAGTTTAGGGGGTTTAGGACCAGAGCACTCGGAACAATGTTCAACAAAATGAAAAATGATTTAATGACAATATAGTAACAACTAGAAACATATAAAATCATTTAATGGTAAAACATATAAATCTACCATACGGATGGGACCACTATCGGCGCTATTGCAATAACGCTATAAAAGCAACGTTTTGCACGAACTACGTCACCATAAGTTTTGCTTATTTCAAAGAGTTTAAGTTAAGAAATGGTAACACTTTGCAATGCCTTGCATTATTTCTAGGCAAATAAAAGGGCGGCCAATTGATAGACCTTACAAATTTGCAATGTTTTGGTTTGCTAGCCCCATATCCTATACTAACCGCAGCACCTAAACCTACGCTACAAAACAGTAAAAAGGCAAACAAGTATTATGATTAAGAGTTTTAACAGCATATGGCTACTGTTTCAAGCATTTTAAGAACTTTTTGAGGTGTGGTTACACAAGAGCAATCTAATTCATCAACACTTAGCCAATGTCAAATCAATGATACTAGATTGCTGGAATGAACTCAAAAAACAATTAAAAAGTCGGATTTGATCATAGAGCTAGTTCACTTTACCGCTTAGCTGTAGTCGTTCACTGTATTTTACGTATTCTAATTTCTAATGACATGAAAACAAGAAAACTTCTTAACAAGATCTCGCAAGATTTCATTACCGGGACGATGCCAACTCCTTTTATAGCTAATTTAAAACGTTACAAATTGATTACTTTTGCTAAAATTGTTTACAGCACTATTTACAACAGAATCCAAATTCGTTTCAACATTATGTTCTTAAAACCACGAAACTTTTAAATCGAACCACACAACAATCTACTGACAATACGCATCTTAACATTACCCGTTACCGGATAAAGGAATTGCAGAAGTGTATAAAATATCAAGAAGGAAGTTAAGGTCTGGAACTCCATTCCTCAAGAAAGAAATCAGATCATTTTCTTACAGAAAATTTACTCTAGACTGTAAAAAATTCTTGCTCTGCAATATCGCAATTAGTTTCGCTGCGCACCGTGCTCAAGCTGTTTCTTGTCTTCGAACCTTTAGTAGCACGGGAACGTTCTTGCTCATGGCGTGCCAGAGCCCTGAATATTAAAAATTCAAAATGGTCATAGTTCGCCTTTATAACAAATTTCAAATTACTGGCATGACTAGCTAGCAATAACTTTGACTGTTAGGGTGATTGCTTGACTCGATGACCGCAGCAGGGTCCATTCGCAACCTTCCTGTCGCATGCTACGCAAATACAAAGTAAACTGCCATTATTATTTTACCATCACTATCCTTTTGTTACTTATTGATTATACGAGTAATGATCACTGTTACTTAGTGACTAAATAAATTGGTCTTGTAACACATCAGCATCAAATGAGCATTTTTTTTTTCTTTTAACGGCATTTGAAGTTAATTGGAAGTGCTCAATTATGTGGATCAGGTAAAATAAATTCAAAATCAAAAGACTTGGGCAACTGTATTGCAATTGCACTGTTAAATCACGTTCTCCACCAACGAGTTAACTAATGTTTACGATTTCGTAATGCTTCGTGATGAATTTTCATGTGGAAACAAACAAAACGAAACAAAACTCAACTACATTTCAATTACTTTTCTCTTCGTTTAATCATAAATGCAATGTGCTTATGAACTTACGAATACAACATACTGCAAGTGTCATGAAACGTTTAAAAAGTGTAAGCAGTGTAACCAAAGAGTCAAATATCTCTTTCAGAAATACATTTTAACAATTGCAGCAAAGCTTAAAAACACCACTCAATTTACCATAGACGATAAATGGAGCTGTGTTTTTAAGCTTTGCAGCAATATGGTTACTGAAAGTCACCTCTCTACCGAAACTAAATATTTTAACAAGTTGATGGCAATAGCTTAGGGCGATATAGCAATGTCAGTAGCACTACTAGTTCTCCCGTTTCGATTTGGTTGGTTTGACTTTATTGCTGCAAAAACTTCATAGCATTTATATATATTTGTATATATATATTTATATATTTATATAGCATCTTCTCAACTTCGAACCACGCATTTCTACTGCTAACGTGAGAAGATCAAACTTGAAGAGGTATTTATTGACTCATGATACAAACAATGATACAGCATGATACAAACAGTTACAAAAAGTTTCTACCAAAATTTAATTCTTCTTCGCTTTTTTAATCAGCCCACTTCTGAAACTGAAGTGATGCAACTAATACATTCTCAAAAGAAAATTCGTGCGGTCCTGATGAGATTTCAGCAAAATCTTTAATCTTAGCTGCTGATGTACCAGGTATTCCCCTTAAATTATATTTAATCATGCGTTAAATTTGACATATTTCCAGATTGCTTCAAACGTGCCAGAGTAATTCCGACAACAAAAAAGGTGTTAAAAAGGAAATTGGCAATTGTCGTCTTATATCTAGTCTTTCTACATTTTCAAAAATTTAGAAAAAATAATCTGCAATAGAACTCAGTCATTATTGGGAGAACTTTGCACGCGCGATTTTTAAAAATTTTGCAGAGCTTTGAGGGCTCTAACTATTTCTTAAAAAATCTGTAGGGGCATGTAATGATATACCACAGCATTTTCTAACCAGGGATGTGGAAGCAGTCAAATTTTTAATGCTTCCGCTTTCAGCTCTTCTTGAAGTTTTATGCTTCCGAGTTCGCTTCCGCTTCCTCACCTTTGGAATTTTTTTATTCCGTTTCCAGCTCCGGATAAGAATTAATCGCTTCCGAGTTGGCTTCTGCTTCCAGTCTCTTTCATCAAAATGCTTCCGCTTCCACAAAAAATTAACTGCTTCCACCGCTTCCACTTCCAGTTTCCGCATCCCTGTTTCTAACATAACAAAGCTTTCAGTTCCAACAGTTAATTTTTATCACTGTGACGATATTTTATTTAAAAAAGCAAACAGGGGTCAAGGGAGAACATTATACAGTAACTTCTCTCAAACTAAGTATATTATAAAAATTTTAAACGTGATGTTGAAATGCATGTCTTACTGCTGAGTAAATTGCTATGTTAATAAGGATAAAGATTTACTCTGTACTGTAAAATGTAGATGCAATTAAAACCTTATTATCCCGAGCGCTGGAAAATCCATTACTAGACACCAATTAGTTCCTTCTTATTTTAAATTTCGGGCTGAATCGTTAGAAAAATTAGTATTAGCTGAAACATATGACCACGTGATAGGACGTTTCGCTTTTGGGCCGCTACTGATTCGAATTGATGTCTTATGTCTATGCTCCAGATCCTTGTGATGACAATCCAATTACATATTTTGGTTCCATATTTTGTTTTCGAGATAATGATAACATTAACAATTAAAGTTTGACATATCTTGAAAAAAAATTTTTGCCAGAAAATATTCAAGATAAAAAATTTCAAGCAAAAAATTACGTCATCAAGTGGTGGAAAACGTTAAGTAGCTAAACCTTTAATGGGTGGTTGCAAACTTGCAGACATGTAGACAAAACGAGACTCTTTGCAGTCTTCTTGTGCCTTTTTGGTTATAGTTTTTAACTTGGACTACTTTAGGCTGCATGAGCTCAGTACATTTTTATTTTGCAGCACTTTGTGCAGTTTATCTGTAACAGGTAATAAAATAAAACTCAGTTCAGTTCATGAGTAAGAAACAGGTACTCTGCGTGTACCACACCAACGGATTCCATTTGCAATTCTTTTATCAGATAGGGCCGCCAAAACGAGTGGATTGCTTGGCTTAGATGGAAACAAGGGTTTAAGCGTGTTTCCCAAGAAAATTATTAAAAAGAAAACTATTAACTTTAATCCCTAGTTTTAAGCTAGAGTGATTTTTGCAAGATGGTACATAACCTCACCAGCTAGAACGCGATTTTAGTAACACCATAATTTTCATCAGATCTCAGTTAATAACCAGACATGAATATAACAAATAAATGGTCTGCACAAAGTTAATGAAGTGAACTTAGGTGCTCAGTTGTTTGGGTTTTGTGTCGCTTGAATCGAGCCCCGGCTCCGAAAGTTTCAGAAAACCGACGGAGTTAAAACAACGCTTTTTTTAAGGTAACTACTATCTCGTTTAATACGCATCATTGCATTAATAATGAATGTAAAAAATTACAACTTGTTAACTCAATGTACCTGCATTCCAGCACTGATGTTTTCCCGGTCAGTAAGGACCTCTGAAAGACTCTTGGTGCCAAGAACATTACGGAGCGTGGTTTGAGCCAAGAGCCTGGTGGCACCATCGGCATCTGCCACATTGGCAATGCTCATTGTTGCATCCTGGACACGGTAGTATACGACCGCATCCACCGCGATAGTCACGCTGTCTTTGGTCAAAATCTGAAAAAAATTAAACACGTTTAACAGGTGTGTTTTCAACTGAAGAAGAGATCTGTTTAATCATTTCAATAGGTACCTTTTCTTTCCAATTTAATACGGCATTTAAAAAAATTTCCGAGCATTACTGATTTTAATAACCGTCCAGCTGACAGGCTCTTTGCGTACGGAGTTGCAAGCATTATATGTGCGAAATATTTTTTTCGTTCAATCAAATGTGAAGTAAAGCATGAGTTAGCCACAATCTGAAATCAGAAATGCACGTAATTTTGAAACACCAAAAGCCTGTTATAATCTCAAACGTTTCTTGAACAGTACCACTTTTCAGAAAACTGAAACCAATGGAATTTGAGGGTTAATACCAAACTTAATTTAACTCATTATCAACCTTAAATATATGTTTATCAAAATCATGAACAAAAACTTACTTCTTGGGGTGGAACATCAAATGACACAGTCCTCAGATCAACTTTCCGATATTCATCAGTGCAAGGAATGATAAAGAAAATGCCTGAAAAAAATTGGTTCGTATTACTTTTGAAAACAAAGTAATTATAGCAAGAAATACAGGTGCTAAAACTGCAAGATTATGGAGAATCATAAAAAATGATCAACATTTTCTTGCAAAATTATGTTCAATATACTTTTACTGATTAATAAAGTTCAATTTTTTTCACTTTTTATGTTTTATTGTCACATTTTCTTATGCAGTACATAAGAAGGTAAAAAAGCAACAAGCACACAGTGATAAGAAGATGTAAAAGATCTGAGTTGAACCATTAGAGTTGAACGGTCGCTGAGTCTGTAACTCCTCTGCAAAAAAAGAGAAAGCGCGAAAACACAAAGCAAAACGAAAAAAAAAAAGATTATCTCAAGACAAAGTGGTTAGTTGGTCGAGTGGTAACGCGTTTGTCTCTGGAGCGAAAGGTATGGAGTTCAAATCTTAGGTCGTTTATATAATCACAATACTCCCAATGGCTCGACACCACTGCATCATTTCTTCAAAAGAAGCTGTGTTGCCCAGGTGCAATGACACGAAGATGGGCCACGCTAACCAGTTACACACTTCGGCATAATACAGTGAGTATAATAAAAGATTTGATTTGATTAGAACGAACAGAAGGTAAATGTAAATGGGTTCATTGATATACAAAAATTAGTTTTAAGTGCAAAGTGGGTTTAAACAATAAGCCAGTAAAATGAAGGAAATTTTAGTTCAAGCATTAAACCCCATTAAACAATATAGATTTGATTAACAGCTATAACAATTCAAAACAGACTTTTATTTGTAGGAAGAAAGGATGAACTGCATTATTACAATCTTGGCGAAGTGTTTACGTAGTGTAGAGTGCTGTAGATTAGAATTGGTAGTTTGCTTGCTAATTACTAAAATTTTGTACTTATTGATGTTCAAAAGCTCTTTTTTAGAAATCACAATTATGTACATAATCTATTGAAAGTAATTCAGCACAATCAAACAACAACTCTGATAAATGTGTCTGTTACAAAAAAGATGTTACTTCCGACCTTCAATTTGCAACAGACTTCTAAAAACAAAACTTTTGCAAAAACAAATTAGAGTTTTACCGGGTCCTTTCGCTCCACCTTTAGCCAATCTGCCCAGACGAAAAATAACAGCTCGTTCATATTCTTGCACTACCTGAAATAGAAAAAGATTTGTAATCAGAGCGCTAAATCTGTTTTAAACCACACGCGATAGAGTGATGTGGTTGAGATTAAAGTTTGACCAAAACCTTTAAGTTTTTTTTTTTTTGGTCAAGTTAATAATATTATACCACTGACTAGAAGTGTCAGCCAAACTATTATGGTTGCCAATGTAAAATTGTCCCAGGGTTAAATTTGGAGTTAAATTTTAGCTTAGCACTTTTGAATACGCTTCTAAGGTATTTAATTTTAGCTTTGATTTTAATTTAAAATTTTAATTTAAAATACAGAAACAAATTGATAGCTTATGCATGCATAAATTTTAGCTTAGCACTTTTGAATACGCTTCTAAGGTATTTAATTTTAGCTTTGATTTTAATTTAAAATTTTAATTTAAAATACAGAAACAAATAGATTGCTTATGCATGCACGAGCAACATGTTACCTTGACACAAGCACAGATAGCAATGGGAAAAGTGATGAAAATGATGAACATTGACAACCCTAGAAGCAAATAACCACAGCAGCCATAATCAGCATCATCACCACCTGTAAATCAAATAGAATATTTACAAATATGAAAACAATGTACTAAGCAAAATAAAAATAACACATAAGTTTAATGTCATAAAAAATTAGTTAACTATCCTTTGAAATATGCTTTTGTATATAAAGATAGTATTTAGAATGTAAAGACATAAATACCACGATTCGCGACATCCTGACGTCATTAACCTGACACGAGACAACTCACCCCAAAAATTCTGACGCCGGGGATATCCTGACGCTCAGGACATCCTGACGCCAAAAGCTCTAAACTTTTGCACTCTGCGTTTTTCTTTTTCTCTTTATTTTTTGCGCTACGCTTTTTTCTCAAAACGATTTACATTCCTTTATTGTGACAGAAGTATAATATTTTCCATTGATTGCAAACTTCAGAGGAATCTCTATTTTGCAGAAACAACTCAAAAGTGAGTTGTATTTTTGTGAAACTAATCTTGATGAAATCCAAAGCAAATTTGCGAATCTGTAGAAATGCTGGCAATAAGTCTCAAACAATAACCGAATGCAACGATTAAAAATAATATACTTTGCATTGTTAAACGACCACTAAGATATTTCATGAATAATAATCTGGATGGTTAATTTTATAGAGAAAACGAATTGTATGTTAAAGAAAATATTTATCTAATAATATAATATTTAGTTAAAGCATTCGGACATTGTTTGAGACTTATTGCCAGCATTTATACTGATTCACTAATTTGGCTTCGGATTTTATCAAGATTAGTTTCACGAAAATACAACTCGTTCTTGTTTCTGCAAAATAGAGATTCATATAAAGTTTGCAATTAACGGAAAATATTGTACTTACGTCACAATAACCTAACGTTAATCGTACTGAGAAAAGCATAGCGCAAAAAAAACAAGAAAAAGAAACAAGAAAAAGAAAAAACATGTAGCGCGAAAGTTTACAGCTTTTGGCATCAGCATATCCCTAGCATCAAAATTCCCGGGGTGAGTTGTCTGGCATCAGGTAGGTCGCGTCAGGATGTCCTCCTTCATAGATATCAAGGGGTGCCATGAAGTATAAGCTTTCCACTTTTTTTTGAAAGCTTTGCGACCCATGTATGAGCAGCAAGCACGCAAGCGCTCACTCCTTCTCTCTGATCTAAGCTATTCCCCAAATCTAGCCCGAACGCTAAAGAGTGCACGTATCAAAGGAGCGAGAGTACACACATGCTCATACATGGGTTGCAGAGGTTTCAAAAAAGAGCAAAAGGCTTATACTTAACAACATTCAATACCAAGTACAATCAGAAATAACACTGTACAGCACATGATACTAACAGTTCTGAGTTACTAGCTAAATGCAAATTTACTTGTGTTAATTTGTTGGTTGTACAGCTGTTGGCCATTTGATCTTGATGCTCCTTGAGAAGATCCAACTTTTTCCATTTCCATATGTAGTGTAAAATAGACAGTATACAGAAAGTTTTAAAACTCTGTACTGCAAGATGTAAAAAGGTATCATGATATCAGAAAACATAGAATACCAGTATACTGCACATCAACAGGCATACAGGAATTGGGGTGTCGTTAAGTATGAGCCGTCGCTTTTTTTTTGGCAGCTCTGCGATTCGTGTATGAGCTCGCGTACATTCTCTCCTTCTCTCCAATCTAAGCTATTCCCCAGATCTAGCCCTAACCTTAATGAGTGCACCCATGATAGGAGCAAGAGCGCATGCACGCTCATATACGAGTTGCAAAGATTCCAAAATAAAGCTGACAGCTTATACTTAACAACACCCCAGGAATTGTATGCGGCTTTGCTGAGCAATTTCAGAGTTCTACACTAAAAACAAATCTAGGCATAGGCAATGGTAGACCCTAGCCTACCTATTTCCACATTAAAGTTAAGCAAAAAGATGATCAAAAATACGATGGCATGCAGCATGAACAGTACCGGTATATACCGATAAATCTCAAATACTGTAGCAAATCTAACATTCTGCATTAGCATTCAACACAATGTTGAATTTAAACACGAGAAGGTACCGGTAGGTTTTGGTGGCTAATTGCACCAAGCAGTGGTGTAAAAAGTACTCGAAAATTGTAATCAAGTACAAGTTTCGTTACTGACAAAAAAACTACTTGAAGTAAAGTACAAAGTACTAACCAAAAAAGTACTTGAGTAAAAGTAAAAAAGTAATTGTTTTATAATTATTCAAGTACAAGTATTTCTGAAAGTATTCACGCAAAATAAACAAACTATTCAATCAACATATAACAAACTGGTCAACTACCTTCACATCACTGCCACAAACGCTTGGTCTTCTAACCGTTCATTCCCTCATGAAGTCATGAATGATTAATTTTTGCAAGTTTTTTGTAATTATATTCAAGACAACTGACAATCAAAAAGAACAACAACAGCAAAATTTCAAAATTTGGAAATCATGCCATGCAAAATTTACATGTAATCATTTTTTTAAATTTTTGCTCAAATACTCATTCACTGTCATTGTTAAATTATGCTAAAATTTAAAAACACTTTGGACGTTTCTTATCAGTGTATAATAATCAACAGGGTGGCCAAAAGCTCGCATTATAGCTATTTCAGTTTATTCTGCAATGACCTTTTTTGGAATAATTAATCAAAATTATTGCGGATTTTTTGAATTTAATTTAGGCAATTTTGCAACGAGTGAATGCAAGCAGAAGCCTGATCTGTGATAAACATTACCGGTACGTCACTAAATCACACAAAATTATTGTAGATAGCCCATTTAGCTAGTCTTGGTCTCTACTGGGTCGAAATTGATCATCGTCATATTCATACTGAAAACATTTTGTATTTTTATCGCACAATACATTACAGTAGGCTACCGTACAATAATGTTTAATGTGTGTGATTTTTGGCTCACTCTGTAGATCTTAACAATACAAACGTTTAGTATTCATAGGACGCATTTTTGGCTTGTTTATATCTTTATCTCTGATTGCTTCTTTCATGATTTACTTTCAATAGAGCAAACATTTATGCCAGCAACCAGTCTGCATTTTATGTATGCTTTTCCGAAGATCTCCGGCGTGAAAAATTTGTTTCTTTGGCGTGGCGGCGTGAGTTGGATAGCCGCTACGACAATTGGCGTAACACTGGCGCAAGATGCTGCTGCTTTGGCGTAAGCCTTTTTCTGGACTGGGAGTTTAAGTTACAGGCACGAAACTTGCAGCATGTTGTTTCTTATCAACTTTAACCCTTTCTTTTGACCGCCGACTCCGGCGAGCTCAAATTGCGCACTCGTAATGCTTCATTGATCAATATTCTTTGGCCAATACCTCCACTTGTTTATGTTAGAAAAAAAAGCTAAAAACATGAAACATCAATATGTTACATTTTTCGTCTGGTTTTTAAAAATCTAAAAATGAATTTGGAAAATACAACATTTTGTTGACTTTTCTGTGATTCATTCACTTGCCTCTTTCCCTAATTCTCCCCCCATTTTTCAGGTTTGAACCTCATATATCTTCTTATTTTTTTTTGAAAATGCAATGTGACAACAGTCAACATCACTTTCTTTCAAAAACATATAAATATCGGGGAAAGCAGCAACAATATGCTGGTTGACTGGTTGTCGAACTAGCCCAACACATGCTATGGGCTTTTTATAGACCTTTTTACAACGTATTTTGCTATTTGATTCACATGTAAAAATAAATTGAAATATCTCAAAACTTTCCAAAGAAAACACTGTATTTTTATAATATCGCTAGTCACTGTCAATAGCCATAGCGATTGTTGCTTTCAATAGCAATGGCGATAGCACTACATAGCAATTGTCAATCGCTTGTCGAGTGGGATCCTGTACAAAATCCCGAATGGACAAAATCCCGAATTGGGCAAAATCCCGAATGGACAAAATCCCGAATTGGACAAAATCCCGAATGGATAAAATCCCGCACAGACAAAATCCCGAAAAACAAAATCCCGAATTGGACAAAATCCAGAATGGACAAAATCCCGAATTGGACAAAATCCCGAACGGACAAAATCCCGAATTGGACAAAATCCCGAATGGACGAAATCCCGAATTGGACAAAATCCAGATTGGACAAAATCCCGAATTGGACAAAATCCCGAACGGACAAAATCCCGAATTGGACAAAATCCAGAATTGGACAAAATCCCGAATTGGAAAAAATCCCGAACGGACAAAATCCCGAATAGGACAAAATCCAGAATGGACAAAATCCAGAATTGGACAAAATCCAGAATAGACAATTTAAAATCCAGAATTGGACAAAATCCCGAATTGGACAAAATCCTGAATGGACAAAATCCAGAATTGGACAAAATCCCGAATGGACAAAATCCCGAACGGACAAAATCCCGAACGGACAAAATCCCGAATTGGACAAAATCCCGAATTGGACAAAATCTCGAATGGACAAAATCCCGAATGGACAAAATCCCGAATTGGACAAAATCCCGAATGGACAAAATCCCGAATAGGACAATATCCCGAATGGACAAAATCCCAAATGGACAAAATCTCGAATTGAACAAAATCCCGAATTGGACGAAATCCCGAATGGACAAAATCCCGAATGGACAAAATCCAGAATCTAATCAATTTCGAAGATAGAGAAAGTCAGGATTAATAGTGTACTCACTGCTGGCTCATACGCACTAAGAAATATAAATAATTAATTTGCCGACAAAACTGCATGTCTTTTATTTGCTTTTGTCGTGGCGACTTAGAAAAACAGCGCATCTGCAAAAATAGAGTGATCAAGTAAGCCTATGATCAAGTCAAAAAACTTAGCGATTTTGTCGAGTTACTGTAATTAGGTGCGAAGCAGTTTATCCTGCAGCAAAAGCCACGCTCTTCTCACGTTTGACGTCAACTCTTTCGGTTTGTTGCAAAAGAAACTACAGAAGGCAGTATTTAAAATAAATTAGCTAGTTTTGTTCTTGGCAAAAATGTAAGCAATTAAGAGATGAAAAGGAAGTTGGCCCACGAACAAACTCCCTAAAAATATAATTTTTTATGTTTCCAATATTGCTTTCTTTTTTGTCAAGAACAAAATTTAGTATGAATGTTTACAAAATCAAATATTAAATGTTTTTTACCGTGACTAAAAGGATTTCCTTTGAATTATACCAAAACTGGCAAAAGAAGAACAAAGTTTCGAAAATTATACTTGAGTTCAATGACTAAGTGTTATGGTCATTGTATGTTTTAATGCCGATTTTTTCTAAAACATCAGCAAAAACACCTGACAAACTTGAAGTCAAGAGGAGTGCAAAACAGTTTGATTACGAAACTTACAATTTTATTTTTTCCTTATTTTAATTTTTTTAAATTATATTATTTACAAAAATTACACAGAAGGTTTTCGGTAAAAACATCATACCCTTGTCAAAGCATCTAAATAATATAACAAATCTCTGGTTTCCACCCAGAATAAAATTAATTAACACTAACTTTTGCTTACTTTTGCAGTCGTTCGAACTACAACCAACTAATTACGTCAACGCATACGATTTGATAAATTAAATAGTCCAGTTAGATGTTGGATAAACGGGCAAAAAAGTTTACTAACGTTGTCATTATCACTGTATTTGAAATGTAAAGAGAAGCAGTAGCTCTGGTGATTGATTTTCAAATTACTATCAACCCGAAATGGTAAGAACAATCAAACACTATCGAAGCAATCAAAAATCAAAAACTTAGTTCCTGTATAAAATGTTTTGATTGCTTAGGCAGTGTTTAAACGTTCAATCACTTATCATTTTGTCTTGACAGTAATTTGAAAAACAAACATAACTTGCTTTCTTAAAACTTAAAATCTTTATATTGACAACTTTACTAAACTCTTTCGCCCACTTATCCAACATTTAACTGCCCTGTTGAATTCGTTTGATCGCAAGTGTTGATGTAATTTGTTTAAACGTACAGCATACTGTAATCAAATCAAATGTTTCATTATACTAGCTTCATTACGTCGAAACGTGTAACGAGGACAGACCCTCTTGTGGCCAAGGACAGAAATGGTCGAGGCCAAGGACCGAGGACACAAATTTTCTAATTTATGTTGGGTAAATTTTCCATTATTGTTGAGCGCGAAAGTGCTAAAGATAATTCATTTCGTTAAGTTTCAAATGATAATTCGAAAATAATAGTTTTTTAAAATAATAACGACTGCCATTTTGAAGTTTGACACGTTAGCAACTGATGTTGATTTCGCACCGGAGCGGTATCGTTGTAATGAAGCAATGGCATTATCTGTAAATGGAAATATAGCCAGTACTTAAATAAGATGAGAGACGCGTCCTCCCAACGGTAGTTAGCGTCTTCCCATTGAGATTTGGCTTCCCCTAATGGAAAATTCAGCGTCCCCCCATACAGGGAGAGCGGAAAATACCTTTTTTTTCTAATTTGCTTGCTCGGTCTTCATTCGAATTTGGTGGTCAAATATCGCGCAAAAAAACATATATCGCACAATAAAACAAATATCGCCTAATAAAATCAGAAACAAAAAAATTGTCAAATAAAACCTTTTTGCATTGGGCTTCATTTCAATTAAGCGGATAAAAATCGCACAAACTGGGTGAAGACGTTGTTTTGTTTTTTTGGTCTTCATTCGAATTTGGCTGTGAAAAACTTGCAACAGAAAGCGATTGTTTTTTATTTTTCTTCTGATTTCGGGGCAAAATTCAAACCAAGTTGCTACGACATTGCGAATGCATCTGGTCAGGCTGCTTAAGTGGCCTCCTCAGCGATATTTCAGTTTAAATGCTGAATATAGCTAAATTATAAACGTAGAAATTGTCAATTTTAAGGCCGTAATTTCATCAGTTAGGGCCTCGAAGCAAACGCCCTTTGATCACGGATCCCCACGTTTTTAGGAGTTTGCCAAAAGCAAACACCATTGCTTGGTTAAACCATTTCTTTTCACAAATTTTTCAAAAAGTATTTTCTAAAAATAATGCAAAATACTGTGAATTTATGTTTTTTAAATGAATTGAGGTACCGTAACTAAAGGGTATATTTGTAAGATTAAAAGTTTTTGGCATTGAAAAAAGGGGGTTTGGGGCGAGGGCAATATTCCCATGCCCCCCCGTTAAACAATTTTAGTGTTGTTTTTTTTTGAAAAAAAGTAGCAATTTGTGTGTCTTAAGAAGATTACACATTTAAACTTTCAAAACAATTTGAAAAAATACCATAAATGCTAAATTAGAAAAAATTTAGTTTCCTTACAATTTCCTATCTCTGATTTTGAGCCGATCTTTTCTTTAGATTTCAGTGCATTATGTCATTCTCACATCTATAATGTCTGCCAATGAATGAGCGCGAAGGTTTCGGCCGCCAAAAGACACTTAAGTTATATGTAGTGTTTAATTACCAAAAATCTGAGGATCCCAGCAGGTTCGTATTAAGAAGGAAGGCATTGGAGACATTTGTCCGTGCCCCCCTTCAAGAGGTCTACAATTGTCGAAACGGAAAAATAATTAACTATTAATTTTTTTCTAAAAACGCCCAGTTTTTTATGGAAGCTTGCAAAAAAAATTTATTAAGTACTCCAAGCATTTGAACAATTCTAGTTAAATCTAATTTCACACATACTGTGATTTAGTAATCCTTCATGCAGCGTTTTTTTTTTTTTGTTTTTTTTTGTGATCCAATACTTTGTTATTTGGGTTTCGTAGAGGTTATTTCTCACACACAACTTGTTCAGTGGACGTGGCTTTGCCCCCCAGACCGCTTGCCAGTGATTGGAGTTGTTATTCTTTCTCGTCTCAAAGTCGCGTGTTTTCAGAACAGGTTGGCGTTCTCAACAAGATATACTAACAAAATAACGGTAATATGTTACTATGCCTTCTGTGGTAACACTGTATTACATTTCATTATCACACACATACTTTTTTTTTAAATTCACACACAGAATAGGCTCAGTCATGTTTTAGCATTAGCAACTCAAAATGGTTTGTCCTGACACTTAGATACCTTGTTATGGCTCTGGATGGCTTTACTGTAGTGCTTTACAGTTTTACCGCCTGCACCAGAAGTATTAGCCGAAATAAAAACAACAATTTTCGACAATGCGTTTTGTGTGCTTATTTTCCGATTAGAGCTTTCGCACAACGCCATTTAAAATAAGTTTGAGTACGGCTTGGCTTAGTTGGCTATCACATTGTATTATTTTTCATGCAAGAAAAAGGAACAACAAATTGACAGACTATCAGATATATTGTCTTTTGTTTGTTTTTTTTTTCTTTTTAACCAATCAAAAAAGAATGCTGTCCTCAAACCTAGGATAGGACATTTTCAAGGACTTGTAGGCTTCGAGGCGAAAGCCAAAACCAAGGACTTGAAAATGTGTCCTCGGGCCAAGGATGTCCTTGAGGACTCCACCTCTGGATTTGACCGTCCTGAGATTTGAACCTAAAACCTTCCGCTCCAGAGACAAACGCATTTCCGCTCGACCAACTCGCGTCCATAAATAAACATATTAAAACATATAATGACCATAACACTTAGTCATTGAACTCAAGTATAATTTTCGAAACTTTGTTCTTCTTTTGCCAGTTTTGGTATAATTCAAAGGAAATCCTTTTAGTCACGGTAAAAAACATTTAATATTTGATTTTGTAAACATTCATACTAAATTTTGTTCTTGACAAAAAAGAAAGCAATATTGGAAACATAAAAAATTATATTTTTAGGGAGTTTGTTCGTGGGCCAACTTCCTTTTCATCTCTTAATTGCTTACATTTTTGCCAAGAACAAAACTAGCTAATTTATTTTAAATACTGCCTTCTGTAGTTTCTTTTGCAACAAACCGAAAGAGTTGACGTCAAACGTGAGAAGAGCGAGGCTTTTGCTACAGGATAAACTGCTTCGCACCTAATTAACTCGACAAAACCGCTAAGTTTTTTGACTTGATCATAGGCTTACTTGATCACTCTATTTTTGCAGATGCGCTGTTTTTCTAAGTCGCCACGACAAAAGCAAATAAAAGACATGCAGTTTTGTCGGCAAATTAATTATTTATATTTCTTAGTGCGTATAAGCCAGCAGTGAGTACTAGGGCAAGTTTTTGCTGCACTAAAAAAATTGAAAAAAAAGCATATACAGTACTTCCTCGATTATCCGTACCTCGTTTATCCGGCATTCGATTATCCGTCCATTGGGTCAGATAATAGTTTTATGATATAACTAACACTTTTCCAGTTAATGTGGGGCAATAGATAGCCCTACTGTAATTTTAACGATCATGCAAATTTACATTGCTTTCAATAAAAAAGTACTGAGATCCCTCAATGCGGTACATTATTTGATGTTGAACCTCGTTTAAGTTTTGGTGCATTCGAATCTGCTTCTTGCTGCGTTGTTTTGGTTTAAATAAAGAAATTCAATTATGCGGTTTTTTTACTTATCCGTTCAGGTTTTGAAGAAATGCTGTCCCGACTAGACCGGATAATCGAGGAAGTACTGTACAGTATTTATAAAAAAAGTTGCAAAAAGTTGCATTTATTCACAAACATTAAAAACGACAGTGATTTACTTCAGCAATTTATTTACATATAATGCCAAATATTTGCCAACATTTCTTGGGGAGAAATGACGATCTTTTGCCAACAGTTTGCAAAGCATGCCAAAACTTCGCTCCACAGTGCTCGAAGTTGTAAGCCAACTGTTGCGTCATAAATAACATTGAGACGCAGGCATCCGTCACTAACATTTTGCGCCATACTTAATGAAAATTGCCGTAAAAAGTTGCATGTAAAAAAAAAAACTTGCAAAAAGTTGCGATATGAAATTCCTAAAAACAGCATTGAACATTTTACCATATAAATTCTTAGTATTTAGAAAGCTGTCGGAAGCTGTAAAAATTGTGAGTACACTATTAATCCTGACTTTCTCTATCTTTGAAATTGATTAGATTCTGGATTTTGCCCGTTTGGGATTTTTTCTATTCGGGATTTTGTCCATTCGGGATTTTGTCCAATTCGGGATTTTGTCCATTCGGGATTTTGTCCAATTCGGGATTTTGTCCATTCGGGATATTGTCCAATTCGGGATTTTGTCCATTCGGGATTTTGTCCAATTCGGGATTTTGTCCGTTCGGGATTTTGTCCATTCGGGATTTTGTCCAATTCGGGATTTTGTCCAATTCGGGATTTTGTCCAATTCGGGATTTTGTCCAATTCGGGATTTTGTCCATTCGGGATTTTGTCCATTCTGGATTTTGTTCAGTTCGAGATTTTGTCCAATTCGGGATTTTGTCCATTCAGGATTTTGTCCAATTCTGGATTTTGTCCATTCAGGATTTTGTCCAATTCGGGATTTTGTCCATTCGGGATTTTGTCCAATTCGGGATTTTGTCCAATTCGGGATTTTGTCCAATTCGGGATTTTGTTTTTCGGGATTTTGTCCGTAAACGGTTATTTCCAGGGACGTGCGGTCAGGGGAGGCAGGTGAGGCCGTGCCTCACCTGTAGAATTGTGCAAAGAAAAACGAAAATAAAGTATATAATTAAAATAAAATGGTTTCACACAAATCAAATTATTTATCAAAAGGTTTATTAATTTTTGTCATATTTACTTTTTTTGTGTAGCCTATTCACTGCTTTTATGTTATGTCTTTCGCATTAAAACGCGCAAACTATTCGGTGTAATATTGCTATCACTACGGCGTGCATTGAGCATCGCTTCAAATATGCGAAGTGAGGCATTGTCAATTGTGCCTCAATTCAGCTAAGCGAATTTTAATGAACAAACTAAAAGTATGCCTTTTTTTCT
Source organism: Trididemnum nubilum (assembly GCA_963965965.1). Classification (NCBI taxonomy): domain Eukaryota; kingdom Metazoa; phylum Chordata; class Ascidiacea; order Aplousobranchia; family Didemnidae; genus Trididemnum; species Trididemnum nubilum. The sequence goes on along the minus strand of OZ014476.1, from coordinate 11,131,544 downwards.
CAAACAAATTGCGGACAACGCATAATGCTTTTAAATCTGATTTTGCGGCGCGCCTCACCTGTGACGTCTTAGAATGAGAAAAAGTTTGAGCAGTTGTTTTGTAGTCTCGTTCTTTGCGAAATTGAACAAGTTATTTTTCTGGCCGAATAAAAACAATTTAATACAAGAAAATGAACTAAAATGGAAGAAAATTTTGTTTCAAAGCTGAGAGACTTTCTAAACTAAGTTTTTTATCTGAACTTGAAGTTATAGAAATTGCTAGATTTATGTACTCTTATTATCACTCCAGGCAAGAGCGTCGGCAGAAAAATTTTCAGGGGGGGGGCCAATAAGAATGGAGCCAGTATTAACCACTAAAAATGGAAGAATTTTTGAAATTTGGGAGCTTTTAGAAAGAGTGTGTGAAAATCCAGGGGGGGCCATGGCCCCCCCCTGCCCCCCCTTGCCGACGCCCATGACTCCAGGTAACCTGAAAATTTCGAGAATTATTTTAAATATGCTTGCAAACTTCATAAGATCGATTACTGCAGACAATTTTCATTTGGAACGAGCTAAAATTCGAAACGGGCAACGATCTTGCTCGTGCATTGGAGTAGAAATATGGAATAACATTTCACCAACTTTTGAAGAATTACCAAAATACTCATTTAGCAAGCAAATAAAATTGTCCATGCTAAGTAATAATTATTGAAGTACTTACAGTCTTGATAAACTCGAGGTAAGCCTAAGTGTGCTCTTTTCTTATGCTAACTGCTATTTTTGGTTGAATTCTTACTTTTGTTTCTTGTTTGTTTTAAAAATGGTTAAAAAAAAAGCTACCCCCTCAAAAAAACTTATAATAATTACAATAATAAATTAGTTATAAGGGCAGCTTGACTCGATGACCAGAAACAGGTCTTTCGCTGTCCTGTTTGCTTGATAGTAAGTGACTCAAACTATAGTACTAGTAAACTTTGCAATTGTCAATTAATTTCTACGCCTTCATCAACAATTACTTCTGTTAAGTGTTACAGTAAATTAGCCCACATTTATTTCCTTTATTGGCATTACTAAAATCATTCTATTTGTGCGCGTGAATATATTTTTTCATTGGTGTTAAGTTTCTGGAAATTGAACTCAAGTGAACAAATAATCTGAATTGAATTGAATTGAATATAGCTAAAAGAAAACCGATTTAAAAGATTTGCTCGAGACATCATTACGAAAGAACCCCTCAATTCAAAAAGAGTAGAACCGTAGGCTTCTCAAGAAAAGAGTGGTTGCGCTATAAAAATCTTCGTTCGTGCTTTCATGGTTTTAGTTAATGTTGAGACTGAAATCGGGTTTTTGTGACTTAGAGAATTTGCCAAGAAGACTTAGCAAGCACGAAAACTTCAATTATGTCGACATTCAAAGCCAAATAATAGGCTAGACTACCTTTATGGATTTTCGAAACTTCAAGAATTGATTTGGCTTTAAGTGAACCGTAAAAATTAAACGAATAATTAATTATCGAAAAATTTGGTTTTTGTTTAATGGCTACAGTGCCGCCGGGGACCAAAAGTGGGCCCGGGGCCAGCTCTAATATGACGGATTTCCGGTCAGTTTGGTCCGAAAAATGATGTGATCTCCAAAAAAAACAAAAAAGGTTTTTACCGAAATTCTAACGGTTTTTCCGGTCGAAATTAGGTGTTCTCCAAAAAAAAAAAAGGTCTTCAGGCTTCACATGCTGATTTCTCAGTGTCATTTCGATGGGCCCCCTCTCGAGCTCATGGGCTCGCTGAAGCCGACGGCCTTCCTGAAGCCCATGGGCCCCCTAAAGTCCATGGGCCCCGGGGTCATTCTCCCCCCTGCCCCCCTCTCGGCGGCCCTGAATGGCTATAAAAACAATTATTTGCTTGTCATTTATTGTTTTAAATAATTTTTTGCGAACATGAGTGTGAAAAGAAATTGTGCCTCACCAACCAAAAACCTCACCGCACGTCACTGGTTACTTCACTGAGTAGCAAATCACTCGATTGTCGATAGTTTTTTGTTTTCTTTGTTTTTTTCAGCTACTCCGAAACCTTTTAATGATGCATACTGTTGTTGCTTGAAACATAACGTGTAATACCAGTCACAGGCGTAGCGAGGATCTTTTATTGGGGGAGGGGGCAAACCACAAATCACATGCAATTACGTCATCAGCAATTTTCGAAAGAGGAACTTTTTGTGGGGCAAAGATATCGTAGAGTGGAAGATCAGAAGCCGTAGCTTATTTTGGCACTTAACTGGGATTTTGCTAAAAAAGAGAGAGCCTAAACCAAAAAGTTGAAAAGCGAAAATATCTGGGAGAAGTGTTGACTGTTGAGTAAAGTAGTGCAACTCAAACTTATCATTGACGGGGATCTAGGGGCGAAGGCCCTTGTAAATTTTTGGAAAAAAAAGCGATTTTAATGCCATTGGATCACATTTCGCAGGTGTTCAGAGATCGCCATTTGAAAAAACTAGATTTTTAACATTTGAAAGCCGATTAAAAAAATTTAATTGTTCAATCCTCCCTTAAGTTGCAATTTAAGACCAAAGCGAGTTGAAAATCTTGCATTTTAGTGTTAAATTTTGAAAGTGGTTTCGCCCAGGTAGGAGGAAATAAGATACATTGCCTCCTGCATTATTTTAGCAGTAAATAATAATCCACTCGACGATCTCTCTTTAGAGATTTTTGTGTTGTCATAAGAATAACCAGTTTAGGAGTACATGTATCATCAAGAAGTCCCTGCTTCCTCAATCCAAATTCAATAATTTGCTCAATGAGCATTTCCCTAGCTAAGTTTTTTTTTTAAGTAGTTTTTCGCGTAAGAACTGGCGAAGTGGTAGCAGGCACGTAGCCAGAAATTCGCAATGGGGGGGCTAATTTGGGGGATCTGGGCGCAAAGCCCCAAGCCGCCGTAGGCACGGGAATCTGGGGGCGGAGCCCCCAGCGCTCGAAAATTTTGCATTTTTTTTTTTTTTTTTTTGCAAAAATAACTTAAGTTTAGGGCTATTTAATAAATAATAATGCTTTTAAAACGTGGCATAGAAATTGTCTGCGCAGCATGATTCAACTAGTTGCATTAATGGGCTGTGTGGGAAGCGGCTAATGATAACATTGTAGTTTTCTTGTTTACATGCTGGTAAATCATAAAATCCTGTCATTCAATAAAACTCACACGGAGTAATCTATTTCGTCTACATTTTATAAAGAAAAATAATTGGGGGGGGGGCTAATGGAAAGATATTTGATAGAAGTGATTGGTAATTACCTAATACGGAGTAGCCCCCTTCCCCCTCCCCTTATTCCTGAGTTTATTATATATTTGTTGATAAAACCTATATGTTTGGCATTCTTACATTAGCGATCAAATTTGATTGCTTATTTTTGAGCATTTTTTCAAAATTTTTATTGATTTGTGACTTTTATTTTTGACAAATTAGCCTTCCCTCCCCCCAGAATATATGTTTCAAAAGATGCTTTAAATCACTTATTAGTCCATTCCAGCTAAAAAAAAACAGTCTCAAAAGAGCTAAAAACGTGGTATTTTTCTTATTCTGCATTTTGGTTGACAGGCCAATGGGGGGGGGGGGGGGGGGGGGGGCGGGGGGTTATAGCTCCCTCCCGGCTACGCTACTGAATGGTGGTGAATTGTTATGGTATATAGTAGATGGTCTTCTCTAAGTTTTCAAACTGTCAAGTAACAAGTCTGGAAGCACCTTGGATTAAAAAATCTTCGAGTACGTCGGTGCTTCCTGGCGTGAACAAACTAACCGTGATTTTTGTTTTATGTGCGTTCGTTTTGTATGTGTTTGTATTGCGAATAAACTGTTTTCTACTCTATTCTATACGCCTCCTAACCATGTTGTTGCCTGGGCCGGATTTACATTGCGCGGGGCCCCCGGCACTTTGGGAATTTTGCACCATCTTCTAACCAAATACAGGTGAAGACCAAAAAAAGTCTTACCATCAGAGCGCGGTGCCCCTTGCACTGTGTCATTTGGTAAATCCGTCTCTGGTTATTACATTACGTTCATGAAAAGGTTAGAAGATGGCTGAGTTAAGCAACTTTTAGAACAAAAACCCTTAATTTTACCCGGGTGATACATTCAAATTGGTTGGCAAAAATTGAATTGAGGGACCCGGGCCCCCTGGTTGTCAAGATTATTAATACTTACTGTACGCAAAAATGCTAAAAGAAACCGAAACTGAAGAACCAATAAGATTTTTTCTTACCTTTTTATCATTGAAGGCATTTCAATTGGGGGGCCGGCCCCCTGGCTACGCCTGTGGTACCGGTAGCTAATACTTCTGTTCTTAAGTTGCCACTGTGATGGTGGCGGATCCATTTTCAAAGTGGAGGTAAATTCCAGGAAGGAATCAAAATTTTGACTCAGCTTTATGGATCAAGTAAAAAGCAGAGGGGGTTTTGGGGGAGCCGCTGAAAATTTAAGCTAATTTTCAATGAAAAAATAACATACCGATATAAGCAATAGCCTATAAGGCCCGTGTTCAAGATCGAGCAATGCCTTCCACTCGAGCGCAGAGAATAAAGATTTTGCAAGTCTTTAGTCCATCATTCGGATCCATGACTCAGAATTGTGAATCGGGCTGGGTTTTCCGGTCGGGTTCGGGCCTAACTAAGCTTGAGACAAGTTTTGGGTCTCCCGCCTAGTTCGGGCTTAGTGTCGGCGATGCTTTCGCTAACTCGTCACATTAGATACAAAATCGAGAACAATTTACCAAGCAAAATGGAGAATAATTACCTCTTAGCCTCAGTATGACATCAATAACAACATTAAGCAGACTTTTTTGCTCGATTGTTTGCATTTCCGGGATGATACAAAGGAATTCAGCAATTTCACTACTTAAAAAGTGTATTTAAAATAGCTATTTCAATATTTAGAATAGCTATGCCACTACTTCAGTGGTCAGTGGTCGAGTGAATAGAGCGTCTGCTGCTGAAATGGTAAACAAGAGTTCGATTCTTGGTCGGGTCAACCAAAGACTATAAACATTGGTGTTAACAGCTTCTCTGCTTGACGTTCAGCAATAAAAGGGACAGTGAGAAGTCTAGCTCTACCGTGTGTGGTAGGCAGGTGGGCAGGTGACAGCTTGACTCGAAGACCATAAAGGTCCCTTCGCTGTCTCCTGGCCAAGGCAACTAGGTGAATAAAATGTAATCACGATTACTTCAAAAGTGTTGTGATATCAGTGCTATTGTGCTAATGCCAGAATATCGGTCACTATGGCTGATTAGAAGCTGCTAAAAGTCAAAGTAAGTAACTTAGAAGCAAGGATGGCAGTATGGTACGGTACGTTCAGAATTTGCGTACGACGTACCTCGCACCTTGAACCGTACCGTACCAGCGTACCGTACTTCAGTTCAAATTTTGAAGCGTACCGTACCCGTACCATTACAAAAAAGGCGTACCGTACTTCTTAGCAAAAATTGTGGCGTACCGTACCTTGCTTACGTACCGTACCGTATTGCCATCCTTGCTTTTACAGTAACTACTCGCAACTTTAACTGTCTTTGAAATCACTAGCTATAAATCATCGACCTCAGTTTATACATAAGGCGTCGGTTTTAGCTGTTTTTTGCCTCTGTGCACAAAAAGCCGACGCAATGTGCGAAAAGTCTGAGATTTTTTATTCAAAGAGCGTATTAACGTACCGTACCCGTACCTTTACAAAAAAGGCGTACCGTACCAGCGTACCACACTTCTTAGCAAAAATTGAGGCGTACCGTACCGTACTGCCTTCCTTGCTTAAAAGATAATTTTCATTACAGCATTGACACTTTGGCAACACTCTGAACTAAGGGGAATTTTTCTGCTTTGTGCTGTAGTGTCTTGAAAACGATACAGTAGTGTGCGAATTAATTGGGACAAACGAAAAGTGATGTAAAATTAGGAAAATTCTCAAAAACGCGTCCTTAATCCAAATTATATCAACTCTAGCACGTTCAATAGTTGATATATCCTCATTTTGCCTTTATGAGCATTGAAATTTGTGGTGGCATGAAATCAACTTGGGTTGAGCAAATATCTTTAATTTCTTCATCATGGTACCAAATTCGTATTTTGGCTTCTATGAGTTTGGTTTTTGTTGAGCAGTCACATGTTTAAAGACACTTTTTTATGATAACCAGCAAGTTTTCGATTGGGTTTAGGTCTGGGAAGTTGCCAGGCCAGTCTAGCAAAGTTAATTTCGACTTTCAAAAAAATGTTTGCATTTTTTTTTTTTTTGAAGTGCGGCATGGTGCATTGTCCTACTGAAAAATACCATTGCCATCTGAGAATGATTTTTGCATTGTTGCAACCAAGTTTTTTCCAAAATTTTCAGGTATTTAGTTGAATTTTTTATTCCTTCGCTTGGGCACAATCTTCCAGTGCCATTAAGAGTGAAGCAACCCCAAAACATTTTCTTTGGGGGGTGTTTCGGAAACTATAGAATATGAAAGTTATTGAGGGGTTCTCCAATACTTCGTCTTACATTGTGAAATTTGCGTCCATGCACTTTAAAATGGCTCTCATCTGAAAAAAAACTTTTCACTATTCATCTTTTCTTTTTTTTTTGTATTTTTACCCCAATTTAGGCGTTTTTTCTTCATAGCAACTGTTAACAATTGCATCTTGCAGGGACTTCTGGCTTTTCTTCCAGCTTCAAAAAGTCGCTTTCTTACGGTTGACGAATCCACGTTGACTCCTACAGTTGCTAAATTTCTTTGAAGGTCCTTACTAGTGTTTCTAAGGTCTTTAAAAGTATTTTGCAATATCATTTTGTCATCACGAGAGGTCGTTTTACGCTTTCTTCCACACTGATCCCGCCTTTTAGTTTTGGTGACGTCACGATTAGAGTCCATATCACTTTGAAAATTCGCCCCACATTTGATTTTGACACATTCAGCATCTCTCCTATTTTTTTATGCTCATATTTGAGTGTTGTCGTCGAGCAACAATTTGTGCCTTCTTTCTTGGAGTAATATCCATTTTTTCGCAAGCAGGCAGATAGTAATATGCAAAAATTAAAATAAAATTTTTGACCACGAATAGGTTCACTTTATAATTTAATATACAAAATCTGTTAATGTAAAAAAATGGAGCATAAAAGCAGTTAATAGTGGTTCATGTTCTTCACTTAGCTTATTAATTATCATCACAATACTATCTATCATATATTCTCTAAACTAACCTAAGCAAAATTCAAAAAATGCAAAAATATACTTTTGTCCCAATTAATTCGCGCACTACTGTAGGACATCGAAAGCTGAAACTTGGCGAGGATAATTTTAAATTTTTTGTGATTTTTTAGTCGCAAGTCGAAACTCAGGCTTTCCTGCGGGACCAGAGTCAGAGTAGCGTGACTGGGGGAAGGAGGGGCAGAAAAATCCCAAATTATACCCACGTGGATACGGACAGTTTGCCTTCTTTTGGGACTCAATTCTCGCTCAATGGGGGGCGCGTTCATAGCCTGGCGGGGCGCAACGCAAATTTATGGTGCGGATGTCGGTTCTTGCACACAAATTCAGGAGTGAAGACCGAAAATTAAAAAAAGGACTTTAGCGCGAAATCTTAGGCTTCGTCTTGTCGTTCACTAGTGTTTTTCCTCCTGAAACGAGACTTTACTCACGATTGGGGGAGTACAAGCAGTATTTTATACAGGCCCCGAAATGCACTCCAGTGGTACCAGGCCTATTACTTTTTTTGGGCACAATCCTCCCTTGGGGAAACACGTTTCTCGCTTAGAGGGCACATTTTTCGCTTGGAGGGGGGGCACGGCCCCGAAATGCCCCCCGTTGCGCCGGGCCTGTTTTCCTACCCCCACAAAAACGCTTGTTTCGGTGAACAGCCGTTGAATAAACGTGGAGAAATATTGTTTAATGAAAACTACTAACTTACAAAATAATTTAGAATAGGACTAAATAGCTTATAGCAGATGTTGGAAGTTGAAACAGTGAAAACGTATGAAAAAATAATAACTTGAATCAGACATGAAGGCCACAACGTATTGAGGCAGATTGTTTTATTACTGCATATTTGATACTTCAACATCATTATAGTGGCATTGGTAAATTGTTCGGTCACGCTATCATTCTCTATCATTTATGAAATGTCACGTCTGCAACAAAGCAGTAGGGAGTGGCCATAAATACAAAATTTGCAACAAGCACGTGCATTTACTGTAATACGAGGAACTTCAGAAAGAGAAGGAATTATGCCCAAGTCGTCACGTGCTCAAAATGTGCAAAAAGTTAAGGCGAGTTATTGCATAATAAGGGATTTTTTTTCTTTCGGAATTGCAACAATTTGTTAACGAAAAGTTGGGCACAAAATAAGCTTATCGGCAGGCGCTGCTCGCACATTAAAAACCGCATTTTCGCACAAAACAACTTTTGTAGTTTTTGGGGATAAAATTTCAAAGTAAGTCTGGTGGTCTCGAAATCGGCCTTGGTTTTTAGAAAAAATGTTTGAGGTCTCAATCTCAGTTTTGGTAGATGCCGTCTCGGTCTCGAACCCAATGGTAAGAAACAACTATCTAAAAAAAGCAAAACATTCAGCAACTGTAGGGTAGCCAGAGGGGGCGGGAGCAGTACTTAAATTGTAAAATTTTGCATAAGGGGACGCTTTTGCAGCCTTGACCAACTTTACAAAAAGTTTAATGAAAATGATGTATTTCCGTCGCCGAAATTGAATGAAGACGAACAAAAAAAAGGTCTTCGCCGCAAATTGTAGTCATTTTTTTCCCGAAATTAGGTGAAGACCAAAAAAAAAAGGTCTTTTGCCACCATTTTCGGCAGGAAATTTGTGAAATCTTTTAGTCCTGGCTGGCTATTTTTCCTCTGGTCATCCAGCGCTCAACTCTGAATGGGAGGACGCCTAAATCTCGATGGCGGGAAGCTAAATCTCGATGCGGGGACGCTCACTCTCGATGGGGGAACGCGTCCTCCCGCGTCCACCTACAATTTAAGTACTGGACGGGAAGGGGCTATATATATTCCCTCATCTGCCCGCCGACCAAAACGCAAAATAAAGAAAATACCACGTTTCTAGCACATCTGAGACTGTCTTTTGCGCTGGAATAGACTCAAAAAATGATTTAAAACATATTTCGAAACGTTTAGTTATGGGAGGTGGGAGTTAATTTGTCCAAAATACTGTAAACTCATAAATCAGAAAAAAAAAATTGAAAGATGGCCCAAAACTAGTAATCAAATTTGATTGCTGATTGAAAAATGCTTAACATACGTTTCATCAAAAAAATATATATAGGCCTATATATATATACAAGCTGAAGAATGAGGGGGAGCCATTCTGTATTAGTTAATTACCAATCACTTCTCTCAAACTTCCATTAGCCCCCCTAATTATGTCGTTCTCTATAAAATACAGCTCATTTATGTAGCTTGTACAATCATTTTTTTTGCTCTGCTTATTTCTATTCCACGTCTTAATAGCATTAATTTTTATCAAAATAGGCCGAAAATCAAGTTATTTTTGCCAACAAAAAACAAATTTTTCGAGCGTTGGGGGCTCTGCCCCCAAACCCCCGTAACAACCCCCCATTACAAACTTCTGGTTATGCACCTGCTCTGCGGTCTTTACAGTTCACCAAAAAATAAACAAGCACTTGCCAAGTACCAAAGAGGTCATTCGAGTCAACTGTTTTCAAAAAATTCAATGCAATACTAAAAGGTGACAAACAGAAGGCACCAAAAGCTGAGCGAGAAACTCGGAACACTGCTGTACGCCTGCACAAACGGCAGCTGATTGCGAAATGTGCTGGACTCCCTTTCCACTTGGTGACGCTGCGTAGTTTTTTTTAAGTGGCGTAAAGTTTGCAAGGCTCTAAAATGAAAAAAAGTTGCTAGGCGTGGCGATGCGTCTGCTTGGCGTAACTTCGGCGTGGGTAGAACATAAAATGCATACTGGGCCAGCAAGCGGTGAAGGGCAGACGCCAAACAACGAACCTGAAACAAAAACCATCTTGAGCTGCTTTTCGCCAGACTAGATCTGATACATATGCGCACACAAAAAAAATGACATTATACTGCAGTCGCTGTGGTTGTCTGACCTCTAACATAAGAGTTGCCAGCCAAAAAAGGAGGAAAAGGCAACTAACTTTACTAAATTGAACAACTGCCAGTGAAAAAGTCGATCGTTTTGACAAATTTAAAATTACAGTACTTTGTTGCACTTTTTTGAATCAAAATACTAGCCTACTTAAGTAGCCTAGCGTTACTTCACTCTAAAAGAAATCAAGTAAAAGTAGCCACAAAAAAAAACTAGGCCTACTCAATAAGAATTCATTACTGAAAAAAACTACTTGAGTAATCTACTCAAGTAAAAGTATTTCGTTACTTTACACCACTGGCACTAAGCTTACACTTTCTTTTCGCACAGAAAGTGAAACTTAAAGGAGGGTAAAGCATCCAGCCAATTCAGGAAGTTTTTGGTAACCATAATCGAAATACAATTTTTGAAACTTTTTGTTCTCATTTTGCCGCTGCTGATGCAAAGATATTCAATAAATACCAAAGAGAAATCCCGATGAAAAACTTTTTGGAAACCCCGCATTTGTACTGCCAGTCTGAATTTTCCAGAAAAAGGGTGAGGTTAACCAAAGTTAAATTGGTTATGTGATGTTACTGAAAGGGTATAAATATTATTAAGTCTCTTTTTTTTCTGGAAGTTCAAGCTGAAAAAACAGATTAAGGTTAAAGGGGGATATTTTTTGTATTTGTTGAATATCTTTGCAATCGCAGCCCCAAACAAGCGCAAAAAAGTTCAAAAGTTAGTTTTCGATTTTGGTTATTGTACCGGTATACTACCGGAATTGGTTGGATGCTTCACCCAGAGTTGTAAACGGGCCAACTAGTTCAGGCTTGAACTCAAAAATATAAGCCCGAAGCCGACCCCAACCCAGAAACTATCAGACTAATTTGAAGCCCAAATTATGCTCGAAAAAAACGAAAGTTAGAAAGAGTCTAGAACACCAAAGGAAACGCAGTCAGAATCGACACGCTTGAGTGATTTCTGGATAATTGCTTGGCTTGAATGTACAAAACTCGTTCATTGCTGCAAATTGTTTCTTAAAAAATGTCTTTGTTCTGTTTTCCGAAAACTTTCGAACACACACACAAAAATAAAATTGGAAAATAACTCAAGCGTGTCGATTCTGACTGCTGTTTTTTTGGTGTTCTAGACTTTACCCGAAAGTTAAGTTAGATCTGAAAAATTTAGCAATGTTGCCAAGCTATTTTGATTATATTTTTGTGCACGTAAGACAAAAAGTACGTCTCAGGCCCGAAAGTTTTGTCAACTTTAGGCCCGAACCCGACCCGAAAAGTCCGGCCCGACTTACTGCTCTGGCTTCACCGTCTTTAAAGTAACTCTGTCTCAAATACTGTATCAGTAATGTCCCACGCTACAATAAATAACCACGAGGAAAAGCTGAATTTATTCTCCGCAGCGATTTGAATTATCCATTCCATTGAAAACCAAAGTAAAATTATTTTTAAGTTTCACAGAGTATATGAAAATTTTACTGAGCAGATGATTTTTGCGCATTTTTTTGCGGATTTTGTCCTCCTAAGGGGCTAATTTCGGGCTAGACCTTAGCAAGATTCGGCTTAATATCTTAGATGCTCGTCTCGTGACGAACTCAACCGTGATTTTGTCGCCATGCTGCGCAGCTGAAGATCTTTGGCTTCATACCATGGACGGAACCAGGAGGGAACAAGAGGGCAACTGCCCTACCAAAATTTTACTTTGCTCCCCTAATAATTTCAGTTGAACGTCATTTTTAACAAATTTTCATGCATTTCGTGTCTAAATACGTTACTTTGCCCTTCCAAAAATTTTCTTTGCCCCCCAATTGATTTGGAACAAAATGTCCTAAGTCAGCCAATTGCGAGCAAAACAATGTTTTAACTCCGCGAAGACCTTTTTTTTGGTATTCACTGAAATTTGAAAACAAAATCAGCTCTTTTTACCGTGAAGATTTTTTTTGGGTCTTCACTGAAATTTGGGAGCAAAATTAGCTCTTCATTATCATCATATTTATTTATTTACCAAGTGACGTCATATCACAAGAAAAAACTGCAACTTCCTCTGGGTCTATCACCAAAGCATCGAAATATGCAATTCCTTTAAAACCAACACACAAACTTGCAGAGTCAAAGCGATGTTTAGTCACTTGGTGAGGAGACAGCGAAGGACCGAAAGGTCATCTAAATCTACTGCCACCTCACCAAGTTAAGGTTGAAAAAATTATTTTTTAAATTTAAAAATTTTTTTTTTTTTTAATTTCTTTTCGTGAAGACCTTTCTTTTTTTATTTTAGGGGAGTATTTTTGAAGCCATTACCCCCAAAAAAATTCCGCTCTGGCTACGTGCCTGCTTCAGACCAGAGTGCTCTGAAGATATCGCCATAATTTGTCTTTAAGTATGGGTGCGACTGAGTGTAGTGTAATCGTAATATTGTAGTCCTACTTATGCCTTATTAGCTGTTATCAAATAAACCTCACAAGCATTATTTTTTTTATAGACAAAAATGCAGCAGGTACTTGAATATCACAGACTGATTTGCAAGTTGGATTTCCACTAATTGAAGTTCTAGACATTTTTCTAGTACACAAAATCTCACGAGATTTGAAATGCATTACAGTACTAGACAGGCCCAGCACCACGGGGGGGGGGCATACCGGGGCTGTGCCCCCCCAAATCACTGCTTGCGCCTCCCCGAACGGCAATTGCGCCCCCCTAAGCGTTGATTGTGCCCCAAAGAAAGTAACAGGCTTGGTGCCACTGGAGTGCAGTTTAAGGCCTGAGACCCCTAAAATACCGATCATCACCCCAGGATTCGTGAGCATGAACTGGTGTTTCGCAGATTCTGCGATGAACGCCTTTTTTTTTTATTTAGTCTTCATCTCAAAAATTGTTAGGAAGAATCGATTTTTCGCAGATTCCTGTTGTGAAGACCCTATTTTTTTGGTCTTTACTCTCGAATTCGTGGAACAAAGTTTTTTTGTTCCCCCCCCCAAAAAATTGTTTATGCCTTCCCAGTCACGCTACTCTGGCACAGGACCTGGTACTAGATTATTTCATGTGTAGGCATTGCATCATCACGATACCATTAAACTAAACTTTTTAGGAAGATTTTCTTTGTAGTTTTCGTTATATTGAGTAATTGATATTGGCATCGCCGACTATTTCTTTTTTATCCACTTATTTATTTTTTAACTTTTTCAACTAGTTACATTTTTTTTTAAGAGCAGACTCCACATACTTTCACTTTTCCAAGAAGTTTTGCTGCGAATAGAAACTGCCTTCGTCACTTTTTATATGTCCTTATTTATTTTGTTTTGGCCAATTCGTTTATTTTATTAAGCAAAATTACCTTCACCGGGTAATACAAACTAGCGAAAACATAATATCAAAACACAGCAAAACCATGTAATAGCAAAATTGTGCATAAGAGCAAATAAACAGCGATACGTATAGTAAAAACTGCAATTTTCAGTAACACATATTAATCAAGTTGGACTGACATGGAACTTTAGTGGAATGATAAACGCGTGATTACATCTGCTATAGCATAACTAGCTGTAATTTTATCATGTTGTTTATAAAATTAAAAGCGCAGCAAAGTTATCATTTGGGCAAGTTTTTGTAACTTTTTTTCACAGCTTCCTAAATTCTAAGAATTTATGCAGTATAATGTTTTAAGCCACTTTCAAAAATTTTGGATCGCAACTTTTTTCTTTTTTAGATGCAACTTTTTACTGCAATTGTTATTAAGTATGGCGCAAAGTGATAGTGTGATTTAAAAAACATACTATAAAGCTACTTCAGTACAGTTCTATTGTTCTTCAGTACAATTCTATTGTCTTTGATTTGCATAACTAGGAATATGAGACGGATTACCGGCGTCTCAACGTCTTAATGGACGCAACAGTTGGCTTACCATTTTCGTACACGGTGGAGCGAAGTTTTAGCATGGTAGGCAAAAGATCGCCATTTCTCCCAAATAATGTTTGCAAATATTTGGCATTATATGTAAATAAATCGCTGGAGTAAATCACTGTCGTTTAAAATGTTTGTGCATACATGCAACGTTTTGCAACTTTCGTAAAAAATAAATGCAATTTTTTCAATTTTTTAGTTCAACAAAAACTTGTCTAATTATCAGATTTACCAAATTGTAATATTCCGTTTAAGTAACGTACAGTCTTACAGTAATTATTACACCAACAAAGGTGGACATTCGGACAAAGATACCATACTGCGCAGCAACTGTCAGCTGCATGATCAAAAAGTAAATAAAGACCATTAAAAGGTTTTCACCGGCCTGAATCGTAGTTTCCGGGAGGAAAAAAGAAAACATTTTGATTTTCCGACCAGTTTCCTCTGTTGCGTTTCTGAATACAAAACTGTTGGAAGATAAACTGGCTTCACGTAGTGGTACATGCCAAAACGCAAGTACATAGAATTGCCAAGGTGTGACATTGTGTGGCTTAGACTTGCAATTATCATTTAGAAATGAAACATACAAACACAGCGCTAAAAATATAATAAATTGACTCACGTTAAAAAGTTCAGCTGTTCCTTTATTTTCCAACTGAATTTGTGTTAAACTTAATGAAACACGTAAATCTTTATCATAACTATCCTTTTCCTAGCTTAAATTGAAAGTGTAACGGCACTTGATACAATGATGACGAAATCACCAAATCTAATTAGGATTAGAGTTTGGAAGTAGGATTGGAATTTGAATTAAAGAAAGAACTGAAACACCAGTCGGCTATAATTAAACATACTTGCGACCTAAAGCTCAACATGTTACTGTGGATTGGGAAAAAAATTAAATACCGCTGAAAAACAAGGAGTAAGGTTTGGAAATTAGTTAAGCATCAATTAAAAAGTTAAGTACATAAGTATGAAATCGTTTGGGTGCTTGGAGGCAATTTTTAGTCTAAAACACAAAGTGCTCGAGAGCAGTTACAGGCAAAAACCACATAAACAAAAAACATATAATTAAAGTTGAAAAATAAAAGCACATCTTTCACAATATTAAACATTACTATACTGTACTTCGAAAATTCACTTGGCTACCTGCCACTATACCATTAAGAGCGTATTCAAATCGCGATTCACCCAGGACCATAGCCAGAAGCGATGTTCAGACGAAGCTCAGCGAAATTCAAGTCAACTGACCACCGCAAACTGATCGCTAAGATTAGGTGAGTGGGCCATCAGTTGGTTCGGGTCAGTTTGTTCGCGGTCAGTTTTCGTGGACCTCAAAATTCAGGTGGGTCTCAAAATTTCCGTAATTGCCATTTACAGCTACGACTAGAGCTACAACACAGCCCCGCTTGCTTAACTATGGCTACGGCCCTGGATTTTCTTTGTCTATTGACTAGCTATTGCTATCGAAAGACTAGTATCTACAAGCACAGAAACCAAAAAAAGTGGGTAAAGTCTATATTCGATAGCCATAATAATCAACGTATTTCATTTGCTGCGCCTCCCTTATTTTTTCCATAAGTTTTTGTTCTTTTCGAGCGCGTCTCATTTCTCGAATGCTTCTTCTCCTCACTTTGTGTTCGTGTTCTTTCACTTTTCTCGCCGCCTCGTTTTTATTCCGCAACCAGACTCGGAATGCTTTGTTGCAGTCTCTGCGCTCTCTCAAATACCAGCCTTCGTCGTGTTCGATCTGCTGCTGCTGCACGATGATTCGCTCTTTCTTGATCTGCGTCATCTTTTGCTTCATCCAAGACGTGTAGGCTTCTTCAATCTCGATCGGATCTTTCCATTTTTCACGCTCGATTCGTTTGCGCTCTTTCTCCTCTTGCTTTTTTTTGTTGGTGATTTCTTTCTTCTTTTTCGCCACCCACGCTTTCCATGCTTCCTCGGCTTCCATTCGAGCCGTTTCCTCTTCCTCCTTACGCAACGCCTCTTCTTCCGCCTTTCTTTTAGCTCTGAGCTCAATTTGTTTCCGAATCAGTTTTTTCGTTTCTTCGGAGTAGGAAAAAGTCGGTGTGTTTTTTAATATGTAGTAGTTTGGGGTAGCGGAGGATGATCGAACGTTGGTAGTGCGCTGGGAGGATTTCACAGGAGCAGACCGTGGATGCGAAGGTTTCACAGGAGGAAGGAACATTTTACCTTCCGTGTAGCCAGGATCTTCCATCATGGGCAGGTTTTTTTCGATTTCACCAGCCTCCACGACGTGAAACCGGCCACCAATTTCGACCAACACTTTTTCGTCTTTTTTGAGAAATTGGCCACTGATTTCAACAATGTCGTCCTCGGATTTGGGAGGATTTAAGTTGAGATTATTTATCCCAGAAGTGACTTCTTTTGTGTCAGTTTCTTCGTCGGACGAAGATGAAGACGATGACGAAGACGATCTTGGTGAGTCAGGAGGAACTTCAAGATCGACAAGTTGTTCTTTGAAGTGGACTTTATGTTCCGATTTCTCTTCTTCCCTATCAGACTCCTCTTTGGAGTAAGTTTGCGATGCAGAATCAACATCTTGTTCCGAGCTAGATGTCATTTTGTCACCTCTCTCCTCTTGGGGCGATCTTGGACGTTCTTCGTAAACTTCCATGTTAAATCATCCACAAAAGATCGTGAATAACAACTACAATTACCGGTATAATTAATCCTAAATCATGATTTACAAAACCTGCAAAATATCAAAACGTTAATACTTTCAATCACAAAGTACATAACAAAAACACAATCCAATAAAAACTGAAATTGAAAAAAACGACGCAAAGCAAAAACAATGTATAAAATGTTTTGAATTTTCCTTAAAAACATTAAAAAATATC
This sequence comes from Trididemnum nubilum, assembly GCA_963965965.1. NCBI lineage: Eukaryota > Metazoa > Chordata > Ascidiacea > Aplousobranchia > Didemnidae > Trididemnum > Trididemnum nubilum. The sequence goes on along the minus strand of OZ014476.1, from coordinate 11,114,716 downwards.
TTAGTCTGAAAAGCAAAAAAAAATTCGATGATATTAACATTAAACTGCATACTATTCTAAACACTGCGAAACAAAAACAGATTTATGAAGCAGAAGCCCTGGTGGTTAATTTCGAAGGAATTTTGTCGAATCTGTAAAACAAAACGTATGTTAATTAAGCAATGTTAAGACAAGAAAAAATTCTGTGAAAACTCCTATTAAACTTAAAAATAGCCAAAATTTGTAAAAAGAGTCTTTAATTGATTTGTTTCAAAAGACCATTCAATGACAAAAAACTGCCAACAAATTACCGAGTGGTTGTCTCTTATTAAGCTCTTAGAATTAAGCTCACCCCTGTAGCTGCAAGTGTGGATCTTAGGTTTAATTTTCGAACCGGTCAAATGGATCCAAAGTAACCAATGATAATGATTCTTCGTAAAAACCTGTGACACCAGATGCAAGTTGCGGAAAAGTACCTCGCAAAATCATCGCACACTTTGACGTAATTTCGAAAAAAAAAAGAGAGAAAGAACATTTGTTCCATGAATTTACTTACTTGCTGAGTTTAAACGGTGCTTTAGCTTCAGTTTTTTGCGTTTTGACAATTTGGGGGGTTCTTTCCAGCATTTTTGGTTTAGGCTGCTTTCGCTTGAGCATATTCAATTTGCAAATGCTTTCTTGGTATTCCGTCATATTATATTTGCTTCCTGTAACAAGAAACAGTATTAACTTAGCGCTACGTGATATTATATAGGTTTCATTTTTTTAAATGTGGAACAATATTGAAAGTCCCATTTTTACGAGACTTGCTTTGCTTGTTTTCGTATGGCTTGCAAAAATATATATATGGGTTAGACGGTGTGCTGTTAAATCCCTGATCCCGATTACGGGTGAAACAGTCTGTAGGGTTTCAAATTTTTATATGTGAGGTGTTCTGTGTTATGATATGGGTGAAACGGAGTTAATTAGATTTCCAAATTGTCAAGTCCGTCTTCCATATTTCGGTGTTTCTAAGAAAAAAGCTATCATTTCAATCCCTGTAACAAAAACTTTTCATTGAAGAATATCTTCACTTCGAGAGCAAAACTTGTCTACCTCTAGACTTTTTCTAAATTTTTATTTGCGTATTAATCAAACTTGATCAAAATAGGATAGGTGATAGATTTTTTGCGCAGTACACTCTTTCTTTATAAGAACCAGTGAATTTTGGGTAGAGGCTTGCTGCTCTTAAATATTGTGCCAATTTTCAGTCTCATTTTGTTCTTAAATTTTGAGAGCATCGATGTCAATTTTAGTGACCATGTTTGTATAACTGCTTAATTTCGAATGCTTTCAGCTTGAGTAAACGCTTTTTTGCTGCTTTTGCGGCATCGTAAAATCGCAAAAACGAGTTTTTTCAATTTGAAAGACAGCCAAAAACTTTCTCAGTTGCCTGCGCAACTGCTCTCTATAATCTCAAGTCGTAGAAATGTTGCTAGCAAATCCTGGAAAATCACTAAAAAATATCATCTAATCACTAAAAATCACTAAATCACACAAAAAGCAGTACGAATTTAGTTTCGTTTTAGAATTGAAAATGGTTCTTTTTCGTTTGTTCCTAATTTTTTTCTGCTGTGGCTGTCTTTGTTCTTAGTTTGGTCTTAAATTTTGAACAAAAATGAGCCACGTGTTCTATAAAATAATATTCTTATAAAAAAAAAGAGTGTATACCTTCTTTAAAGAGCAGCAGAATTTCCGTAAAAGCGCGCATAGAATAAGTTTGTTTGGCGTTATCAAAAAATGATCTTGTGTGAGCCTATTTGGGCCAAATGCATAATTAGAAAAAAGTGTAGCCTTATACGTTTCGCTCTCTCGATGTTTTTTGGTGTTTTGCAGACTAAAAAGCACAGCTTTATTTCGCCAAAAGCGCGAAGTATAACAAATGGTTATGATAAATAGACTGAAAAGCGCAGAATAGGAGACTAGGAAAGACAGTCCCTTAAGTAGACCCTTTTTTAATGATACAAGTCTATTGATACAAACCTATTTTGCAAATGGCCTAAAAAAAATCTTGCTACTCTCTCATAAAGGACCTTAATCAATTTTCTAAGTTGAAAAAGTCTTATTTTCTGTTCGTTACTCAAAGCAAAAAATAAAATGCTTGTGTGTTAATGTTACCTGGTTTAACAGATTTTTGTTGCTCTATTAACTGTTTAATTCTTTTCTTTTGTTCTTTTGACAAAGATTTCCTCCATTCACTTCCATAATCACCACCAATGAGACGGGAAAAATTTACATCATTAGGCCTGGCGCCCCTGAAAATAAGCAGACAGTCTCACCTATTGACAAAAACATTTAATAAATGTATACCAATCCGAACAATTGGGTAACACAGTGCAATGCTATTTGGTGTTAATAAAAAAAGCTAAAAAAACTTAATAGAAAAATGACCACGTGATAATTCATAGCCATTTAGAAAGAAAAATGTTGGTAATGGTAACGATTTACCAAAAAAAAAATTACAATGAAAGTATCGCCAGTTTAACACATTCTATATGCTACGTTTTTGCTTTTTTTTGTTTTTTTTATAAATCAAAGTTTCTGCAAATGCGAGCTTAAGATACCACCTGTCCAATGCCCGTCTACTCATCACACACGGTCTTTTTCAGTCCTGAGCATCAAGCAGGGAAGCTGTAAACACTAGTTGTTAATGTTGTAGTTGTTGTATTGCATATTTACCGTCCTGCCACCGGACAGCATCAGACGCTAGCTATTGTATAATCCGCACACTATTTATTGCAATAACTACTTCGTGCTAGGAGGAATTCGCACCTTTTTGAATTTCAGGAGTTTTCGGTTTTATCTAACAGGGATCTTAAGATACCACCAAATGCGAGTTTAAGATACCACCTGTCCAATGCCCGTCTACTTATCATACACGGTCTTTTTCAGTCCTGAGCATCAAGCAGGGAAGCTGCAAACACTAGTTGTTGTTGTATTGCATATTTATCCTCCAGTCACCGGACAGCATCAGTCGTTAGGTATTGGATGATCCGCACACTATTGATTGCAATGACTACTTTGTGCTAGGAGGAATTCGCACCTTTTTGAATTTCAGGAGTTTTTGGTTTGATGTAACAGGGAACCAAACCCATCCGAACACTTCACCAATAGATATTCGATCCGCTAACTCACCAATCGATTTAATAGTAATTTAAAGCAACTCCTAACCAGTAAACACTTAAGAAACGAATGAACAATAATATCAGTTAACTTTGTACACAGCTTCATTACAAATTGATATCAGGTTGTCAGAGAAAACAATTGGTAAACAACAATACCGCCTTAAAGTTACAGACACTCTTTGTTCAATGTCAGCAATAAAACAGAAAAGCATTGGCGTAGAACAACAGTTAAAAATAGATATCCCAGTTGGAAAACAGATCGCAACACCAAAACTACTTAAAACACTTTAAAACCGATGTTTTAATAAAATTTGAACTCTCGGTTTGCTAATCATTTAAACGATTGTAAAGTTGTTTACAATTTGCAATCTCATTCTGCTCCATTCGCGGCGTCAAAAACAACCACAAAATCTATTCGAAAGTTTATATTGTATTTTGTTGTATTTGGGTGCAATAAACAGTAATGAAAACATAAGACCGGGTAATAATATAAATTTGAAAATCAAACCTATTAAAATACTCGCTGCATTACGCCGAAGCGTGTAACGAGTTTTCGGGGCCCATTTACGCGTTATTGCGCCCGAGCAACACAGCTCCTTTCAAAGAAATAAAATGTCGCAGTGGTGGCGAGCCGTTGCCAGCACATGGTTTTAATGGCCCGAAATTAGAACTAGTGGCGAACGTGTTACCACTCGACTTACTGGCCATTCATTAGTTTGGAAAGTATATTAACACCAATATTAACATTGGTGCTGGTGAAACCAATTTTTTCTCATCAAGAAAGCTCAATGAATTAATCTGAGTAGAAAAAAATTTATTTAAATCGGCAAAAAAACAACTGCTTTGAACAGTGTTTCATGATATATGTAGCCTATGTGCACTGCGCAGCAAACCCTTGTCCTAATAACTCTCACTAGTTTGTTACATTTATTATTATTAGCATTAATGAGTTTAATGGCTCTTTTTAATAGTGCTTTTTTTTAGCGGCATACAAAATGTTCTGAAGATACGTTTAGATAACTAAAGAAAAACATTTTCCAAAATTTTGATATCTTTGAGACTATAGTAAGTTTAGAAAACTATCAATTTCTCTAGAAAATATTTTAAATCAATGTGATATCAATAAGATGAAACATAAGTTATGATTAATTATGGAAAACTTAAATTTGCAAATCAAAATAATAAAGAAACACTTACGGATGTTTGATTGGTGGTAGCACTGGAATACTTTTTTCTAATTCGTCCAACTGCAATAAGCAAAACTTTATGAATTTTTTGTACCAGCAATTTAATCAACTTCCTTTAAACCCATAATCACATGACCGCATAATTTTGCGACTCAGGTTTCGTTGTTTTTCTGACAAGCGAATTTTATCTTGATAAGCTGACACAATTCTTTTATACATATTAATTTCCATAATATGGCAATTTTAGCTTAGAAAACAATATTTACCAAGAAGCTGATCGAAGGAGCCTCCCCCCCCCCCCCCCCCCTTTCTTAGCCAAGACATTCAGAAAATTTGCGTCAACGCGCACCTTTTTAAACGTGCGTTGGACTTAAAAAATAAACAGGAAGGTTGAGCAAGCTAATTCTTTTAAATTACTTCCAATTCTTAGTACCGGTAGTTTAGATTTTTAAGTGGCTCTAAAAACATGCAAAATATCATCCGAATGGCGTTAAAATGGAATTTCTTCCTGCAAAATCACAAAATTGGTCCAGGCTTAAAATCCACTTCAGAGATGCGCTGAAGATTTTCTCGCAAAACACATTTAGTGTTTGGTTCAACCCTCCCTCCCCTTTAGCAAAATCTTGGCTGTGCGCTTGTTACGTATGACAGAAATCTATTATGATCTAGATTCTAGACTACGTCTGGTTAATGAGAAAAACTCACAGCCATAATATACGACCAAAAAAACTTCAAAATTGTCGTCGAATTTAAACAACTACGGAATTTTTAGCACAATTCAACTACGTTTCATTAATTACCTTCTCCAACGTGTAAGAAAGCATATACGAGCGTAAGTAGGTTTCAAATACTAATTGCACCATACTTTTAGTTTCTAAAAGTGATGTTCGATATAAGAGCATCTTCTAAATCTATACTATCAAAACTTCTTGAGCCTTTTTGTTAGTAAATAAGTCAAAACCACTCACCCCTCGCATTGCATCGTATTCTCTCTTCCACACTGACTTATCGTCGGTATCAAATGGGACTCCTTTTTTCAAATATTTTTCTTGTATCCCCATCCTCTCTCTTTTGGCTAGACCGAAATCAACTTCGTGGGTAGTTTTGGCTTCTGGTTCTTCAGTAAATGATTCATAGACCATGTATTCTGGAGGGTTCCACTTTCCTTGAGCTAAACTGATAGTTTATAATGTCGTAACATACTCCGCCTATTTCATACAAACAGCAATTAGAATTTATCAACACTAGAATGAGAACATTATGTTGTTCAACCACCATTCCTTAACTCGTTAAATCACTTCACAAAATTCTTAAATTAATTATAATGACAAAGTAAAATGTGTCACAACTATTCAATATCACATACTCACAGCACTAGTTTGATTACCCGTAATGACTGCAAAAAAGCAAATACCGATGTCAGAGCTTAGAGGCGAGCGAGAACCGGTCTGTCAAAAACACGGATTTTTTTCGCAGAATTTCTTTTTTTTTGCGAATTTGACCCTAACCTTAACCCAAATCCCACTTCTAAACCTAACTCTAACATTAACCCCATTCCCAACTCCAATCCTAACCTTAGCCCAAACCTTTATCTGACTTTCGCGAAATTTCGCGAAAAAAAATCCATGTCTTCGACACTGCCAGCAAAAACTATTCGTTTTTGCTAATTTAAAAAAATTGGGCACACTAAAAAGCAGTTAAATTCAACGACAGTTGGGAGCAGCTTATTGATTAGCCTTACATTCGCTTTTCATCCTCAGTGCTCATGGGAGTGTGGTCAAACCAGTCCACTCTGGGATAGAGTTTGGGGCCTTCACTTTGGTCTGCGCTTTTCTGAAAATTACACGACGAAACAGTATAAATATGGCTGAATGTAGCTCAGCAATCCAAGGAACAAAAGCTCTTCAAGTCTACAACCTACATTAATGCATTGTTAAGCTAATCATATTGCTGAATCAAGCTAATTAGTCATCGGTTAGTTGGTCAAGCGCTAACACGTTTGTTTCTAGAGCGGGAGGTCTGAGGTTCAAATCTCGGGCTGGTCAAATCGGACATGGTGTTGCCAACAGCTCGCCACCTGTGCAACATTTCTTGAAAAAAAACCTGTGCTGCCCGGGCACAATGATGAAGAGACGGGCCCCGCAAACTCGGTACACGTTTCAGCGTGATACAGTGAGTATAATGACAGATTTGAAGCTAACTGGACCTATCTTAGTCTGACATATTACATCAGAGTATCTAAATACCACTAAATATGTAAATTTGTGGTAGCTATATTTTCTGGGTGTTACAACAAATTCACTAACTATGTGAAGTAAGTAAACTCGTTGAGTCACAGCAAATAAACACCAGTTCAATTTTTTTTTACTTCAAAAACGACCGAAATAGAAACTGAGTTGCAAAATGGCCAAGAAACCAGCCTCAAAATATTACCAAAAGCCTAATCTTTATTATTTTAGATGCTACTGCTTCATTTTATTATGGTTTTTATCTTGTTCTTGATGTTGAGCAAGATATAGGTTTCTAAACATTCTTTAATGACTTTCAAACCAATTAAAACTGCTCAGTTCATTCAAAAAGTCAACTACATCCTTGTTAATGCATTACAAATGCAAATACAAAACTAGTTTTGAAGTTGAACAGCTTCCTTTTAATTTTATTTATTGAGTAAAGTTTTTTAATTGATTGAACATACTTTCAATGCACTGAATGTAAGGAGATTCTTTCTTCCTCCTTGTTTTGCCAGCTTTATGTATTTAGAATCAGTGTCTCTTATGAATAAATTGCGTTTACTGCAAAAATAAAAGAACCAACTACAACCATATATCATTAATGCAAAAACACATCATTAGAGTATTTTAAACTATGCTTTGATTGGCATGTTGTAACATTGACATCAAAAAAGAGGCACAAGAAAAACGTAAACTCATGCTATACCATGGTATTAAGACAATATTCTTATATTGCAGTGATACATGGTTAAAAAGCAAACTGGGTGCACAACTGGACATAACCATAATCAAGGACATAATTACTTAATAATTAACATTTTCAATCTTCTTGAAATGGTCCAGGAAAGCAAGCAAGGACAACAACCTCAGAAAGATCCATCAAAGTAGTGACTAAATCAAAGCAAAGCAAAATAGTAGTTAACAGTATGTGGAGCATAATGTTCTATTTTAAAGAGACGTTCCAGTTATAGCCTTTTCCAAATTTATTCAAATAGAATTCATTCTTTCTATCTGAATAAGATTGAAAGTAGTTAAAAGTACCAACCAAATTGTGTCTTGATGAATATGTTTCAAATATACTTGGCCATTCTCTTTTTAAAAATGTTTCAAATCTGTTGCAAATGTTATGAAATGATAGTTTTATGCAGAGTTTGAACATAATGCATTATTGGCAATGATGTCTATTTCTTAACTAAAGACAGAGTCTAACAGTTCGAAGTTTATCCTGATTGTACTTTTATATACTTCATATGAAATAATTTATTAATGATCCATCTGAGTGACTGCATAACTCAATAACTTAGTTCTTATGAGATTTCAAACCATAGCTTCTCTATCTCCATCCACTACCAATAACATGTAATATGTAACTGTATCAATTTTCGGCTTTATCAAGTTGTTTCTATTTCGTATTCTATTGAAGTAAGTGAAGATAACTCAACTATTCAATCTATTCATCAATTTCTTTGTGAAAATACAAAGATGCCTTAAAAATGTGAAAGTACGCCTTAAAAATAAGCATAATACTAACTACTATTGATATGAAATAAATGCTATATTTATGTATGTTTTAAAATATGCATGATGCCAACAATATTAATGTTAAAAAGAGCAGAAAAAATTTGCTTTATTTTGTTTGAATACATTTCTGTGATTTTGCTAAACAAGTTTCATTCAAATTAAAAATTGCAAAACTTATAGAATAGCAATTCATAAATTAAAAAATGTCATAAATTTAGTCTACATTCGTGACAAACAACCAAACTTTATAAAAAATGTAACTTAACATGTCTTGAAAAGCTTTTAAAGTGAATGAATGCAATCATGAATTTTTTTAATATGTTTACTCAACTTGTGAATGTGAATTTGCATTACAATATTTTTTAAGAACAATTTTGTAAGCACATGAGCCTTATTTTTGCTTAAACTTTATATGCAAATTAAACCAGTGCCAATCTTGGCATAAATAAATAATCAAGAAAACAAGCCAGATTCAAAAAACAAAAAATCAAATTGTGCCATGCACTACTGCATTAAAATAAAATAAACATATTTCAACAATCATAGCCAGTAGATTGTACCATTTTTTTTTTGCAGATTTGACAATTGACAAAAATGCTTTTGTGAAGTTTCCATTTAAAAGCAAATTAAGAACAAAATAATGAGGCAGAAAAATTGTAAAAATTTAGGAACAGCTAGCGTCAACCCCAACTTTGTAAGTTTTCAAAAAAAAAAAAAATAGTGTAGTCACTTGTGTGGTTGAAAGGGTGAGATACTTTTACAACAACCCCAATCACATAATCTGAGTTCAACTGCTACTCGTAACAAATTCAATGGACAAAGTTCGAAACAGTCCACAAGAACATTGGATCTCAAAAACTTATAAGCAAGTGCAGATTTCTCCAAGTATATACCGTACTTAACTTATTTAAATCTGTAAATCTTCCAATAGTTAGCATCTAATGCTGTCTCATGACAAAAAGATAAATATTCAACTGCAATAACATTTTTTTTATAAATAGCATTATTTCCAACAAATATGGTTTGTTTTTTTTCTACAAATAGCCACTCTTTTTCCTGTGCTCTCCATTCTGACGATTCTTCTGGACAAGTGCCAGATGAAAAGCTTTGAAGATATGAACATTTAAATGAAAGAAATAACATTTATCAACAATAACTTAAATCACATACACTGCAGCTATATCTGATATATTTGAAATGTCAATACATATATGATGATGAGCCAGGCTATTATAACATTATAAGTATTAATAAAGATCTTATTACAAGAGTGTCCAGTGATTGAGATTTGATTCAGTAGAGACGCAAAAAATTTTTCAACTAGTCAGCAAAAAAAAAGTCGAAGATGACTTTAGTCGAATTAATTTTAAACAATATAACTTGTTTTTCAAGTTTTGAAACAGTAAAACCTCCAATGTCACAAAAAAGCCAGTTTTGAATTTTTTTACCATACTGAATTTAAACTTGTTTTTATAGTTTAAATTGCACATAATAAGGCTAAAGTAATTCCTGAACTGATAAAAGCACAGCAACTGATAACACCATATTTTCATTTCAAGAATTCTTTTTTAAAACAGCTAAAGAATTTCCAAGGCTTACTTTGTTCCAGTTTCTCGATCAAGAGCTTCTTGATCTTCTGCAGATAATCCAGGAATTTGTGACATGGCAGGGACAAGAACTTTTTCTTGTTTTTTCTCTATAGAAGGTGCATGGTAAAACCAATCTTGACCAACACCTTTTGACATCATTTTTTATGACAGACGTTATTGAAAAGTAGCATAACTTAGTATCTAGAACTGATGAATGATATATGTTATACTATCAGTAGCATGCCTTTTGTATGCTGGTATTAGCCGAACCTGGCAAAGTACCATATCAGTATTTGCCTGTGGTCATTTAGCAGGAGTTATCTGCTATAATATTTAATACTGGTGGGCAACTTGGTAATGAAGTAATAAATATTAGAGTAAAAGAGACCCTGCTTGATTTTGGTTTTAATAATGAAATGATAATTACTTGAGATGATAAAGAGGTGCTTCAAACCTTGTTCCACTATTCTCCTAATCTGCAAAAATCAGTTTAATTCATTTGACTCTGTACCATTGGCAACCCTGGGTTTTGAAATTTTGTGACATCAGAAAAGGATGTCTATGCGAAATTTGTTGCAGAATAAGGAATGCGATGATTGATGATCACATTTTCACAGAAGTGTTTTTTACAGAAATGTTCAACATTTATTAGATTGTTTGTCAACAAATTCCGGCAGCCTACTTTGGTTGTGGGTATTGGGCAAACAGTGTATGTATTGCAATATAGTGAGTACACTGCAATATGCAGCATTGATGCTACAGCAAATAACTGATGACTTTGACAAGCTTGACTTGTCTTTTCAGTTTTGATTTCGAGATTGACAATTTGCCAAGTTGTAAATTTTTTCCATCATCACGAAAGCTCGTGTTTGCTATTTCATTCTCATGTGAGCTTAATTTTTTTCTGGCAGTGGCTATTTTGCCTCAAGGCAAAATATGGCCCTATTTAGCCTTTTGTGCCAAAATAGCCTTGACCCTAACAGAGAGAAAACACTAGCCACTTCCTTTTTTATTTTGGTGTTTAAGCTTATAATTCTTTTTGGTGTTAAACCTTGATATTTCTATTGCGTTATGCAGTACCGGTAAATATTCTTCTGCAGTTTGGTTATCAGGCTACCAGTATGTATGCCAAATGTTATAGATGGTGTAAATGCAAATTTGTACCGTAATCATTAAACCCTGTGCATACCAGATACCGGTCGTTGCATCTTATATAAGTCACAAACATTTTCGCGAGTGGTTGGGCTGATTAAATGATTCCACATACTGATATACAAATAAAGTCACCTAGCATGCCGAAAACCAAATGTAGACCTAATGTCTCGAGTCTGTTTACACAAGTAGCATGCTGGTATTTGCTGAAGACGCATCATCTGATTCTGTGAGCAATAGGCTATTTCAGAATTGCAGTAGACAATGATTGGCCAAGGCATTTTCTCATTGAACTACTTCCTAGTCAGACCTCTGAACTATAACTAGACTACATCTGTCATGTTTGACACATTATTGTCACAAACAAACTAGCCTAAAACTAATTTGCAACACCCATAACCAAATCATTGCTAGTAACAAACATGTGGCGTCATCAGTTGCTATGACATTAGATGTGCATTCAACCAGAAAATTTTTTGCCTTCAAAAATAATTATTTTATTTTAAAGTGGGAATTAATTTGCCGGTGGACAAACTGGAATTCTTGGTCTTTCATTATAACCATTGATCATGTTATCTTCGCAGCCTTCGCTTGTCTTGGGCCTCAGAAAATGCTTTTTCATCAGGGTAAAAAGTTAGAATAAGGGCAGCTCTTTCTTATATCAAATATTTATTCATAGGTGGGCACAAGTCCGTTAATCGTTAATCCGTTAATAACGAAGCTAACTTTTTCATTAACTCGTTAATCCGTTAAAAAGTTTTTTCATGTTAACGTACTAAATTAACTTCGGTTAAGTTCTGTTAACGGACTAAAGTAACTTCCGTTAAGTTCTGTTAACTTCCGTTAAGGTTTTTATCGTTAATATCTTGCACCATGCAATCATCGGATCGGTAAAAACGAGTTTTATAGAAGAAAGCGAAGAAAAGAGCTCTTTTTTGAGGCAAATAATAGGCTGCAGCCTCATAGGTCTATTAATTATCGCTGTTCACGATTTCCAAAGATTTTTCGATCGCAGCTTCGTTGTGCATTTGAACTTATTTTTATCTTGAAGTTAGATTAGACTGTAAAATGTAACTTCCAAAACACAAAAAGACACACCATAGCAATATATATTTCCCTACAATCAGCTCAACAGCGTCAATACGTGTTCTAGAAGCGAGTGAATAAAACGAAATGTAAATTACACGCAAAATGTTAACGGATTAACGGACTTGATTAACTTCCGTTAATTAAAGCTGAAAATAACGGATTAACGTCAACGGAGGTGTGAAGCTTGTTAACGAACCAGTGGTTAACGAAGTTTTGGTTTTTTGCATTTTTTGTATTAACGTTTTGCATTAACTTGCCCACCTATGCATTTATTATTATTCAGCGCTTATTTTAGACTTATAAAGTCCATATATACAAGCACTATACACCAGAGGTGGAGTCCTCGAGAACGTCCTTGGCCTCCAGGACGTCCTCGAGGACAGATTTTGAAGTCCTTGGCCTCGAAGGTCAAGTCCTTGGCCTTGGCTTTGAGGCCTCAAGTCCTCGAAAATTGGCTTGTCCTCGGCTCGAGGACAGCACTATTTTTTGAATTGTTAAAATTTTGTGGAGCGCTTGAAAAATTTTTTGGAAAACGATTTTTTGTGGAGATCGCTTGAAAAATTTTTGTGAAGACCTTTTTTTTTTTTGATCGCCTGAAAAATTTTTGTGGAGACCTTTTTTTTTGTTTTGGAGAGCACTTGCGCTTATGTCCTTGGTCCTTGGCCTTGGCCTCGAGCATTCCTGTCCTTGGCCTCGAGAGTGTCTGTCCTCGAAAAGGCTGTCCTTGGCCTTGGCCTCGGATTTTTTTTGTGTCCTTGGCCTTGGCCTTGGCCTCGAGCCTTGTGTCCTCGACTCCACCTCTGCTATTTTTTGTGTCCTTGGCCTTGGCCTCGAGCCTTGTGTCCTCGACTCCACCTCTGTTATACACACAAAAAATAAAATAAAAATAAAGAAACACGTCTGTACAGCAAGAGCTGTTCTTGTCCTGAATGGTGCAACATACATCATCTTCTATTCATTCATAAACAAAATACCACAATAATGATCATAGTATATAGAATCATAGAAGCAATCAGAAGAGATTAACGTTTTAAGCCAAAGGTTCTGAGATAAGTGACAGCGTTCAACAAACTTATAAGTAATTTTACGCAGTAGAGCGTAGAACCATAGGTGGGCAAGTTAATGCAAAACGTTAGCTTCGTTAACCGCTGGTCCGTTAACAAACTTCACACTTCCGTTGACGTTAATCCGTTATTTTCAGCTTTAATTAACGGAAGTTAATAAAGTCCGTTAATCCGTTAATATTTTGCGTGTAATTTACATTTCGTTTTATTCACTCGCTTCTAGAACACGTATTGACGCTGTTGAGCTGATTGTAGGGAAATATTTTTTGCTAAGGTGGTTTTTTTGTGTTTTGGAAGTTAATTTTACAGTCTAATCTAATTTCAAAATAAAAACAAGTTTAAATACGCAACGAAGCTGTAATCGAAAAATCTTTGGCAATTATGAACAGCGATAATTAATAGATCTATGAGGCTGCAGGTTATTATTTGCGTCAAAAAAGAACTCCTTTCTTGTAATTTTTCTATAAAACTCGTGCTAATACGCAACAAGCGTTACCAGTGCAAACTGGTTTGTACCTGTCCGATGAATGAATGGTAAAACATATTAACGATAAAAACCTTAACGGAAGTTAACAGAACTTAACGGAAGTTGCTTTAGTCCGTTAACAGCACTTAACAGAAGTTAATTTAGTCCGTTAACATGAAAAAACTTTTTAACGGATTAACGAGTTAATGAAAAAGTTAGCTTCGTTATTAACGGATTAACGATTAACGGACTTGTGCCCACCTATGCGTAGAACGAATCAATGTTATAGTATATTTGACTTTCTCTGGCATTGTGATAGCGAGGCATGCCATGCAGAATTCTATACGCATCACTGTAGACAACTTTTAACCGATTTATAGCTGATGTGGAGTACTTACAGATGTGGAATATTAAAAAAGGAATTTAGGAATTTTTTTGCTCGAATCTCTAAAAATTTTGACAGATCTGAAAACAAACTTCACTAAATCTGAGCTTTCTACGACCTTCCGTTCTTGAGATAATAACAGATTAGATTTCCCACGAATGGCTTTTCCCCTTAGAAATTTTGCCAGTGTTGCCAGCTAGAAACAAAATTTTAAAAAGTTACTGCATGTTCTGGGTTCTTAGCAAATACTTTGCAGCAGAGTTATTGTAAAACAAAAAAAGAATTAGAACTGTAAAAATTAGCTACTGTTGAATAACTGTAAGCCAGCTTTTTGAAAGTTAATCTTCAGTCACAATAATGACAAAATGGCAACACTGAAGTAAGAGGAAAACGTCTAATTTTGACCTGCAATATCTTGAGATTATTTTCAAACTCATTGTTGATGCTTGTCAAAATATTCGTTAAAATGTACAAAGTGTTGTTGCATTCTGGCAGATCCGGATCGGATCTAGATCTCAAAATTTAAAAGGTTTAGGAGTAGAAGCTAGTCATGCAAAAGTCACGTAGAGAGCTGCATTTAATTGTAACCCTCTTTTGCCTTTTTCTCATACATTTGGTTTAAATACGACATTTTGCAACTGCATTGCTGCGAGCTACGCAGTGTAGTGGTTAAAGCGTTCGCCTTCCAACCATCGCACCCAGATTCGATTCGCGCTTGGGTTACAAATGCATAGAATGGAAGTATATGGAGTATAGACGCAGTACGCAGGAGTGGAAAAGGAAATGCACGGAACAATCTTTTTTTTGCTTGAAAACCATGCAATACAGTTAGGGTTGGGGCAGCGATGCCAGCCTGAAGGATAGCAACCAACTACGTGGCAGCAGCTTTTTCGCTTACAAAAGCGACGTATCGTTACACTATAGTGCGGCTCCCCGGCTCCCTGCGTAAGTTTTTGAATGACTAGCTTCTCGTGGTTTTGGACGAGGAGCTAGTCGTGCAAAAACTTACGCAGGGAGCCTTACTCAAGCGTAACGGTACGTCGCTTTCGAAAGCTAAAAAGCTGCCGCTACGTAATTGCTATCCCCTCAGGCTGGCATCGCTGCCCTAACCCTAACTGTAATGTAAGGTTTTGAAGCAAAAAAAGTTAGCTATGAACATATCCTTCCAGGTTCCTGCATACCGTATTACAGTTTGCACAACCCCTCTGCAGCTCGAACCCGAGTGCGGAGGGTCGAGATCTGAATGTACTAACCACTAGACCGCCCAACTTGCAGCATTGCAGTGACAAAATGTCGTATTTAAACCAAATGTATGAGAAAAGGGCAATGGCTCGTGCGTAAGCGTTTGCATGACTAGCTTCTACTTGGTTTTGGATCTGGATCGGATTCGGATCTCTTCTTCTTGGATGCGGATTGGTTCCGGATATTTTAATATGTTGATCCGACCACCTCTGCTACCTTTGCAGTGTATTACATGTCAAGTAAACTAGTACCTAAACTTGAACTTACTTGACTCTTGCTTGATTTGCATTGTTTGCGGTTTCAGATTACGTCGTGAAATTGCTGATAACAGCCTGAATTAATCCGTTATGTTGCGCAACCGTGTGTTTCTCTAAGGTTATGACACAAGTGAAAACCTCGCATCTTGTTTGGCGAGAAAAGTTTTGCCGTTTATGGTAATAATTATCTTTTTAAACTTTAAAAATAGTTAAATCGTTAGAAGTGCAGACTGTGTGGTGAGTGTGTTAGGAAGCCTTGTAAAGCGCTCGCCGCTGATGGTGAGAAAATTTTTGCCTTTCAAAAAAATACCTTGCAAAATCGATTTTTGGGATAGCATCGTGATGGTGTGGCGTGAAGGAACTAATCATGATCGGCGCATGCAAATTCTGTAATCACCCAGATTATTTATCAGAAAATTTATCCGAGTGAACCAAATTCCTATCGCTTCAACTTGTTTTTGCGATGTGTCAGCGTTGCTCCATATCTGCCTCATTTGAGTGATTCTTCTGTCACAAAAATAACAAAATGGCATCACTGAAATAAAAGGAAAGTTGGTATTTTTGAACTGCAATATCTTGAAAACGGGGAGACGTGGAAAGTTTAAATTTGGTGAAAATGCATGTTAGGTTTTTTCTAACATTTTGGTCAAGAGTGAAGAACTTAACCAAAACGCGGTTTTAATGTTAATGTTAGAATGTAAGTTTACCTACCAACAAAGGCGCTTTCCGTCACTAAAAAAAATTGAAGTATGAAGGATTTTGCAAGCTTAGAATATTAACGCATGGCCTACCTAACATCTTTTTTTGGCTTTCCATATTTAAAACTATTAGTTGTTGTAACAGTTTTCCAACTAAAATTATATCTAACTTTACAAAATAATGTACTTACAGACTCCAATGTACTTTACGACTATTTTTGAAGCATTTATGAGGGGCTAATACACGGTACAAATTTTTGAAAATATTCGCTAAAAATGACATGCCAAAATAAAAATGCGGAAACAAAGAGACGTTTCCTGTTTTCCCCTATGGTTGCGCTGTTTCAAACAATTGACTCCGCTATACGCTGTGCGTAAAATCGTTTGTGTACGAGCCCATTTTTAGCTTATTTTAAACAGAAATTTGGTACGCCCGGCGTACCGCCTAACCAGCTTACAAGCTGCCATTGCTTAAACTAAACTAAAGACACGCTCCAACGCTCACGAATTTACGCTCAGTGTTGACCGGGCCTATACCTTCTTACCCGTTCGGATGTTTGTTTTGATAGTGACGCTGAAACGCAACTAAGCCCTTGAAAAGTGACGAAACCAGTCAGTAACGTCTTTTTTTTCATTACAACAGTTATTATACAGTATGCAGTGTATTTAAAATGTGCACAACGAAGTTCAGATGAGTTCAAAATTTTTCACATTTTCGACGAACCAACATACAGTATGAAGAGATCGTGTTAGGTTTTCTCTTTGGTGGCGAAACTGGATCCGGCCTTGCACATAAATTTGTTCCACCCTTGTTGCAGAAGATAGAGTGTTACTCCTCGTAACTTCCTAAGAAAATTAAAAAAATTATCGCATCAATTTCGAGTGTGGCTTGCAGAAATGGATCATAATTATGATCGCTGCATGTCAATGCTGCTTCAGCCGCGACAACCAATGATTTATCCGAGTGAACCAAATTTTAAACGCTTCAACTTGTTTTTGTATTTGTGCTTTCAATATATAAGTGTTGCGTCATACCTGCCTCATTTGAATGAATCAGATTTTCAAAATGGATGATTTTCTGTCTTTTTTGGTGTCTTTTTACTGAGTTTTGACATCGTTAGGACAAAGGATTGAGTTAGAGTTGGGACCAGAGTGACGTGGGTTGCATGTTTTGTGCGTGACGTGACAGATTTTAACAGATTAGAAGATTTACCAACTAACTTAACGAATTTAACAAAATTTATTGGTGTACAATTGAAGCATGTTTAGGCAAAAGTTGATAAGTCGCATTTTGCTGTTTCGAGTAAATCGCGTTTAAAGTTTTAAATTTCCATTTGGCTCTGTTGTCAAGTGCGACATATTAGGCTATTTATTACCAAAAATTGATTGAAAATTAAAACAATTTTTTTCTCAGGGAAATTAGTTTTAGTAAATAAATTAAAATCTGTGAAAAATTCATTTTTTGAAAAACGTCATTTATCAACTTTTGCAACTATGTGCTTCAATTTAACTTTGATTTAACAACGAAAAAAGGCTGTGTTGTCATCAAGTGCAAGAGATATAGAAACCGGTCGGGTCGACCTGCACCGGTTGGGTCGACCAGCCGGTCGGGTTGCCGGTCGGGTCGAGATTCTTCGACGGGCTGGTCAAGCCGGTTGAAACACCGGTCGAATTCTCCTTTCTGGCAACTAAACGACATCTAAGCACCAACCGAAATATGCTTATATATTTTATCATAAATAAAACTTTTTACAAAAAATCAATATTAACAAACCACACCTTTCGAAAACACTTGTTGAATGGTTTCAAGCTGTGACTTATATGCTGTGACGATTAAGACCTGCACATCCAGGGACGTATTTAGGGTGGGAGTATTGTGCCATGCCTCCCGACTTTGGGCCACGGCACAAAGCAAAAAAATGCAAAATATACGTTAAAGTCGCATAATCAAATTCTAATAAAGCATGCATGTGGAAGAGGCTCACGCTACTTGGCATTTTAGCATCATTTTAATCAGCTTAAGAGTAGAAGTGGCGCAGATTTCAGATTTTGTTGTTACATGCTAAAATCTTACCGCTTTGAAAAGTTTTTTCAACTTAAATTTACCATACTCTACATTGGGCAAGAAAGACATAGCTCTTATTTTTTTATATCTAACTAACCATGGCTTGTTCTGAAGTAGCAGCATTTCTACAAACTGCTGGGGCATATTATATTTTGAATGTTTTCTAGCCAATGTCATAACAGTTTAGTGTTTTCAATGAAAATAACGTGCGCGTAGCGTTCATCGGGATAGTTATTCATAACGACTTCGTACTACCGATGAGTTTATTTACTGGTTTGACGTTTCGCTTTCCAAACCGGGAAGCTTCTTCAGAACAATTTTCGGCAGTGCTGCCCTTGCAGTTACAAAAAGATAAATGAGAAAAAAAAAACAGCAGAAGATAGGTTAAGTAAAAACATACGAACATCATGATACTTGTACTATTATAAACAAAAACATTAAAATGATGGAGCAATAACATTATATGATGTTGAAAATTATGTTACTAACAGCGTGAAAAAAATTAATAATATTCGTAACAACAAGCTGCTTCACTAACAGTTTGAAAAATATGGAAAGGATCTATTGCAAAACATTATGTACTGGAAAAGCTTTTTAGCTCCACAGAGATTTATATTAATTGTTCCGTCCGTATATAAATCTTTGTGGAGCTAAAAAGCTTTTCCAGTACATAATGTTTTGCAATAGATCCTTTTCATACTTTCTCAAAATGTTAGTGAAGCACCCTAGTTGTTATGAATATTATTAATTTTTTTCACGCTGTTAGTGACATAATTTTTCAGTATTCCTTTTTTCACGCTGTTAGTGACATAATTTTCAATATCATATAATGCAATTGCTCCATCATTTTAATGTTTTTGGGTGCAATGCTACAAGTATTGTGATGTTCGTATGTTTTTACTGTTACCTATCTTTTGGTGTTACTTTTTTTTTTCTCATTTATCTTTTTGTAACTGCAAAGGCAGCGCTGCCGAAAAAAAGGTCAGTTTTTGCTGCTCGGCGAATTACAAATAATCTGTCACCAGTAGCTAAAAAATTGTTACTTTATTTTTTGGCCTTTTGCAAAATATCATTAGAAGGAACGACTAATAATTTAGCTTGTGCCCTCCAGTGCTATTTATGCTTATTTTGTGCGAGTTTTGCGCTGCTTAAACACAGGTTATTCAAACCGAAAATTAACCAAAAAAGGTCTTAAAATTGAGTCAATTTTGCAAAATACGCAAAAGTTCTTTTGCGCTTTTTTTCTGAGACCCTCGTCCAAAGTCACAAATTTTAACACCTCACCCATGCCCCACCCCTTTTGAAAAATTTTCATTAGATACATTGAACAGTGAACAAAAACCTTCTGTAAAAAAACCGGTCGACCGGGCAGGTCAAAAACCGGTTGACCGGCCGGTCAACCGGCGATGATTTTGAAATTTACCGGTCGGGTCGGGTCGAGAAAATCCTGACCGGTTCCATCTTGGGGTGCAATCAGTGGCGCAACCAGGGGGAGGGGCTTCATCCTCCGTCACTTGAAGCATTTAACCCCAAAAGACTAGCGTTTGAACGTGTTTTGGACTTGACCTGCGAGCAAGGGGCTGAAGGAACTAGGCAATTTAATTCTTTTAAATGACTTTCGAATTTTAGCAATTTAGTTATTTCAAATGGCGCCAAAACTGTTCAAAATGTGGTCCAAATGGTGCTGAAATTGCTACTTTTTTTTGTCAAAAAATCATAAAAATTGCCCCCAGACTTCCGTTTATGATACGCTGGAGTTCCACCAGTTTGCTCAGCACGGCGCCTAAATGAGAAATTTTTCGTGTAAAAATATTTTTAATTTTGGTTTAAGCTCCCCCTTCCCACCTTCCGTAGCAACATCTTGATTGCGCTCCTGGGTGCAATAACTCAAAGATGATTTCCGCCCAGGCGTTAATTCGTCACGAGCATGCTTTGGTGCGTGATTAAGCTACTCAAACTTACTGTGTTTTATCAACTGTTATTAAAGAGCAGTAGCATTAACTTTTCCAAGCTACAGTAAGCGTCAGTAACTACTAGGAATTCAGTTGTTGTCTCTCAACAACTACTAGGCATAAAAATGAATTTCTATTTCTGTAGTATTGTTACCATTTCAACTATAAATGGCTTAGATAAATAATAATGGTGCTGTTTTTAAGTAACATCTTTATTCTGAACCAATTTTAAGTTATTAGCTGATTGGCAGATTTTATTACCTTGAAGACAAATTGTAGAAAACTGGATTGAGGCATTCACTGATTCGCATGAGCAAATATTGAAAAATTCCTAGCCACCAGTTCAATTTTGCTTCGCTGGGAGAAGATTTGGAGTAAAATGTATACACGAGAAAAGCTACAATAGTAACTAATTTGAATGCAAAAATTGATAAAATAAAGTAGTGCAGTAGATGGTCAAAAGCTCAAAACAGTGTTCCAGTAAAAACCTAGCTTTCTCTAAGATTGTTTTTAAAGATTGTCTCAAAATTACTTTGAGTAAGAGTTTAATTGCCAAACTAGTGTAAATCATCAGCTAATTGTGCGTGTTCCACTTTCATGGAAATACTTAAGGTGGTTATTTATTCGATCTAAGCCAAATAATTTGAAAACAAATTCTATGAATGTGAGATTTTAACTGGCAACACTGCTAAAGAACCAATCGCAACTTTCTGTGACAACTTAGAAATCATACTGCAACATAGCTCAGAAACACCACTCTATTTATTCTATTACTATAGGCTATTTCAAGCAAGACAAACTTCATACCCTGTATTTTAATCGAATTAAATTGAACTCGAACGTTTTCGGCGTTTTACCAATCACTATATAGGCATGAGAATCAATCGCTGTATAGGCTTGCGTTGTGTTGCACTATGGTTATACTAGCAGTAGGCGAACCTCTCTACCAAAACCATAATTTAGAAACCGCAGTTCGGAAATAATTTTCAAATCAAATCTTTCATTATACTCGCTGTAATACGCCGAAGCGTGTAACGCGTTAGCGGGGCCCATCTCCTCGTCATTGCGCCTGGGCAACACAGCTCATTTCGAAGAAATCTCGCAGCGGTGGCGAGCCGTTGGCAACACTGTGTCCGATTTGACCTGCCCGAGATTTGAATCTCAGACCTCCCGCTCCAGAGACGAATGCGTTAGCGCTTGACCAACTGGTTGGTGGAAAAAATTTTTACTCCGTAAAAACTACAGTATGTTTGTACAAGACTCAAAATGATCCGAACCGGATTTAGGTCCATATGCAAACAAAAAGGATCCGACTATCAACAGGACTTGCAGGAGAAGTTGGTTTTCTTTTCGAAGTCTCTTATCGTCATCTCTTCGATTTTCTAAGTAGTGTATTCATATTATTTGCAATATGAATGCATTTAAAGAATTACTTGATTATATTTGTGACAATATCTTGAAAGAAAATACCCTTTTCGCCTTTACCCATTTTTTTGCGAAATTGACACGGTAATTTTTGGTACGGCAAGAAATTGCCAATTTTGCATTTTGGTTTTTCAAAACATTCTTAAATGAAACATCATTATACAACTCCAATTTTTTTGACACGAGTATTGTTCATGTACAAACCATTTTATGGAATAAAGAGACTAATTTCCTCGGATCCCGATACCCTGGCGATCAACGGTTGTCCAGTCATTTCAAGCGACAATATGAGAAAAGATTGCTCAAACGCTTTCAGCTTGTATTGACACAAACAAAATACCACAAAACTCCAAAACGGTTTTGCAATTTTGTCACGTATGACTAAACTTGGCACATATCAAATCTTTCGTTATACTGGCTGTATTACGCCCGCCGAAGCTTTTACCGAGTTCGCGGCCCCCAACTCCGCGTCATTGCGCCCGGGCAAAACGGCTCCATTCAAAGAAATGTCGCAGCGGTGTTGAGCAGCTAGCAACACTGTGTCCGATTTTACCGGCCCGAGATTTGAACCTCAGACCTCCCGCTCCAGAGACGATTGAGTTACCGCTCGAGCTTGCAACCAAAAATTTTAACGTTTTGTTTGACACCAGATAAAAATGTCCGTTATGGTAATTTTCATTACAAGTCATGCAATATGCTAAAAAACCTATCTGATGCAATTCATATTAAGTTATGGCCCACTTAAATTATATTTTGCAATAGCACCAAAATAATCTAACCTTGCTGTGGATTATTTATTCGTTTTTTTCTCATTCTTCGAATATTGAGAACTATTCCAATAGAGAAGAATAGCACGAGAACGCATGGAACACAATAGAATACAACTGCTTTTCCGATCACGTATGTTCTGAACAACTTTACTCTAAAAATTTGATTGGATCAAAATTTGCCAATTGCTCTGTGTAAAAACCCCCGCAGACCTCACAGAAAAGTGGACAACGAAGAGAGAAATATTTATTGTAATTGTAATTACATCTTCATTCATCAAGTTGTCGTGGCCAGAAGACAGCGAAGGGGCCTTTCGGTCTTCGAGTTGAGCTGTCACATGCCCACTTGTCTACCACACACGGTAAAGGTTTCACACTGTCTCACTCAATGCTAAACGTCAAGCAGGGAAGCCAAAAATACCTATTATAGTTTTCGGTTTGACCCGACTTGGAATTGAACTCAAATCTATTGATTCAGCTGCAGTCGCTCTGTCCAGTCGTCGGTCGACTATCTGATCACAGAGAGCTCCATAAAAACAGGGATAGCTAAATATTTTACGTCTTGTGAAAAGCAGCTAAATACTGCCTACCTAGTGCAACGGGCTGTGTAGCACCGTTTTGTTTAATTTGCTTTATTTTGTGTTGCTTCATTCTAGACTCGAGCTGGGACTCGTTCATTTCATTCAAGTTGGTTTACTCGTTCATTTTATGCACGTAACCATTACCAAATTTAGACAATTTAATTTGCACAAAGCAAACAAATTTGATTTCAGCTGATTTTCAAATCTGGTTGCTTACAATTGCTTGTTTCTTCTTTTGTGATGTAAAATTGTACGCAAATTTGTTGATCTTGCAAGATGAGAGCTTGTAATGCCAAATCATTCGTGATTAAGTGCCATCGAGAGAGGAAGCATTTTAGCTTTCTAGAAGAGAAGTAGGCAAAAGACCCAATTGTAAAGTCAGCAGTTTGCTGTCCTGATTTTTGGGAACTGACAATTTGTCCTTCCCAGCGCCGTCTTAGTTCAAATATTTTTGGAGCTCTTATTCCTCGGCAACTTCAAGCCGTATGCTTTGTTAGTCTGCCTATTTGGCACCCCCCTTGACAGTGAACAGTTTGAGACTCCCGTGGCTTTCTTGCTTTCTGGTCGTTATTTCTCTTTACTCTCTCTCCTAAGTGATTTGGTATCTAAGTTTCAGTAGCAAGACCAGATTATTATCAACTGGGTTTAGCGTCTACATCCGGAAACTTATCAGTAAGTTACTAGTTATCTCATTTGGATTCTTAATACTAATTGTTAATACTCATTATATTAACGTAACAGTTGAATATTGTTTAAGTTGTGTCGTAATCTGGTATCAAACCTGATTGTCTGAAGATGTGTAAACTGCTTCTACAGGGTGTTACAGCGTAATTAGAGCCGCACGATAGAAAGCGTTGTACTCGCGAAAGCCTTTAATTTGCGTACTGTTTTCTGTTTGCGCCGTTTTCTGTGTTACAAAGCTGATCAGTAGTTGAACAGTCAGTTGCACGTATTGTTAAGCTACAACCGTAGAATCTGAGTTACTAATATTCTTATGTTTGTATGTTTAATGTAGCTGTTACGTAATATTTTCATTTATGTTTGGTTATTTAGATGCAGTTTGAATTTGAAGTGAATAAAAGCCATAGTTTTGGTCGAATACGATAAGTTGCTCGTACTAAACATTATTGCAGTTTCTGAATTAGTACGTGTCTTAGTTTTCTTTCGGGAAATATTTTTTACGCTCGCAAGTTTTGTGTTTTACATAATGTTGGTATATAGTGTTTTCGTTTTTTAAAAACCGCTTATTGAATCGTTTAATATTGGATCGCTTATTGAATCGCTTAATATTGGATCGTTTTAAATGGATCGTATTCATATTGGATTAAATTCGAACGAATAGGCTATTACAAGCGCGTTGCGATTTGCAAGTAATCAATCAAATCAAATCTTTCATTATACTCGCTGTAGGCTATTACGCCGAAGCGTCTAACGAGTTAGCGGGGCCCATTTCCACGTCATTGTGCCCGGGCAACACAGCTTCTTTCGAAGAAATCTCGCAGCGGTGGCGAGCCGTTGGCAACATTTTGCTGCTGAACCATATCGCTAACAGGCTGTACAGAATCATTGAAACAAGTAGGAAGTCAGGGAATGTAAACCAAGCAGGAAAATTTTCAAGTCACCATATTAACAGCAATACAGGGCAAGCATGCTGCAGGGTATTCTGTAAATACTGGCCTAAATAAGAGCATTATCTACGATGTCTATCGTCTAACAAGCCATCTAGTTAAATGGGGCAAATTAAAATCACTGGCTTGATGACAAGCTTGTTGAATAAAATTGAAACAATGCCCAAAATCAAAGTTAACATTAGTACATTTTGCTGTTTTGTTGCGAGGATCTCTTTTCACTGTGCATCTTAGCTGATTCTCGGATTTCTGTTCTACATATAGGTTAAACCGATAGTCCAAAGACCACACAAAAATCGGCGAGAAGAGAACCTACATATATATTTTTATTTTCGCCAAAAACGAAGACGATTGTGGTCATTTTATTGTCTTTGGTTTACGTCCAGGACTCACCGCGAGAAGTACACATGGGCCCCAGGCAACATCCTGGTTGATGTACAATGCACCTTCTATATAACTAATCAACGACAGTGTCACAGGCAAGAAGAAGAAGCCTATAAAGGCATCTTCAGTGTCTTACTCAAATGGTAATATGTGGCTCGAAATTTGTCTTGAATCACTTTGTTCGGTTGTAGTAAGTTATCAATTTGTTTACTCAAAAGAAGATTTGACCATATTTATAAGCATAATTATAAGCTAATTATAAGCACAATTACAAAATAAACAGATTCTACTTTGATAAGACACTGAAGATGTTTTTATTGGCGAAATATATATATGTCGATCTTATTCTCGCTGATTAATGTGTGGTGTTTGGAGTTTGGACTATCTGTTTACATTAATACAGTAATTTTAATAATTACTAAGCGGCTTGCAAAATAAAAAGTGCTTTGGAAATCACCTAGTTCTAGGAAAAACCAAAACAGGATGCACCAACATGGATAAAAGGTCGTTAATTGTTGATTCAAGTTAGTGTAAATAATTGGTTGCTTCAAGGTAAATTGTTGTAAATAGTGTAATTAAACACAAAATTGTTTCTACTTAAACTTTCAAAGATTTTGACTTTTTAAAAAATGATTCTCAATAGGAAAGAGCTCTTTGCTTCATGTCGAAAATCATTCGGAGTTTCAACCATTTTACTCCTAAACTTTAAGGAATATGTCAATAGAACAAACATAGAGTTTTTAGCTAATGTCAACGATTTTCATGCAGAAGAATCGAAAGAAAAGTTCTTCACTAACATGTCTTTTGAAATTGCACAGGACGGCCATTTTGCAGTGGGATGCGGAGAAGATCGATTCCAATCGAAAACCCCAACAAAAATCCAATGCGGCAAAGAACAAAGCAACGCTATACTCCAAATCACAACGATTGAAATCTGTAATCAAAAATGAAATTCGTTATAATCCATCTGGTTTGGGGTTCTTTTCCAATTGTAACCAAAACCCGGAAAAATTGCATTATTTACTCTAATTCTTACTTTTTATGAGGCATCAGTATCACAGGGATGTACGTATGTTTATATCCCTGATCAGTATTGTAAGCATAAGGCGCAGATAACACGTTTCCATGAACAAGAATAAAAATAGGTGAGCAATGTGATAGATAGTGCACTGTACATTTTTTCATAATTGTACAATGTATCATTAAAATAAATGCACCGCATAATACACGCACTATATAAAGAAGAATCAGAACTTCCGGGAACAGATCCAAAACTAATAGGAGTAGCCTACTTCTCAATGAAACAACAGCTGATTTACCCTTTAAACTAAAGGTAATGACCAAGACAAAAATGAGATCTTGCTTCAAATTGGACTTGTTATTTTCTCAAAATTAAGATAAAGATCTTTGTCCAAAGTTGTCTTATTAGCTCTTTAAAATAGTTTTAACAATGAGGCGCCGCGAATTTTTTTTGGTTAAAAGGATGCAGGGTATCAAAAGGTTGAGTTATTGACAAGGAAGTTTGGCCGTACGGTATTTTGAACTTTGTAAAGTGATTGATTAAAAGCTAATTCAATAAGGGATGAAATTGATTTATTTGCTTACTCTTGCGTACTTGCCAACAAATCGGCTGAACTTATGAGGCCATTGAATGGACATGAATCGCAGGATAGCAAACCACAAGATGTGAAAGGAGGTAGAAGCGGAGGTTGTCTGATCAGTGCTCAAATAAATCTAAAAGTTACAATAGAAAAAGAAATCTTCAGTGTTCAATACATTCCTGGACATTTTAAGACATATCGGGGAAGGAAGGGACAACTAGTTGTAGATTCCATAGTCCACGGTAACATGACATGTAAACGTTTGCGAGGTGGTGTGAAAAAATTGGCAAAACTTATTTGCGACTAACTCAAACATATTTTAAGATCATCAGTCTTTTTCTGGCGAAATAATTAAGCGGTCTTAGTTTTAGAGAAGTTGTTTAGGTTAATTTTTTGAAAAGATACAAAATACTTGGTTGTATAACGTTAATATCAATACCCATAGCACAAGGCCTAAAACCACAGAACTAACATTTAGGAACCGATTACTTTGCAAAATATTTTTGGCCATCTCCATGTTTCGAAACCCCACATTCGTCTGTAAACATACAAAGGACTGATGATAGCAGCTAGAAGATCAGAAATGCTCAAGCTAAAAATCAGATCATACCAGGGTGACCTGAAATTAAAAAGATATCGGTGAAAAAATATACAGCAGTTATAGATTTGAAGCTGTGCCCTGATCAATTTTCATCGTATTATGCCTTGCCAGGAAACACTAATGCAGCAAAAATTTGCAAACCTCAGGTAATAGTTTCTGCGATGCTTTGGGTTTGTCAGTAGACCAAGAAAGCATCGGTAGATAGATCCTATAAATGTCTTCACTGCAACATACTTTTACATCAATAACAATCAATACAGAGCCAAGATAAATAACTGGAAAAGTAAAATAACGTGTTGTAAAATTATGTTTCACATTTTCAAAGCGATGACAAAACAAAACAACAAGAAAGAAGCGCGAGCATTTAACGCATCATACAGAACGATTGGCAGAGGGGTACGGTACTCTTGTGGTAAATAATTAGTACGGCGTGAAGAAGAGGTGGAGTCGAGGAAACAAGGCTCGAGGCCAAGGCCAAAGACACCAAAAAATCTGAGGCCAAGGATTGACTTTTAGAAGACAGACCTTCTCGAGGCCAAGGACACAACGTGCAAGAGTTCTCCGAATGAAAAAAAAAAGAAACTCGTATATATATTTCGCGAAATTTCAAGCGTTCTTCAAAAAAAAAAGTTTTCGCGCAAAAAATCGTAAATTCTCCGCGAAATTTTAGGCGAAGAAAATAAAGGTCTTGACCTTAGCTCATTTCAGCAATCAAAAAAATAGTGCTGTCCTCGAGCGAAGGCAGGGCATTTTCGAGGACTTGTAGGCTTCGAGGCCAAGACCAAGGACTTTAAAATGCGTCCTTGAGGCTCCACCTATGGCGTGAAGATCCGGCTAGCATTTAAATTGGGATTGTATATTAGAGTTTGTAATGTTGCAGTGATTAAAGCCCTCCCAAAATTTTACCTTGCCCCCCTCCCATCCCTATATAATTTCAGTTCAACGTCATTTTTAACAAAACTTCATGCAACATAGATTATGTGCAGTACTTAAATACGTCACTTAATATTTGCCCCCCAAATGATTTCACTTAAACGTCATTTTGACGCAATAAAATATCTTGAGTCAGCCAATTGCATGAAAAATCAGCTTTTAACTCCGTGAAGACCTTTTTTGGGTCTTTACCGTAAATTTGGGGGCAAAATCAAGAAAACCTTGTTTTTTTGAGATCGCCCCCTGCGCGAAACTTTTGACTACCCGAAAATTTCGTTCTGTCTACGTGCCTGCGCAAACTTCGCGATCATTTACTTAACTTTACTTCGACAAAATAGTTGAGGAGTGGTTGGCCTATTTAGAGCAAGAAGGTTGCCAACCTTCGCTTCGCGTTGCTTTGCGACCTGTATGAACGCACTTTTACTGTAATTTTACGGTAAAAGTGCGCTTTACAGGTCTTTATCAGTCAAAAAATCCTTAGATACATTAATGCCTTGCCTATATTTGTCAAAATGGATGCTGGGCAGCCGCCTCTTGCTGCTCATTGATGAAGAAAGATTGGTCAATGAGTGGATGTTGATTTTGCTGGAAATCCACAAATCAAAAATTTTCAAGTCTAAATTGATGTTAACATTATTTTACATGGTAGGGGGCATTTTTGATCCCCTCTTTGTTTTTGTGATAAATTTCTTCAGAAATAAGCTTTTTTTTATTAGACCAACTTGAGTTTGAGTTAAATTTTTTCACAAATAACTCCGAAATATTTGAAGTTCAAAAGATAGCGGAGAGTTTCTCAATTTTTAGGGTTGCCAATGTCATTTTTCGAAATCTGAGCATTTTTTGACTCGTCATAACGTTATTTTTCAAAAAAGTATGGCCGTGGTGTCGCAATGATGGCCTTATCACTTTAAAACCAATTTCTCTACAAAAGTTTGGCGTTCTCATGATTATTAGCTTAGGGAGTTATGCGTATGTTTAGTTTAGGTTTAGGAGTACATTTAACCCCCGCGTAAAATGCGTAGGTCAAATTGCCCGAGTATATAGGGTTAAGCACAATGGTGCCGTGGCCGGATCAGAAGGAACACGCCCCGATTGCGGTTAACCGGCTCGATTGAACAACCTTTGAGCTGTTATGGTCTGTTGATTTATTGCGTTATCGATTTCATATATCATTCATTTGTGGTTACGTGATTGTAGCGTCATCGATTAAAGCAGTGAATGCGAGATACTACCCCCTTTTTGATTTTCTTTTTTGGAGTTGAAGTGGCGATGGCGGTGAAGGAGGAAGGGCCTGCCAGGGTTGAGTATGCTACCGTCAGCTGTTCAATCACGTCGGGGCCATCAGTTGTGGCAGGTCAAAGGGAGCGCACTCCGATTGCGCTAGATCGGCTCGGTTGATCAACCCGTAATCTACTTTGGTCTGTTGAGTTATTAGGCTATCGATTCCATATATCTTTCATTTGTAGTCACTTGATTGTAGCGTCATCAATTGGAGCAGTGACTGCGACAGTGCGTTTTCGAACGACGCGAAGCAACGCGAAGCGAAGGTTGGCTAATAATAACCTTAGCAAGTGGTCGCTCACGTAGTTAATTGTTCAAAATAAACTAACCATTCATCAACAATTTTGTCTTGCTCGCGAAGATTGCGATGGGTTGCAACCTTTCACAAGTTCTCAGTGACGCCCCTTCAATCAAAAACTTAACGTTCAAAAATTAAGAAGCTTATATCACCCCAATCAGAGTTGGGCTGAGCTTTTAAAGTCGGGTTCGGGCTTAAGATTGGCAATATGTCAGAGTTAATTCAGGCTTGACATACGAAATTATGTTTTAGTTTTTGAGATGCTATAAAAGAGTAATTAAAATTACTTGAAACACTGAACGACGATTTCGTGCAAGCATCAAGACGATTATTACGACACAATTCTTTTTATTGCATCACAGTTGATAAGCAGTAAGTAGTTTTATTTTAACCGTATATGAGCAATAATGGTGCACATTTTTTAGACCCAATTCAATTTTCGGCGTTATGGTAATGAACTCCGCGTATTGAATGGCGTAAACGAACAGTTATGACTCGTTAACAAAAGACTGGCACACATACTGTATAACCGTGCAGTGCCGTCGCCAGAGTAAACGAAGTGAGGGGGCGCTAGCCAAAAGTGGGGGGCACTAAAATAAACTGAGCGTTTGCACATAGAAATTGATCTTCAGATCTTGTTAGGCTACAAACATGCGCAATGTTAAAAATTCTGTATTCATGTTTAAAAAAAAAGAAACCTATTAGGCCGGCAGCATTTCTTAGCTTGTTTCGTCTGCGGTCCATAATCGCCTGAAAAATCCATCAACAGAGTGAAAGCTACCAGATGCGGAACCAGGATTTTGCCAAGAGAAGTGAACCAAAAGTTGTTGTTTTTTTGCACAAAAATTGGCTGACTCAGGCCATGCTATACAAAATGATAAAACTCAAGTATGTCATAGACGGGGGGGGGGGGGGGGGGGGGCATAGTCACCAAATATGTAGTGATTGTGGACGGGGGCCTGGGCGATTTTTGTGATTCTGCAGCAAAAAATAGCAATTTTGAAGCCATTTTAATTACATTTCGCACTTTTTGAAGCCATATGAATAACTAAAGAGCAAAAATTTAGAAGTTATTTCAAAGAATTAAGTTGCTTAGCCCTACTGTCCTCACTTACTTCGGGTCAAGTCTAAAATACGTTTAAATGCTCGTATTTTGAGGTTAAATTTTCTAAGTGATTTGGCTTGGGGGGCTTAAGCTCATTCACCCTGGTTGCGCCACTGACTGCTACCTCAAAATCTCGAGTGTGCTCTAAAACCCAAAACAGCTCGTCTTTGAAAAAATTGTTTTCACAGATTGTTTCATGCTATAATCACTAACGAAGAACCGGTAACGATTCTGCAGGCTTACTGTACATCTCTCTTCCGCGACACATCCGCAGAGGCATGTTAATAAGACGAATTATTGCGTCAGGTTTATGTATACAGCAATTGGTTGCCAGCAATTTCGCAAAGAATCGAGAAAACATCGAAGAAAAATTATGTTTGAACGTAATTATTCCTTTTTTATCATTTTCTGTCGTCTTGCCCATTAGCGTAGCCAGGGGGGCGGGGTGGGCTATAGCCCCCCTATTGGCCTAAAAGGTATTCAAAATAGCACGTTTTTAGTGCTTTTGAGGCCGATTTTTTGCTCAAAAAATGAAAACAGCCCCCCCGTATGGGATTGGGAAGCAGAAGTTGTGAAGGACTTGCTGTTATTTGGACCAGAAAAGTGGAGTTTTTTTTTTCTGGAGCTCACCTAAAGGTGGTCAGGAAAAGGGACTAAATTTTGGTGAAGACCTTTTTTTGGAGATCACCTAATTTCGGCCGGAAAAACCGTTTGAATTTTGGTGAAGACCTTTTTTTCTTAGAGATCACCTGATTTTGACAAAAAAACTGCCTCAATCTGATTCAAGACTAACGAAAATTTGGGTGAAGTTTGTTTTACTGTTGTTTCAAGCTTCCAACCCCCCCCCCTTTGCGAAATCCTGGCTCTGCGCCTGGTCTTGCCGCTACGTAATGTTCCAAACACAGTATTTTGAGTAAACCAAAATGGGTTAGCACAAGCAATATATTAGGGGAACACGGCCCCCCTGGACCCGCCGTAGCGACAGCACTGTGTCCGTGGTTGGTATGGTCATGGATTTAAATCCCATTTCCGACTTACGTACCGGTATTCTGACTACCTGAAATAGATTTTGCTATGACGTTTTGTGATTTTAAAATGGCATTGAAGTCAAGTTTTTCACTCTTAACCAAAATGATGGGATAAGCCTAAAGCTGCATTTACTCGGGTGACTTTTCGCTGCGACAATCAGCATGTTGCTTTTTTTCTTTCTCGATTGCTCAAGTTGTTTCCTTCTTTTTCGATTTGAGAAAAGCAAAAGGCAAAATGCCGATTCTTGCAGCTAAAAATCGCCCGTGTGAATGCAGCTTAAAATGCATTCTCACCAAATTTGAACTTTCTACGCCTTTCTGTTTTCAAGATATTGCAGTTCAAAATTAGCCGTTTTGCTCTTATTTCTGTATTGCCAATTTTTGTTTAACTTGTGGAAAGCTGCTTACATTTATTGAAAAACAGGTATTTTTGCAGCTCTAAACCTTTACTTTCTTTTTTGCAACTACTCTGCCGCAAATCTTTATTAGAATCAAGAACATGCAGTAGCTTTTTGAAATTTTGTTTTTCATTGACAACCTGGTAAAATTTCTAAGGGGAAAAAGAACATCTGAGGTGGAAATCTAATCTGTTATTATCCCAGAAACGGAAGATCGTAGAAAGCTCAAATTTGGTAAAGTTAGTCTTCAAATCTGAAAAATTTTTTGAGAGAAAATTTAGTAAAAAATTTTCCGATTTGAATGCCCTTTTAATCTTACTTTAGTTTGGGTGACCACAGTATCGTTGCCATGGTGAGAAGGTTTCCCACAACTCCCAATCCGCAAAGAGGAAAAATGAGAGAAACGGATAGCGCCACCCCTGCATCATCAAAAGGAAGAGAGAAAGGCCTAAAACAATCAGTTTTAGCTTGCCTCGTGAGCTTTGATATTATGAGTAATAATGTTTAAAATTTTGGCATAAAGCACACAATGCTAAATATTTATAATATTGATAGTGATAAGAATAATATTGTTAATCAGTAAATACTGCGACAAAGTCATGAAGATATTATAAACTGGCCTGCTCCTAATTTAAAGTCTAAGTTATTATTTCGGCTCAGATTTTTTACACTTTTATGAACCGCAACAAGTAGGAAAATTTACTTTCCTATCTACATTAATTTCTAAAGATGAATAAAGATTGTTAGAGGTTGCAGACTCGGCGACCGCGCCAGATACTTTGTTACCTGGACATAATGGCCTTTCACCAGAAATCGATTATATCGTTTGATGTTCTTCGGTCCAAAACTTTTTTTTGTTAGTTATTGCTTCCTTTTTAAACAAAAATAACTTATGCTACTACTACTAAATTTGATCGATGGATTCTCAAACACATTAGATCGGGGGTGCCCAAAGTGCGGCCCGCGCAACGATTTTGTGCGGCCCGCAAGTGGTCAAGGAATTTAAGTTGATTTGGAACACGACGGATTAAAGATAATTTAGGGGAAATTTTGCGATAAAACAGACCATCAAAAATTTAAAGAATTGTGCGTCTGGTCCAGAGTTATAAGTCTGGCAGGGATTTTCGGGTCGGGTTCGGTCCGGAATCGGGCCTAAAGTTGACAAAATCTCGGGCTTAATTCAGTTCTGAGATGTGCTGTTTGTCTTAGGTGCACCAAAATATAATCAAAATAACTTGGCAACGTTGCTAAATCTTTCAGACCAAACTTAACTTTTGTTTTTTTTTCGGGCTTGATTTGAGCTTCAAATTAGTTATCGGGCTTGGGCCGGGTTCGGGCTTATATTTTCGGGTTCGAGCCTAAACTAGTCGGCCCGTTAACAACTCTAGTCTGGTCACCACCTATAAAATCCGGCGAAAATCTTTTTTTGGTCTTCTCTCACTATTACGGCAAAAATCTCATGAAAATGCGAGAAAAAACTTTTTTTTGGTCTTCACCTACAATTCTGGCAAGCAAACTTTCGCTGCGGCCCTTTCCTCTTCAAAATTAAGCCATTCTTCAAACTGTTTGAGCACCCCTGCGTTAGATGATTAAAACTTTTTATCTACAGTATATTTCGGAGAAATCGGTTTTGACATTATTTCTCACCTTTTTTTTTTTGCAAAAATGTTGTTGTAGGTGACCGATATTTAGCTGTGCCGGTACACAGTTGTCTTGATTTTATGATGAATTGATTGCAAAAGACAAACTGCTCCAGTCAAAACGATGACAACAGCATTGGGTTCCAGTAAGTTTAATAATACCTAGGATTGGCATTGCTGCCTATCCAACCAATTGCAATAATTTGACAACAAACGTTGCTTTTTTTGCATGTTTATTATTCTTTTCTTGTTTATACGATCAATTTCATTCTTTAAAATGCTTTTCTGTGTTTGAGCTCTTGCAAAAGCAGTGGCATAGAGTTGTCAGTTGGGTTTAACTCTGTTACAACTGGAAAGTACGTTTTCATACTTTTCACTCTGTAGTTAGAAAATACAAGTTTTACGCGATACTTAAATATTGCTTTTGTCAATTAGTATGCTGCCATTGGCCAATTTAATAGATTTAGAACAATTTTTTTAAACGTTTTCAAGTACACGGAGTTCAAGATTTTCATGAATATTTGGATTTAAATTGATTATTTTTTTACCACTTGCAATTTTGCTTAAATGCCAAATTTTCAGTAGGTTTTTCTTTTCAAAAATTTCTTTTCTGAAAAGTTGTAGCTGCCTTATTTTTTTCTTATTAAAAATTTATTTTTAGAAAAATTTCTCCAAAAAATTTCATTTAGTTCTTATTTATTTATTTATTTATTAAGTTTGCAAATCCCAACAAACGAAAATCATGACTGTTCGTAGTCCACTACGGGCAAAATGTCATTGAGCCTATTAAGCGTGTTTTGCCGCAAGCTGGTGTGGGGGTAGCTATGAAGCCTGTTTGTGCCCTGTCTAATATTTTTTGTGAGCCTTAAGACAGAGTTCTGGACAAAAAAATGTCTGCTTATCAAACATCTTGTCGTGACTGCGGTGCCGTGTACATCGGTCAAACAGGCCGAAGCTTAGAAACTACTAAACGCGAACATTAATTGTGGCGGTGAAGAATTTTTACTTAAAAAAATCTGCACTGTGTCAGCATGTCGCAGAAAACGATCATTTTATAGATTGGGATAATGCAGAAATATTCAGATGAGAACCACACTGGCACAAGCGTTGGATAGCAGAAGGTTATTTGATAAACCAAAAATCTTTGCAATTGTATGTTTTAAATCGCAATGAAAAGTCAATTGTTCCGTCCGTATATAATCTCTGTGTAGCTAAAAAACTTTTCTAGTACATAGTATTTTGCAATAGATCCTCTTTATACTTTTTCAAACTGTTTGTGAAATAGTTATTTTTTTAAATACTACATTCATACTGTATTACTATTATTTTCTATTTATTTATTTTTTTCACACTGCAGTGATTTTTTTACGCTATTATAATGATATAATTTTCAATATTATATAAAGTTATTGCTTCATCATCATGGGCGTCGTCAAAGGAGGAGGGGGCATAACCCCCTCTGGATTTTCACACACTCTCTCTTCAACCTCCCAAATTTCAAAAAAATCTTTCATTTTTAGTAGTTAATACTGGCTCTATTCCTATTGCCCCCCGCCCCTAAAAAAATTTCTACCTTGTTCATCATTGTAATGTTTCTTGGTGTAAAAGTAAGAGTATTGTGATGTTCATATGTTTTCACTGTTAATTATCTTCTGCTGTTATTTTTTCTCGTTTATCGTTTTGTGACTGCAAAGGCTGCACTGTCCAAAATTGTTCTGAAGAAGCCTCCCGGTTTGGGAGGCGAAACGTCAAGCAAAGTGGTTATGAATAATTATCCATGAACCATGATGAACCCAACGCGTATGTTATTTTCAAAGTTATTTTAAGTACGCTTTCGTTGTACTTTAAAAGTTAACACGCAAGACAATACGTACTGTATATGTCAAGCCCGATTTAAGCCAGACATTTTGTCAATCTCAAGCCCGAACCGGATCCGAACAGTCCGGTCCGAATTACTACTCTGCTATTAACTCCTGTACATGCCTAAGGAATATCAGCAGCATTCAAATCGATGAACGCGTTGACGACAATACAATAATTGCAATGAATACTTACAAACATTTTTGATGTTGCATAGGCTACTTACGCGATAGTTGCCCTATTAGGCAACGTCACATTCATTCTGGCAGATTTTGTGTAATATCACAGCAGTTTACGGGCTACCATCGTCAATCATTGCTTAAACCATTCTTTTCCTCGCATTTTTTGCCCAAAAACTTGAAACTCGCTCGTCTTCACTGTTCATCAAAACCTATAATTATACACCAAAGCTACAACGATTCAAATAAATTAAAATTTTCTGCAATTTAGTTAAATACTAGGTACAGATTTTCGTTACTTGAAATATGCCTTTTTTTGTGCCTTGCTGCAGAAATGTGTCTAAAAATTTAATTAGATGCATAATTACACAAAATAACCAATTAGTTCTTTTTGAAAGTCGATTGGCAATTCCAAAATAGCAACTTTAATTTAATGATTTCAGGTAATTACGGTATGGAGGATGCTTTTGCGAATGTTAAAAGACAGTACAGCCATGGGAGTGAAGCTATAGTAGGTATGTCTCAGCAGGTTATGATGTCTGACTTATTATCTTCACCTCCGATTTCAAAGTCATAAATGTTTTTCAATGGCCTATTAATCTGTTCAATCTGTCAAAATCATTTTGTTGTTTTGTTAAATTCTGTAAACTCAAACACGCTATCACAGGTTCCATCTCTGCCTCTTTCGTCCTCCTGACTTCGAAAATTAGTAAAAAGAAACTAACGTGGGCTAGCGCACGGAAAGGTAAAAAAAGAAAGAAAAGGTAAAAAAATGATTGGAAATCTGATTCACTTAAACGAGGTGGATATGAAGCAACACTGACAATAGCTTGACACATACACTAAAAGCATCAACAAAAAACAAGCGTTCGAAATTTGGTTCACTCCGATAAATCATCGCCTGTTGCACGCATTGCTATGCAGCGATAATGCCCACATCTTAATCAGAGGTGGACTATGAACTCCCGACAGTAGCCTAAGCATTACAGTAGCAAGTTGCTCAAATGATTTATCAAAATTACACATGAAATCAGTGATTGCTTTATTGTATGATTAATTTTGTCCACTAAAAATTATTAGATACACAGTAAAATATTGCTTTTTTCTACAGCGCTGCGATGATGTCCAATCGTCCATTGCACAAAACATTTTGACTTATAAGCATTTTTTTATGCATAAGTTTTGAAGACGGCCGACGACGGGTTGGTAAAACTTTCCAGCAAGGTATAAAACTCTGTCCTACAGTACAACACCTTGTAGTCTTGTATTTCCAAAAAATATTAAAAATAAAAAGATTTCATAATAAACATGATTTTCAATTCGAAGTTGTTTGAGATTGACGGACCGAGGCATTCTTCATACAAAAAGCAAAGCATTGTCGATATCAGAAACAAAAAGCAAAGAACAAAGATTTGTAATCGATGCCGAAATGCCAACAAAATATTTTATTCTATTTTTTCATTAGGATAAATTTTTTTCTGTATTGACTAATAAATGAAACTTCTGAGTGGAAAAACTATTATTACCATACTATAAAAGAATATTAAAAATACACTTTCGTCGTAGTTATAGAGCAGCATAGCATTAGAGTTCTAACGAAACTTGGTAACCATAGGCAGACTCAACATGAACAAAAGTAAAGTATAACTAGATGGGAGTTTGCCAGCAAACCCAGTAAACGACCGACGTCCGACGCATAGCTAATGCTGTGACGCTCAAAAGTACTTTTTGTCTACCGTAAAATTAGCACTTATTCAAAAATATCTGATTATGGAACCTCCAGAAAAGTAGAGTCAAAATAATTGTCGGTTAAATATTTCCTGATATCATAAAACACTGGCACCCTAAGTTGAGCCGTTCAAAAAATTGATTTTTGGGGGTCCATTTGGGGGGTCCCCGGGGGGGTGGCACCCACAAACTATGTCAAAATATTTGTCTGTTAAATATCCACTGATATCATAAAACATTGTAATTGTAATTACTTTTTATTCACCAAGTTGCCTTGGCGAGGAGACAGCGAAGGGACCTTTCGGTCTTCGAGTCAAGCTGCCACCTGCCCACCTGTCTACCACACACGGCGGAGGCTTCACACAGTCCCTTCGATTGCTGAACGTCAAGCAGGGAAGCTGTGAATACCAATGTTTATAGTCTTTGGTTTGACCCGCCCGGTAATCGAACCCGAGTCTACCGCTTCACTGAAAATCTAAGTTAAGCTGTTCAAAAAATTGATTTTTGGGGGGTCCAATTGGGGGGCTGGCACCCCCAAACTATGTCAAAATATTTGTCTGTTAATTATCTGCTGATATCAAAACAAACTAGCACCCTAAGTTGAGCCATTCAAAAAATTGAGTTTTGGGGGTTTATTTGGGGGGTCCCCGGAGCGGGGGTGGCACCCCCAAACTACGTCAAAATATTTGTCCGTTAAATATCTACTAGTATCAAAAAAAAGTAGCCCTCTAGATTGAGCCGTTCAAAAAATTGATTTTTTGGGGCCCTATTTTGGAGGAGTTCCCCAGTGGAGTTGCCCCAAAAATTTTGGGAAGAAAAAATTGCGTTTGCAGCTCAACAACTTTACACAAACATAAGATTTCAATGTTTTGTAGTTTAGGAGAAGAAGAGCGTACAAAAATTAGGAAGAAAAAAACCTCATCGCGGCCAAAATTGGGTTGGTTGGGATGAATGGGCATCTTGAGACATACAACCATATGAAATATTTTTTGCCGTACTTAAGCCGTTTTTGACTGAGACCCCTTTTTACGCCAAACCTACGGGGCGGTTTTCGGGTTCTAAAACCAAAGTCACGTGACCTATTGCCTCGAAATTTGGTACAAACAAATAACTCATTAATCTCAAATTACTGCCAAATTTCATGTAACTAGATCTAACCGTTCTCGAGTTATATGCAAACGTCTGAGATTTCGCACTCGTTAGTTGGAAAATGCCAGAGTAAAAACAAAGGAACACGCGACGCGAGTGTTGGTCGTTCCAATAAAGATTCTATCAATCGATAGCATGTAAGCAAAAAGCATAGAAAAGGCGATAATTGGTAAAAAAAATTGGAAGCAAAGAGTTTGCGATAATCGATAGCAAAACAGCAAAGAATGTAATATCGATTACTAATCGATATTTCCAACCCTGCTCTTACACGGACCTAAAAGGGCTACTGAAACACTGCTGCTAAAAAATAGTTTTAATTAAAATGTCTGCATACACGCGTAATTTTGTACTTTTATGAAAATAGCATATTCAAATTATTTAATCACCACCAGATAATGCTTAAACTTCATTTACAAAACCGCTTTCTACAAATTAACAGCTGAAGATTCACAAAAAATTATTATTTTTTAACTCTTTCGCTGCCGTATGTATTGCAAGGACGAAGGATCTACTGTAAGACGTGCCGTGGGCGACTAAATTTTTTTTTTTCGCTGAAATGCCGTGCGCAATCGCACAATAACACAATGCCATGCGCGCTAAAATGCCACTAAAACCTTTCCACAATAACAACCACAAAATTGATTTTGAACGCAAGGTTAGCTTGAAAGGAGTATAACTGTAGCCCTAAAGGGATATAATTGCTAGCCCCCTCACAAATCGGCCCTTAAGGTTGTTTTACAGGCAATAAAGATAATAGATATTTGTATTGTGCCCTTTCCTAAAATGAATCAAATCAAACGAGCTTTACAGAAAGTCGAAAAAGCAGTTCATCGAAATTAAAGCACAAAAAGCAACATAATAATAAACATCACCAAATAATTTGATTGCACATGGACTATCAAAAATTTGCGAAAAAATAGCCTATCGATAAGATTAGTTTAGAAACAAAAATTAATCCACAGAGGGTGCCCTTACCCTATCCTTTAGAACCGCTTTTGAATTTTATTTTGACAAAAATTGATTTGTCAGCTTTTATCAATGTTAGGGTAAATGTAATAAAACATTCAACAACATTAAAACGAATTTCTCCGCTATTGCACTCTTGTTTAGCTTGTATAAATAGTATAATGGGGGTATATTTGTTAACCCCCTAATAAATCGGCCCTTGAAATTCTTTGCAGCCAGAAAAAATGCAAATTTGATCAATTAATTTCATTGCGCTTTCATAACTGCAAATTTATGAAAAAGAAAACAAAAATGATAGATCAGTTTCGAAACAAAAATTCCTCCACCCAGTATTAATACCCTTCCCCCTAGAACCGCCCCTAAAACTTATTTTTACCAAAAAGTTACAATTTGGCAGTTTCTATCAATTGTGTAGCAAATGAAATGCTTTTCGCAACATTTTTGTAAAAGTCATTTTTTCGTGACATCCCGCGGCACTTTACGATATCTGCGACTGTACCAGCCCTGCAGCGTTATGAAATTTATTTATATGAAAATAGCGAATTACCCAAAATTTATATGAAAATAGCGAATTACCAGATCAGAGTCAATTATTTTTTGCAAAATTTAGTTGGCTTGTCAATAAATAATGGCAAATCGGAGTATTATCAAAATAATCTAACTGGTCTGCCAATTTTTTCCGTTTTTTGAACTTATTTGCACTGCAAAACCGATAAAGCAGAAGATTATGCTTTTGTCCTTTTGTTTTTACAGCCATATAAGTGATTTCAAATACATTTTAAGCAAATTGGCTTGATGGGTTGATTTTTTTCTATGCAGCGACCAAAATTTTAAAAGAAGTGTAAAATAAGCTTAGTTTTGAATAATGCTTTACGGTGTGCCCTATTAATCAAAGTCAGGCCCGGCACCACGGGAGGGCATTTCGGAACCGTGCCCCCCAAGTCACTGCTAGTGCCCCCCAAACGAGAAATTTGCCCCCCAAACGAAGATTGTGCCCCAAAGAAAGTAACAGGTTCGGTGCCAATGGAGTGCAGTTCGGGGCCTGAGACCCCCTAAGTACTGATAATCAACCCAGCATTTGCGGGCAAGAACCGCTTTTTTGCAGATTTTGCGACGAAGACCTTTTTTTTCTGTTTTTCTTTTTTGGTCTTCACCTCAGAATTTGCAGAATTTTGTGCATATTTCTCGAAGAAGACCTCTTTTTTTTTGGTCTTCACTCTCGAATTCGAAGGAAAATTGTTTTTGTGTCCCTTCAAAAATTATTTATGCCTACCAGTCACGCTACTCTGGCGCCGGGCCTGATCAAAGTACGACAAGAAGTTCACCCATTTTTAATAATAATAATTGCAATTTACATCCCTCTTGTGATAACACCAACAAGTGTCAATGCATCTGACTAAGGGGCCGTAGTAACATTCAAATATAGCTTTACAGAAATAAAATTAATACACAACAGAGGTACTAATTCTACAGCAATAAGCAGCAAAATACTGGCATCAAACAGTGGTAATATCCTCAAAGGCTAAATTAAAATAATATGCTTTTTGACGTTTCTTGAAAAGGTACAAAGTTTCAATTTCACGCAGAGATAGTGGCAACGAATTCCACACCTTGGGTGATGCATGCGAAAACATAGATTGGGATCTAGCAAAGTTTAAGCTAGTTACGGTTTGAAGCAGCCAATTATCATCATTAACACACAAGCTGTATCTTGCCGCAACAGAACAAAAGTGGACTAAATTTTTCAAAAATGAAAGAGCATACGTTAAACTTATAATATTAATTAATAACGTTAATTTTTAATACGGGGCATGCATTAACCTTGGTTTGCAGTGCGTTTGAAGGTTTAGCCATGAGTTATAAAACATATCAATTTATTACTCTACAGCAGTGCTCCGCAACGGGTGTGCCGCGAGACCATATCAGGTGTGCCGCAGAATATTTGAAATTTTTCTGGAAAACTAACAAAAATGCTTCTTATCTTTTTTGCAAATCTGAACGTTTGTCCACTTACTATCAGTGACGTAAAAAGCCCCAGTTTTGTTCCAATTTTGCGCAACTTAAATGCGCGAACAAAGCTTTTCATCACTATAATTGCTCATTAAAAATGATAAACCAGGAGTTCTTAATCTGTTTTGTCTCGTTTAGCTCTTGCCAAATGAAACAAAGTTTAATTTACATCTTCTTGCTGGATCACAACTTTCTGCGAGTATTGCGGTGACCTCAACAACGAAAAAAGATCTCCAGTTCGGGAACTCACCAATTTCTACGCTTCTTGAAGAATCAAAAAAAAAAAAAAAATTCTACGGGTTTTCCATAAATTTCTGCAAGTTTGGTTGGCTTGCCATTAAATTTCTCGTTGATGAACAAGAATAAATCCATGTTTTTTTGCATTTTTTGTGTTTTTACAAACATTGTTGGTTGCGGTATGCCGCCAAATTTAGCAAATTTCTTGGTGTGCCGCAAGGTAAAAAAAAGGTTACCGAGCACTGCTCTGCTCTGCAGTGGTGCTAAATATTTTTAAATAAACAAAAAATTCGAAGATATTGCAAACATCGTTTTAACTGTTAAGCAAAAAATGTTGGTAAAATTCTGTAAAAGACAAGACCTAACCTTCCAAATGCTGAAGTGCTGTAGTTGCGTGATGTGCGCCATTTTTTCTCTTTCTTACAACCTAAGTGGGCTTATAAATCCCCAAAAAAGTGTAAATGTGAAAATTTGGAGGCGTATTAAGCAAACTAGTGCTTGTAACTCAAACGTATTACAAATGGGGGTTTGGGGCTTTGCCATGTCTGGGGGCTTTGGTCTGGGGGTTTTTCTAGGGTCTTTGCCCCCAACCGCTAGACAATTTTTTGTGATTTTTGGAAAAACTATCTATTTTAATGCAATTGGATCACAATTTGGAAGTGTGTTTAGAGCCATTTGAAAGAACTAGATTTGTAGCATTTGAAAAACAATCGAAAAAATTTAATTGTTCAATCCTGCTTTTACTTACAATTTAAGTCCAAAACACGTTTAAAGTCTTATATTTTGGGGTTAATTTTTGTAGCCTAAGTGATTTGGCCCAGATAGGGGAAGTAGGGTGCATTGCCTGGTGCAATATTTTAGAAGTAAATAATAATCCACTCGAAGATTTTCCTCAGAGAAGTTTGGTTTGTCATAAAAATAACCAGTTGTAGGAGCACATATACGACCAGGGGCCCAGGCCCCATCAATTCAAATCCAATAATTCATTTAAAGAGCATTTCCCCTAGCTAATTTTTTTCAAAAGGATTTTACCGCGTAAAAACTGGCTAGTTGGAGGTACAGTGTTATTTTAAAATGATGCAATAGATGGTTACGCCTACTAACCATGTGATTGCCCGGGCCGGATTTACATTGCGCTGGGCCCTTGGCACTTCGAAGATTTTTGTATCATCTTTCTGCCGAATACAGGTAAAGATAAAAAAAATTCACACCATTTGAGAGCGGGACCTTTAGCTGGTACTGTGCAATGGTATAGCAAATTCTGCTCTGGTTAATGCATGACGTTCATATAGAGGTTAGACGAGGACCTGAGATAGCTACTTTTGGGACTAAAATCCTCAATTTCTCCAGGGCTATACACTTAAATTGGTTGACAAAAACTGAATTTAGGAGGGCCCGAAGCCCCTGGTCGTCATTATTGTTGTTAATCACTGTGGTAAGAGAAAAATGCTGAAAGAAACTGAAACTGAAGAAACAATAGGCTTTTTTGTCACATTTTTGTCATTGTTGACATTTCAGTTGGGAAAGGAGGGATGCACCCCTGCCCCCCAGGCTGCGTCTATGTAAGTAGGGGGGGGCTGAAGAGGTTAGCAGTACTTCTTTCAAATGGCTGCCGAATTTTAGTTCCTTCAAATATCTCTGAAATCATGCAAAGTGGATCCAAATGACGCTAAAATGGCCAAGGCCTAAAAATCACAAAAAACCATTTGCTTAGCCCCCGGAACCCTAGCGGCTGGGGGCTCTGCCTCCTGATGATTCTGTGATACGCTTAAGTTGCACAAGTTGCTCTACTCGCCGCCTACTAAATAAGATATTTTCCAAAAATAGGTATTTTAATCTTTGTTCAAACCTCTCACCTTAGCAAAATCTTAGTTGCGCGCTTGCCCCATCAACTACCCCTTCCCCGGTCAGTGTCATATTTTTATTTTTTTCTTTTCGTGTCTTCAATGTCCATTATATGTGAAGTAACCAAAGTGCAAACCAGTGGCGCAACCAAGGAAGCGAAAGGGCTTTAGTCTCCCTTAGCCAATTTGTCGGAATCGCAAATGTTGCGATCACCAAATTAGCGTAATAAAATGGTATTTGTAAAGTAATCAACGAAAGCGGTTTTACTTCAAAACAATTTTATTTAACTTGTAACAAAAGAAACAGAACGGCTTAGTTGACTAAAGCGTCCGCACGGTATAAACTCAAAACTGAAATGAATGTAGAACTCAATTCTGTTCTGTAACTATAAGAGCGGGAGATTTCCTTTTGATCAATCAGCACATGGCAACTCATGATCACGCCACGGTGAGTAGCCAATGGAACCACGCCACGAATAGCTCGCAAAGCTCCAAAGCAACGCAAAAACAGCGAAAAAGCACTAAACAAAAATCAACGTTTTTGCCCAACTTCATTTGAACCTCGCCGCGAATAGCAAACAGCAATAAAAGACTACAACAACGCGAAGAACATTGGTTCCCTTCTCGCTGCCGCCACGTAGTCATCGAGAAAATTTAATCCAAAAAACAAGCTTTTTTAGCATATTTTGAACTTCACCTGTACGTAAAAATGATGGAATTTTTTGCCTAAATCTTCAAAACAACTATCGTATCGTAAATTTATTGAAGAGCACAAACAATTGACAGTTCAAAATTACGATATACTACAGTAGTCTACTACGTTACTAAACCTAACGGATCAGGCCCGGCGCTACGGGGGGCATTTCGGGGCCGTGCCCCCCAAATGACTGCTTGCGCCTCCCCAAACGAAAATAGCGCCCCCCAAGCGAGAATTGTGCCCCAAAGAAATTAACAGGCTCGAGGCTCCTGGAGTGCAAATCGGCAAAATAGTGCTTACCGCCCTAGAATTTGTGAGCAAGTACTGTTTTTTCGTAATTTGTGGACTCACACCGGAGTTCATTAAACTTCGCGTATATTTTGGGACGAAGACTTTTTTTTTTGG
This sequence comes from Trididemnum nubilum, assembly GCA_963965965.1. Classification (NCBI taxonomy): domain Eukaryota; kingdom Metazoa; phylum Chordata; class Ascidiacea; order Aplousobranchia; family Didemnidae; genus Trididemnum; species Trididemnum nubilum. The sequence continues at coordinate 11,069,930 of OZ014476.1, read as the reverse complement.
TCATTGCTTTAGAATTCGTGGAAATGCGCAAGATTTTTGAGATGAAACCCAGACTCGTGGAAATTTTTGAACTAAAGACTTTTTTTTTTTGTCACCTCAGAATTCGTGGAAAATCGAACAATTTTTGAGATGAAAACCAGAATTTGTGGAAATTTTTCAATTGAAGACCTTTTTTTTGGATCTTCATCTTTTTCGTTTGATCCACACTCTCGAATCCACATAAATAAAGTTTTGTGTCCCCCCCAAATTCATTTATACCTCCCAGTCACGCAATCCTGGCGCCGGGCCTGTAACGGATTTTTGCCTTGCAGTCTCTACTAAGAGAAATAAGTCTCTTATTCATTTTACCTAAATATTTACAAATAGCCGGAAAAATATTATTGACTTCAAGCGTTTTTTTCTCGTCTAATTTATTTCAAGAATCGTTTGACTTGAAGACTTCGCGTCCCTTCACGATTTCTTGTTGCATCGTAATACTTTTTTCTTGTGCTCTATGGTAATGGGTAATTTTGTTTCACTTTGTGCATTTTTTTATGATATTGAGTAAACAAGTAAATTCTGTTCTGTTTTAAATGAGGCTAAAGATGCTGATGAGCAATTTATTTTTGCAAATAACTTTTGATTTTTGCAATTTATTTCTTTCAAATGCTCTAAAAACAAGCAAATGACGTTATGAAATGGCTATTTTTTCCAAAAACTCACAAAAATCGCCCTGCAGCTGAGAGGCTTTTCCCCCCACCAACAAGACCTCCGGCAGAAAGCGCTCTACCCCCAGACTCCCTTCTGTGATACGCTTAAGTTGCATCAGTTGGTTTTGCGCGCCGTCTAAACTACAGTAATTATTACAATTTTTGTTCAAGTCCCTTCCCTTTCCAAAATCCTTTGCTTGCACCTTTCTCCACCTAATGCCCCTCCCCCAGCAGTGTCAGATTTAGATATATAAGTTATATATATACATTTTTTTGTTGTCCAATGTTCATTATGTGAAATCATCTAAGTGCAAATCTATCAGGGCTTCTCTACAGGACTTCTGCCACTTCAGCTCCGTTTTAACCCAAACTACAAGCGTCTTAAAGGTGTTTTCGACGTTATTAGTAAGTAAGGGGGGTTAAGGGTCTTGGACAATTTTATTTTTGTAAATAACTTTCGATTTTGGCAATTTGTTTTTTTCAAATAGCTCTAAAAATGAGCAAATGACGCTAAAATAGATGTTTTTTTTCTGAAAAATTACAAAATCACCTAGCAGTCGAAGGGCTTCGCCTTAAGCACCCATGACCTTCTGTGGCTAGAGGTTTCACCCCCTGACCCCGTTTGTGGTACGCGTAGTTGTACCGGTTAGCTCGCCACGCTACTTAAATGAGTAACTTCTCGAACAAAAGAATTTAATTTTGAGTTCAAGCCCCTCCCTTTTGGCAAAATCTTGTTTGCGTGCCTGGAGTTACTCAATCAAGCTACTGTATCGTATTTATGTTGCTGCGCCACGTGGCGAAGTAGTTTCGGAATTTCATGGGCCATATTTATCTTGCGCAAAGCATAAACTTTTGTTGTATGTGACTGTGATCACTGTTTCGATACCACGACTTGCCAACCAGAACCGTTTTGTATTTTCTACACCGCCGCGAAGCTCAGTTTCATTACCAAATTCAATAACGAGTAGGAGAGCTAAGCCAAACTCTCCCAATTCTCTCTCCTTCGACTAGCTGCTAGCTCCCAGGGATGTGGAAGCGGAAGCTGGAAGCGGAAGCTGGAAGCGATTAATTTTTTGTGAAAGCGGAAGCGGAAGCACTTTGATGAAAGAGGTTGGAAACGGAAGCGAACTCGGAAGCGAAAGTGTTGAAAAGGAGCTGAAAGCGGAAGCAATTTTTTCGAAATCAGGCGCTTCCAGATTTTCAAACTGGCTACAACCGTGGGTACATAACTATGTATACAAAATTTCCATTTTAGTTACTGCCATAATTTTTAACGTTTGTGCTGCCTTAAATTATCGCAATCAACAAAGAGCCGTGAGCACACCGTCTTTGCGAAAGATCATAGGTGTGATATACCCAGGGGAGCCGATCTTTGTTGAGCATTGGGGGGGGAATAATTTGCAATTATACCCCAATTTTGCTCTATTTTCAACATTGGGGAGGATTTACCTCGACCACGATTTTGTTCAGGTGAGCAAATTAAGTGAAGACTAAAAAAAGGTCTTTACCAAAAATGGAACATTTTTCCCCCAAATTCAGGTGAAGACCAAAGAAAAAAAAAGGTCTTCACCGAAAATGGGACACTTTTTTCCCCGAATTCAAGAGGACACCTACGCTCAGATGCACACCAGAGTCAAATTACTGGGGAGGATGCAGATGTAGACCATACTCAAACTATTCGGGGGGATACAGTCAAATTATTGGGGGTGATATATCCCCTCATCCCCCCGGGTTTCGGCACCCCTAAATATACCACCAATACTTCCATGGTATCAGAGTTCGAGGGTTTACTGAGGCCAGCAGTGGCCACGTTGTGGTTGTGGTAGGCTCCATCTTAATTTGCTGTGGCTGCTGCACGTGCTGGCAAGTGGCACTGCCAAGTAACCCTAGTAGTGTAATCCTCTAGTTTATGAAACCTTGTACTTAGTCACAGCTGTTACAAATTGAAAATTACTTACGGGTAATTAAGAACCAGCTGTTACTGGTTAGTAGGGAATAGGGATGATAGCTTACAGTAGGGGATACTGCAGTTTAGTTACCGGTAAAAAAAAACTATGTTTAAGGCTATACCCCTTGCAGTATTCCGCTCAGGGCCAAGGTTAAGGCTGGCTGATCCTAAATTTTCATAGTTTTTAAACATCGTTCTTTATTTCCTTTTTTAAGGGCAAAGGTTAGGGTTTAAGTTTCGGTTAGTTAGAGTTGGAAATAACGTAAGCTTAGAGTAGGTAAGGATTTGAGTTCAGGTAAAATTTGAGTTAGAATTAACAAAAAACTACCGGTAGATAGGCATAAAACTTACCAGTAAAATAAAGCCTTCCAAAATTTTATTTGAGAACCAAGAGACACAAATTAACTCTTGCTCGAAAAAAAGTTGTCTTTTATTGATCATGATTAAAGTACTGCAGTGCATTACATAGGCGTAGCCAGGATTTTTGATTAGAGGGTCCCAAACGACAAATCACATGCAATGACGTCATCAGAAATTTTCCAAAGTGGGACTTTTTGTGGGACAAAGATATTGCAGATTAGCAGATCAAAGGCCGTGGCCTGAGTGTTGGTACATAACCAGGATTTTGCTATAGGTAGAGGGCTCAACCTACCCCAAAAAGTGTAAATTGTGATGCGTAATGAGCAAGCTAGTGTGTCTCAAACGTATCATAGACGGGGGTCTAAGGAGGTTATAGGGGGTCTGGGGGCGAAGCTCCAAGCCGCTGGGCGAGTTTTTGTAATTTCTTGGGAAAAACTAGTTTTTTTAATGCCCTTGGATCACAATTTGCATGTGTTTTGAACAGGGGCGTATTCTCCATGCATGCAAGGCATGCATTGCATGCCTAGTCATTTAGCCAAAAAAAGAAAATGATAATTTCAAGCAGTACATGTAAAAATTTAAAACAAAATCAAACTAAGTTGCCACAGTTACAGGCATTCACTTTCAAGTCGAAGTAGCAATCAATAGTCTCGCTTAATTCATTGATTTCAGTTTTAGCCTGTTTTCAGCATATCGTTATATTACAAAATATAATGGCAACACGCATGCAATTCTAAAACTGCATTCAACGGCTCAAGAGATCGCTATGTTTCGATACGATTACGAACAAAATTAAACAGGTTTGAAAACCTTGACTGGTGCATTGTTTGTTGCAAAAGTTCTTTTATAAGTCTAGTTTCTTGTTTTCGTAAAATATAGTCTCTATTTTGATTTTAGATTTGTAACAGTAAATTACCTTAAAACAGGCCACAAGCTATGCACCAAAGTAGAGATGGCAACAGCGCAGCGTACGCGGCCGCGTGCTGTTGTTGGTGCACCACACCGCGCAGCGTGGAAACTAAAATCTGCATTACGTCACAGCATCAGCGCAGCGCCGCGTACAAAAATTTTTTTACATTTTTTTTACAATTAATGGTGGTGATTTTCTTATTATGAACAACAATGGTTAGTCTGGATGTAGCTATTATATGAATTGAAGACAATGCATGCTACTAAAACAGGAAAAGGTGCCTTCGGTTCAAATATATTTTTTCAGAATTCAGAGCATCCTAGAATCGGCTATTTTGGCTACAAGAAACTTAGTTTTGATCGGCTGTACGTGTTTTCTTTTGACACCAACAAAAAGATTTTGGTTTTGGTAGGCTTGACTAGGAAAGGTTTAAGACGTTGGGTGAGCAGGGGTGCCCATCTTTGTTGAGCATTGGGGTATAACTTGCAATTTTACCCCAATTTTGCGCTATTTTCAACTTTGGGGGGGATGAACCTCGACCACAATTTTTTTCAGGTGAGCAAATTAAGTGAAGACCAAAAAATAAGGTCTTCACCAAAAGAAGGAAAACTTTGTTCCCCAAATTGTAGTGGAGACCTGCGCTCAAATGCACACCAAAGTCAAATTATTGGGGGGATGCAGATGCAGACTATACTCAAATTATTGGGGGGGATTAGTATCCCCATCCCCCCCACCAGGTTTTGGCACCCCTGTCGGTGAGAAGATGAAACAAAGGCAGACAAATGTAGAAGAAACAGATTGGTGGGAAACAATCATCAGAGTAGAGGCACAAAACAAAGCTTAGCAATACATCCTCCCTAGTGTACCCAGTAAGTCTATGGTATTGTACCAACCCAAGGCTAAACAACAGTTTCTACTACACATGCGCTTGCATTTCAGAGTGACAGAGTTAGTTGAGTGTAGCCTATTCGTCAACAGGTCATGGCATCAAGAATTACGTTTTCGGTCCTATGTCTGGAGCCTATATCAGATCTGGTAGACCTATGTCTGTATGTAGTAGAGTACGAAGACTAGGCTACACAAATTTCCAATGACAAAATAGCCTACGTAGTAGCAAAATGTATTCCACAATCCAACACACATGTAAACGGCAAAGGTATGATACATTGGGTAGTTTCATACAAGTGTAGTAGCTTGTGACAGCATGCAGAGCACGTGATACCTTATATTTCATTATTTGAGCTACTGGTTCAGGATTAGTACAGTAGTTGCATGGAATCATCAGGTAGACAGGTAGATTGTTTTTGATTGCCAAAACATGGTGCAGAAAAACTTATAGAAAGCACACACAAGGCAGATTAAACCTGAAAGCCTATATTTGAAACGACTGATCTCACGTGGCATGTTTTTTAGTTTTTACTCGGCCATTTTCAAAGTTAACCAGTGCAAAGTTTCAGACTTTTACTTATATATAACTCAATAACAGACGATGGTTTGGTCTAGCTACATGAAATTTTGACTACAGTTTGAGATTCATGTTATTTGTGTATTCCAAATTTCAAGGCAATGAGTCCCGTAACTTCAGGTTTTGGACCCGAAAACTACTTCAAAAGTTTGGTGTAAAAAGCAGTCTTATTCAGAAACGGCTTAAGTATGGCAAAAAATATTTCACATGGCTATTGTCGTAAGATACTCTTTCATCTCTACCTACACTTTTAGCCACATTGAGTTTTTTTCTTTTTTCATTTTTTGCTTTCTAAGTTTTGTGCACTCTTCTTCTCCTAAACCACACAACATCGATATCTAATTTTTGTGTGAATTTGTTGGGCTGCAAATGTAATTTTGTCTCCTGAATTTTTTTGAGGATTCTCCCCAACCCCCCCCCCCAAAATGGGGGCCTAAAAAACTAAATTTTTTTAATTGCTCAAGCTAGGGTGATAGTTTTTTGTTTTATTGGTAGATATTTAAGCAACAAATAGTTTGTCATAGTATGGAGGTACCACCCCACCTCTGGGGCCCCCAAATGGACTTCCCAGAAATTAGTTTTTTGAACGGCTCAAGCTAGGGCATTGCTTTTTTTTTATCGGCAGATGTTTAAAAAACAAATATTTTGACATGGTTTGAGAGAGTGACTCTATTGAAAACTCTCCAAAATAATAACCCTAAAATCAATTTTTTTACATGTCATAAGCAAGAGAGCTAATTTTTTTCTTACGTTAGTTGAAATTTACAGGATATTTAACTTGCGGTGCGGCGCGGTGCAGCATGAACTTAGTTGTGGTTGAATGCGGTGCGGTGCAGCATGCAGACAAAGTTTGCAAACGCAGCGCAGCATGCGGATGCATTTTCTGTTATCTGCACCATCTCTACACCAAAGCATGCAATTTTAAATATTGCATGCATGTTGCCATTTATTTTATGTAATTTTGTAATATGAAAAAAGCAATTAACTAAGCGGCAAAACCAAGCCGTGATAGCCGGTAGATATTGGCATTAAGTGATGTAAATCAGAGTGAGTTTTTGATATGGTTCTGCTCCATAGGCGTAGCCAGGATTTTTGATTGGGGGGGCCCAAACCACAAATCACACGCAATGACGTCATCAGAAATTTTCGAAAAAGTAATTTTTTGTGGGGCAAAGATATCGTAGAATGGAAGATCTGAAGCCGTAGCCTGATGGCACTTTGCCAGGATTTTGGTAAAGGGAGAGGGCAAAAACTAATTGTTGAAAAGTGTAAAAGTCTAACTTGGAAGACGTGTTGAGTAAGCTAGAGTGTACTCAAACGTATCAGAGACGGGGGTCTGGGGGCAGAGCCCCCAGCCACCGGTGGCTATGGGGGTCTGGGGGTAAAGCCCCCAGCCGCTGGGCGATTTTTGTAAGTTTTTGGAAAAAAAACTATTTAAATCCCATTGGATCACATTTCGCATGAGTTCAGAGCCATTTCAAAGAACTAGATTTTTAACATTTCAAAGCCAATCGAAAAAATTTAGTTGTTCAATCCTCTTTTTGCAATTAAATCCCAAAACACGCTTAGAATCTTGCATTATGGTGTAAAATTTTAATTGTAAGTGATTTGGTCTATAGTGGGAAGTAACGAACATTGCCTCCTGCAATACTTTAGCAGTAAATAATTAAGTTCATAATAACGTTAAACGAGGGCCTGGGGTGGCAACTTTTAGGTCAAAACTCTTAGATTTCTCACGGGTTTTGCATATAAATTGTTAAAAATTTGCATTAAGGGGCCCCTGGCCCGGGAACCTTGGTCGTCAGTCAGGGGCCCTTCCCAGCAAACATTCATTGTTGGCCAACGTTGGCCATCAGTTGGCAACGTTGGCGCAATGTTGGCAATCTTGCCAACGTTTTGCCAACAGTACATAATTTTTTTCCTAATTGTTTTTCTCTCGTAGTTGCAAGATTGCCATTATGTGTTTACATATTTTAGTTACTTCATTTCTACATAATTGCTCAAATACGTAAATTCGTTATTACAGTTTGTTCAATGTTGGCAAGATGTTGGGCCAACATGCATTGCCAACGTTGTTTCAAAAATTGTTGGAACCGATATTTTTTAAACTTTTTGTTTCATGCTCTTTTAAATACATTTTTGGAACTCTAGTAATTTGATTTTCTGTTATTTGAAATTAATGGCGTGAGTAATTTTTAAAGTTAGCCCACATTGGCCCAGCGTTGGGCCAATGTTTCGCCAACATTTGGCTTTACTTGACTAAAAAGTATAAAAAAGCTCAAGATGTGCAGAATACTAAATCTTTGAAAGTTAACCTATGTAGTAGAAGGTATTCAAGAATCAAAATTTTGGACAAAGTCATTAGAAGGCTTAGTTCTTTTCCAAAAAACAAAAGCTCAGCCAAAAAAGTAAAAAGTATTTTTCTTAGTTTAAACCGCGTCAAATTTTCGTTTCATTTTGTTGTTTGTGATGAATTAAAACAAAAAAAAACTTCATCAATAATTTGTTGAGATTAAATTAAAAGCATTATTAAGACTTTGTAAAAGTAATAGCACTGGGAGATTCCCTTCAAAATCTAAATAAAAGTAAAATCACTGAGGCGAAACGGGACCCCGGATGTTCGCAAGAAAACATAAAAGTTTTGCAATTTTATGTACCTCGTGTCCTAGCACTTAGCAGCAGCTGTGCGTTAGTTGATTTTATTTTTGCGAAAATGCCAGTTCAGGGCCAGTGAGCAGGTAAGGATTTTCATAAAAATGAAAACGCGAGGCAAAGTTCATGATGTGTTATTTTGCTTGTAGGATTAGTTAATATTTTAGAATAAATAAGAAAACTGAACTGAAGTGAAAGAATATAGGCCTAGGCTAGAACCAACTAAACTAGGCTAGCCGGGTTAGAGTTACTTTTTTATCGATAGCATGGATTTAGCGGGTCTCCTTTACTTTAAGCCTCCCCTGTTTATTTTCTTATCAAAATAGAGATATTAACTGCATTGATGACAAAGAATTAAGAGTAAAGGTTATTATTATTATCATTAATCCCCTAACCCCACCATACTATGGAACTAAATGTGAAACAGTTGCCATACGTTGGTGGTTTCAGAAGTAGGGAGGCTTAAAGTAAAAGAGAGCCGATTTAACTACTAGACTAGAGTATTGTTTCACTAGACCGGCGCGATTGCTCAGTGTTAAAGCAACTGCCTCGCAGTCGGCAGACCTGGGTTCACTCCCTGGTCGAGTCATACCGGTACCTAAAGACTTTAAAAACTGGTATTCACAGCTTCCCTGCTTGACATTCAGCATTAAAGGGATAGTGTGATGCTTCCACCTTGACGTGGTAGACTGGGTGGCAGGTGCCAACGACTGGAAGACCTACGGTAGCCTATGGTCATTTCTTCATCTCCTGGCCAGGGTAACTTAAACAGCGTAAATCGTCTATACTATTGGCATTGCATTGGTGTGCTTAACTAAGTAGCCTATAGAGTGTGTTTTTTTTAGTAAGCGTGCAATAAATACGTATAAATTGATAGGTAATAAATTCATAATAATGAATTTACAGAAATCTGGAGACAGAAATCACAGAAATCTGGAGACAGAGCTGGGCATCATAAAATTAAATACAATGGCTAGGCTATGTTTATGGACTTTTGAAGTTAGTTGTTGAAGCTTAAAATTTAAGTACATGAGAATACACTGGTACACTTTTGGTCGGGGATATTTATCTATATCACCCATACAACTCAGAATCAGATATGATACCGGTACCGATACTGGAACTGTTTTAGCTGTTTGGTCTAACGTACGGTATGCGAAAATAAGGAAAGGTACGGTATTTCAGAAGAGAGAATCCAGTAGGATCCAAATCCTAAACGGTAAACTATCCAGAATTGTAATCGTGATATAAACCGAGTGGCGAGTAATCAGATTCATTGTAATCGGAAAATCATGCAGTCTCACAATAATTTTAGGAAGTGATTTGGCTCACCGAAAATGCGTGGTGAAGTCTGTGTACCATGTGCACTAAAGCAAGAATGCTGTTTTGTTGTAAAGAAATATAGCATATTAAAAAATGGTTTTGAATTTCCATGTCAGTCTTCTAAAATATATGTTTATGAAGTCAGTGAACTGGACAACTGTATTGATGTGATAAACAAATGTGATATTGTTAGAAAGTACATGGCAATTAAGATGTCTCATAAGACTATGGTTGTACCTTTACGACATGATTATGTGCAGTAATTGATTATTAAACTTACATTTTAATAAGTATTATCTTTCGCCGTGGTATTTTTATGTCTAGTAGTACTTGATCTAGGTATTTTGTTGAGATCCTTATTCTGTAAGGTCCTGTTACCATGAAAGATTCGTTTACTTTTTTCTTCACAGTTTGCATGGTGATAATTACTCACTTTTTGGCTGTTTAGGAATGTTAATGGCTTTTATTTTCAACAACAGGTAGCAGAAAAATCCTTGTTCTTCACCTCATTATTAATGATAGTATTCCGGTAGATTTTATTCGAACATATTTTACTTAAATCAGATTTATTTGATGATTTCCTTGAGTAATTCAGTATGATACACCCGCACTATGGTAATTATTAGTTGTTTAAATAATACTAATTGTTCTCTGACACAGCTTTGCAATTTGCATCATTAAGCCCACTCTTATTAAAGCCTGATGCTCTTGTCACTTGTTGCAATGAATGGTGACTTATATTTAATAATTTGAACTGTGTTTAGGAACAGCTTCATGCTAAGTTTTGTCATTGCTCTACATTAATTCTTCTAACTATTACAATGTATTATGTTGTAAATTTTGTAAGTGAAAATAACAAAATTGAAGTGATACCCAGCAACTGGTATGATGCAGAAACGTTAATAGCAAAATGGCCAGATGTAACATCCCAAACATCCTTTCGACAACTTTTAACAGACAGAGCTTGTCCAACAAAACAATGGTCTAACTGTGATGCTGAAATAATTTTTAAAGCAGGTAAGCTGCAGTAAGCAGTATGTTTTGGTATCTTAAGTTCATACACTACTGTTGACAACCTCAAGTCTACTATGTACGCAAAACAATGAAAGCATGTTAACTGTAAAACACAGAGTATGAGGGTGGTACATCCTACGATTTAGTAAAGAACCACCTGTTGTCTAATGTGGTATGATCTTATTTAGCGTATGCTATTTGTGTGTTTGTTTCTTTGTTTTTTCTTGTGTGTCTATTTTTGTGCTATGATATGGGCGGTTTGCCTGCAATAAACTCCAATAATAATAATAAAAAAATCATTTCAGTGGACTAAAATTGTGACTGTTATTATCAAGAAGTACAAGAAACAAATAATTATTTCATTTTAAACCCTAACTCTGCCTACAAGGTATGATGTTACTTATAACATAAAGTAGTTGGGAATGGTACAGAGGTCAGAAAATTGATTTGTAAATTTTTGATTTAGAAAAATATAGCAATTTTTAATATGTATCCTGGAATCACAAAACTAATTAATACATTTTTTTATTTCAGCTGATTTACATCAAGCAGAAAAATACTGCAATCGCTATGCGAAGGATTCTGATGTTTTAATGACTGAACCAGAAGGCTCACTGCCTGCAAAAAGGATAATAAAGTCAGTATTTACATTATTTGACAAAAATATACATTTTATCAAAGCTAAAGCTAGTTTAATAATAATTTGATGTGAAAGCTTTCTTGGCTTTGATATTGCATACAAAATTAATTTGTTACATTGGCCTTATTAGAAATTTTCTTGTCTTGATTTTCATCTAAGTTTGTAGATGTGTGAAATTCAGCAAGAAAGCATGCTGGCTGGTTAAATTTGAAATTACTTGATTACCCAATCTATCTGTTTTTTATTTATGTTTTATGACTGGTAGTGACACTGCACTATTGGATCTTTGTTTCTTATAAAGTCTTTATTGAAAAAAAAAATCAACCAAAATAAAATAATATTGCTACTGGTATATATGTCTTTATCCCTCTAATACCATTCTACTAAACATAAAATTTTTAGACAGATATCCCAAGAGTTAAAATTTTTCAACCACTATGCAGTAATAATGTAAGAGATTCTACTTTTCCCACATTTGCTTTACATATTTATACGTGACACGACACAGTTACAAATAATGAATAAAGTATATTAAATTATGTGAGTAATCGAAACTCGAGCATGAGCCCAAAGTTTTTTGATTAACCGACTTATCAGCAAAAATTAACATCATTAAAAATACTGTCTTCTTGCTATACCATACAATTAGCTCATTCAGCTTGGGACTAGCTGTGCTTCAAACCATGATTGATCCAATACAGTGGTTGAACATTAATTTGATTCTTAGAGAATTGGTTTGTTTTTATGCCGATGATGGTTTTCTAAGGGCATTCGAGCAAGAAGATTTGCAGTAATTTTTGCCTCTACAAGCTCTGAAGGTTATTGTTCAGAGTTGACGTCGGCCAATCAAACTGACACTTCAAGCATTTTGTGAGTTTACTTCAAGCAGTCCTATCATTTATTGTGATGGCTTTCAGGGAGCCGATATTGCTACACAACATTTTATTTATTTTTAATGTTTCGCAAATTATTTGTTCAAATAAAAGCGATGTATTCTTAATGATCTTGCAGGGTTCCACGCCGAATGCAGTTAAGCAGTTATGCTGCAAATAAGGAAAACATCCCTGTTGCAAGTAAGACCAGTGCTCGATCATCTCGCGGATCCAAACCTCTCAAACAGCGTAAAGTTGCTAAACCACCACTCCAGGCTTCCAACAAACGGATTTATTTCCATGATACCAGTAGTGAAGATGAAGACGAAGCTGGTGAAGATATTGTTGATGCACAATCAGCTCATCATTCAGTGCCCGCTGAACAAATTGTTTCACCATATTTCCATGAATCAGTGGAACATTCATCTAGAATTCAAGAAAGCAATCCTCAAGAATTTTTTGAAACATCCGCGAATATTGCAAGACCTACGTTAGAACCTCAGCTGCATAGTCAGTCCTCACCTTTACAAATACCAAGACCAGCAATAACTTCAACCAATGAAGCTAAATTTCGTAAGTATATAGACTACGTGTTTTATAAATTGGATGAGAATGCTCTTTACCGGTATGCTTAGCAACTGGCAATTTCGAGGCTTGTCATAATTTTCATTTACTATTGAAGGTGTAAGAGGCAGTGCTGCTAAAGGTGAAGCACTTTGTATTAGAGCTGTCTTTTTATGCACTTCTTCTCTTTGCTTGTAATTAGGTCGATTTTGAATTTATTTATTTCTTTTTTGTGAATTGCATTAAAAGTGTACCATGGCTGTGTGTGTTTCCAATAGGTAATGCTCATGATAGCACAGTCAAGTTCTAGAATGTTGGTTCTGAAGTTACCCTCTAATGTCTTTTTAGAATTGTCAAGTCCACATAGTTTTCCAATCTTAAGATCATAAAAACAATGTGCTCGAGTGTATTTAAGATTTTAGCATGTGGCAGTAGATTGCTAGATCAAGCGAGACAGTTAAGCATTGATTGAATTAGTTGAATTATTTAACACTTAAACTTAATAAAAGTTACTGCTTTCAGGCCAAAAAGTGCTTACGCTGTTGGAAACCATTCTCCTCGAACAGCTACGATTGAAAAAACGATTAGATGTCATTGAAAATTCGTTGGACTCTTCCCTGAAAGCATCAGGATCGATTTCAAGCGGTGGACCGTCCGACATGGACAAGTCTCTATTAGAGAGCCTAAACTTTCCTGCAAAATGTTGGAATGAACTAGTAAATATCAATGAAACACTGGCCGATAAAGAAATTTTTCAAAACATGGTAGGCTTGTGGGTCTGTATGTGGTGTAACCTGTTGCATGCACCTTGCAGGAAAACGCTTCCCATATATTTAACATATTTACTGCATCTTTTATCCACTTCACATTCGCGTTTCCCCTTTTGAAAAGGTCAGGATGGTACTGGTAATTAGCGTAGATACTTAGACTTTAGCGTTAAAGCATATATGCGCATTACTTCCCATCAGAAACTGATGTTTTTTTTCATACTGACTTTGATTTATTATTAAAAATAAAAAACAAAACAGTGACGAAATCGATTTTGAACAATTAATTAATGTTCGATATTTTAACCGTAACCGATATGTTATTTATTGTCGCAGAATTGCTTATAATTAATGTTTCTTGAACGCAATTTTCCTCAACCGCTGATAATTGTCCATATAAAAATGGGAATTTGCCTAGGTCAACCAACTGTTATGCTTTAATATAATTCTATCTATAAGTCTTTGCGTATAATATTGCAAGCAAAACTTAGCCACATAGAGTGACAATGCGAACTCTTGTACTAGTATCAAATCTAAATAATTATGGCAAAGGTTGTAACTAGTTGCGTTATCCATTTCTGTATTACGAAGGCAGTACAGCTTTTAAAAAGGAATCGACACTTCAACAATAACTTATCATCCAAGCATTATTGCATTATGGTTCGGAACCGGGAGCAGTGTTCCCCTAAGATCCAAAAACTAAAAAATTTGAGAAGTAATTGGAGAAATTTTGCAAAGTAATCAAATTAAAAATGGGCAGATTATGTTGAACCTGATGCTAAAAGTTGCACATTTTTGTCCAAACGATAGCTTATTGTTTCAAAAAACAGTTTTAAACTAATTTTTTTTTATTTAGACGTAATTTATCAAAACAGAAAAAACGTTTGAGTAAATATCAAAATTTATGTTTGGTAAATTTAAAATCTTGACGGGAAGACTGAGGGGAGAAGATGTCAAAGTTATGCAGTTAAAGGCACGCTAAAGCCGCGGCTCCATTCTAGCTTAATAGGTCTAAGAATAGTAGGCCTACAGCAAATTCAAAATTAAACAATAATAGCCACGCAACGACCGGGGAGCTGTGAATAGACCTTACGGGCATCTAGTTGAGATGACTTTAAAATGTAAGTTGGTTGTTGATTCATTAATTGACAACTACGCAGTGAAACAAAAAATAGTTTTAATTATTTTTGTTGCAGAGAAGTGGATTTATGTCAATATTTTTTATGTTCGGAAAAAGAACATAAAATATTTATTTTTCCTATAGATACTTTTATAAACTTAAATCCATTATAGTGCTATTTTATTCCAATGGAAGTTCCATGATAATAAATTTAGCACATTATGTCGCAATGTCAATAGTAATATCATTGCTCAAATTCTAGCTTCTACTTGACCTGATGAATTGATTGTGGTTATTTGCAGGCTTTATACTTGTCTCGGATTGGCGGGAAGAAAATAAGCGATTGCATCAGTCGCTTGATGCCTTCCCTCATGGTGCATGAACTTGTCCATGAGATATCCCGAACAGGAAAAGGGAAGTTCAACCATCAACCTAAATTCCGATTTGATTCGTTGGAAAACTTAAAAAAAGCGATCTTTGGTAAGTAATTGCTGATATTTTGTTGAAGATGTTGTCGAGATCTATCCTAACACTTCACGTCGTTGGTGCCATTTTAGTTGATGTCATTATGGTGATGATTTCGAGCTCTACTTCCGTTGTGGTCCCCATCATCTGAGCTAGCCAGGGGTATTTAGGCTTGGGTGGCTGCTCGACTCGATGACCGCAAGGTTCATTCGTATGTTGTGATACCAGACCACTGCCTTTTATCGTTGTTGATGTTATAAGTGACTAACATAAAATAAAACATGCTTTCGGGCTAAACTTCTCGTATTAATATAATTGGAGACATTTCCACGAGGCTACATTAAGTCGATGTTGTGCTGGCGTTTGCTACTGATAAAATACCGTAGTAAAAATAAGCAAGGCAATTTCTCTTTACGGGCTTATGCATCTGGCTGCACCTTAGGCAGAGTCCCACCAATGATGGTCGCCGCCGTGTGCGGGGAGAGCCCTGCATGATGCAGGGATCGAAATGGCCATCGCCTTTTCCCGGAGCATCCTATGCCAGTTGTATAGCGCTACTAGCTTGGGTATTTGCACTGTCTTCGTGAAATCAAAAATGGTGTTGACTGTTGAGTGTTGATGCCACGAAATTTCCATTTGGAATAAGTGGGCACCGTAGTGGTATTATATCAAGAATGTTTCTCTCATGCTCCTTTGAGATATGGGAGGCTACCATCCCTCGGAAATAGTCTGGCAGTACAACAACAACTAAAATATAGCTGTTCTATACCGATTTATGTTTAATAATCCGTGCTCTCTTCCGCACTTTGCCAACTTATGAGCACCTTCTGTTTGTAAGCGATTTTTTAGCTTCCTTCAGGTGTGTTTCGTTCGACTCTTTTGCCGAAAATTTAATTGCCCGCCACTCTCCGTGAAGTTTGGGAACTGTTCGAATAGTTTGTACATTTCTCTTTAACATCACATAAGTTACATATGTCAGAGCAAAAAGCTCGGGTACCAAATTATGTTATTTATATTATTTGGGTTGTAAGAAACCCCAACTTTCAGTCCTAACGGGGCAGCCAGGTTTTGAAAACTAACAGAATCGATATTATAGAAGTAAAATTGTATGATATGTTTTATGTTGCAGCTGCAGTGCACAAAAATATTCCAGAGGCAACTCTGCAACAAATTAACGAGGCTCTTGGAAACTGGTTTCGAAATTGGCGAGATCGTCAAGGTGGCCGGAATAAGCGGCGTATTGATGGAGGTTTGTAGCAATGTTTCATGATGTTTTAGATAAGCATTGTTTTTCTTCGGTTTAGTTACACTCTGCGAATGGTCACTGTAAGATTGTTGTTGTGATTACCTGGCTCTTTGACGTAGGAATTGGAGCCTCCTATAACCAAATGCACATTGCACATGCGAGAATCATCCTTGGCATAGAACTCTTATGATGCTCTCAAACTTCGAAAGGGTAACAACAACACTCTCGATTACTCAAAAATAGTGCAAATGACCAGGCACTCGCAGGCGAGGCGTTTACAAAATCATTAACCCTTAAGCATTATACCACTGTCACAGGATGATCCGGGAAAGTGATGGTCATTTTAATTCCGACATGCATGGCGGTGACCACCATTGATAACTTGTGTAGTCCCAGCAGTAAAATGCACAAGTCACTAACGAAAAAAAGTGCGTTTATCTTGACTAGTAATGTAATAGTTAAGATTCGGAACAATATCAAATTATTGCAGCCTTATGGAGATGTCTTCTGGAAGCCTACGAATACGTTTTTATCCTTCTAACTACGCAGAATAGACGCAAGGAGAGTTCTTGCTGCGCTAACAGCAGGATCTTTCTTATCTCGACTGCCTGCACGACTGCACGTGGGCTTGTTGAGTCTCCGTGGTATCCCTCCTCGTCCCCGTATTGGAAGGGTTCGGGTAGTATATTACCACCAAATAGAGAGTAGTTTTAGTTTTTGTTGTCAAGTTTTCTTTAACGAAACAGGTACATAATTAATTAATTATCTCGACGCTTGATATTTTTTGTTGTTGACATAAATATAATGCTTTATGTTGCTTCTTTTTCTATAAAGTTCATTTTACTAATAAATTTACGATTTATTTTTGCAGCTCTTGTCAACACCAGCGTCAGCGTTAATGAAGATTTAAGCCATGACGACTCCATTAGCAATAGTTAAAGTAGTGTATGTTTTTATGTACTATTTCGTGTTGTACTGTAGTTAATTTTGAATAAAGTTTTTTTTGCTACTTATAGTGTGCTGATAGACTTTCAGTCAATTCTTGCAACGCAGTTTGCCAATATTTGACCAATGCAGTAGCATTAATCTGCCCACGCTGGGCCAATGCAGTAGCATTAATCTGCCAACGATGGACCAATGCAGTAACCGCTGTGGGCTCGATGCAGTTTGCCCACGCTGGGCCAATGCAGTAGCATTGATCTGCCAAAGCTGGGCCAATGCAGCAACCGTTGTTGGCCCGATGCTGTTTGCCAACGTTGGGCCAACACTGCACATTGGTGCAAATCTACATTGGGCCAACGTTGGTTCCTGCATCTGGCCAACGCTGATGACTGCATCTGGCCAACGTTGGCCCAACAATGAATGTTTGCTGGGTTGGGCTCCCTGGTTGCCAGTTAGAGGCCCCGTAGCCCCTTGCTAGTCGGTTAGGAGCCCAGGCCCCCTGGTTGTTATTTAGGGGCCCTGGGGCTCCCTGGTCGTGAGTTAGGGTCCCCGGGGCCCCCTGGTCGTCAGTTAGGGACTCCAGGACCCCTTGGTTGTTGATCAGGGGCCCTGGGGCCCCCTGGTCATCAGTTAGGAGGGCCCCGGGGCCCCTCGTTGTCGGTTAGGGGGCTCCTGGACCCCTGGTTGTTGGTTAGGGGCCCCTTGGTTGTTAGTTAGGGGCCCTGGGGCTCCCTGGTTGTGAGTTACAGGCCCCGGGGCCCCCTGGTTGTCAGTTAGGCACTCCAGGGCCCCCTGGTTGTCGGTTAGGGGCCTGAGCCCCCCTGGTTGTCAGTTAAGGGGCCCCCTGGTTGTTGGTTAAGGGTCCCTTGGTTGTTAGTTAGGGGCCCTGGGGCCCCTAGTCGTCAGTTATGGGCCCCCTGGTTTTCAGTTAGGGTTCCCGGACCCCTTGGTTGTCGGTTAAGGATTCCAGGGCCCCCTAGTTGTTAGTAAGGGCCCCCTGGTTGTTAGTTGGGGGCCCCCGGGACTCACTTGTTGTCATTAATATTATTGTTAATTACTGTTATGTGCGTAATTACTGAAAAAAAAACTGCAACTAAACATCGCCAGGCTATGTTGTCATAACTTTTTGTCATAGGTGGGCACAAGTCCGTTAATCGTTAATACGTTAATAACGAAGCTAACTTTTTCATTAACTCGTTCATCCGTTAAAAAGTTTTTTCATGTTAACGGACTAAATTAACTTCCGTTAAGTTCTGTTAATTTCCGTTAAGGTTTCTATCGTTAATATCTTGTACCATTCATTCATGGTACCGGTACAAACCAGTTTGAACTGGTAACACTTGTTGCGTATTAGCACGAGTTTTATAGAACAAAGCGAAGAAAAGAGCTCTTTTTTGTGGCAAATAATAAGCTGCAGTCCATAGGTCTATTAATTATCGCTGTTCATAATTTCCAAAGATTTTCCGATCGCAGCTTCGTTAGTGCATTTGAACTTATTTTTATCTTGAAATTAGATTAGACTGTAAAATGTAACTTCCAAAGCACAAAAAGACCACCATAGCAATAAATATTTCCTTACAATCAGCTCAACAGCGTCAATACGTGTTCTAGAAGCGAGTGAATACGAAGAAATGCAAATTACACGCAAAATGTTAACGAATTAACGGAGTTTATTAACTACCGTTAATTAAAGCTGAAAATAACGGATTAACGTTAACGGAGGTGTGAAGTTTGTTAACGGACTAACGGTTAACGAAGCTAACGTTTTGCATCAACTTGCCCATCTATGCTTTTTGTCGTTAGTGGTATTTTGATTGGGGGGGGCCGGGCCCCCCCGTGGCTTCGCCTATGTTCTGCTCGCACTTTTTAGGCTAAATGTTGAGCTATAAGAGTGAAAGCAAGATGTGAAATCCATTTAAGCAGAGAGTTACCGGTAGTTGGTTCAGTTAGTACTTAGTAGGCCTAGGATAGTTATAGAATTTGCACAAGGTTTGTAAAAAAGTTTTTAACACTATCAATATATTACCGAATGGTAGCTTAGCTGCTTTGCTTGTACTTTACTGGTTGTTAAACAAACTAAACAAGGCCAGGCCTAACCATACATGCATTGGACTTGTCTTGAGCACACCAGCCTGCTTAATATTGAAGCCTAGCGGTATGAAATCGCTGGCTGTTGCCAGGCTACGATATATTAAAATGACATGAGGAAGAGGCTATGAAAGTAGGTTATGTATTTGCTATTCAGCAAGTTGGCTCAGCTTAGTTCTGCAATTAATGTTTTTACTTTAATGTTATTAAGCCTACTTTAGTGTAAGCCTAGTATGGTACCGGCTACTGGCAGATATAAAACTGCTAGACCTGTCACTGTTTGTAGCAAGACAAGAAAGATTTGTACTTGGACAGTACATACACACACTAATGAGCACTGGGAAGAGGAGGCCTTGTTGCAATAGTAGACATGTATTAGTGTAAGTTGCTTTTTTATTTAGCTGCCTGATAATAATGACTTCATCAAAGCTGATGACGTCATCGTCGTTGCATGCCTTATCTGAAATGCCATGCTACGCCACTGGTTTAGAACCCTTTAAAAGAACTAGATTTTTAACATGTGAAAGCCAATTGAAAAAATTAAATTGTTCAATCCTCCTTCTGCTTACAATTTAAGTCTAAAACACGCTTTCGCTTAATATCTTGCATTTTTTGGGTTAAATTTAGTAAGTGATTTGTCCCAGCTAGGGAAAGCAAGGCACATTGTCTCAAGCAATATTTTAGCAGTAAATAATAATTTACGCAAAGATTTTTCTTAGAGTTTTTTGTTTTGTTTTAAAAATAAACAGCTCTAGGAGTACATTATACGACCAGGGGGGCCCAGGCCCACTCCATTAAAATTCAATAATAAGTATAATGAGCATTTTTCAAGCTAATTTTTTTTCAAAACTATTTTGCAGCGGAAAAACTGGAGAGGTGTAGATGGATTGTTATTTGAAAATGGTAAAATAAATAGTTACGCCTACTAACCATGTTATTGCCAGCGCCGGATTCACTCTGTGCAGGGCAGAGATGGAAACCGGTCGGGTCAACCGGCCGGTCGGGTTGCCGGTCGGGTCGAGATTCTTCGACCGGCCGGTCAAGCCGGTTGAAACACCGGTCGAATTCTTCTTTCAGGCAACTAAAAGACATCTAAGCACAAACCGAAATGTACTAATATTTTATCATAAATGAATATATTTTATCATAAGTAAAACTTTTTATCATAATAAAACTAATATATTTTATCATAAATAAAACTTTTTATAAAAAATCAGTATTAATAAATCACATCTTTCGAAAACACTTGTTGAATGGTTTCAAGCTGTGGCTAATATGCTGTGACCATTAAGATATGCTCATCCAGGTACGTATTAGGGTGGGAGTATTGTGCCATGCCTCCCGACTTTGGGCCACGGCACAAAGCAAAAAACTGCTAAATATACGTTAAAATCGCGTAAACAGATTCTAATAAAGCATGCATGTGGAGGAGGCTTGTGCTACCCGGCATTTTAGCATCATTTTAATCAGCTTAAGAGTAGAAGTGGCGCAGATTTTTTACTACATGCAAAAATCTTGCCGCTTTGAAAAGCTTGTTTCAACTTAAATTTACCACACTTTACACTGGGCAAGAAAGACATAGGTCTTATTTTTTTTTATCTAACTAACCATGGCTTGTTCTGAAGTAGCAGCATTTCTACAAATTGCTGGGGCACATTACATTTTGAATGTTTTCTAGCCAATGTCATAACAGTTTAGTGTTTTCAATGAAAATAACGGACGCGTTGCGTTCATCAGAATAGTTTTATTCATAACGACTTCGTACTACCGATGAATTTGTTTATTGGTTTGGCGTTTCGCTTCCCAAACCGGGAAGCTTCTTCAGAACAATTTTCGGCAGTGCTGCCTTTGCAATTATAAAAGATAAATGAGAAAAAAATAACAGCAGAATGTAGGTAACAGTAAAAACATACGAACATCACAATACTTGTACTATTAGCCAAAAACATTAAAATGATGGAGCAATAATATTATATGGTATTGAAAATTATGTCACTAACAGCGTGAAAAAAAAGGAATATTGAAAAATTATGTCACTAACAGCGTGAAAAAAATTAATAATATTCGTAACAACTAGCAGGCGCGTAGCCAGGATTTGGAAAAGGTGGGGGCTATTTTGAAAGAGTGAGAAGTGTGCAAACGACCTTGACTCGAATTTTCTTTGATCTTGAATCAGTTGCAGACGGTTTGTCCGAAAATTGAGACGAAATGTTTCGAAAAGCTCGAAAATTCAAAGGTTTTTTCCTCCCAAAATTAGGTGATCTCCCAAAAAAAAAAAAGGTCTTCACCACAACTGAGACTGATATTTCATCCAATTTCGCAAATTCAGATGTTTGAAGGGGGGCTGTTTTCGAATGGGGGGGGGCTATTTTCCATTTATCACAGAAAATCGGCCTCAAAAGCACAAAAAACATGCGATTTTGCATACTTCACAAGCCAATGGGGGGGCTCGAGCCCCCCCGCCCCCCCCCCCCCCTGGCTACGCTACTGACAACTAGGCTGCTTCACTAACAGTTTGAGAAAGTATGGAAAGGATCTATTGCAAAACATTATGTACTGGAAAAGGTTTTTAGCTCAACAGAGATTTATATTAATTGTTCCGTCCGTATATAAATCTATGTTGAGCTAAAAACCTTTTCCAGTACATAATGTTTTGCAATAGATCCTTTTCATACTTTCTCAAACTGTTGGTGAAGCAGCCTAGTTGTTACAAATATTATTAATTTTTTTCACGCTGTTAGTGACATAATTTTTCAGTATTCCTTTTTTCGCGCTGTTAGTGACATAATTTTCAATATCATATAATGTTATTGCTGCATCATTTTAATGTTTTTGGGTACAATATAGTACAAGTATTGTGATGTTCGTATGTTTTAACTGTTACCTATCTTTTGCTGTTATTTTTTTTCACATTTATCTTTTTGTAACTGTATGACAGCATCACTGCCGAAAAAAAGTTTAGTGCTTGCTGCTCGGCAAATTGCAAATAATCTGTCACCAATAGCTAAAAAATCGTAACTTCATTTTTTGGCCTTTCGCAAAATATCATTAGAAAAAACATCTAATAATTTAGCTTGTGCCCTCCAGTGTTTTTTATGCTTATTTTGTGCACGTTTTGCGCTGCTCAAAACAGGTCATTCAAACCGAAACTTAACCAAAAAAGGTCTTAAAAATGAGTCATTTTTGCAAAAAACGCAAAAGTTTTTTAGCGTTTTTTTTCTGAGACCCCCGTCCATAGTCACAAATTTTAACACCTCACCCATGTCTCCCCCCCTTTTGAAAATTTTTCATTAGATACATTGAACAGTGAACAAAAACCTACTGTAAAAAAACCGGTCGACCGGGCCGGTCAGAAACCGGTTGACCGGCCGGTCAACCGGCGATGATTTTGAAATTTACCGGTCGGGTCGGGTCGAGAAAATCCTGACCGGTTCCATCTCTGGTGCAGGGCACTTTGGAGATTTTCTCAACATCTTTCAGACAAATATATGTGAAAACCAATCAGGTACTGCGCCATGTTTTGGTAAATCCGGCCCTGGTTATTGCATTACGTTCATAAAAAGGTTTGGTGAGGGCCTGAGATAGCAACTTTTAGGACAAAAACTTTTATTTTCTCCGCGGTTATACATTTAAATTGGTTGGCAAAAATTGAATTGAGGGGGCTCGGGGCCCCTGTATGGTTGTCAACATTGTTGTTAATTACCGTTGTAAGCGAAAAATGCTAAGAGAAACTGAATCTGAAAAACAATAGACTTTTTATCATATTTTGTCATTGGAGACATTTTAATTGGATGAGGTGGGGGCCCCCTAAGCCCTCCTGGCTAGGCCTATGGGGCCCTGTGCCATATGGTAAATCCAGCCCTGGTTATTGCAATACGTTCATAAAAAGGTAGATGAGGGCCTGAGGTATCAACTTTTAGAACAATAACCCTTAATTTCACCCAAATTATACATTTACATTGGTAGGCAAAATTTAAATTGAGGGGGCCCGGGCCCCCTGGTAGTCAATATTATTGTTAAGTATTGTTGCGCGCGTGTACTGTTGCACGCAAAGATGCTAAAAGAAACTGAACCTGAAGAAACAAGGCGTTTTTGTCACCTTTTTCTCATTGGTGACATTTTGATTGGGGTAACCCTGGCTCCCTGCCCCCTCCTTGCTACGCCTATGGTGCATTAGCCATGATTGCTGGATCTTGGTTATTTTGCTATGAGATGATAGGCTACTGTATAACAAAAACTTGCATGCTTTTTTTACACAAAGTACCATTAGCTATTTCATATTGAGCAGGGATGTGGAAGCGGAAGCTGGAAGCAGTTAAATTTTTGTGGAAGCGAAGCACTTTTATGAAAAAGACCAGAAGCGGAGGCGAACTCTGAAGCGACTAATTCTATCCGGAGCTCGAAGCGGAAGCAAAAAATTCCAAATATGAGGAAGCGAAAGCGAACTCGGAAGCATAAAACTTCAAGAGGAGCTGGAAGTGGAAGCATTAAAAATTTGACTGCTTCCACATGCCTGCTAGTTCCACACCTAATTTAAATGATTTTTTAAAGAAGTTTATTGTTATAATTAGGGCAAGTTTTTTCAAAAAAATAATTTTTTTGGTAGTAAGCTTAAATGACGTGCTTTTTTGCAAGAGCTCTGGATACAAGGAGTCAGTTTCGTGTTTTTGATTTGAAAGGTCAAATAAATAGTCAATTTTTTACCGTTAGGTCAATTTTTTTGATAGGTCAATAAAGTTAATTTTGTATAGTTATCATCATCATCACCATTATTTAAAATTTCCCTTTAGTATTGGTGCAAAAAAGTGACAATTTAAACGTTTATTTACCCGTTCTTTACTTTGTTTTGCAATTTCAACTACTTGTTACATGGTAGTTGTGCAGATTATCTTATCTGTCGCAACCATAGGATTGTAATGTAATAGTTAAAATTGGATAACGAAACATGCGAGTATGTTGCAATTGAATAGTTGGTTGTGACTCGTGCGTCTTGTGGCTAGTTTAGCCGGAACAATATTGTTTAAGTTTTTTGCAAAAAATGATTGCAGGGTAGCGCAGACAGTCATCTAGGTTGTTAGTTCAGAAACAAAGAGGCATCTGAGTTGTTAGTTTGGATTAACATTTTATTATTAGTCTGCTATATAGTAAATAAAAATAAAGAAGTAAATTGTAGTTTAGTTAAGCAAGTGCCGTCTGCAAGCTAACCTAGGCTATACGTTTGCATAAGGTCTCACGAAAACTTCGAGGGTAATTAAATGCTGGTACAGCCAATTTTTGTTAGCTTTGGCTTTCACAGCGCAAAATGCAGCAGGCACCTGTATTCCAAATCGATGTAGTTTACTTATCAAATGGAACTAAATAAACAAAGCATTTTTTAGTCTTTGATTGTTCAGGAAGAGGAAAATAGCTCCTTCTTAGGTTTTTGTGCAAATGTAGCCAAACAGGAGAAAGTTTACTGTGAATTCAACTGTCAAACCAATGAAGTAACACATTAAAAAAATTTGTGGTTCCAGCACTTCAAGAAGTACTCGACAACAAGTTAGAGCTGATTTAAAATTGAAACATGTAGGTGCCCCTGATGGTCGGTGAAACAAACTGTTCCGCAAGTTTTTTATTAAAATTTTTTTACCTAATTATTTCGATTTCAATTAATAGCGTACAGTCAAACCTCGGTTGTCGAACGCTTCGGTTCTCGACCAAATCGGTTTTCGAACAATAAATTCGAGATTTTTACGTTTCAGACTTCGAACAAAAATTCGGATCACGACCAAACCGAAAGAAGC
This sequence comes from Trididemnum nubilum, assembly GCA_963965965.1. Classification (NCBI taxonomy): domain Eukaryota; kingdom Metazoa; phylum Chordata; class Ascidiacea; order Aplousobranchia; family Didemnidae; genus Trididemnum; species Trididemnum nubilum. Next base: position 11,045,082 of record OZ014476.1, on the reverse strand, counting down.
CGAGAAAACACGAATGCGCCATGATGCTGCATATGTCGGCTTTTTTCACACGATTTTTGGTGTAACTGAGCTGTTGTATTTTTTTTACTGCTTGTTTAGTAATTTCTGCAAATTTTTTCAAAATTTTTCGTATTGTACTGCATCTTAACCTTTAATGTTTTTGATGTTTTAAAAATAAAACATAAGAAATGTTTACTTTTTGTTTTTTTTCATCATCTTAGATAGGAAATCTTTATTAAAATAAAATACAATCTACTTCAACCCATTTTTATTTGTGGTACTACAGTACCAGAGGTGGGCAGTACCGAATTACTTTTGTACCGAATTACAGAACCGAATTACTTTTTTGTACCGGTACCGGTACCGACCGGTACTTTTGAAAATAGTACCGGTACCAGTACCGACTTACTTGTGCTTTTGCAAAATCGGTACTTTTTTCGGTACTTTTGACTTTATTTGTGGCAACCCTTCAGTTTTTTTAAGATTTTGCAAATTTAGCGCTTTCGTGACGTCGTGTAACGTGTGCAACTCTTTAACAGTTTCGCGTCGTTCGCGTGCAACGGATCTGTATTGGATTGATGGTTGATCAGTGAGTTTGAGCGCAGGTAGGCTAGGCTACCATTCTTCGCGCGGATTACGATTTACGAAGTGATTCAAAACAAAGTGATAGGCTCGCCTATTGCATGGGCTCAATTGAGATGTTATGCGTTAGGCCTGTAGCCTAGCCTACATAGGCTGGCCTAGGCCTACTGATAGACTATCTCTGCTAGATCTAAGCAGTTGAAATTGACTGGTTGTGGTATGGCGGTATATGTAGGCTAGTATCAGGTAGCCGAAACTATGCTATGGTTACCACCGTACCGGGTAGCCTACCGGTACCAGGCTGACAGCCGATTAGATCACGCTTGTCCTATCATGGTAATGGGGTAACAAGTTTGTAGCCTAGGCTATAAAGACTGACAGAGTCTAGCTTACTGAATATTGCTATAAGTGATTCACTAGGCCTACCGGTATTGATGATGCATAGCACTAGCAGATAGCAGACCTAACGTTGCAATAGGCCAAGTGCAGAGCCGCAGATTGCTGTATGAATGAGGATAATGACAACGTAGTAGGCCTACCGTATTCTAGTACTGTAGTAGGCCTAACAGAACAATTTATTTACCACCGTTGCGATTTAAATACACAATATAAAGCTAGGCCTACCGACCAGTGTAAGCATTAAGCAGATAGCCTAAGCTAAGCCCAGTACCAACAGCAACGTCAGACTCGTTGCTAGTATACTTGTACCATAACCATGTTATTTGTTATGGCAAACCCAAACTGATGAAATACCTGTAGCCTACAGGTAGGCAGTAGACTAGCTTACAGTACCAATAGACTGGTAGCTAGTAGCCTTTACTTGTATCATTACCATGTTATGGCAAACACAATCTAATGAAATACGAGTAGGCCTACCGGTAGGCAGTAGCCCAGCTTACTAGGACTGCACGAGAGGTTCATTGGCTAGCAGTAGGCCCACCAGCAAGCCTTGGTACACAATTGTTGTGATTAGCCTATTGCAGATTACTGTATGTTCCGTGTTTCATAGGTAAATGGTTAAGCCAGCTGATAAAGTGGTAAGTGATAAGGTTTGTGAAAGACTTTAATTTATTGACTTGGTTTGTGATTGCCATGTGTCCTCTGACTCCTATTGCATTTCCGTGGAAGTTCAAGTGTTAGTATCCTCTCCTCCTTTTGAACTATCAGACTCTTCCGCATCGGAAGAAGAAAAGCAACCTACTAGTGCTACTACAAGTCCAAGCAATTCTTCTGTTACAGTTAACCCATGGCCATTTCTTGAAAATTTTTTTCAATGTGTGGAAGAAAAGGGACCAAATAATTTAGTGTTTCAATGCCAATTATGTAAGCCAACCATAAAAAAATTTTCAACTAGCAAGAGATCGCAAAATAATTTGAAGAAACACATCATGCGTTTGCACCCGAACAAGAAGAAAGAATACCAAGATGCTTTGGACAACTCCAGAAAAAGAAAATCTACCAATGAAGCTTGTGAACCCTCTGCAAAAAAGGCTACTACTACTGGTAATCAAGGGCAAACCAGGCAAACAAAAATTACAGATATGACCAACAAATCCAAACAAAATGATTATGAACAGAAAGTAAGTTAAGTTTGAGTTTCAGTTGTTTGTTTAATGTTAGTCTAACCAATGTTACCTGGTTACCATAGGAGACAAAAAAATGACCATGCAGCCTTTGGATTGATGCTACCTCTTTAGGTGGAAGATTCACGCATGTCTACCAGTACCTGTACCACAGTACTGGTTCAATTGTTATGTCTTCTGGTATGACTGGACAAGAGAGTCTTTCGACTGCAAGGCAGATGCTCTAACTGACTGAGATTGTACCTTAGTTACTGTAGTCCTTAATTTAACTATTATTTGCAAAACTAATGATTTGAGTAGGTGCTACTATTTGCAAAAATGTGTGGTAGAAACAGATAAAGTACAATCTAGATTAATTGTGACTGCTTATTTCTGTGTTTTATCCAACATTTCATTACAAAAAGTCTGAAGTGTTAAGTAGTGCCTAATGGTTATGATGACAGCTTTGGTGCAATGGCCATGTTATCAGTACCTAAGATCTGACTCACAAGTCATAATTTTGCTGATTGTCGAGATTTTGATTCATTCTACCCAACAGCAATAGCCTGTTGGTGTTCATCGAAAGGATATTGGAACGTAAAGTGATGCAGTGTTTTGAAGAATTTAGTAACAAATAATATTTAAGCCCTTCGTAAATTGGCGATGCTCATCAGATACTGTGGTAGGCAGCAATGTGAACAACATTAAAAGCCAGTAGCTTTCAAATATATTCTCACTGTATTTATTTGAATTGTGTTACAAAGAGTTAGTGATTTCAATCTCCTTAACAATGGCTGTGCTTGGTCTGATTTGGCCAGCAGAGAATTTTAAAAACCCTCCTCTAAAGACAAGCACATACAACCATACCAGTTGGTTGGTAAGGAACATCCGTGATGAAAAGTTTGTCCTATCGAGTACCAGCAGCCTTGATCATAAAACAAATCCAAAGATATAAATGCTACATTTGTAGCCTATTGTACGCTGAATAATGCATGTCTGTATTCCATGCTCAGTTGTTGATATGTTGCTTATGTAGGTTGTTTCTTTGTTTGTTGAAAACATGCTGCCATTCCATGTAATAAAGTCAGATTCTTTTGCTTCATTTGCTGGATTGATATCTGGGGTGAAGATGATATCACGAAGAACTTTGACACGACGAATTGAAACTAGGTACGGTAAATAAAATTAATCAGTTAACGAGTATTGTGTAGCTGATGTACACTAAACATATGTAGGTAATAGGAGATATCGCCAGATCAAGCTCACATAAAAAGTTAAAAATTTAAAACCTCACTACTGCCTGTTCCAGAAACATGCAGTAGTGAGGTTTTAAATTTTCAAACTTTTAACTTTTTATGTGAGCTTGATCTGACGAATGACGATATCTTGTTAAGCTCTGACTCAATAGTCATTGAGTACTTTTTCAATCAAAGATACCCAAGTTCAATATATGTAGGTAATAGAATATGTTGTATACAAGTTCTGTACAAATATATATTGTACATAGTGCTATGAACTCATTAGTACGATTTCTTATTCTATTACCAATATATATGTGCAGCCCAATATTCTGTTAATCTGTGATCAACAACCAAAGTGTCATTTAACGCATAATTTTCAATCAGCTTGAAATGGTTGGTTAAAATGGAGGGTCTCCTGCTCATTTCATGCCACGTAAAGAGGCTTAAAGTTACCGGATAGGTTACTTATTTTAGCAATGCAAAAAAGTCATCTTTTACCATACAATAATGCAAAATTTATTAGTGATACCATATCATCATCATTCTTATTTTGAGACGCTGGTTCTCAAGCCGTTCCTTCCATTATTTTTAATGTTCCAAATATTCTTTTATGCATTTTCTTAGTGCGTTCTTCAGTCTAATGGGTTACCAATGACCACGTGTCTTACCCATACAGCAGAATAGTGCTGACATGCTGTACATTACAAAATATATTTACTGGTCCATTACATTCGCAGTATCATATGATATTTGCAAAATTAAAAATTTTAGAAAAGTTGAGTAAGAACTTCTTAAAAGCATTGCATAAGTCTTTAATTTTTATGTAGGCTATATTCTTCTGGTAGAATAGTGAAATTTCCACTTTCCAAAATCAGGATAGGGAAAACTACTTTATATGCTAATAATAGGGAAAACTACTTTATATGCTTGGCTAAATGTTTCTTTTCGCTTCTGTTGAATGGTTTGTTGCAGTGTTAATATATTACACAGACGCTTTTGGTAAGAGAATGTGTAATTCCATGACCGAAGATTTTTATTTAGTCAGATTTGTTAAATGAGATACTTTTTAACAGTTTACTGACTACAGCTGCAATGTTTGTAGATGGCTACTTATGTTTTTTTTTTAGGTATAAAACAGAAGTTCACAACTTGAAAACTACATTGCAAAATGTCTCTTTTGTTGCAACGACTGCTGACTGCTGGTCATGCAGAAATCGGTAAGCTTAGGCAAATATCTTTTGATAATTTTAATTGTCTTCCAAGCGTATCTCAAGGCATAAATTAATTCATAAACTAACTGATGGCATTTCTTGATGAACGTTAATCACTTTAATTTAACTGCAGATCCTACATTGGCATGACAATACATTGGATTGATCCAGAAAGTTTAAGTAGAAAGAGTTCAGTATTGGCTTGTGATCGGCTACAAGGAGTTCAATCATATGATGTAATTGCGAAGAAAATGTGTCAAGTGCATTGGAATTTTGCAATTGAGTCAAAAGTCACGAAAACCACTACGGATAATGGTTCCAATTTCGTGAAAGCATTTAGGTTAGTGTGTTAGTGCTATAAATTGTTGTAAAGATGTGTAATAATGCATAAATGAATATCTACATAAACTTGTGCAGTTGTGCAGACAGTATCTGATCTTATTCAAATAGAATTGAATAAGCTGAGGTACTGTCTCCCCTGATGATCGCATTCGCGTGAAACAGGCTCTAGGGAGAAATAAATGAAATGTTTGCTTTGTAGTGTTTTAAATACCAATACTTAGTTTTAATTAAGCTATTGTTATTACTTAGCATCGTTATTATTATTTTGGTTCAGAATATTTGCTTCACTTCAAGACTTGACTGATGATAATGAGGAGGTGGATGCTGACCCCGTTCATATGACGGATGTAACGTCAGTCTTAGGTTTGTAACGTATTGAAGGTTTTAAAACAATTGCAGTATTATTAGCAAATTGTTTCTTTAATGGCTTTTTTCTTTTTAACCTACGTTTAAAAATTGTACAGTCGGTCTCACGGATATTAAATCGCGGATATTTTATTGGAAAGAATAGTGAAAGCTTTCTAGTTTCTATAGTTAAACAAGTTCAAGTCAAGTAATAACATGCAAACGATGCGAGAAATGGCTATTTACCTTGATGACAATTGGTTTGTTGGTGCTCATGTCATTTGTATGCTTTCCTTATAACCCACAGAAAAGTGCTTCCTTTATTGCACATACTTGTGAAGTACAGCAATATGATGGGCATATTTCTATACATTCGCGTTTGAACAGAGTTAAAAAAAATTGCTATGTGTAATATGATTGCTGGCATTACATGACATAGCATTATGGCTTGTTGCTTTATACACAGAGCTATTTAGATTTAGGAATTGTGGATGACTTGCAAAATTACGCATTGCCGAAACACCATCGTTGTGCTGCACATACGTTTAATTTGGTTGCAAGTAGTGATGCATCAGAGGCGTTGAAACGTTCCTGCTCTTATAAAAGAGTGTATTACAGCGCTTTTGGAAAAGCTACTGCACTCTGGAATAAACAATCTAGGTAAAGTTAATATGATACTCTAGTTAAGTAGTATCATTACATACTGATAAAATAACAAACTTCCTTGCAAGCGTATATATCTTTTATTCAAGCAGGGGCTGGCCCTTTCCCCCATAAAAAACTTCACTTAGCACGTTTACTTCCTCCGCTACATGCCACATACTTCAAATCGCTTTCCCTTTTGCCATCCAGTTTTTAACATATTTTTTTTATCCTGCTTTTTCAAAATATTGCTCCGTAATTACATCTGCTGACTCTACAAACTTTTCTGTAATCAAAAATTTGTTTGTAAATGGATCAGATGCACGAGTCCGAACTTCAGAGTTGTTTAGCACCTACGAAGTGATGGTCAAGTAGGAAAGCTGAAGAACAAAAACGTGATTTTCTAGCTCATGTAAAGAACTCCGTGTGATGATTTGTTTTAAACTAAGCTTGTTTTTATAGAAGCTCTCAAGCAGCTGATATCATCGAAAATACTTTGGGACAAAAGCTATTGGTCCCTTGCATAACTCGCTGGAATTCTTTACATGATTGAGTTGGGCGCCTTTTGTCGATGTTTGAGTGTCGCGAGAAGCTGGATGACCTGAACAGCATATGTGATAAATTCAAAATTGCTCCTTTTACTTATGGTAAGTAGTGGTTAGAGCGTCTGCCTCACAGTCGGTAGACCTGGATTCACTTCTTAGTCGAGTCTTACCAAGAAAGTTTAAAAATTGGAACTCACAGGTTCCTTGCTTGACGCTCAGCATTGAAGGGATAGCGTGAAGCTTCCACCTTAACGTGGTAGACAGTAGACACTAGACAGGTGGTATCGCCTCGAAGACAGCGTGGTTAATTAGTTGTCTCTTGCCCAGCGTAACTGGTTTAATAAACAACAACAATAGTTAGAAAATAAATTTAGAAAAATGTTTCGACTAAGGACCAAGCAGCTACATTTGGGCTGCGATGCTTGTGTAAACGAAGTATTAGTTCGATGTTGTAATTGGCTATATCAAACTTACCGATATTTCATTACAAATTAGCTAGTTTAGGTCGAATGACTGTCACACAGAGAGTTTACTATATTTCTGTTCTCTGCTTAGAAAAGAAATAGTAATAAGTCTTGCTTTTTTTTGTAGGTGACATAATGTTCTTCAAACAGTACTGTCAAGCAATGCAGCCGATCTGCGTGGCGCTTGATATACTTCAAGGAGAAAAAAACGCTTACATGGGCGTATTACTTCCCACTATTGCCATGTGCTTGAAAAGGTTATTTTTTGTCCAAGGAAACGACAGTCTTCGCTTAAGCAAGCCATTGCTCGACGCTGTTACTGCTGGAGTAAAACAGCGTTTTTTGGCTAAGTTTGAGGATTTAGACTTGTTGTTAGCCAGCGCTTTCCATCCCCAGTTTAAACTGCATTGGATTAAATGGCTGTGTGACGTTGGAATTGTGGAGCAGATAGAAAATTTGCAAAAAAGGATCAAGGTCAAAATGATATCGCTGGTTGATTCGGAATTAAAACAGAGCAAAAGTGACGATAGCTTTGATGGTGGTGCAGAATCGCGCTGTTCCAATATGGAATCGTTTTTTGAGCCACTTTGTCGCAAATCTGAAAATACGCGAACTGGATATAACATCGTACAGCGATTTCTGGATGAAAATACGAGTTCTGCAGTAACAGCTGAGGCTTTTTTTTCTGTTGAACTGAAAAACTTGTTTATCTTATACAATACACCAATTCCATCAAGCGCCGGTGTCGAGAGATTGTTCTCCATCGGCAAGGATATTTTAAAGCATAAGCGAACTGGGCTCAGTGATGAGCATTTCGAAATGCTCGCTTATTTAAAGTGCTTACAGTAAACTTTTATAGCCACATTGGCTACGCTTATGCACCAAGTTTCCTAAGCATGTTTTAAGCTAAAATCCTGTGGGAGTTTGAACTTTTATTCAGTGATGCATATCTTGCCCTTTTCTTTGAACAAAGTCCTAAACCGGTGAGAAAAATTTTAAGGAGGGGGCAATTGAGCATTCGTCATACAAAACGCTAAGTGAAGCTTTGCTTTTATGATGATTAATTTCTTTTATGACGACGTCATTATTTTTTATTTGTTTCAAGCGACTTCAAAACGATTGCCAGTAAAACTCTCCTGATAGCATAATAGCTAGTAGCTGCCGATAATTCTGTGTTTTAACATAATTTTTAGCACCGGTATTGCTTTTTCCTTTTAAGTTGTAGTTGTTAATTATTTAACCTGTCTTAATTTCATTACTAGTTTTTACGCCACTGATGTTAACACTTAACAGTACATATATCTTTACGAAATATTTAATCGATTAATGCCATTTAGCAATAATTCTGTCATTTCTACAAGTTTTTGTGGGCTATTTTGGCTTTTTACCTTAAAAACTTACCAGTACGTTCTATTTTCTTAATTCTGAAATTTTTTGAATAAAATTTGAGAATCTCAACTTTTGCACTCCTGATGTTGATTGTATTTTTTTAATTTCCTATTAAGTTAGCTGTTGTTATTATATATATATGGTTGTATATCCCGTCTAATGGTGCCGAACACGTGGGTATTGGAGGGTTTCATCTCCCAGTATTTTAGTCACATCCCCTAACATTGAAGGCAGAATATCTATAAAGAGGTGCACTAATTTGGGGAGAAAATTTACTACATTTTTGTTGGAGTTAGTCACTCTCATTTAACCTTGAAAGTGGCAACCCCACGATGTTCCAAATCGGGTAAAGTATCAAAATTCCCTCCTTATGCTCAGCATAGTTGGACACCAGTGATCCCGTTTGAAGATTGAGGGTGGAGAAACTCTACGAAGCTAGCTACCCCATCAAGGTCTTGACCGTAAATCCCACTCAAGCAAAACAGCTACCCCATCAAGCGAAAGTAAAATTCCAAATGTAGCTCTTCTAAGAGTTTCAGACGCAGCATTGTTGTGACATGTGTAGGTTAAATTTCTGCACACCGAGAGCTAGTAAATGTTTTGTTTTATTAAGATTCACTACTTCGATGTCTTGTCTAAATTATTAAATTTTTGCGATTTTATTTTAATCTAAATATCTAAAGTAAAAGCACCATTTGCGCTGTTTGAAACTTCGTTGAAACCTTGAAATATCCCGTAGTTCATGACCATAGGTTCTGCAATAAAAAGTCTCCGACCATTTCTGCGACGACATGAGCAGAACTTGAAGCTGTGCCTACAACACGTGTGGCAACGAAGACGAGAGAGGACACCCCCTAACCGGAATAATGCATGAAGTTCACTTTTTTTTGCCACCAATGGTCGAACTTTGATATTGCACATTTTTTTCAAAAAGTACCGGTACCGCAAAAGTAAGTCGGTACATTTTAAACGGAGTACCGAGTACCGGTACCGAATTACTTTTAGGGGCAAGTACCGAGTACCGGTACCGACTTACTTTTAAAGTACCGATGCCCACCTTTGTACAGTACACAGTACAGTTTATGGTGTAAAATAGTAAACAAATACTTTACAAAAGTTGTTTTCTAGAGTTGGAACGGATTAAAATTATTTGCATTAATTTTAATGGGAAAAATTGCTTCGGATTTCGAACAAATCACTTTTCGAACAGCCTTCTGGAACGGATTATGTTCGAAAACCGAGGTTTGACTGTATTTAAATTTGTCTTTAGATAGTGATTTAGATTCTTAAATAATGCCGAAAGTTAAAACTACCTATGCGTATAAAATTCAATCCACAGTTAAAGAATTCCCTGACGAATTTGTGCAAAGTATTGACAATGAATTGTATTGCAATTTGTGTAACTGTGCGGTTTCTTACAACAAACGCTTTCTTGTTGATTCTCATCGAAATACGTCGAAACATCAAAAAGCGTTTGACTGAAGATCTTATCCCCCAGACTTCGCAAACGTTTTAAGAAGCAGTAACACCGATTTTGTTGAAAAGGTAACCAAGGCATTTTTATCTGCTGATGTTCCTTTGTACAAGCTTAACAATACGCATATTAAAACCTCTTTCGTGACATTGGTCTCAGATTGCCATCCGAAACTACTTGTAGACGAACAGCACTGCAATTAAGCGAAGATGAATTAAAGCGAATACGAAATGCTGTTCATTACAAACAAATTTTTCTTATTGTTGATGAGAGCACTGTGTCTGGCACGCAATACTTGAATATTGTAGTGGGAAGCCTTGAAACACCACACGTCAGTTGCTTGTATGACTGTCAACCTCTAAAATGTGCTAATAATAGCAACATCATTGCTCAAACAGTTGACGATGCTGTTAGAAATTTTGGAATCAACAGAAGCTTCTTCTGCCTGTTACTGTCTAATGCCGCAAAATATAGGATTGCTGCTGGTATAACACTAAAATCTATGTATCCCAGGCTGTTTCACGTGACGTGCGTAGCACGTTCATTGCACAATTGGGCGATGAAAATCAAATCTCACTTTGAAGATGTGGATCAGCTAATTGCCAAAAACAAAGCAGTAACAATTAAAAATAAAACCAGATAGGCAAAATTCTCTGCTATTGGTTACCCACCTCAGCCTGTTCCTATAAGATGGGGAAGCTGGTTAAATGCTGTCTTGTATTAAGCAAATAATTTGCTTAAAATGAAAGCAATTGTGGAAAGTTTTGTAGGTTCTGGGATTTTGGTAACTCAAGCAAAGGTTAGCTTGCAAAAAAGTGGTTTAGCTGGTCAACTACTCAAAATCAAAGACCAATATAAATGCCTAGTAAAGCTTACAGAAAAGATGGAAAGTGTGAGGACCATTAAAGAAGCAGTGCAAGCAATCCAAGAACTTGACTTTGGTGAAGACACTTGTAACATCAACCAATACATTAAAAAAATAATGCCAAACAATGACATTTCTGAAGTAATGAATATGGAAAGGCAAGATATATCACCTGCTGTGTATCAAATGCTTCAGAATTCTTAGATCACATCTGCTTCTGTAGGAAGAAACTTTTCCATGTTGAAAAAACTGTTGGCCAAGGACAGAAATTTTAAGGCCGAAAATGTGCGACATTACGTGATTTTACACTTTAATGCGTCCGCCTGGTGATTACTAGCTTGCAGAGTTAGTTATGTCCCAAGACTTGACTTATTTTGCGATAACAATAGCCAGTGATGGGCACAGCGGCGCTGTTCACCAGCGGTCGCTACTAGCGCCGCTACTTTTTCGGTAGCGGTAGCGGCAGCTCCGCTGTTTTTTTAGCCGAAAAAGCGGCAGCGCTTCAGCGCTGTTTTTTAAGCAAATTTTCTGCCGCTACTGCTAATAAACTCCTTCCAAGACTTTTTCAATTCACATTTTCACACGTTACCGTTTGGAGTCTTTACTCTTCGCTTGTTTTCCCTCTGCTCTTGTTACCTCGTTATTTCAGTTTAGTAGAACATACAAGACCTTTGTGACGTTTTGTCGTTGCTCTTATACTGTATGTATAGGCGAGTTTTATCGCGCATGGTCCGATTTTTTCTCAATCGAAGTTGAACGAATAATGTGGTCTAGTAGCGGGTCAATTTAAACTGATAAAACCGATTTTAATAAAGCTGATTTCGAGCAGTATCTCTTTAACGAAAACGCAATAATTAGAGTTCGATAAATTGCTAAAAACTTGCAGATCGCAAAGACGGTTTTCCGCGATATTTCCTCAAAATGCTAGCATTTAGTACAACAAATGAAGATGATTTGTTAGCTATCTGGTCACAGACCACAGTATAGATCGTGCACAGCGAATAGAACAGTACAGTATCTGGCACGGAGCCAGAGTAGTGTGTTTGGGGGAGGGGCCACGAAAACTTGGGCGGGGGAACGCTTACGCAGCCGAGACCAGACGGATTCGGAATGCGGCAGCGATCTGGTGAGTATTTTGCTCCAAATCCTGTGTTATCCTTCTTTGGTATGGGCGTTGCCCTCAAGTTTGGAGGTGAAGACTAAAAAAATAAAAAAAGGTCTTCATCGCAAAATCTTAGGCTACTTGATTACGTTCACTTGATCTGTTTTGCTGTTTCATAGAAAAAAGCGTTTGTGGTTACCTGTTTTTGGGCAAAAGTTTGCTAGTTGTGCTACTACAAAAGTTTACTCTCGCTTGCAGAGCTCAACCAGTGATTTGGGGGGGCACGGCTCGAAATGCCATCCCCCGTGCATAGGCGTAGCCAGGATTTTTGATTGGGGGAGGGGGGGCCAAACCAAAAATCACATACAATGAAGTCATCAGAAATTTTCGAAAGAGGAATTTTTGTTGGACAAACAAATCGTTGAATGGAAGATCAGAAGCCGTGGCCTGGTTTGGCACTTAACCGAGAGTTTTCTAAAGGGAGAGGGCTTAAATCAAAAGTTAAAAATGAAAATATCTAAATTGGGAGACTTGTGTAAGTAAACTAGTTCATTCAAACGTATCACAGATAGGGATCTGGGGACGAAGCCCCCAGTCGCTGGGCGATTTTTTGGAATTTTTTTGAAAAAAAAGCTATTTTAATGCCATTGGATCACATTTCGCACGTGTTCAGAATCATTTGAAAGAAGTAGATCATTAACATTTGAAAGCCAATTGAAAAAAAATAAATTGTTTCAATTCTCCTTTTACTTATAATTTGGTCGAAAATACGTTTTAATTTTGCAGTTTGGGGTTAAATTTTTATAAGTATTTTAATAGTAAATAATCCACTCGAAGATTTACCTTAGAGATTTTTGTTTTGACGTGAAAATAATCAGTTGTAGGAGTACATGTACGGTTAAGAGGCCCAAAACCAGTCAATTTAAATTCAATAATTTGTTCAATGAGCGTTTCTCATAGATAATGTTTTTTTTTAAACGCATTTTTAGCGTAAAAACTAGCGAGGTGGATGGAGGTGAATTGTTACTGAAAACCGTACAATAGATGGTTACACTTAATTACCATGTTGTTGCCCGGACCGGATTTACATTGCGCGGCGCCCCTGGCACTTAAAAGATTTTTGCAACATCTTCTTGCCAAACATAGGTGTAGACCAAAAATAAAGTCTTACCATCTGAGCGCAAGGCTCCTGCCACTGGGCCATATGGTAAATCCCGCCCTGTTTTTGCATTACGTTTTTAAAAAGGTTAGATGAGAGCCCGAGGTAGCAACTTTTATGATAAAAACCCTTAATTTCAGCCGGGTTATATATTTTAATTGATTGGCAAAAAATGAATTTAGAGGGCCCGGGCCCCCTGGTCGTCAATATTATTGTTATAATTACTGTTGTAGGCAAAAAAATGCTAAAAGAAACTAAAACTGACGAAACAATAGCTGTTTTTGTCACATTTTTATGATAGGTATAGCATTTCAATTGGAGGGGGCCCCCTGGGCCCCCCCTCTGGCTACGCCTATGCCCCGTGGCGTCAGGCCTGAGTAGTTACGTCAATGCGTAGTAAAATAAATTTTGCTAAAACAGTTAACAGTAAAACTAAGAATTGAATTTATAGTGCGCTGAGAATTGAACGAACAAATAGAACCAGGTAATAAATAAGCTTCAAAGACAACTTAGTTATGGAATTATACTCGTAGAAAAAATACTCAGTGTAACATGAATCGCATTGAGCATCATTTGCTTAACATGTACGTCATTACTAAGTATCTCCTTCGACTTCGTAAACACCAATACCTTAAACGCTCAATCTACTTTTGTGTCAAAGTTGGACAAAATCATCGCAGGGGCGTGAATCACCTACCATTTCTACAAAACTCCAAGAAATGTTTGGAACTCGGTCGATTGATAAATTTTCCATTCGGATCTCTACGCGAAGAATTATTTCAGTGGTTGAGGGCCGAGAGTGTGATAAACAGATCGACTACTTCAGAGCTATAAGAGCCGGGAAAGAATTGTATAGAAGCTGAATACTGTATGTCATTGTGCTTTAATGGCAAAACCTTAACTTATTTGAGTCAATATTTCTTATTGCCTTTCGTTTGTGTAGAAAATGCGATAAGGAATTTAACTTCCTAGTGTAACTTCCAAGGGTAACTTCCTAAGTAATTTCTAAAGCGCTGGTTTAACCAATCAGCATTTTGAAATGCTTGTTTTTTTGAAAGGAGCATGCCAACACCTAATTGAATGGTGATTTGCTTACTTGTCTACCATTTAAGCCTGCTAATGCCAATTGTAACCTGAACCAATATCTGAAAGGCTTGAATAATTAACTTTCGTAAATAAGGTTGAAATTTCACCATTAGATACCGTATTTGAATGCCATCGTTCCTTGTACTATTTACTTTTTTAAAGTAGCGGCAGCGGCCGCTGTTTTGCATGCAAGTAGCGGCAGCGGCGCTACTTTTTTGTTTGAGTAGCGATAAGCAGCAGCGCCGCTGCTTTTTTTGCCAAATAGCGGCAGTGGCAGCGCCGCTACTTGTCAATTAGCTGGTGCCCAGCTCTGGCAATAGCCTTGTGTAGCAAGTTTTGTTGATAAATTGTGTGTGTTTTAGTTAGTTAAATATTTGCTGTAATATAAAATCTCAAAAAATTTCGTTTATTCAGTCTTAAATTTTTTAGGTCAATAAAGTCAATTTTTTTGAATTTTTAGGTCATTTTTTTGTTTTTAGGTCAAGAAAAACTTGCCCTAGTTATAATCAGAGAACAAAAATTCAGAAAGCGAAGTAGTTTCTAAATTCGATGCGAATACCTATTCAGGGCCTTTCTTTCGCGTTATACTACTGTTCCTCCCAGTCAATACTCAAATCCATAGGAAAGGGGGTCGCATTACGCAATTTACCCAAGTTAAGCAGCTTTAACACGTTTTACAAAAGCTGCTACTGTTCAGTAGAGTCCTTACAGTCACTACTGAGCTCTCAGGCTCCAAGTACGATTAAATAGTTGCAGACAGCACACAGTAGATCGCCTTTGTCTAGCAATTAAACGCCGGAAATTAAAAAACCAAGGTTAGCAGCTGGCAATCCAAAGTCATCTCGAATAACAAATAATGAGAAGACCTTCAAACACAAGATAGCGATTCTTGAAAGATGGCCTTAGTAGATGCATTAATTAACAGCTAATTTTTAACAAAAGATAATAATTACCCAGTAATTTGACTTAAGCGCTGATTCGACAATGACAAATAATCTTTTTGATTTAAGACACAAGATTGCTAAAAAGCAGTAATTAATCAGACACAAATACACAAACAAGATTGAAATTGGGTTTACAGTCACAAGTTGAAATGCAGGGCAGATTATCAGAGGTGGAGTCCTCGAGGACGTCCTTGGCCTCGAGGACACGTTTTGAAACCCTTGGCCTCGAAGGTCGAGTCCTTGGCCTTGGCTTCGAAACCTAGAGTCCTCGAAAATTGCCCTGTCCTCGGCTTGGGGACAGCACTATTTTTTGAACAGTGGAAATTTTGTTGAAAAACGCCAGAAACCTCGCGGAAAATTTGCGAATACCTTTTTTGTTTTCCTTTATTAGAGCATAGGCGTAGCCACGGTTGGGGGGGGGTAGGGGGCCTGCCCCTCCAATTGAATATTTACTAATGACGAAAATGTGACAAAAAAGTTTATTGTTTCATCAGTTTCAGTTTCTGTTTAACATTTTTCGCTTACAACAGTAATTAACAACAATATTGAAGACCAGGGGCCCCGGGCCCACCTCAATTCAATTTTTGCCAGCCAATTTAAACGTATAACCCGGAAGAAATGGAGAGTTTTTGTCCTAAAAGTTGCTATCTCAGACCCACGTCTAGCCCTTTTATGAACGTAACATTAACCAGGGCCGAATTTACCATAATATGACGCAGTACCAGCTTGGGGCCCCGCACTCAAATTATGACTTTTTTTGGTCTTCACCTATATTTGGCAGAAAGATGTTGCGAAAATCTCCTACGTGTCAGGGGCCCAGCGCGATGTAAATCCGTCCCGGCAATAACATGGTTAGTAGGCGTAACCATCTATTATACCATTTTTCGACAACAATTCAGTAATTCACCTTCACCTTGCCGGTTTTTACGCACAAAATACTTTTTTAAAAAATTAGCCATGGAAAATGCTGATTGAACAAATCATTAAATTTCAATTAAGGGGCCTGGGCCCCCTGGGCGAACATGTACTCCTATAACTGGTAATTTTCATGATAAAACCAAAATCTCTACAAAAAATCTTCGAGTGGATTATTATTTACAGCTAAAATGTTGCAAGAGAAAATGCACCTTACTTTCCCCTACCTGGACCAAATCACTTGCAATTAAAATTTTACTCCAAAATGCAAGATGTTAAACGTGTTTTGGACTTAAATTGCAAGTAGGCTAAAAGGAGGATTAAACAATTTGATTTTTTCAATTGGCTTTCAATAATGTCAAAAATCTAGTGCTTTCAAAGGGCTCTAAAACTTGCGAATTGTGATTCAACGGCATTAAAATAGCTTTTTTCCAAAAAGTTACAAAAAATCGCCTAACGGCTGGGGGCTTCGCCCCCAGACCCCCGTCTGTGATACGTTTGAGTTACACTAGCTTTCTAAACATGTTTACAAAGCTAGATTCTTGTACTTTTCAACTATTAGTTTAAGCTCTCTCCCTTTGCAAAAACCGTGTTTAGTGCCAACAGGCAACGATTTCAGATCTTCCATCCTACGATATCTTTGTCCCACAAAAACTTCCTCTTTTAAAAATTTTTGATGACGCCATTGCATGTGCTTTGTAGTTTAGGCCTCCACCAATCAAAAATTCTTGGTACGCCTATGAATTGGAGATCGCCTGAAAAAGTTTTTTGAAGACCTTTTTTTTGAGAGCACTTGCGGCTGTGTCCTTGGTCCTTGGCCTTGGCCTCGAGCATTCTTGTCCTTGGCCTCGAGCATTCTTGTCTGTTTTAGTTTGCGCAGAATGTTTGCAAGAAGTTTCAGTAACGTACGGTATTTTGCAGTAGCTCTAATAGATGTGGAATATAAATTTAATCTAATTTTTTTTAGTGTCTGGAATTTATTCTTATTCATATTTTGTTTAACAGATTGTAAGGTACATATTTAAACAAAGCTTGTAAACTGCTGTAAAATTTGTAGAGTTCATAACAGTGACTGTAACCGGGGGAAGGGATATGCAAAAAATCTTGAAGCCCTTTCAATCAATAGCGAATTTCCGCTTGACGATCTGGGTTTCACGGTCGGGTAAATAAGGACGGAAGGCTGCATCGAAGCCGACTTTATCAACCAGAATGTGCCGAGTGCGCATGCTGGCCTTCTGCTGTTGCAAGACTGTATCTAACACTGCTGACAGCACCATTATGACTAACGACACCGCAAGACTATTTTCATGGAGAAAAGCATTATTTCACTTAAGATTTTGTATCTACTTTTTTAAAAATATTGGCGATCCAGGAAACCAAAGACTTTTTTTGCATTTTTGGGAGGTCAGAAATTTGGCAGCATTTTTCATCCGGCTTATGATCGGTGAGTTGCATTTCTTCAAATATGTGGCGCTAAAATCCGGCGCAGTGCATTTGTTCTCGATTCGGCGCAGCAATCGACACTTTCTGAAACCTGAAAGTTTCTGTATTCTATGTCTGTAATAACAATAATAACAATAAGTAGATGGAAGTTTGGCCCGAAAACCCAGTGAACGACCGACGCTTGGCCAATGCTGCACACTCACAAGCACTTTTTGTCTACCGTGAAATCAAAAATTATTAAAAAATATTTCATTTTAGAGCCTATTGTATTACTCTTGTGTACAGTGCAGTGTGTACTGGTGTAGGCCTCTCTTATATCTGTCTATTGCTGAGCTGTTTGCACTCCAGAATTGCAGCTCAGTAAACATTCTTTGTTATCTTGCCACTTTAACTGATTAGTGGTCGAGTGGATAGAGCATCTGCTACTGAAGCGGTAGACTCTGGTTCGATTCCTGAATGGGTCAAGCCAAAGACTATAAAAATTGGTATTCACAGCTTTCCTGCTTGACGTTCAGCATTAAAAGGGACAGTGTAAAGCCTCCGCCGTCAGGCTGTGTGTGGTAGACAGGTGGGCAGGTGGCAGCTTGACTCGAAGACTGAAAGACTTCCTGGCCAAGGCAACTTAATGAATAAAATGTAATTTCAATTACAATTATACGGTACTACGGGAGTGCTAGGTGAGTCAGATAGATTGTTTTAGGTAGGCCTACTGCTACTTGCACAATTAAAAAATTGTTCATTAGATTAATTTAAGGCAGTGGCTATTTTGCCTGTAGAGGCAACATAGCCAGATAGCTCCATCTTATTTTGCTATTTGAAGGCAAAATAGTCCTTACGACTATTTTGCCACAAGTGCTAAAATAGCCCTAAGCCTAATGCTAACCCAAACTCTAACCCTAATCCCAACCCTAGCCCTAACCCAAACCCTAACCCAAACGGAGGAAAAACACTATTTTTCCTCTGGAGCAGTGGTCAAAATTAACTTTTTTAAAAACTTGCCCGTCAGGCAAGTAATATCATATGTCTACTTGCCTGAGGTAATTTCAACTTGCCTGAAAAAAATAGGCACAATAAGTTTTGAAACTGTTTACCTTTAAAATAAAATTTGTAAAGTGTACTTCTAGGTAAAAACACTGAATTTGCTAATATGTGTATAACTGTATATATCTTATTTTGAGAATCAAGCTTTTGTGCGCGATTGTTATTGTATGGTGACATAATAATTATGGTAACTTTTTTCTAATGCATCACGCAAAAATTGATTTCTTGATTTTAATACATTGTCAATCGCAAATATTTGGGAAACTACACCAGCTAGAAAGCCAAAATTTTTTGCAAAAGTTATAGGAGCTAAAAAGATCTTCAAAATAATCATAACAAAATATTGCAAAATTCTAGACGTTGTCTTCATGCTGTTCAGGGTATAGTTGTACTTGTGATATAAGAAGCAGCGATAAACACGGCAATCGTGGGAAAACTTTTCTCAGAAAAAAAAAAGGGTAGCAGTTTGTGCCCAAAAGTTCCAAAAGGCGTCTGAGTATTAAAAAATTTGAGTGCGATTAAAAAGTGGTAATTGCAATCAATATATAATGTGCGTAAGAATGAACAAAGTGTACATTGTGATGATGGCAAAGTGCTCAAATAAACCAAGCAACAACTTTCTTTACTTACATTTTATTTTATTGCAATAAAAGCGGACCTAAATTGCAACTCTAAATAATTTTCTTTGATGTTGTTTTATGGCAATTTCAGCTTGGCTCGGGCAAGCGTTAATTTCAAACCTTGCTCTAGAGGCAAAATAGCCACTTCCTAAATTTAAATTATTCCTAGATATTGGCTGTTCGGAATTAAATTATACTTCAATTAGTATAGGATAGGTCTAGTTTGGAATCAGGATTTAGACTTTGAATTAACAAGAAGAATTTCATTTGCAGTGTGGCCTCATGTACAGTGTGGAATCATTGTAGTTCAGAGTATGACAGTAACTGGTATATAATTTTCCCCACAAGCTAGTCAGTTGGGTTTTCCCTGTAATAATTAAGATGCAAACCCCACTGTACGGTAACCTGTAACAGCAATCAGGAAATGGTATTTTTAATCTTTTATTTTTTTACGTACTTGATACATGAGATAAAATTAGTTGTGAAATAGGCCTGTCGATAGATTAATTTTCATTGCTTTTCTACACTGTTGTATCTTTTTTCACATATGCAAGTACTGTATATATATCACAGTAGTTTTAAAAATGTGGTGTACCTGCTGTGTTCCAAACTCCAAAACTGGCTAAATCGTTCTAATAAATACCGGTAGCATAAATCTTAAGTAAAAAAAAAAAAAAGAAAACAAATCTAAAGATTTCCTTCAGATTTAACTTTTTGCCAAAAATGGATTAGAGCAATTATTCCCTAGTACTTAAAGGTGGTGAATCATCCAGCTAATTGCGGTGGCTTATAGCTAAAATTGAACTATAATTTTTGATATTTTTTGTCTTAATTTTGAGGCTGCAGTTGCAAAGATATTCAGCAAATGGAAAAAGATATCCCTCGAAAAAAGTTTTTAGTGGCTCTGAGTTTTGTTCATATCTCCAAAGCCACAGTTCTCTGACCTATTAGGCGTACTGTGGTTTTGGCGGGAAGAACAAAACTCGAGAGTCACTAAAAACTTTTTTCAGGGGATATCTTTTAGTATTTGTTGAATATCTTTGCAACTGCAGCCCCAAAATTAAAACAAAAAATATCAAAAATTATAGTTCAATTTTAACTATTCAGTATTGTAAACCACCAGAAATGGCTGGATGATTCACTGCCTTTAAATGTGAACTATTTCTTTGTGCAAAATTTGTGCCAAGCATTTTAATGAAGCAGACATTGAAACTATGGCTACCAGTTCTTGGAAAACAGGAGAAAGTGGAAAAAACCCATTGAGTTGAAAAAAGCTTGTTTGAAATATATGCAATTTTCAGTATTTTTACCAGTTGCAAAGTTTTTGTCAAAGAAAACACCAAAATGTTGCTGTATTAGGTGTACGGTATCAGGTATAGAAGATGCCAGAGTGGAATTGAATAGTAGATTTTAAGAATAGAATGGAAGACAATCTTCCATACTTCCATACCAATTCCATACTAGATTTCGCTCATGGCATTTTTTACTGTTTATGCAGAAAAAGATGTATATATGGATAGTGTTAACTAAACATATGTCAAAGTGTTTTGCAATTAATCATTTTTTGACATATTAATACCTATTAATTCAGTCTACTCTAGGGTAATTTGGTCATGAACATTGTGCAAACATTGCAGGCATTGCATCGTTAGATTATAGAATATGTTCATTGTCAGTGTTCCCTATAAGCGCAAAAAAGTGCGAAATTTTTTCCAGCATTTTTGCACTGAAATTTTACGAATTCCGGTGTTTTTTCTCCCGCCAAAAATTGTAGACAGCTGCGGTTCATGGCGCCTCACTCTTGTATGTCGCACAAAGCGTGAAGAAAAGTTGCAGAACTCAGACAAAGGACCTTTTTTTTTTTTTTAAGATCAACATAAAATCGGAGAAAACAGATGCCTCTGTCAGCACGATAACCTTTTTTTTTTTTGAGGTCACATTGAAACTGGACAAAAAGATAAGAAAATTTTCGGCATTTTCACATTCAGCATTGAGTTTAGAAAGTTCGCACTATTTCCAGCATTTCGCAGGAGGTGAAAACTTAGAGGGAACACTGTTCATTGCAATTGGCAGCTGCATTGATGCTGACTGGCGTATTTTTTGTTTTGAGAATGACAATTTGCCTAGTGCTGTCGCCAGAGCAAACAAAGTGAGGGGGCACTAGGATAGACTGAATTTTTGCACATTGAAACTGATCTTGTACGGCTGCAAATTTTGTACAATTTTTAAATTTTATAATCCTGTCTTAAACAGAGACATGTAAGTTTGGTAACGTTTCTTAGCTCCAATCATTCCCAGCTCGTAACCACTTAAAAAGTTTATCTGCAGCAGTGACTGCGACCTAAACAACCTTGAGGATGCTCTAAAGAAACAAAAACAGCTGGTCTTTTACAAAATAAAATACTGTAAACGATTTTATTGGTCTACATTTCAACTCTCTGACACACCCATTAACAGGCATGCAACCAAGATTTTGCTAAAAGACAGGGCTTTGAAGTTAAAGTTTTTCGTTTGGAAAATGCCTCGATTGGGTGGCGAGCTAAGGAAAGTGCTGCAACTCAATCATCTTGTATAAATGGGACTCTGGGGGCGAAGCCCCTGTCACTGGGAGATTTTTTAACTTTGAGAAAAAATAACTATTCCAACGCTGTTTGGATCACATTTTGCATGTTTTCAGAGCAATTTGAAAGAATTAAATTGCTGAGACTTAAAAGCCAGTGGAAAAACTATTGTCCAACCCATTCAGCCCTTATTTTACCTATATATGAATTCAAAAACACTTTTAAACGCTTGCATTTTAGGGTTAAAATTTTTAAGTGACTTGGCTAGAGAGGGGGGCTGAAGTCCTCTTTGTCCTTGTATTTGCTCCTCTGTATCCGTGAACACTTAGTGGCTTGTTGCTGGTTGTGCATCCCGACTGGTAGTTTGAGAAACATCGGTTTCAGGCTTAGAATACGATGCAAATGTTCATGGTTTTGAAATTATTATGACTAGCCTGATTACTTGAGGACCTATAATATTGGGTCTGCGACATCCTGACGCGACCGACCTGACGCAAGAAAATTCACTCCGCTATTCTTGAGGCCAGGTACATCCTGACGCCCTAACTCTAACCCTAACACTCTCCCTAACGTCAGGATGTCCATGGTGTCAGAATTCCCGGGTGAAAAGTCTCGCGTCAGGTCAGTCGCGTCAGGATGTCCTGCTTCGTAATATTAGGGTCACAGGTGTAAACTTTGGATATTTGGTGTTTTGAACTTGAACCATTAAATTTTTGGTGTTTAAAAACTTAAATATACAGTACTCATAATGTAGGTAACTTTAGTCAAGTAGGTAGGATTGAATGTTAATTTTCCTTTTTGTATCATTGTCGGTTTTCTTGTCAATATTTGATGTTCCAAAAAAAGTATTTTTAGTAAACCAAAATGGGGAGGCAAGGCCCCTTGTAGTGAAGCCACTGAATTTGCCAAGTGAAAAAACTTTTTCTTCAATCATAACAGAGATTTGTATTTACTTTTTTTTTGTCTTCGATTGAGCTTGATTCTTTGTTTTTTTTGTGTTTGAACTTTTTTTCCTAATTTTTGTAAAATGCGTTTTGCAGTTTGACTATGCCAAATTTCATAGTTGGTGTGAGTACAAACTTGCAATCATTAAACCCAGTCAACCTACAGTATTGTCTGTTGGTCTAGTGGGTGATATTTTCATGCTGAGTGAAATTTTATAGTATCTCATTGCAATAGTGCTTCAAATATGGGATGAGATGCATCATACCATACTGTCTACTTTTGCGAGCGACCACTCGCAAAGGTGCGCTTAACGTTGCAAATGTACAATGCACATTATGCATAGCTTCTGGTCTAAACTTACCTGGGTATGGAAGTATAGAATGGAGTATGGAAGAAAATTTTAGTTTGGAATGGAAGAAAATTGCCAGTTTGGAATATGGAAAAATCATCTTCCATTCCATACCATGCCCTGCTTATATCATCACACTACATGCTACCGCAAAGCAAAATGAAAAATGTTGAATCATAAAGGAATGGTGGGCTGGAAGTGGCACAATGCATTGTCACAAAAATACCTTATTTTGTATTATCTACAGTAGTTAGTATTCAGTTACTTTTTGTCAAATTTGACAGCATTTTTGGATTTCTTGGCTCTGAAAACATATAAATTGACACTTTGTTCAGTAAAATTGGTCAAAAAAATGAGGTTTACGACCACTTAAATGTTTGTAAGTATGTGTGCTAGCACCACTAGTGGCAAATATGCAAAATTTTAATTGTTAATAACTGCAAAACCAAAGATGATAAAAAAATTATTTCTGTTACATTGTGATTCACTGGCAAAAAACTTTAAATTATGTAAATATGAACAATTTTTAAAATTTGGTGGTGTACAACATTTGATGAATTGTAATGGAATGACCCCATTACATAGCAATAGCATTCACGTTGGGTTAGATTTGGGTCAGAATCAATAAAAAACTAAATTTAAATTTTCAGTAAATAGATGGAATAATTCTTCCAAGCCTTCCTAATTTTAATCCAACTATTTCAAAAGTTTTTTTCTCCACTACAGCTTTTTAGTGCCTATCTATCTGAAACTCGACATTAGGGCGCAGGACATAAGGGTGCAGAGATGTAAATCTGCAATCTGCTGTAACATTTTCATGCTTGCATGTCTTCAGCATAGTGAGAAATGGAAAGATTTGATTTTGCTTTGCAGCAGGACGAAAGACTAATTATAATTGTGTGCTTAACTGATTAAATACAACCCTGTTTGAAAACAGGTAAATGATTGCATGTGAAAACAACCGCTGCTGACGTGGTTACGTAAAGCAAATAAATGTATTAAAAATAATTCTTTTTTAATGTTTGTTCAAGATTAGAGCATGGCGACCTAAAAACAGTTTAAGGGTAGTGCTTTGTGTGATAATTGAGAACTGAAGACAGGAAGCAAATTGAAAAACTTTCAAAACTTTATTTTCAAAAATAAATAAAATATGCATTAATCAAGTTCGTTTCTTTGATTACATAATTACTTCCGACAGTCCAAAGCATGAGAATGTTAACGCTGATTGCAGATTTACGTCTCTGCACTCTCATGTGCCTGTGCTTGTATGTCCTTACGCCCTTAAGTCCCTGTGCTCTTATATATCTGCACTCTTATGTCCTGCGCCCTTCTGTCTGCACCCTTATGTCGTAGATCGCTATCTATGTTGGTTTAGCTTAAGCAGTTAAGAACGATATTTAAAAGAACTGTAGGAGTGCAGTAGGTTTTAAATTGGAAAATCAAAACCTACAACAGTTATGTGTGCATACCATTGTCGGATCGGGCCTTCAATTTTAAATAGTGATTTAGCCAAGCTTGGTGATGAATGCAATCGAATGTTAAAAAGTGGAGCTGATTACTTGCATCTTGATGTTATGGATGGACATTTTGTACCCAATTTAACCTTTGGACACCCAGTAGTTGAATGTATTAGGTAGGTCTATTGTCTATGCATAATTTTATGGTACATGCTAGTGTAGCAGTAACCAGCAACACTTCTGCAAGAGATACTATCTAGTTTGTTGTATGTATAGAACTAAAACCAAGCTTACAATCATTGAACAAAATTATAAGTGTATTTGCAAGAACTAAAAACACTGAGAATAAATAGCAAAAAGTTATTTGCTAATATAAAAATTTTGGATTTGACGAAAGTTTGCAACTTAAGTGAATATGCTTTTCATTAGAAACTCTGAACTGCTACTTTTCATTTGGCACATACTGGACTTAAATTGTTGCAAGGAGACTTCTTTGGATCAGAGATTGCCATTTTAGATTATCTGATTATATACTGTAATTTGATGTTGCTTGAACGACCTAATTTATCCTGTGTATAAATCTTTTTTGATCAATTAATTAGATTTTGTTTTTTTCCAGATTTACGTTAAATAAAGAACACAACAAGCAATCAGTATTTTGATAGATATAAGAGTTAAGCTATGTCAGAAAGCTGGAAAGTGATCTGCTGGTCTTTTGAGTCTAGCATCCATCTGTCTTGTGTTAGCCAGATGTACAGTAGCAGTTATTAAACAGCCAGCAATAACAAAAGTACCGGTATCTTGTGGAGTGTGGACCTATTATTTGTGACCATGATTTTTCTTGGCTTTAATTTAGAAAAACCGTTGGAAACTCACCTCTATGTGAAGTACATATGATGGTGCAGGAACCAGAAAAATGGGTGAAGCCAATGTCAGATGCAGGAGCAAATATTTACACTTTTCACATTGAGGCTTCTGAGAATCCTCAACAGCTAATAAAAGAGGTAGGAATAAGGATTAATTGAAATAGAATTATATACCGTACCACATTTTTGATTCAATGGCAAACAAATTGTTTTGTATAGCTAATGTGCAATTTGTACAATGTTAACATAAAAATGTTGTTCCACATTGTAACTTTGCTGTCTAATTTGCTGAATAAAAAGTTCTTGGTGGTCTAGAAACAACATATTACACTACATTTTCAATCAAACTGAGAACACTACCGAAGAGTTCCGCCTGAAAAGCTTCTGGACCCAGTCTACTCTGGATGTAACTGTTAAATTGTGATTTGGTATGTTTGTCGCCTGACTTACCAGCATACAAACTGCCATTTGTTTGGTTAAAATAAACCAAGGATTTGTTCATACGCTCTCGGTTTTATTCCCACTGCCCAGTGTAGTTCGAGCCTAATTTCTTTGCTGAAAACCTAATTCGAAATCTGCATTATCTCAAAATAGGTAAAGAAAAAATTTGCTGCATAATGATAGTAAGTTATTTCAATTTATCTTTGCAGTTCACCAACCGGTGTCAATGCATTTAACTAAAGCTACACTTAGGGTCGGATGCACCAACTTTGGTTAACTTAACCGCCGGTTAGCGTTAACCACCGGTTAGGTAACCGCGAGTTAACTTAACCACAAATCCATATGCACCAACAGAATTTCGTGTCTGGTTAGGTAACCAAAAGTTAACCAAGCAAACTGCGGTTAACCACAGGTTAACTATTGTGACTCAGCAAAAACATCATTTTCCGGCAAGTTTAAACTAATTCTTTGATTGAAAAAGAGTGGAATGAAGCAAAAATTGCGATGATTGGCTATTTAGAATACAATTTTTTAGATGGAAACATCGTTTGGGGAAGATTAGCGTACTTTTCGCAGCGTTTCTTCTCAAGAAAAGATTGAAGGTCTGATTTGCACTTTAGGCCTAGTACTGACAGGTGCTAAACAGAACCAACCGTTTACATAAAAAATCAGTGAAAATAAAAAGGATTCGACTTAGGATTCGGACTTAAAAAGGATTCGACTTAGCACCCAACTCTAAACCTAACCTAAACTCTAGCCCTAAACTAATGTTAATCCTAACCCAAACCCTAACGAAAACTAAAAAAAGGACCAGTAAATGAGCAAATAAGCGCTCACTCTCTGCACTCTTAAGGCGGGTTCACACAGAAGCCGTCAACGTTTACGTCACCGTTCTACCGTTATTTGGCGGTGACGGTAACCTGAACGTGAGAGGTTCACACTGATCCGTCACCGTTACGTATTACGAAGAACCTGTAACTGGTTGTAATGCTTGCATAGCAGTTTTGTTAATAAACCAATAGGCCTATCAAGTTTGGGTTTTGTAATCAGTAATCACTATACCATCAAACTATGCTTAAATTGAGAGCTACTGATAATATGTGCAGGCTATTTAATGCACTTTATCCTGTGGGGTTAACTTGCTGGTTTTGAAGTGCTTGCCAAAATCATCAACAAACATTTATCAAGTATCAGTGATAATTGTGGAAACAAGTGATGAGTTTTAACTTTAGTTTTACTTAGTTGTACAGTGGTACTGCTCAAGTAATTTTTTTCATGGTACTGCTGCTGGGTTAAAAAACTGCTGAGATTTTTTGTAGAGTTACAACTTAAATATTCGTTGAATTTCTATTAAATAATTAAATTTCTTTAACAGTCAAATACTGATATGATCACAGATTTTAAGTCTATTTTGCAAAAGTAAAAAAGTGATTAGTTAGTGATTGCATTTAGAGTACAGGGTGGGCCAAAACTAGGTATACAGCAATCACAATATCATAGATGGGCAAGTTAATGCAAAACGTTAGCTTCGTTAACTACTAGTCCGTTAACAAACTTCACACCTCCGTTAACGTTAATCCGTTATTTTTAGCTTTAATTAACGGAAGTTAATAAAGTCCGTTAATCCGTTAACATTTTGCGTGTAATTTACATTTCGTTTTATTCACTCGCTTCTAGAACACGTATTGACGCTGTTGAGCTGATTGTAAGGAAATATTTATTGCTATGGTGGTCTTTTTGTGTTTTGAAAGTTACATGCTACAGTCTAATCTAATTTCAAGATAAAAATAAGTTCAAATACACTAACGAAGCTGCAAGATATTAACGATAAAAACCTTAATGGAAGTTAACAGAAGTTAACAAAAGTTACTTTAGTCCGTTAACAGCACTTAACGGAAGTTAATTTAGTCCGTTAGCATGAAAAAACTTTTTAACGGATTAACAATTAACGGACTTGTGCCCACCTATGCACAAGATAAATACTTTAAATTTCTTTCTACTTCTGATAAGCAGCACATTCCAAAAGACTTCGCATTACTTGCTCAGCACTAGAACTGTAATATGACTTAAAATCAAGTAAAAACCGTAAAGGAAAAAAAATTTTGAAGCACTTTTGAGTGATGCTGTATACCTACTTATGGCCCACCCTGTATATCATTTAAATTAGATTTGCATGAACAATTCTAAGGTGGTGTAGAACTTAAATTTAAATTTACTGTAAGCATTATGATAGGAATTCAAATAGCCTAATCACTAGATTTTGTTTTTCAGAAATAATCTGTAGATCAGATATAGGTTGGTACGGTACTGAAGTGGAATTTGAATTTGGCAGATTTGGTTGGTCAATCAGTAGGCTTACTGCAATAGTGAGTAATGTAAGAAGAAGACTTTAAAAAGCTGAGAGTACTGACAGAAATTACTTTAAAAACTGAAAAGCACTGGTAAAACCTGCAGAACTAGAAGTTTATATACTCAAAATTGCGGTAAATCAGTGTTTGAGTTTTTTGAAATGTTTCAACTCTCAATATCTGATGTGATTGCAATTTTTGACTAACATCGATAACAACAGTTAGCAGGTCAGAAAGTGAGGAAAAGATATCTAATGCAGCACATACAGTTTATTACCGCATTTATTATCAGAAATCGTTATCGCGCAATCAAATCGAAAAGTGCTATTACAGTATGTGTACGCTTAAAGAAGTCTATTTTTTTGTGCGCTACCGTATCGCGAATTGTTTCAGTAACCGATATCATACACTTGTTATCTGTCATATGGCATACTACTAGTACTAGAACATACAGAATCATAAGTGCAGCAGCACAAAAACCCAACCCAAACCCATGCGGTCCAGGCTCAGTGTATGTGTGCACTGTCAGAAATCGATCTCGCGTAATCAGCATCTGTTATATTGCGAAGTGATGCTCTACTGTACTGGTAGGCTATCACAAACTGGTACAGCACTAGCATATGCGTGAAGTGTAGCGACAATTGAACTGTACGGAAACTATCACTACTCAACTATTGATTTGTACAGTACTGTACCAGTGTACAGTATGTTTTCTCCACTCCAATTTGATTGTATGGTACTGGTTCGTTGATTTTCTAAAGTAGCTATAACCCCAAACCACATTAAGCTTAAAACAAATAAAGCTCAATGCAATTCAAAACCACAGCCAACTTTGTATGTGCATTGTACCAACACTGTGTTAGTAAACCAGCTATTTTTTTGGCATCTAGTGATCCACTGCTAAGAATACAAGACGATTCTAACATTATACAATTTCATTTCAGTGACTGTTCAGCGTGCACACAAAACAAACTGCAGAATATACAGATACAACAACTACCAGTAGCCTCTACCTGACTATTATTAAATCAACAAATAGATAGGCTTATGAGTTCCTAAAAATAAACAAAAGTTAAGATTCTATGGTATTGGTAGCTAAGCAATCACTGGTCAGTATTTATATGCATCATGGCAATAATCATGACCACAGACCAGTATCATCATCATATTTATTTATTTACCAAGTGACGTCATATCACAAGAAAAAACTGCAACTTTCTCTAGGTCTATCACCAAAGCATCGAAATATGCAATTCCTTTAAAACCAACATACAAACTTGCAGAGTCAAAGCGATATTTAGTCACTTGGTGAGGAGACAGCGAAGGACCGAAAGGTCATCTAAGTCTACTGCCACCTCACCAAGTTAAGGTTAAAAAAGCAGCTTCTAGATTTTCTCAGTCTGCTACTTTCTATGATAAAAAATTTTATGCAAAATTAAAACAAAGAGTTGCAGAGATATGTACACTTTGTACAGTGTATACACAAAACTCACAGTCAACATGTAAAGAAAATGCAAGGCAACATTAGAATTGTTCTAACTCTAAGCATAGGCCTACTAAAAAAAAAAAAATACTGTAACTACAGATTGGATAGAAAATAAAATCAATAAACTTCATAATGCATATTTATGTTTTATAGAATTTAAAGTGGGCAATTGGAGAGAAAAAAAAACCCTCCTTGCTTTGTTTTGTATTGTTTGCCAATCTGTCATTAGTAGGTACTGGTACAATTTCCAATACCAGTATATATCAACCTTAGTCAGTTTCTGCAAAATTACTTATAGTTTCGGTATTGGTACAAAGTACCGGTGCACTACGGTATATGATCATGACTAGGCCTATTGATGATACAGCGTCCAAAATGGTCAAAAGTGGCCACTTTATTTAAAGGCAGTGGCTATTTTGCTTCTAGAGGCAAAATAGCCCCATGTTATTTTGCAATTTGGAGGCAAAATAGTCCTAACGGCTATTTTGCCGCAAATGCCAAATTAGCCCTAAGCCTCATGCTAACCCTAACCCAAAGTCTAACTCTAATCCTAACCCTAATCCCAACCCTAGCCCTAACCCTAACTCAAATAGTTTATAATTTCAGCTTTCACTGCCATAAACCAATCACTGCCATAAACCTCTGACTCTGCTAGCACTTAACCAGTGGTTAACCCACCTTACTGCGGCGGTTAAATTTTTGGTTAAAGTTGCGGAGTTAACCATCCGGTTAACGTTGGAGCATAAGAAATTTTTCTTAACCGATGGTTAACCTGTCGGTTAAGTTAACTCTTGGTTAACTAGCGTTGGTGCATTCGACCCTTAACCTAACAAAATGACGAATTTTCTTTTCATCAGATTCAAAACACTGGAATGAAAGCAGGTTGTGCAGTGAAGCCCGGCACTCCTGTTAAACAGCTCATTGATTTGCTCCATACTCAAATGGCTGATGTTGTTTTGGTGATGACTGTGGAGCCTGGATTTGGCGGCCAATCGTTCATGCAACCAATGATGGACAAAGTAAATTCATTTGTGTAATCGCTATTTTTCAAATTGATGAAGTTGAACAATGTGCACTTAAAGTAGGTTATTTATTTGGTTACAGCTAATAAGTTTAGATTAATTGGATGATCCATTGGGCATTATTTAACATCTTTTTTTATATCATTTTTTGAAATCTTGAACTGGTAACTGAACAGGTGATCGAGTGGTAATGCTTTTGTCTCTGGAGTGGGAGATTTGAGGTTCAAATATTAACTAATCAAATCGGACACATTATTGCCAACAGCTTTCCACAGCTAAGACGATAGGCTTTGTAGACTTGTTACATTCTTTGACATAACACGTGTAACCTACTATGAAAGATTTAATTCGAAATCTTGAATTGGCCTGATATGATTAGCTTTCTCTTCCCAAAATTTGTTTATTGCGAGTGCTTTTATTGCAAGTCTATATAAAACATAACTGTTTAGAAGTTAGATGATTGCAATGAGGAAGCGCTAAATTTGAATTGTTAGGTACGAGAATTGCGAAGAGCTTATCCTTCACTTGACATAGGCGTTGATGGTGGTGTGGGTCCTAAAACGATCAAATATTGTGCTGAAGCAGGTATCTGATATTTAATGTTCTTGAAATTTTCTCATCATCTAAAAACTACCGGTAGGTACTGTTTTGAAAAAACAAAAAGTCTGGTCAACTAAATTCTAAATAATTAAAATTTTAATGTTTATACCGTTATCGCAGAATTCAAAACCAGTCAATAAATGGATTCAAAAAAGGCTCTTGAAACTGGCATCCAACTGTTGAAAAGTTTGCAATAGGAAATCTTTAGTCAGTGCTTGGACTTGGCTGCTCAAGCCAATCCTAACTTGACTATTGATTTGTTTATCAAAATTTTTAAAGTACCGTAGCAATGTATGCTCAGGTTAGAGTGATTGCTCATTTCATGGTTTTGCCTGGCACTTAGTTAGCCCTAATTGAAGCTCAGTTAGTAGAAACAAATAATTAATATGTTTTTTTTTTATCTTAGTATTAAGCATGATTGCTGGTGGCATGAACTGACGAATACGTTGTACCGAAAATCTGGTTGTTTTTAAACTAGTTTTGTGCGATTACTGAGTCAACTCTTTTTCGAGTGTCCTCTCTTTCTTAACCTCTGCAAAGATCTGTTTGTGGTTCTTCGCTCTTAGTCTTTGACCTTAGGTTGTAGCTACATTGTTGGGCCCCCCGCAGTTTTTCCGTGCACCCATCTCTCGAAAGGGATCGAGTAATCCCACTCTCATCACTTGCTAAACATAGATATTGCCTCTGTTGTGGTGAAATGCATCTTAAAAAAAGTAGTCATGCACTGTTTGCTAAATTTTTCTTATTTAGGAGCCAATATGATTGTGTCGGGATCCGCAATAATGCGAAGTAACGATCCGGCAAAAGTCATTCACGACCTTCGATCTGCTGTAGATGATGCAATAAAGAAAGGGATTACACCAAGCGTCTGAATTTTTAATCGAGTTTCCTGCATTTTTGCAATATTTTCGTCATTATTTAAGTTTTTTTTTTTGCTGCTTCAAGCTATCAGCATCAATATGTTGTCTGTTTTTTTCTCTTATATGTCATATGAACCAACCAACATTACAAAGTCCAACAATCAATTGTGAATTGAAAGTGTTGGGATCAAGCTAATAACAAACTTAAGCTGACCCTTGTTCATGCTTTTTGCCCCAAAAATGTGTTTGACAATCTTGAAATTTGTGATGTGGAAATTTGTTACGAATGGTTACTTTTACAGAATTTTTACTTTAAGTTAAGTGAACTACAGCAAAAAAATTGTTTAACAAAATATGATCCTCGTACATAACTCTATTTTTAAGAAACGCTTTAACAGTTAATAATTACCCAAACTATTTTCAATTTTCTTCAAAAAGAGTATTAATCTACTCGAATAATCACTCTTAATCAATTATTCATTTAGTCATTCTATTTGAATAAGATGGAAACTAATTCAACTTTTCAATCCTAACGTTTCTTTGAAATAGAATATTGTGTTCAAAATATTCTCGGCAATTGTTTTTTTTTTTTTTTTCGGATCAAAATCTGCTTTGCGAATATCTGAAGCTAAAAATTTGTGTATTTGAACATTGAAGTGAAATTGATATAGCTTGGTTTCAAGTACTTGCTAGCAAACTTTTTTGATTATTGTCATTACTTAACTCCATCAATTCGTATATATTGGCTTCGATCTATGCACTGCCTCATTTTCAGTTTTATCTGTGTTGCACACTAGTTGGTGGTTGTGTTTTGCTGTAGAATTTGCCTGTGGTGGCACCGAACGGATTGCCAGTCAAGTAAATTGATTTTAGGAGTAAGTGCCTTCGGTCCTTTACGACAGTTGTCACTCAACCTGTAAAAGAAGTAGAGTGTTTAAAATACAGTACCACCATAGGGGGTTCTGCAGTGCTTGACTTTCTATGCAATTATTTTATTTTTTTGTATTTAGTTTGTGTTCTATACGATTATACTGAGCAAATAATTTGAAAAAAATCATTCATTAAGCTAGGTCGCTTGTCACGAGTTTATTGTAATATCGCATCACAGGAAAAATTAGTTGGTGGTACCCTCTGCCGACAAAAAGAATTCGTGTTGTTTAGCTTGAAGACTGTACGCTAATGACGCTCTCTCATTGGTCTTCTTCCAGCCAATCATGGCTCTGCCTTTTTGTATAAATAGCCCTTCTTTTTCCTGCGCTCTCCATGCTGACGATTCTTCTTGACAAGTGTCAGTCAACGAAATTGTCACGAAAATCATCAAAGAAAAAAAATGAACATACTGATTGCAGGAGAAATGTTTGTGACATTGCTCTTATTATATATAATCGGCATTTGAATGCTGTTTAGTGTTTAATTGGATATTTATTTTGTACTTGTACCAAATTTTACTGTGTGCATGCTTATCACTATTCAGAAACAAGTATTTTTAGTTTCGTAGTTACAAAATATTAATTAGAAGGCTATGGAAATTCTGAAGCAGGACATCTGAACTCTATCGACTTAATTCCATTAAGTTTTCATAGATTGCAAAAGCTTGTAAGATTGCTTTTAGGTTGTTTAACAGGTAGCACTAGAAGAGCTTAAAAAATCGTAACTTCTATTGAAATGTTTGAATGGGCGATTACGTCTGAAGTTGTGCAGATTTGAAATGCTGTTACCATTTTCTCCAAATTTGAGTTTTTCTATGGCCTTCTGCTTTAAGGTATCACATCTAAATTTAAGGTTTCCCCTGTAAAAATTTTGTCAATGTTGCCATTGAAAAACTACACTTGTAAAAATTGCTGGTCTATTTTTCTCTTAAAAGATCAGAAAAATTGCAGTTCAAATCTAAGACTTTAAGATTATGTTAGTATTGCCAAAATAAAGATTGCTATAACGATTAATTCTAGACGCGTTTTGGTTTAGCTTGAAGCATCTTGAGTAGACTCGACTACTTCATGTAGCTATATTTTGGCAATCTATAGTTCTATTTTGATACTTGTTTTTGATCTCGGATTAAGCAAAAATTTCGACCGTTTTGCCACTTCAGTGCTATATTAGTGTTGCCAGATAAAAAACCGTGAACGTGAACTGCAGAGTTTCGGCCGAACCGTGAACTGCAGATCTGCTTTCCTTTTCAAAAAATCAATTTTTAGGCTCTGGCTCATTGCCATTAGTTTCGATGCTTTGTTTTAGCTGCTCCTGCAAATTGCATAAAACGTAAGGTATTTTGTGTAATGTGTTTCCTGCTGAATATCAGCTGCTCATTATTCTCTCATCTTGGCTCGAATTAAGTTTTGCTTGCTTGTTTTGTTTGAATATATCGTACTAGAAACGAATTCAGACTTCGACTACACTCTTATCTATTTGAATTCTTTGCGAGTGCTCAAACTTGTATTGCGAAGTGCCTCACTGTCTTATCAAATTTTTGGTTAATATGCTAGAGTACTCGTCGAAAAACAAAACGAGATTTTTCTGCATCATTTGATCCACTGCAGAATTAAAAAAGTCGATTTGTACATTTAAAAAACGAATTTTAGTACTCGTCGCAAAAACAAAAAAACAAAACGAGATTTTTCTGAATCATTTGATTCACTGCAGAATTTAAAAAGTCGATTTGTACATTTAAAAAACGAATTTTATAAACGGTAAATTTTAAATTGTTGTGACGTAGATCATCTTTGAGAGCTAATTAGCTATGCATTTTGCACTGTGAACTGGTCCACGACAACTGACCGCCAACTAACCCTAATGTTGGCTGTCAATTGGTTCGCTGTATAACTAAGAGTGTCCGAAGTCTGCCACAAAGTTTAATCTAGCCCGCACCCAGTTTTTACTTCTTTACCGACCGAAAATACTTTGCAGTTACATTAAGGAATTAGCCCAAATAACTTTTTTCAATCAAAAATGCCCGGAAAATATACTAAAGACCTTTTTGCTGAACTTATTTATACATCGACCTGTGGTTTTAATCTGATGTGTTGGCTCAAGTTTTATTTGGCGCTCCATCAAAAAAAGAAAAGTTTAGACACCCCTGAACCCGGTTGTTTGTAAAAAAAAGTTTACTCGTCAACAAGCGTTATGTTCGTTTCGTTACGGTGTTGCTCATAACATCACGATTTAGCAGACTCTACATTATTTTGCTTTTAAACTGCGCAATGGCTTGAGAGATAATTTATTTTTGCGATACTAGAAAGAGAATTTTCGTTCCAATGAGAATATGCGCAGATGGAAGAACATTGAAAATAAAATAACGTTTTACATGCTGAATTGCTAATGCTTCGTTATATTTAGGTGTTTATTAAACTGCACGATATGGAAAAATTGATGTGTGATGTGTAAATGATTCTGAACGTTGTGAGGGAAGAAACGTTGAATTGATCTTGCAAAAGATTGCTTCCATTGTAATTCACGATGCGAGTCGGCGTAGAGATGATGAATATAAAATCGTTCGTTAACACGTAAGATTTTTTTTTATTGCTCCGCATCTCTTGTTAGTTTCTGAGCTCAAGATTGGTCCAATTGTCCAACACATATCTGGGTCTTCTGCCACCTTCTCGATCTCGTAATTCCCATGTTTCGATATTTAAGTCCACTCTGAGATTATGCTGGAACCTTGCCGTGGTAAACGCGTCTCAGCGCGTCTAGAACCTTACCGTGGTAAAGAGTTCCAAAAACCTGGCAAAAGATTCAATATGTTAATTGGAAGACTTGAATTTTTTGACTTGCTCCGTACGCGACGATTAAACCAGAAAGAAGAATATAATAAGGGCGTTTTCCTGTTTTCAACGCGAAGTTTTTGTGACAGCTTTCCTAAAGCATGCTACTTACTATTTTTTCCCCTGAATATTAAATTTTCTCGAACCATTCGCACGAATTTTAAACGAAAAGGAGAAATAATTAGGGTGCTATTGATTGAGTCGATTCGCGGGAACCGGTTCCTAAGTTTAGAGAACCATTCGTTAAAAGTTATTTGCGTAGGTATCTTGCACTTTTGGTTCGAACAAATCGGTTGCTAAGTTCAGAGAACCGGTTTCTGCAAAATTTGAATAGCATCACTGGGAATAATGCAATTCGACTGTGTTCTGGCATGCGATTACTCTGCTTGGTCTTGTTTGCTTCGCTCAAGGAGCGACCGACTCAAAGTAGAGGGAGGGCATTTTTGAAGTTCTTTTTCTCCAGAGTATGGGGATTTCAAGCAATGACAAAATATTTTCAATCTCATATCCAATTCTAACAAAAAACATTTCACTAGCTTTAACCATTTTTTTGGGAGCATTGTGAAGGCTTTGAATCGTCCCTTTTATTGTTGAACCTCGATTAGGGTAAATGTGAAAACCAATTTTTCTAATGTTTGGTTTTACTTGACTCGGAATCGAACTCTAGTCAGCCGCTTTAGTTACAGACGCTCTATCCACTGATTGTCATTTATCACCTGAATAACTATTAATCGTAACAAAAAACATTCCACTTGCTTAAGCCGTACAAAGAAAAATCAATTAGTTTTGAGGTGGTTTCCAGGAGGTGGCACTAAGAAATCTTGAGTTTAGCTGTACATTTCGGTGTTCAACCGTTTATAAGCAAACCACCCCATAAACCTGGTAGATAAATTGAAGTGGAGACAAAAAATAAAAAAGATTCAGGTAAAATCCTTGGTCGAAAATAAAGTTAGTGTAAGTATTAAGTAGGCCTACATGAGAAAAGCGTATGTGCTAAAATAATTTTTTTATTAATGAAGTTATTACTTGGGCTGGTAGCACAATCTCATGTTAAAGCAGTAGCGTAGCGTAGCCCCCATTGGCCTGCCGACCAAAAATGCAGAACAAGGAAAATACCACGTTTTTACACTTCTGAGACTGTCTTTTGCACTGGAATAGATTCAAAAAATGATTTAAAAGCATATTTTGAAATGATTCGTTAGTGGGTGAGGGGCTAATTGTCAAAAAATAAAACTCGTAAATCAGAAAAAACCTTTGAAAAATGGTCAAAAATTGGTATTCAAATGTGATCGCTTATTGAAAAATGCTTAACATAGGTTTATCAAAAAATATATAAGCTTAGGAATAGAGGGGGGAAAGGCTGTTCACTATTAGTTAATTACCGATCACTTCTCTCAAACTTCCTTCCATTAGCCCCCTAATCATATCTTTTTCTAGAAAATAAAGACGAAATAGAACGTTCCTTAAGAGTTTTATTGAACTACCGGTATAGGATTTGATGATTCACAATACCAAGTGGATTGAAAATTGTAGCAATAGTTACCTCCCAAATAACCAATTTAAGCAATTAGTATAATCATGTTTTTGCACTGCTAATTTCTCTGCCACATTTTAATAGTACTAATTTTTATCAGAATAGGCCTAAAATTAAGTTATTTTTACCAAAAAAATTCAAAATTTTAAACGCTGTGGGCTCAGCGTTGCCAAGAGTCCCTTGCCTCCGGCGACTGGTGGCTTCGCCCCCAGATCTGCCTCGGGTCTAAGGTAGAGCCAGGGGACCGTACCCCCCTAATGACTGCTTGTGCCCCCCATTTTGATTTGCTCAGGATACGTTTTTGGAACATCACCTAACGACAAGAGAACAGACAATAATGAAAAAAAGAATAATAACGTTCAAACATAATTCTCGTTCAAAATTTTCTCGATTCTTTGCAAAACTGCTGGCAACCACCTTCTGTGCATAAATGTGACGCAATAATCCTTCTTATTAGCACGTCTTTACGGATGTGTCGCGAAATAGAGATGTAAGCCAACAGAATTGTTACCGGTACCGGTACTTCGTTGCTGATTATGACCTGAAGCAATACGTGAAAAAAAATTTTTAAAAGAAAAAAAATGTTTTTTTAGAGCACACTCAAGATTTTTGAAGTCGCAGTCTGTGGCGCAACCAGGGGCGAGGAGCTAAGGGGGCTTCAGCCCCCTTTAGCTAAGTCATTTAGAAGATTTAACCCCAAAATACAAGCGTTTAAACATGTTTTGGACTTGACCTGACGTATAAGGGGGGCAGAAGGGGTTAGGCAATTTAATTCCTTCAATGACTTCTGAATTTTAGCACTTTACTGTAGTTAGTAATATGGCTTCAAAAACGTCCGAAATGTGACTGGAATGGCGTTAAAATTGCTAGTTTTGCCGCAAAATCACAAAAATCGCCCAGCGTCTAGAGGCTCTGCCCACTCAGGCCCCCTCTGTGATACGCTTAAGTTGCATCAGTTCGTTTGGCATGGGCATCGGCAAGGGGGGCAGGAGGGTGCATTCACGCACTCTCTCTTAAACCTCCCATATTTCAAAAATTCTTCCATTTTTAGTAGTTGTAGTTAATACTTGCTCTATTTTTATTGGCCCCCCCCTGAAAAATTTTTTGCCGCCGCCTATGAGCACGGGGCCTAAATTACACATTTTTGGTGCAAAAAAATTTTACCTTCGGTTCAAGCCCCCTCCCTCTTAGCAAAATTCTGGTTGCGCTTCTAGCGCATTCACTGCTGCAGACAGATTTTTCAAGCGATTATTGATGGATTGCGGCTTCGTCATAGCTTTTTCCCACCAAAACGATTGGCCGTCAAAATGCCATTACAAAGCATTGGACGTTATCGTAAATGAATGATTAGATCTTTCAGTACGCATATTTAAAGCATTTGATTGTCAAATAAGAACATTTTGTGCACGCCCTAGCCTTAGCTGAAAGTTTTCAGTAGCAATTTAAGCAGCTTACGCAACTCAGCGCCTCAGTAGGTCTAGAAAGTTACGCCTTTTGTGAAATCTCATCGTCCATTGTGCCCGCTATTGTCCATTTTGACGTTTTTAGGTTTGGTTAACCCCGTAAATTCGGCTATACCTCAAATACATTAATTTTTTTGCCGCAGCAATACCTCGTGCTGCAGATTTACGTTTAATTTAGGCTTTATTCCTGAATAATATTTTACACCACTTCTTTAATTCGAAGTCGTTATGATTTCCCAGGAGTCGACCACGAAGGAAGTCGTTATGATTTCCCAGGAGTCGACCACGAAGGACGTCAAACTTGTCGATTTAACTTAGATGTTACAAAAAGTAAACTGATTTAGAACCTGAAAATACGCCCTATATCTTCACTGTTAATGTTTTTGCATGCATTTACATAGCGCCGATCTGCAGTTTTGACGTCCAGCGGTTTGGCTTAGAAGCGCGATAACGTCACGGATACGAAACGAGCTGAGAAACGCTGGCGGCCTAATTCGCCTTTTTTTCAGACATGAATGCAAAATTGTTGGAATAGCGCATAATTTGTAGCCGTAGAATATTAGTTTTTATATGCAAAAGTTCAGTTTATTTTAGTGCCCCCCCCCCACTTTCGGCTAGTGTACTCTCACTTCGATTGCTCTGGGGACGGCACTGGTCTTAATCCAACCTCGCCTAATATTTTATGTTTGATTTTTTAATTTTTTCAAATAATAAAAAAAGTGATTTACCATTTTTAAAAGACGTTTTAAAGTAGGATTTTAAGAATCTAGAGAAAATTTGCTGTTCTGGATGGGAAATTTTGAAAAATTAGAGAAAATTTATGTCATTATTACATATTAGTTCAAAACTTGCACGTTTTTTGTTGCTGGTGAATTTGCACTGCCGTTTATGTGCATTAAGCATGATGTACCGTACGCACAGCTTTGCGTAATTACGTAAGATTTCGTACACTTACTATTTGCACTTAGCACTGCAGTGGCAAATTTTGATGAAAATAGGAAATAAATCTTGGCGTTAATCATCGCATTAGCAACGAAACTAGATATTATAAATAAATTGCATGTAATGTTTAAAATTAGTTGAAAGACACGCAGAAGCTATATTTCGATTTGTATCGTTGAAACAGTTTCATATGCTGATTTTGGGACATACAGTAGTTTTGTTAGATTATCTTGAGTGCTGAGAGTTGCCATTTTTAGTTTAAAATTGTTAAATTGTGTCTAGTTTATAGTCTATGCAAAACAGTGTGGTTTATTACGTTTTTGAAACTTGGTTCTCTAAAAAAGCTTAAAGGAAAAAAAATTAAAAAAAAAGCAACATCAAGCTTTAGAAATACTGTAAATAAAAAATTGATACGAAACTTACGTAGTGCCTACGCAAAAGCAGATAGACCCGGTTTTTAGATGTTTTGTTTTTTCGCAGCTGCATGCGTAGTCAGGATTTTGTAAGGAATTCATAGCAATTACTAATTAAAACATATTATAATCATAACATTGTGCATGTCACGTCGAAGAATTAAAGATTTAAATATATAAAACCCTTCACACTGCTTCACCCGTAATCGGGATCATCAGGGGCGTCTGCCAAAAGTAACACAAATTTTAAAATCTTAAATTAAAACCATAGACTTTGGCAGAGACCCCTTATGACCCCGATTATGGGTGAAACAGTCCGTAGAATTCTAATGTTTAAATCTTTAATTTCAGATTTCACACATGAGGTGTACTTTGTTTTGATATCCGTTCTGGCCAACGTTGTCGAACACGTTTTTAAATCAGTTGAACTCTAACTCTTCTCATTGTTATTACTAATTATTATGGCTTCAATTATTTTGCAAATTAATCAAAGGTAAGAAAACACGACATAAACTATCAGTACATATTAAAAATAAGCATTAATAAACACTGAGCACTTTAAACGGTAATGCTGTGCTTTATTTAGGTTTATGGAAGCAAAACATGTTTTAAATGCCGTAGATATTTTTATTGAGGGTGCTACACGCACGTGTGCAAATTAAGCACTCTGGTAATGTGCTCGAAGTAGTATCTACAAAGGGAGATATCCAATGAACATTGTCCATGTACGGACAAGGTATGGGCAGTTGGAATAGAGCTATGTAGACTAGCACAGTTTTGCTAAATTAAGTTAATAGTTAAGTTTGTAAATAATAAATTATTAACTTATTTCAATTTTGGAGCATTAAAATTGAAATAAAGAAACAGTTTCACCCAGAATAAAATAACCATAGCTGTCGTAAACATTTATTTTGAGAAGAGACGTTTCGACTTAGGCTACTACTTAAGTTATTATATGAATCTTTTTCAAATATAGATATCTATTATCAAGCTCATTCTATTTGAAATAGATTGATAATTACGTTAGTAAGTTGAAACGTAACTATCTAATAAAATGTTTACAACAGATTAACAGCTTTGGCTATTTTATTCGTGGTGAAACTATTTTAATTTTGCTGTTTTTGAAGTAGCTCTTGAGTACTGTTCACAGTTTCCAACACTCTGCTTTTCAAAAATATTATACAAAAGTGCAAACCTGAAGGCCAAGCACGAATTTTCTGAAATCGCCCTCACGTTTCTGGCTTTTAAACTGCTACGCATACACAAATTCTTGAAAAGAAAAATAAATACATCGCCTATTGTATTTGAGTGAAAGATTGTAAAATATAATTATGTTTTGTGTTAACTGTCCGATACATTTATCTAGAGTTTGTCGAATTCCATTGCTGATGTACCAATTGTACCATTGCATTTCATGACCTAAACTCAAATCCTTACTCTAGTCTAAAAATAACCAAACCTAAGTCAAACCATAACTCAAACTCTTGCATTAACCTTTAAAAACGCAAATTAAAATGCGCAGATGAATATTTCTCATTTTCGTTTTTTTTCTCTTTGCCTCAAAATTTTTCGATCAAATAGTCTCTTCCTTTATTTTTGATGCCAGTTAACCACGCCAGTATGAACCTGTAGTGGAATATTTTAGGTTTTAAATATTCGTTTGTTAGCAAACTAATTTATATGGCGGAAATCAGAGTTGGCGACTTATTTTTTTGCTCTAAGTGTGCAACATCACTTCCTCATTCAATTGATATTATTGGAGTCTTGCACTAGAATGCTTGGTACTTGTACCATTGTATTTCATGACCTTTTTATACATTTATTTGACCTAACTGTCTCTCGTTTTCGTCATGCGCATGTGCATCGTTACTTTTTGAATTATTAGAAGCAAGCCTTTGCAGGTATCAAAGTTACTCACTAAGTTTTAGAATGGGTAATGTAGTTAACAAAACCAGTGATGTTAGAACTTTCAAGAGATCTGATGGTGATATCAACTTAGTTACAACAATTATTCGTCAAAGACACTCCAATTCCCTACGTGCGTTATTAAAAAAAAAGTCGATTGATGTTTTGCACTGCTATCGGGATGGTTGGTATCCTCTACATGAAGCAATTAATTTGTGTTACCTTGATATTGTAAAACTGATAGTGAAATTTGCTTCTAAGCACAATGTGGATATAATCAGCAACTGGGATCAAACAATGAGTTTACAGCGAAAGTATGAGCACAGCATCGTTTCCTCAACTTTTCCGTTGAAAAATGGTCCTTTCAAGCCCCAGACACCGTTTTTAGTTTTAGCCGTGCAAACTAAAAACCTTGAATTGATTCAATTTGTTAGACGCCTTTACAAATACGATGATGACCAAAGCCCATTGAGTTACAGAGCAAACCATAAACTAAATAGAGGTATATTTGAAGCTATTATTTTGAGCTTTACAGAACCAAAAATCATGCGCTTTTTACTCAAAGCTTTTCCTAAGTATATTAATTTTTCATTTAATTATCATATGCCTGACAGTTTTTGTCAAATCTTGCGATATGCTTCGCTCATGAAAATGTCTTTTGTTATACGTGAACTTCTTCGATTTAGTTTAGGATTAGAGTATGATTTGGAGCGCACAGAGTATTCGACTTCATCCCTCGATGTTGTTGGAAAATTTTGCTTGGATTTAGCTTCTGAAATTAATGACACAACGATAATGCAAATTTTACTAGACATCATATCGTTTAAGTCTACAAATTTAAGCAACTATCAAGTACTGCTTTTCATGCGTGATATTTTGCAATATTCCTGTGAGCGAAGCAGCGTCACTGTTGTTGAATTTCTGGTTCAAAACGGCTTCAATATTTATGACTATTGTTTAGTAAATTTCCGTAATGAAATGTTTGGTGTTAGAGATTATGACAATCGAGCA
The DNA here is from genome assembly GCA_963965965.1 of Trididemnum nubilum. NCBI lineage: Eukaryota > Metazoa > Chordata > Ascidiacea > Aplousobranchia > Didemnidae > Trididemnum > Trididemnum nubilum. The sequence continues at coordinate 11,002,149 of OZ014476.1, read as the reverse complement.
AGAAACAAAGAAATAGACTGCTGGTATAGAGCATCTGCTCTTTACTGGGCTGCTAGAAACGAAAGATTAGATGTTTTGAAGTATCTAATTTCTGTAGTGGATCGACAAAAATTTCGGGATTTTCAACTTACTTCACCAGTAGTAGCAGCTGCCATAGCTTATTCAGCAACTTGTTTAGAATTATTGTTTGAATGTGGTTATTGCTTTGGCATGGATCAAAATCTTCCATTTTCTTTTCGAGTCATTTTGGAGTACTGTTTGTTTCATAAAAAGCTTTCACAAACCCCCAACACTCTGACGTACCAAAATAAAAGCACTGATTCACTTAAAATTTTGCTGAAATGGGGCGCATTGGAATTAGCGGTTAATCAGCATGGATCGACAAAATTGCTGAAACACTTTTTAGAAAACCAATGGTTTTGCATTAATGAGATGCTAAATGGCCACGGTGCACACCATCCCAGAATAGCATGGATTTCAAGAAGCGATTTGCAGTCCTATATGAAAAACTTCAAAGTATTTTTGCAGCATATTAGTTTGTTCAAAATTGTGGACGAGAAAAACTTAGATGAGTGCGTCCCATCGTTGCAGCAACTTTGCAGGTTTGTAATTCGTTGCTGCGTAGTGCAAAAATCCAAAACACTAAAACCAATGGGTGAACTAAACTTGTCATCATTGGTTTTGAACTATTTGTGGCATTAGTTGGGTGGCAGCATGAGTGAGTTGCTTTGTTATAGGTAGTGTTAGTACTCTAGGTTTCATTTTTGTTGAAGCCCGAATAATTGTAAGTTTGCTGCAGAAGTTTTATTTTAATTTGGAGCAAATTATTTTTTTGTTTATATATGTGATAAATGGGTGACTAAAGCATTACACGATTTGGTGAAATCGAACGACACGTCTTTTTGGTGCATGTATTGCTGTAGTGGTAGTACTTTTCTATTGAAATTTATTCCACTGGTGAAATGTAATTTAATTTTGTGAAAACGCTCTCACTTTGTATTTTGCTGAGTTTGTATTTCACGTACTAAACCATGCACGTTTTTTCAGCAGTGATATTAAAGGCTGAAATGTCGTCAGCTCACATTTCTGCGAGAGAGCGGACATTGAAACAGATGCTCGGCTGTATGATCCGCGGTTGCGCATTTGTATAGCATAGCATCCGGCGGTTATATCAGAGTTGTAAAGTCGAACTTAACATTGACAAATTCGGGCTTATTTTGGCCTTCATGCCTGATACTTGTCTAGTGTTGGCGTTTTGATTTTGTAACCTGCCAGGTGTTAAGTGGGTTGCCATGACTCCAATGTTTGTTGCAAGCTGCTCTATGTGGCACAGCGGTCATTTGAGAGTCGATAAGCCTTTCTAGCTAGCCAAGCTTAGAGTTGTAAACGGGCCGACTAGTTCAGGCACGAACCCGGCTAGAACCCGAAAATTAATTTGAAGCCCAAATCATGTCCGAAAAAAAACGAAAGTCAAGTTAGGTCTGAAAAATTTTGCAATGTTGCTAAATTTTTGATTGTATTTTGTGCACCTAAGACAAAAATCACGTCTCTGGCCCGAATTAAGCCTGAAAGTTTGGTCAACTTTAGGTGAACCCGGCCCGACTTACAACTCTGGCCTTGCTGACAAAAGATAATATTTCTTGAAACAGCAGCTGTACTAGGCTGCTATGTTTTGTGGGTAGGCTATCATGACAGACATGTGGTGTAACTCAGTGGGTGGTTCATTTATTCTTTGGTTTCTTTTCAAGAAATTTTTTATCAATTGGCAGGGTTGAACGGTTTCTCAATCTTGAGAAATTTTTGAAGTTGTGATTTACTGTATCATTGCACCGGATATTCCAAGCATGTCTAATTTTTTTTTATTCTTCAATGCTTTGTTATTATTTTACTCTACTTTTTGTAATTCATTCGAAATTGTGATTGTTGCAGTTACTATAGTTTGTGATTAATATTTAAAATGAGTGTTACAAATACCAATAACCAAAGTAAAATCATTTCTCGCTGCAATTCTAATAGTAATCACGATTTACTGATGTCTCATATTCACAACAGAGACTACCGTTCATTGAAAATGTTGCTAAGAAAGGAAAGTCTGTAGACATTTTGATTTGTCACAAGGACAGATGGTATCCTCTACATGAAGCGATTGAGTTGGGTTATGTTGATATTGCAAAACGCATAGTTAAATTCGTAACTACCGGTAAATATAAATTTGGAGCAGTTAATGTATGAAATCAAACAATGACTTATCACCGTAGGTATTTGCACAGTTGTATGTCGACATCCAACTCGGAAAATCTGGACAGCCGCAAACCGCAGGCATTTTTTCTCGTGATAGCAGTGGAAAGAAAACAAATTGAAATGATTCAGTATGTTTGTTGTCTTTACTATACCCATCGTGGTAACCGACTAACGTTTATATGCGATCTTATCAAAAGTAACCGATCAATATTTGAAGCCTTAGTTTTGAGCTTTAAAGCTCTGGAAATATTGCGGGTTTTGCTTCAAGGTCTTTGGCATTATCACACGTTTTCACTGGATATTCTAAGTTTTATTAAGACTTACAGTTATATCGAAGTTCTCCTAACTGCGCTGAATTAGAATGCTCTGCATGTTATTGCCCTTCTTCTCCGATTTAGTTTGGGGTTAAATGACGTTGAAAAGAAAGACTTAGCAATGAAAAGACTTGATATGGTAAGGGACTTTTGTGTGAAAGTTGCTCATGATCGTAATGACACAACCTTACTGCAAATTTTGCTTAAAATAATATCTTTAAAATCTTTGGTGAAAGCTGACGAGAATTTGTCAGTTTTGGGATATCGCCTTTTACATTTATCTTGTCTTAGTTCTAATGCAAAAATAACAGATTTTGTAGTCAATAATGGTTGCCATATTTATGCGTTTGAGGAAAAGTGCTTCAAATCTCTCTGTGGCCATTTCCGTGATAATAGTTTCTGTGATGTTTAGGACGGTCGTCAACGAAAAAACAGGTCTCTTTTCAAACTATCTGCTATATATTTTGGGCTGTGAAAGGAAAAAAAGTAGATATTTTGAAGTATCTTATTGCTGTTGTTGATCAACCAAAGCTTTGTGATTTACAGCTCACTTCACCAGTACTGGCTGCTGTAATGGGCCATTTGCCCGCGCCGTTAGAACTACTGCTTAAAAATGGCTACTGCATTGATATTGAGCAATCATTCCCATTTTTAGAAAAAAAAATCTAGAAGATACTTTATTGAATCGATACTTGTATTCGTTAATTGAAGAGCGTGGGTCTAATGCAGATGCTTTGAAGGTTTTGTTAAAATGGGGTGGATTGAATAAGCATTTGGAAAACACGGTTCGACAGCATTAGGGAAAAGATTCTTATAAAATCAATGGATTTACGTTTTCGGAGGAAAGCAAAGAAGAGACGGTGCTGCCAGGTCTCACTCGACGAGGATTCATCATAGATATAGACAGCCCCAGCTGCACTAAGATCTTGCTTTGTAAACCCTGGAGAGTGGGAATCTGATCTAGAATCTTTTGTAAAAAATTTTGATTTGTTCTTGCAGCATATCTCGCTGTATAAGGTTAGTGATGGCGAAAATTTGGAGTCTTTTCGATCGCTGAAACAGCTTTGCAGATTTGTAATTCGATGTTGTATTGTTCATAAACGGAAAACATTAAAACCAATGCGTGAACTAAGCTTGCCGAGTTCTGTATTGAACTACTTGTTGTATGAATGTTGATGAAAGCTGTCAATGCTCTAATCTAAACCTTTAAATTTAGACCAACTTGATTGTGATTTTTTGAGATAATGCATTTGCAGGTTGGGGTTTATTTTGGCTATTTGACATACAATAATAGGAATCAACAATAAAAAAAATATAAATATTCAACACAGCATTCAGTAATTAACTCATTCCAAATTTTTTATTGTGTATAAAACCAACGTACGATTTAAACATTGTTCTTTGAAAGTTTTGCTTTTCTTTAAATTGTAGATCTCATGATATGATTTGAAAGTACGTTGCGAAAATGCTCATGATTTGATAAATTTCTGTAGCTATCCAAACGTACTTTTCTCGAATGGTTTCTTGTTGTTGCAGTTTTTTCATATTTTTTTACAGTTTGTCTCATATGTCGTATTTTGCTTTACGCATTGCTTGTATACCGGCCAGTTGGTCGAGCGGTGGCGCGTTCGTCTCCTGGAGCGGGAGATCTGAGGTTAAAATCTCGGGTCGGTCAAATCAGACACTGTGTTGCCAGCGGCTCGCCATCGCTGTGACATTTCTTCGAAAGAAGCTGTGTTGCCCGGGGCGCAATGACGCAGAGATGGGCCCGCAAACTCGTTACACGCTTTGGCGTAATACAGTGAGTATAATAAAAGATTTGATTTTGATTTGCATTACTTTTTATTCGAGAAAAAAGCGTTGATAAGATACTTCACTGCGATCCACTTCAACATAATGCTATCTTCAGCAGGTAAAATGTCATTATTAGAGTAACATGTATATCAAATTTTAAGATAATTTGTTGCTGTAAAATTTTACCGTTTGTTACGCATGGTTGTTAATTTTTAGCACTGATGATGTCCCATTGTGTGAAATATATTTGTTTTGAAAATGTTAGCTGGACATGCTGATAGATATGGCGTTTAAATTTAGTTCATAATAGTAAAATGAAACTTTATTGATAGTAAAATGTAGATTTTTTTCATATAACTACTGACGTTTGCCATTCATTCGTATTGGTTATGAGCTAAAGTCCCCTGGTCCTGTGCAACACGCGAAATGCAGTATTTTAGGCTCGTTTACCGATTACGTATACATTTGGATAGGATGCATTTTCTCTTTTTTTTTGTTTCTGAATTCACAAAAACTATCTTACATTTTACACTCGCATTATTTACATGATATGTAAAACGGGCCTTAGGGTTGAGTTCACAAGTTTATCGGCCGACACGATGGTTCAACTGCTGGCCCAAATCAGAAATGGGCGCTAATGTCTTTGTCTAGAACGTAATAGTGCAATAGCAATTCCAAAATCGAAACGTGGGAGTCAGAAGCCAATTGATTGCCAACCCAACGCTTTACCAACTGACCTGGACTGCAGCCCATATTTGACATAAATAACTAGTTAGATATTGATTGCGTAAGTGTCAACATTATTCTTCAACTAAATCAGCGCTTTTCATAAAAATATTAAATGGATATCCTTGTTTAAAGCAAAAATTCGCACTTGATTATCAAAAACCTTAGTTTTGATGTTTTGATTAATTCAAGAATGCTTAGTTTGGTTGTTAATTTTTAGTTGCTTATCATCAGTTTACTCCACTTTGTGTAATTTAATCGAAATTGTAATTGTTTGCAGATACTCTAGTTTCTGATTAACATTAAAAATGAGTGTTTCAAATACCAGTAACCAAAGTGAAATCATTTCTCGCTGCAATTCTAACAGTAATTACGATTTACTGATGTCTCATATTTACAACAGAGACTGCCGTTCATTGGAAAAGTTGCTGAAGAAAAAAAAGTCTGTGGACATTTTGAATTGTTGTCACAAGGACGGATGGTATCCTCTACATGAAGCGATCGAGTTGGGTTATGTCGATATTGCAAAACGCTTAGTTAAATTTACTACTAAATATAAATTTGAAGCAGTTAATGAATGGGATCAAATAATGACTTTTCACCGCAGGTGTTTGCACAGCTTTATTTCGACATCCTACCCAGAAGATCTGGACGGCCGTAAACCGCAAGCATCTTTTCTCGTTATAGCAGTGGAAAGAAAACAAATTGAAATGATTCAGTATGTTTGTAGTCTTTACAATACACACTATGACAAACGACAAACGCTCATATGCGACCCTATCAAACGTAACAGAGCAATATATGAAGCCTTAGTTTTGAGCTTTAAAACACCGGAAATATTGCGGGTATTGCTTCAAGGTCTTCCTCAGTATTCTAAATTTTCACTTCATAGCCGAAGGCCTGAGACTGACAGTTATTCCGAGGTTCTACAAACAGCGCTGAATCAGAATGTCCAAAAGGTTGTTTCTCTTCTTCTTCAATTTAGTTTGGGTGTGGATGACTTAGAAAAAAAAGACCTTGTTTTACCACGACTTGATGTGATTGGATATGACTGTGTGAAAATTGCTCGTGACCGTAATGATACAGCTATACTGCAGATTTTACTTGACCTAATATCTTTCAAATCTATGGCTAAGATTGACGAAAATTTGTCAAGCTTCGGTTATCGCATATTACGTTCATCTTGTCTTTGTTGTAGTGCAAAAATAACAGAATTTTTGGTCAATAATGGTTGTGATGTTTATGCGTTTGAGGAAAAGCCCTTCGATTGTCTTTATGGCTATTTTTGTAATATGAGTCTATGTGATGTATTTGATTATCGAGATGGTAAAAACCGACAAAACTATAAAACCTCCGCTTTATTTTGGGCTGCGAAGGGAAATAGATTAGATATTTTGAAATATCTTTTTACTGTTGTAGATCAGCAAAAATTTAAAGGATTACGGCTCACTTCACCAGTAGCAGCAGCTGCAATGGACTATTTATCGGTTCCTTTGGAGCTTCTGCTTGAAAATGGCTTTAGCATTAATATTGAGCAATCACTCCCACACTCAAAAAAAATGTTCTTAGAGTACACTTTGTTTCATCGCTATTTTCAAGGTAAACCAGAAATGCAGGAGCACGAGCCAAGTGCAAATTGTCTGAAAATTTTGCTGAAATGGGGCGCATTGGAATTAGCTTTTGGAAAACACGGTTCGACTGCAACAGTGAAAAGATTCTTAGAAAATCAATGGTTTTACATTGTTAAAACAAAGAGAAGAAGAGACGGTGCTGCTAATTATCAATCAACATACCAATCTACGAGGACTGATCCTGGTAATAGACAGTCGAAACTAACGGTAAGACCCAACAATCGTCATCCCCGAATATCTTGGCTGGTAGAATTCGATGTGGAATCTTATGCGGAAAAGTTTGATTTGTTCTTGCAACATATCTCGCTGTATAAGATAAGTGATAGCGAAAATTTGGAGGAATCTTTTCCTTCGCTGAAACAGCTTTGCAGATTTGTAATTCGATGTTGCATTGTTCATAAACGGAAAACATTGAAACCTATGCGTGAACTAAACTTGCCGAGTTCTGTATTGAACTACTTGTTTTGTGAATGTTAATGAAAGCTATCAATGCACTCAACCTCCCAATTTAGACCAACTTGATTGTGATTTTTTGAGATAATGCATTTGCAGGTTGGGGTTTACTTTGACTACTTCCCTTACATTAATAGTGATCAACATAAATAACGCAGCATTCTGCAATTAACTGGTTGCATACTTTTCACTACGTATTCATAACTACCCCTTTATGTATTTTTGAGTGCTGAGTTTAATAATCCGGATACTTTTTTTGTATCATGGTTACTTTTTGAGATATTCATAGGTTTTGTTTCATCCGATCTAGCTGTAGCTAGCAGATTGTGTTCTATCTTGCAGTAGATTGTAACTGAACATCAAGGTTCCGTTCAATACATTTAAACGCATAAGTCAGTTTAAAAATGGCTCATAAAGAAGAAGGCGTGAAGATTAACATAACACAGTTTTTCAAATAATAAAGGTCATTCAAAAATGCACTGTTTAGCAAGCTTTTTTTATGACCACTCTTATCTTGCCTTATCAAAGACCAAATGTAGCCTCCCATTATTGCACTGTCCCAGCGGCCTTTATATCGTCTTTCCATTGGCTCAATATCCTGGTGAAACCTCTCACCATGCTCCTCACTGAAGTCACCCAGTGAAAGAAAGAAAGAAACCCAGATGAGAGCATAAAAAGTGAAGTTTTACAGACATGCTACAACCCATGTTTTTTGTAACTTTTGATAAGCTTTTCCACCAAGTCTTTGTAATTTGGATTCTTTTTATTTCCCAAAAATCCATCAACCAAATCTCGAAATGCTTGCCACGCTTCCTTTTCTGTTTCATTCATTTATTCTTCCAAGGTTTTAGGCTTTAGCAATGTGTTTACTTGGGGACCACGACCAACGAATATTCCGCCTTTTTTTGGCCTCTGATAGCCTGGGAAACATTGAATGGATTTTTTAAAAAACTTCTCTTTCAAAATCCAAAGCTTTATCAAACTGTTTTACTAGACCTAATTTGATATGAAGTGGTGGCAGTAAAACATTTTTCCTGCTTACTAGAGGCTCTTTGATGACGTTATACATTTCTGGTGTTAGTTCTTGTCGTGTTGGCCAAGGAATTTTCGCGTAGTGCTCACTATCAGCTCTTCTATTCCACAAGTACAAAAAGCAAGAGTATTTTGTATATCCACCCTGCAGACCTAGCACAAATTCCAGCATTTTGAAATCACAACAAACATACCACTTAAACTGAGCATAATTCCTTTTAATGAGCAGTTGCTTGACATTTTCATAGTGTTCTTTCATCTGCAGTGAATAAGCAAGTGGAATTGATGGACATATATTGCCATTGCGAAGTAACACCGCTTTAAGACTTTTGGTAGAACTGTCAATGAAAAGCCGTCATTCAGTAGGATCATGATCTATTCCAATAGCACGAAACAGGCCTTCTACATCTTTGCTATAGCAAAGGTCTCCAATAACATCAAATTAGACAGAAAACTCCAAGTGCCTCTTCCTTTAGGCAGTACACTTGCAGTCATCGCCAAGCAGATTCCATTCATTCAGTTAGGATTTTAATAACCCTGCTCCAGATTTTGTCAGACCTAAATCACGTATTAAATCATCCAATTCTTATTTATTCGGAAAATGAGGTTTTGCACTTGTTGATGGTGCATATTCTACATCAATATCTGAATTTGCACTCGCTGTTGCTGAGTCTTCACTTAAGTACGTTTCTACCTGAAGTGATTAAGAACAAGTGCATATAGCAAGAAATTTGATCCGGTTTTAAAACATATAGATACTGTTAGTTACTTTACCCACAGAACATTACTCACATTTGATGGTGGGCTTTGAACCGGTAAGATGTCACTGTGAGGAACAGGTGCAATTGATGAGGGTATACTTGGATACGTCATTGCTCTTCTTTCTCTAACCTTGCGATACTTTAAAATGTTTATCATGCCAAAATAGCAATCATCATGCTGATTTTGGAGTTCTCTCCTAACTCTGGGAACTGCAAATGACATAGCCCTCCAGAACCCCTCAACCATCCTTCAAGATTGGATGGACAGCTGCCACAGATTACATGTGGTGCCCAGGACTTGTCCTGATTGCCAATGTCCATACCAAAATATAGTCTATACTCTGTCCAATACTATGTTCCTTTCACAATTTTATACGGAGAGTGCTGGCCGCTGATATAGTAATCACATACATAATAAAATCAATCTGGTGAAGTTTTGCACTGTCTACTAGTCATTTTTATACACTATTTAAGCGATGAACTCAATTAAGATTAACACAAGACTGAACTCTATAAAATATAATCTTAGAAGGTAGGAAACACAGCTACTGAGTAGGCTGCTGACATATATGGCTGTCTATTAGGTTCCTGATTACAATGCGAAACTTCTCTCTCTGCAAACACTAAACATGGCTTTCTAATCAGACTATTCTGAATTCTGTAGGCTGAAATGAAACGAAACTGAGGGCTGATAAGTAATAAAAGCACTTTTGTTAGTGACATTTTGCATTCCCATGTGCCCATTCACTCCCAAAACTAAATAAAACACTGATTTACGACATGATCATGCTGACAGAGACAGATTACAGCAAGCATAACTGCATAAGAAATCTGCTGTACAGTTAACGCAAAATCTTAAAAAACGGAAATCGTTGTATCTTTAAAACGATTGAAGATAGAGAAAAACTGATAGCATTATTGGAATCAGCGCTTGAAAATCATACAGACACACTGAAAAAAATTAGCCAAACACTATTTAAAAATTTTGTTACGTAGTGCTGTATGTGAAACCAATGTACGAATAAGCATTGCTCGTTTTAAGTTTCGCTTTGCTTTAAATTTAGGACCAAGATATGATTTGAATTTATTTTACGAAAATGTTAATGATTTGATAAATTTCTGTAGCTGTGTTATCCATACGTCCTTTTGCCTCTTGTTTTGCTGTTGTATCAGTGTTTTCTTAAATTTTCACTGTTTTTTCGTAGTTTTCTAGTCTGATGTGTTGAATGTTTCATTACGAATTATTTGCATTGGAGTCAAAATAAAACTAAGTCACTTTACTGCCATCTGTTTCAAAGCAATGCGATCCCCCGAAGGCAAAACCTTATCTTGAGAGTGTGTGTATAAAATTTCAAGGCACTTTCTTACTATGTTAATTGCTATTGGCTGTTCAAAGTTGAGTATTTTTTTTCGCTTAATATTTAAGCTACTTGCCATCCTACGTAGTATCATTTCTTGTGATGTATTTAAGATCAAGTTATATGCTGGTTTACTAGAATAGTTTGTGACTATATATTATTTGAAATGACTAGTTCATCTATTTACAAACAACACGAAATTTTTTCAAAAAGCAAACACAAGAAGGATTATGATTCAGTGATGTTGATAATTCGAAAAAACGACTCCACTTCATTAGAAAAGTTATTAACAAAGTCTGCTGATATTTTGAATTATCACCAGAACGGTTGGTATCCTTTGCATGAAGCAGTTAAAAAAGGTCATGTTGATGTTGCGAAACTAATAGTTAAGTTTGCTACTGAATGTGATGAAGAGGCAGTCAATAATTGGGATCAAGCGATGACTACTTGTCGAATACATGATTCTTACATCTGTGTTTCCTACCCCCAGGATAAGGACGGTCGTAAACCTCAAGCATCCTTTCTTGAAATAGCAGTGGAAAAGAAAAAAGTCGAGATGAGTCGGTATGTTTGTAGTTTGTACAATAAAAAATGCAACAAAGGTCCATTGCTCATGGGTAATCCTATCAAACGTAACAGAGGAATATATGAAGCCATAGTTATAAGCTTCACGTTCACAGCATCTGTAATATTGCGAGTTTTGCTTCAAGGACTTCGAAATTATTTTGACCTTTCTTTGCCAGACGATTTTTCTGAAATTGCCGAGACAGCGCTGTATCAAAACGCATTGCTGGTTATTGGTCAACTTCTTCAGTTTGGTTTGGGCTTGAATGATTCGGAGAGAAAAAAATATGCTTTAACAACACTTGAAGAGGTCGGCATCCATTGCGTTCAAATTGCTCATGACTACAACGATGAAACCGTTTTGCAAGTTTTACTTGATGCAATGTCTTTTAAATCTATTGCTGAGATTGACGAACATTTGTCTGGCTTCGGATTTGGCTTTTTAAAAGATTCTTGTCTTTGTTCTAGTGCCAGAGTTACAGAATTTCTTGTTAGCAAAGGCTGTGATGTTTATGCATTTGGTGAAGATCACTTCGACGATCTGTTTGGCTATTTCGATTATCCGGGCTGGTATGATGTTTGGGATTATCGGTATGAAAAAAACAAACACCCATATAAAACATCTGCTATATTTTGGGCTGTAAGAGGGTTTGGTTTAGATATATTGAAGTACCTCATTACTGTTGTAGATCAGCGAAAACTTCAAGACTTACCACTGGTTTCACCAGTAGTTTCTGCTGTAATGGTTTATTCGTCGGCCCCTTTGGAACTACTGCTTGAAAATGGTTACAGCATTGATATTAAGCAATCACTCCCATACTCAGAAACAATGTTTTTAGAGTACACTTTGTTTCATCGATATTTTGCTGTTAATCAAGAATTGCTGCAGCATGGTCGTAGTACAGATTGTCTGAAGATTTTGCTGAAATGGGGTGCGTTGGAATTAGCGTTTGGACAACGTGATTCGACAGCATCAGCAAAAAAATTCTTAGAAAATCAATGGTTTTACATTGATGAAAAGGAAAGAAAAGCTGATGCTCGTTGTTTGCAATCAACAAGGTCAGTTCGGTCAGATCCAGGTGACAGGCATTCAAAAATGATGGGAATGGGTCATATTTGTCATCCCCGAATACCCTGGTTTAATAAATTTGATGTGGAATTTTATGTGGAAAAGTTTGGTTTGCTACTACAACATATCGCACTTTATCGAGTTACTGATGGTAAAAGTTTAGAAGAAACTACTTTATCCCTGAAACAGCTTTGCAGATTTGTGATTCGATGTTCAGTTGTTCAGAAGATGAAAACACTAAAGCCTATGCATGAACTGAACTTGCCGAATTCTCTATTGAAGTACTTGTTTTACGAATAAGCATTAAAAGCTGTGTTTATGTATGAACTAAACCCGCCAACTTCTTTTTTGAACAGTTTGTTAATTGAATAATATTTTGACGTACTGTAGGGTTGCATATGGACGAAACGATTTTGACATTAAGAAAGGAAATAATATTTTTTCGCGTTCTTACAGCCTGCTTTCTTTTCAACTAATATATAACGTATGGGTATAGTATTTTGTGAACCGTATTTGGGCTCTTAAATTTTTTTCGTTACTTCGTAAGTAAAACCAAGTTCAATTGAGGGGGTTCAGGACAGGAGCACTTGGAACATTGTTTTACAAAAGGATAAATGATATAATGACAATAAATAAAATGGAGCCGTCGCAAAGTGTTTTGTCCTTCCTCAAGGGACTCATCAGGCGACAAAAGCCAATTTTGTTGTATTAGACGACAAAAGCCATTTTGTTAGGCCCCCAATGCCGTTCCTACATGTTTCCAGCGCAGTATTACAACTTGAAAACTTCTTTCCTAAAACTACGGACCATCACTACCCACTGTCTACTCTAAACCTTTAAAATTTGAAATTTAATTCTGTAAGTGCAAAAGCGATTTGTTTTTAGGAGTAGTAAAAAACTCAGAGCTAGAGCTCTAAAAGTTCTTATTAACATTGATAGCCAGTGAGTCCCTCAATCGAATTGAAGACAAGGCAAATTAAACCAATTCTGCACAAAGCTGGGGAGCAGATAATACCAGCTGGTGGCTCAAGTTGCGCCAAGTTGATTGCAAGTATTGAGCAGCTACTATTTTAAACTTTAAAGGTCTATTTCTTTAACTATGTTGTACGAATTTCAGTTTGTGTAGGAATTATGATTGTAAACATTTTTTGTCATTGTTATTGTCACAATCGGGCAGACCCTTTTGGGGTCATTTTTTAATTTCAACTTGCATGGGTGTTAGATTTTTGCCTTGAGCCAAAAAAATGGGAAATCCAAAATTTTTTTGAAATCGAACTCTGTTTAGATACTGCCCCCGGGGCTTTTTTGAATCGCGCCCCCTCAATCTGAGAATACTCATAAAATTGGTATTACTTGTGCTAGATAGACAATGTTGGTACTCATTTTTATTGTTTTTCAGAGAGGAAGACAATGGTGATCTTTAATTTAGCATTCGAGTTACTTTTAATTTTTTGAATTTTTATTACAACTGAAGTTTTTCACAAGCGTATTAATTTTTTAACATTTTTTTTCAAGTTTTAACACAACAGTTTGCATGAATGATGTATTACCGGAAAGATGCAGTTAGTGCAATGCAAACAGCAATGATAGCCTTGACTTTATTGACTAGCATGAGCAGCTTTTCATGTGATGTAGTATTTTTTTTCCTATCCATTGCTTTTTTCTTCCAGCAATAGTACACAGTGCTTCACTAATCTTCTTTTTTGAGCCAGCAATTTATCCACTTGCTGTTGTTGTCATCTTCACAGCACGTTCCACAGACTGTGTATGATTTAGACAGTTTAGGCGAAGTAGTTGCTTAACGAATTGCTCGATATCTGTACAGCTTTTGATTAATGGAGGCTCATGCAACACTAAATATCTTTTTTAGTGAGTAAGATAGATGACACCATTCCCACGGCCGTTGTCTTTTAAGTGCTACCAGTGCATGATGTTTCAGCAAAGATGCACCTGGGTAGATGAAATTCTCGGACTGGTTCTCATTCTCTTTCCTGATTTCCTTCTTGAGCATATCTGATTTTCTACAACTGTGAGGTATCACTTCGCTCACATAACTGCTCTCCCATTAGGCCAGTGTTTTATCAGGATCTGAATTCACTCATAGCCTATCGTGGCTGCCCACCCGAACCTTCAAATCAAACACGAGGGCAGTTTCTGCACTTGCCATCGTACCCTCCTCTCAGATTACTTTGATTAAAGCCTGACAATAATATCACCAGAAAGAGGACTGTCTTTCATTTATTCGTATGAGCGTTGACTGGCATTGTTTATAGCAATTTGCTTTGCAGGGGAGCTAATTTTGGCATTTTGGTTCAAAATTTGTAGTAGGCATTTAAGCAGTAATGTATGCCTGACGATAACAAACAAGTTTGAAGTATGCTTATACTGCATTTTCCTGGGTATAAGTCTATCCACAAGAAAAGTCGACCTAAATTTTTGGGCCTTAAAACTAGAATTTCAAGCTATACTCGCCGTATAAGTCGACCCCCTTCCTTCTAGACTAACAGTATTTGCTGTTAGATTTCTTCTAGACTAACAGTATTTGCCATACGATGATGTGCTGACGGGACTTACAGAAGTGGAAACATTAGAACTGTTTAAATCGGACGATGAGGAAGATGAATTCGATAAATTTTAATTGTAGTGTAAATATGTAGTGTCTTTGTATAAATATTTCTCAATAAATATAATTTTTCAATGTACCCTGAAAGTCTACTCGGCATATAAGTTGACCCTGATATTTAAACAAAAATTTTAGGGGTCAAAAATTCGACTTAAACCCCGAAAAATACGGTAGTGTACAAATGTTGCAAATTGCTTATGTGATGTCATATATGGTGTAAATGCTTAGTCCTGCATGCTAGTGCTCTGTAGTTGAGCTAAGTGCAGTGCCAGTGTGATACTGGCCGAGAATTCTCTTTCTGGTGACCTTATTGTCAGACTTTGATCAGAGTAATCTGAGAAGAGGGTACGGTACAATGGCAAGTGCAGAAATTGCTCTCGTGTGTGGTTTGAATGTTTGGTTGGGCTTTACCAGGCTAGATTATGTGTGAATTCAGATGCTGATGAAACACTAGCCTAATGGAAAAGCAGACAAGTGAGTGAAGTGTTACCTCACAGTTGTAAAAAATTTATGGCAAAAGTCTGGTATGTAACTTCTGAATATCTAATTTTCTAAATAATATTGACAGGTTTTGCGCTGCAGAATTTGCTATTTTGATTATCCCGAAAATCTGCCATTGTCTATGTTGGGACATGAAGACAAGGCTGTAAGAGCAAAATCTGTTTATATTATCCAAAAAATCAGATATGCTCAAGAAGGAAATCAGGAAAGAGAATGAGAACCAGTCCGAGAATTTCATCTACCCAGGTGCATCTTAGCTGAAACATCATGCACTGGTAGCACTTAAAAGACAACGGCCGTGGGAATGGTGTCACCTATCTTACTCACTAAAAAAGATATTTAGTGTTGCATGAGCCTCCATTAATCAAAAGCTGTACAGATATCGAGCAATTCGTTAAGCAACTACTTCGCCTAAACTGTCTAAATCATACACAGTCTGTGGAACGTGCTGTGAAGATGACAACAACAGCAAGTGGATAAATTGCTGGCTCAAAAAAGAAGATTAGTGAAGCACTGTGTACTATTGCTGGAAGAAAAAAGCAATGGATAGGAAAAAAAATACTACAGGGTGTCCCAAAAGTAACCGAACCGCAAACTTTAATAGTTGTCAAAAGATGTCGTGATTGTATTGCAGTTGAAGGTAGACATTTTGAACATTTGTAAACAATTAATACAGCTATTATGTTTGTTGTTTCGTAATTAAATTTGTTGTTTCTGATTAATATTTTTTATTAAAGTTTGCGGTTCGGTTACTTTTGGGACACCCTGTACATCACATGAAAAGCTGCTCATGCTAGTCAATAAAGTCAAGGCTATCATTGCTGTTTGCATTGCATTAACTGCATCTTTCCGGTAATACATCATTCATGCAAACTGTTGTGTTAAAACTTGAAAAAAAATGTTAAAAAATTAATACGCTTGTGAAAAACTTCAGTTGTAATAAAAATTCAAAAAATTAAAAGTAACTCGAATGCTAAATTAAAGATCACCATTGTCTTCCTCTCTGAAAAACAATAAAAATGAGTACCAACATTGTCTATCTAGCACAAGTAATACCAATTTTATGAGTATTCTCAGATTGAGGGGGCGCGATTCAAAAAAGCCCCGGGGGCAGTATCTAAACAGAGTTCGATTTCAAAAAAATTTTGGATTTCCCATTTTTTTGGCTCAAGGCAAAAATCTAACACCCATGCAAGTTGAAATTAAAAAATGACCCCAAAAGGGTCTGCCCTATAATGTCACAATGACTTGCTACTGAATGTTTTCGCTGAATTATGTGTTTTTACCATTTTGATACTTTCGACTTCATTGGGTGTTTTCACTGATTTAATTATATTTTTGCTGAATATACAGGGTGTCCATAAAGTTCGTGTGCACTTTAAGTGCACTTTAAGTGCAAAGTGCACACGGACTTTATGGACACCCTGTATATGCTTTAACACTATTTTATTCCAGTTTTTCATGTTCGTATGTTTGTGTATTTATTGATGAGTCAGTGCAATATTTGCTTTGATGTAATGCAATCGCAGTGTTAATTTTACAATAATTTGTTGTTGTGTTGTGTAACTTGCTTTATTTTTTAAGCCAGATCTCCGCTTGACGAAAAACGTCGTAGACAAGCATACTTTTGGTTGTTTTAGACAGCTATAGCTCTCGCTTTAGGTGTAGTTGCCGATTAAACCAGCAAAGACATGCCGTATTTTGATACGTTACAGTTTAATGTCAAGTGAAGACCAAGTTCATTTTATTATTTGAATGTTGTAAGTTTACTTTGTTATTTTACGGTAACCGTAGAAGTCCAACAGCTTTCTCGCTTACAGAATAATCCGAACCGTATACCATTGGGCGTAAGATTTTTCAAATTTTTGGTTGGTAACATCTATAACTTATCTTTTTTGCCGTATTTTGCTTGTTATGCTGAAAAGCGATAAAAAACGGCTGCTTTTATGTTCATTGACCCAATGTAGATCCCAGATCGAATAAATTTTTTGAAATTTAGGAAAATCTGTTTTCTCCCATTTGAACAGCCCATTTGTGTTATCAACTATACTAAATTTAACCAATTGCGTTTCGGTTACATAAAATTTTTTTAAAATTTAGTGGGGCGTGAATATTGTTTCAAAATTGAGTTGCATGTATCTTGAGAAAATTTTGTCTTTGTTCTCAGTCATTATTATCATAGGTGGGCAAGTTAATGGAAAGCGTTAGCTTCGTTAACCACTGGTCCGTTAACAAACTTCACACCTCCGTTAACGTTAATCCGTTATTTTCAGCTTTAATTAACGGAAGTTAATCAAGTCCGTTAATTCGTTAATATTTTGCGTGTAATTTACATATCGTTTTATTCACTCACTTTCAGAACACGTATTGACGCTGTTGAGCTGATTGTAAGGAAATATTTATTGCTGTGGTAGTCTTTATGTGTTTTGGAAGTTACATTTTACAGTCTAATCTAATTTCAAGATAAAAATAAGTTCTAATGCATTAACGAAGCTGCGATCAAAAAATCTTTGGAAATTGCAAACAGCGATAATTTATAGATCTTTGAGGCTGCAGCTTATTATTTGCCACAAAAAAGAGCTCCTTTTTTCGCTTTCTTCTATACAACTCGTGCTAATGTGCAACAAGTGTTACCAGTGCAAACTGGTTTTTCCGGTACGATGAATGAATGGTGCAAGATATTAACGATAAAAACCTTAACGGAAGTTAACAGAGCTTAACGGAAGTTAATTTAGTCCGTTAACATGAAAAAACTTTTTAACGGATTAACGAGTTAATGAAAAAGTTAGCTTCGTTATTAACGGATTAACGGACTTGTGCCCACCTATGATTATTATTAATGACATATTGCGCTTTTGTATTGTAATACCATTTTTGTTTACAGGTGACAAGTTACTAGTAAGTATTTAAGTTAAAAATGAGTAAAATGAGTAGTGATGAAATTCAAGACTAGCCTGGCAACAAAATAAGCGGTGACTTTGAATAAGTGATATCCATTGTTCGAAAAAAACGACGTTGACTTACTGCATGAGTTATTAAAGAAAAAGTCAATCGATATTTTGAATTGTCACAAGAACGGATGGTATCTTTTGCATGCAGCGATCGAGTTGGGTTATGTCAGTATTGCTGAAAAACTAGTCAAATTTTCGAAAAAGCAAAACAGTGTTGATGTGATAGAAAAAAAGGATCAAACATCAACTTTTAACCGAAAATATCTTCACAGTAGCTTCACCCTAAATCCCACCTGAAGACTTAAATGGTTTTGAGCCTTAACCATCGTTCCTCGTGATAGAGTTACAAAATATAGAGGTTGAGATGATTCAGTTTGTTTGTAGGCTTTACAAAGGATCTATATAAGAACTGAAATATTTTACATTAATGAACAACACAGAACAAGACGACTGTTTCGGCCACTTAGCATTAATCATCAGCCATCATTACTTTATAGTGATTTCAGCAAATCCAATCGAGCGATATTTGAAGCTATAGTTACCGGTATGTATTTTTCGTAGCTAAAAACATTGCTTATTTTGCTGGAGAATTTTACTTCACTCATAAAGATCATTAGAAAGAAATATGTTGGATGATTTTCGCGCTATTTCGAGAGCCGCATTACAGCAAAACGAGCTTCAGGTTCTTCCAATGCTTCTTGATTATAGTTTGTGCGTGAAACTGAAATCCCGTTTAGAATTAGCAAATTTTACACCTCCATCATCCTTGAGTAATGTTGGAACATACAGCATGAAACTGGCTTGTGAATTTAATGACACTGCTATTTTGAAATCCAGGCATAAGTCCGCTAATCGTTAATAACGGAGCTAACTTTTTCATGAACTCGTTAATCCGTTAAAAAGTTTTTTCATGTTAACAGACTAAATTAACTTCCATTAAGTTCTGTTAACTTCCGTTAAGGCTTTTATCGTTAATATCATGCACCATTCATTCATCGTACCGATACAAATCAGTTTGCACTGGTATCACTTGTTGCGTATTAGCGCGAATTTTATAGAAGGAAGCGAAGAAAGGAGTTCTTTTTTGTGGCAAATAATAAGCTGCAGCTTCAGAGGTCCATTAATTATCGCTGTTTGCAATTTCCAAAAATTTTCTTCGTTAGCGCATATGAACTTATTTTTATCTTGAGATTAGATTAGACGGTAAATGTAACTTCAAAAACACAAAAAGACCACCAAAGCAATAAATATTTTGCTACATTCAGCTCAACAGTATCAATACGTGTTCTAGAAGCGAGTGAATAAAACGAAATGTAAATTACACGCAAAATATTAACGAATTAGCGGACGTTATTAACTTCCGTTAACTAAAGCTGAAAATAACGCGTTAACGTTAACGGAGGTGTGAAGTTTGTTAACGGACTAGTGGTTAACGAAGCTAACGTTTTGCATTAACTTGCCCAGCTATGTTGAAATCTTTTTTTGATACTGTGAATTCCATCAAACAGCAAGTTTCAGAGTTTCAACTCAGATTTTTGCGTTATTCAAGTTTGTATTGTAATGTTCAAGTAGCAGAATGTTTAGTGGAAAGTGGTTTTAATATTTAAGAATTTTAAGATTTCTTTTAATTTTTTTTTTTTTTTTTGTTATTTGAGCAATTTAGGAAGGTTTCATGCGTGGGATTATGACAATGATGAAGGATACACCACATCTGCAATATTTTACGCTGCAAAAGAAAACAAGCTAGAGATTTTGAAGTATCTCATAACAGTAGTTGAACCAGAAAAACTTAAACAACTGCAACTTACTTCTCCTGTGGTAGCAGCTGTGATGCAGTATATGTCCGAATTTTTGGAACTGCTGCTGGGTAGTGGTTATGATATTGAGCCTGCACTTCCATATACGGGAAAAGTTTTTCTGGAATATACTTTGTTTCAGCGATATTTTTTAAGAATAGGAACTATGATGATTCAAAAAGACCGAAGCGGAACATCTTTAAAAATTTTGCTGAAGTGAGGTGCTTAGAATTGGCATTTGGTGAAAGTGGGTCGACAACATTGGCAAAACAATTTTTGAAGAACCAGTGTTAAACATTGCTGAACTGCTTGGTGGTCAAGAACGTGTGTGTCATCCCCGAATAACATGGCGTCTTCAAAAATTTGATGTGCATTCTTATTTGGAAAAGTTTGAGATCATTTTATGGCATATCAGTTTGTACAAGAGTGTAAACCGGGAGAATTTAGAAGAGCGTGTTCCACCGTTGAAACAAATTTGCAGATTTTTTACTCATTGCTGCGTAGTACGTAAACTCCAAACGTTAAAACCAATCAATAAATTTAGTAACTTATGTTACCGATTTCTCTGTTAAATTTTTTATTTCCTTGCTAAGTAAAATGATCAATATATTTCCACTTCAAAAAATCTGCTACATTCCATTCTTTTTGATTGCCAACTACTCACTTGGTTGTAGTTTGCTATTGAGAAGGGTGACTGGATGCATTATGTTTGTGACATCATTGTTGTTTTTTTTTGTTTTTTTCGAAAAACGGGATCAAACATCAACTTTTAGCCAAAAGCATTTTTACAGCTGCTTCATATCAAATTTGCTTGAAATCTTCAGTAGTTTTGAGCCTCAAACATTGTCCCAACTTCTTTCGTCTCCAACTTTTTTTTTCAAAATTTGACTATGTGTCAGCACGAAAAACATTCGATACAAAATTAATCCACTAGGTTATAGTGTGGTTCTTCTGATCTGAAAAACGCAAAAAATACAAAAATTGCGTTGTTATTCTAAAGATTCGCTGCGCGATTTAAAATCGTACCAGGTTGTTGCAGATTTAAAATCACGTTAGGTTTTTGAACATGCAGTATTTTAATATAATCCAACACTATCACTACATGCTTATAAGCGAGACTGCGGTTGTATTCATTGTTTGATCTCAACCTAAACGGCTGAGCTTGGGAATTCATTTCCTTTGAAGATCTGTTAATCTCAAATAATGAAATTTCCTTGAATGTTTCTTTAAACGAGAATTTGTTCTATCGATCGTGAAACAACGTGGAGGATGTTTTTAAGTTTCAATATGTGCTTTGTTTCAATTCAACCCTTAATTACGCTGAGTCAGAGTTGTAAGTCGGATCTGGCTCAGGCTAAAAATTGACAAAACGTCGGGCTTAATTCAGGCTTGTTGTACGTTCTTGCCTTGTGTTCTAGCCTTTTCGGTGCTGTGAAAGTGTAATTAAAATAACTTTAAAAATAACGGACGTGTTGCGTTCATCAGGTTAGTTATTCTATCCATAACCATTTTGTACCACCGATGAATTTATTTATTGGTTTTGACGTGTCACCTTCCAAACGGGGAGGCTTCTTCAGAACAATTTTCGGCAGAGCTGCTTTTGCAGTTACAAAAAGATAAATGAGAAAAAAATCACAGTAGAAGATAGTTAACAGTAGAAACATATAAACATTACATTACTTTTTCTCTTGTACCCAAAAACATTAAAATGATGATTGATGAAACAATAACATTATATAATACTTCTGTCACTCACATCTTGAAAAAAGAAATACAGTATGAAAAATAGACTACCTTTTTTCTCCTACCATCCACTTAAACAAAAACTTAGCATTTCCCTAATTCTTTTCTCACAAGCTGAGAACATACACTGTTAATCTAAATGGTTCGAAAAAGTACCATAAAAGGTATTACAAAACTAAAGGTTTGTTGCTAACAAAAAAAACCTTTTCAAGGTTCTTTTACATCGCATATTTTAATGGTTCAAGAACCACTAAAAGGTGCTTAAAAAGCACCTCAACGGTACGTTCTAGAACCTTTTACAACTTATTAAGGAACCCTTAAAAAGGACCACCTCGGTACGTTCGAGAACCTTTTTCAACACATTAAGGAACCATTAAAAGGTATTTAAAAAGTATCTCCATGGTACGATCTAGAACCTTTTCCAACATTTTAAGGAACCATTAAAAGGTGCTTAAAAAGTACCAGCATGGTAGGTTATAAGACCTTTTCCAACATATTAAACAACCATTAAAAGGTACTTCAAAAGTACCTCCCAAGGTACAAGTAAAACCTTTTTCAACATATTGAAGAACCATAAAAGGTGCGCTTAAAGTACCTACAAAGCTTCGTATATGAATCTATTTTACGTGTGAAAAAAACTTTTTACAAGCTCTTTTTGTGGAGGTAACTGCAAACATCCTTTGAAGAACATAAAAATTTTCTAATAGGTTCGTAAAAGGCCCTGTGTGGTTAATGTTCGCACTGCTTTTAGCAAAGAATGTAAGCATTTAGATGAACCTTCAGGGTTTTCATATCAAGCATTTGACCCTAACCTACGACACTGCAGAGGAAACTCCTAACTCACAAAGCAGAACTACAGTACATGCGCTTTAATAACCATTAACCCACAAAGCAAGTAAACAACAACAAAAGCAATATAATAACTTTAACTTGACAAAGAATACAATCCAACACAGTGCTCTGCTTAATGAGTATCACAAGGTATTGATAAATCGAATGACTTTATTGGGGATGGGAAGTTCAATTTCCAAAACATATTTGGCAATGAATGAAAGCGTATTGCGTATGAAATTTGGAAATTGGATGTCAAAGACCCAATAGCAACTAATTAGACATGCAATAGCCTCAAAATGTTGCTAATGTGGCAGATCTTATTTTCGTCGGCCATTATGCAGAATTCGTCATCAGTTTATACTACGACTGGATATCCAGAAGGTAATTCCTGTAAAAAATTGAGACGTTAACGAATCCAAAAACATGGTGCATTGGTGCCGTACAAATGTCTACAAATAAAACAACAAATTTCGCTTTGGCTATAGCAGTTACAATATGGTCCACCACTCTGTTCGACTTTCATAAACCTTTTGTAACAAATGCAGACTGCAGACGTGTTATCGGAAATGTGATAGAAACTAGCATTGAATGCGCCAACATCCATTTAATAATAAGATTCACAGTAAGTACACCATATAGCGAATACAATTTCTTGCTATGACATGCACAAGTGTGTAATTTTTAGTACAGGATGTTACATAAAAGAAGCAAACGTAAAGTATTGTGGTAATACGATTTTAAAAAACACACACACAAGTAAAAGGTTTTGAATAGGTCGTAACTAGAAAGCATGTTTTCATGAGGGACGAACTGTCAATATTACGTTTATACTACGCCCACGAAAAGAGTACGGTACTGCATAATCGCAACGAACTGCATGATGCTTAATTGGAGTATGGTGTCTCTATCTTTCTCCGCGAGGCACGAGAACACTTTGAGTTATACCCATAGCAATCAATATAACATTTGTGAACTGCGATCGGGCACCTTATACAAAGCAACCTACTTTGATGTTAAAAAACCATCGTACTATATACACTTTGAAAACGCACGGAATTGCAAGTAATCCAGGTAATGCAGAATTTTTGTTGTTTAAAACACATACACATATTACCAAAGATGCCTATATTTAATATTCATCCATCTGAAGGAAAAATTCCAGCGCAAACAAGGCGGATAACAATAGAGATTACAAGTAGTAAAATCCGAAGCCGATTAGGAATAACATAAATCATCTGTCTTATGGTCATGGGAGTTAAAAAATAACTGCAAATGAGGCACAACTACTCCAGTGCTATATTAAAAACAACCAAAACAGAACTTACTTTTCAACATTAGGTGCTGAATATCTGCAGAAAGCTTTTTCTGGTTTGCTTAGGTATAAAGATAGCATTCTTTTCATCGGCAAGCATTTTAAGTACATCAGCGACAGTAAGCACAAACATTTCGTTAATGATCTGAAAGTAAATATAGTAGTAAGTATATAGTAAAATTTAGTAATATAAAAGTAAAATATAGTAAGTATGCTTCCATAAGCAGATTACTTGATCATGATATGGCAGTCATAAGTTAATACAATCTGCACCGAATAATGACAAGCATCCTCCTACATATCATATTTTCGGTGTGAATTGAGAGGAGTAGAGTTGACATACATTCAAGAGAAACTTCGGTGGGTCGGAAAGTCAAGATGCTATTATTAATAACTACAGTGACGTTCGGGTGTTGACAGCTATTTTAAGCTGGTCCAAACATTAGGTCTTTAGAACCGAAGATAAAGAGAAAAAGTGCAATGCAAAGTTTGCTCATGATCAAAAGCTTGCAGAAATACTACAAGTCAACATATTTTCTGATGTAATCTAGTAGGCCTGAGGGTCCATTTCTTCTTATATTTTGGTGTACCTGAAGACCTTCCAACCAGTCCAGATTAAAATTGCTCTTGCAATGACTCTTGCTATAATAGTCACGGGAAACTATTTTTTGATAATGTTTTCCACCTCATACTGTGCATCTGACTGCACTCTTCTTGGGACCCACCAACGTTGGTCGACGCTTAGTGGTGTGAGGGCCCTGTATTGTGCAGTGATCGAAATGGCTCTCAACCCCACGGATCATTCTATGTCGGTGGCACAATACTAGGCTTCGTTTTGACATTTTTTATACAATGCTATGTGTGGGCGTGTTTAAGCACTTGCGCCGCCTTCAAGCAGTTGGAGGTGGCACTTTTGTCTAGAAATCCCTTTTGTGAAAGTGTATGAATTCTGATGAATAGCGTTGTTGTGCTAAGGATGATGCTCTTATGTTCGATTGGAACATTCGAGACTGCAATCCGTAGGAGTCAGATTGTTTGAGCACTTTAGAAAGCAAGATCACTTCTTACTTAACATTATCGCTCCCGCTAATTTATTTGTGAACTAATTTTAATTACGTTGCTTATCATACTGGTTCAAATAATGATTCATAAAAAATTATCACGAGGTAGAAACACTACCATTACCTCAGAAGAAATAAGGAATTTTTATCTATTATGTATGCTTAGGCCGGAATCACACGATCGAGTTTTTTGCACAATTTTCTTGCATCAATGTTTTTTGAGCTATCACACCTGGATGCAATTTGTTTGCTTAGCTTCTTGCCAGACGGAAGCGTCTGGGTTTTTCAGCAAACAAATTGCAGAAACTATCACACATATTTTTTTCGCTGTTAAAGCATTTACGCAGTTGTTAAGAAATTTCTTTGAATTTGCTGCAGCAATAGTAATATTATGCGCTTCGTCGATTCAATTGTTTCTCGTTTACCAAAATAATACGAGCACATTCACAAAAGCGAAAAGCTGCAGCTATAGTAATAAATAGCTATTTGAGTTCTGCCGCAAATTAGTCCGGTAGAAATACGACAAAATACATGCAAACCCGGAAAAAATTTATAATAAGCTGAAATTTGGCACAATGACTCAGAACCATGTCCTGAGCCACCAAAAAAAAAATCCCCATGTTTTGGACATGGGACTTCCCCCTTTTTCGGCCTTTAAAGTCTGCCATCTAGTGTCAAAAACTCTTTGCTGTTCAACAGCCAATTCAAAAGTTCTGGAGGAGCCAAACTTTGAATTGTAATCGATTTTTCAGTGCAGGAATAAATAAATTTATTTTAAAATTGATGACGTCATTTTTGGTGACGTCATAGCCAAATTTTAAGGTTTGGAAAAATGACATATTCTGCATTGATGACTCAAATTGTGAATAAGCGTTAGCTGTTTGGCTTCTAACCAAAAATTGCTTAAATCAAAGTGATGACGTCACAAACGTTTTTGATGACGTCATCTGTCAAGAGTATTGATCGTAAATTAGAAAAAGAGTGTTTGACCAAACGAAACATTGCACCACTTTGAGAATATCAGCATCATCAACATCATCATTTTGAGGTTCTAAGCCATCTTCGAGTCCTTGGCCGAGGACTTTCATCGTCCACCTATACGCAATGGTTCTAAAAAAAATAACTAACGAAATTACATGTCAATTAATACGCAGTATCGCAACTAGAACGTTGTTCTTAGGGGGCAAAATTTGTTAAGGGGGGTCCAAAATTTTCGGGTTGGTCTACTTTTCTCCGAGTTCTCTAATAATCTCAGAAAAAAAGAAAAAAGGTCATCGTGCCAATTTGGTCTACGTTTGTCGGAGTTCTCTGTTGATCTCCAAAAAAAAAACGTCATCTCGCCAAATTATTCTACTTATCTCCTAGTTTTTTGTCGATTTACAAAAAAAGGCTACCATCTTGAAACTGCCGTAAGGGGAAGGGGAGTTTGGTTGGGCATGCTGGGCATTTCAGGCGGGCAGAATTTTTGTTTAGGGGGTGCCGCCCCTTCTTGCCCCCCACCCCCCGTAGTTGCGGCCCTGTTAATACAAATCCCGAGCACGATAACATATCCCGTAGGAACAGAATTTTTACCGTTTTGCAATGTCTGACATACTGACAATATTATTATCTTACAGTACAAAATGCTGCGTTAGCATTCTTCTACAATCTGTAGTACCGTACTAAATCTATTATACAGTAAAATAGGCCTGGCATCTGAACTAAACTTATCTAATCAATTAGAATAACGTTTGAACAAACGTATTGGATTAATCTAAATAACACCTGATCAAAAACTTATTTAATCAACCAAGATTCTTGAATTATCATCTGAACAAAATTTATTTGATTGATTTATAACCACGCTAATATTTAACAATTTGCAGCCTTAATAATTTTTTTATCTTTGCTAATGCTTACATTTTAAACTAAAATTGCAGATTAACGTTAACTGCGCGAGGAAACTTTTGGATAAACATTTATAGGCTTTCTTGCTCTAACTGCAAAATGCATTATTTTATTTTAATCCCATATTGGGAGGTTTAAATTTTATCTGCTTGACTACTACCACCGGCGCAGCCAGAAATAAAAAAAAGGGAAGGACAAAATTTTTTCTTGTGATAAAAGCATATGCAAATTGAAAAGTTTTTATTTAGGCAAATTGCATCAAACTACTGCACAAAGGTTAAGCGATAACAAGTTGAAGTCCTGCCATCGTTCATACAGCAGACGCATAAAAAAATAACTAAACGAAAAAAATAAAAATTAAAGTAACTAATAGTTTTATGATTTTCTTATATTTAACGATGCAACAGCGGATACTAAAAAACGCGTTTTTTCACTTAGGCCATACGAGAAAATTGCAGATTGCCGTTATTTTTCATGCAAGCTTGCATAATAATATTTCAATTTTCGAATGATTAAAATTACATTTCATTCATCAAGTTGCCTTGGCCAGGAGACAGTGAAGGGACCTTTTGGTCTTTGAGTTAAGCTGCCACCTATCTACCACAGTATATTGCGACAAATTAAGAACACATGATATGCACAATTCGCAAAAACATACGAACAACTTCGGCCTACACCAGAAAATGATTGGTTTTTGAAAAACTAAGTGCTCCCTATCATAATTTATGTTAATTGACAGTTGACACCAGTCACAACATACTGCATGCTATCTTCAATCAACAACAAAAGAATGCGCTGTATTGTGGCTTGCCAATATAAAGTTTCGTTTAGGCTAATTGATTACTGTACTCTGTTGTTATTGTCTTTGGTAAGAAATAGGGATCTAAGATGCAAGAATAACGCGATAGCGACCAACCAATTCCTTGTACGGTTTTCTCAATCAAATAATGCGAATCTGAACGCGGCGTTCGCGGAAAAATGGTCATAACGAAATACGATGAGTTTATTTTTATTTATATGGCACGCCTACAAACAAAATTTGGTTCGCGCCGAAAACTGCGTATAAAATGCTTCCAAAGCAAATTTTTAGGCCCGGCCGTAAAATCGTGAACGTACAGGCATATTGTTAGCTTGTTTAAAACAACTGGCTGCTTGTACGCTGGTTAGGCGATACGCTGAGCTTACCGAATTTCGTTTTTTTAAACTAAAGACGAGGTTTTGCGCTCACGATTTTACGCACAGTGTAGATCGGGATTAGGCGGACGGCGTCTGCGCGACTTTTTGCTCGCAACCAAACCAATCAGCGCGCTCAATTTAGACTTCGACACAATTTGGGTTACGTCGCCGGACTCGCTTCTCTGATAAACAACAAGAACATTGTTCATAATCAACACGGCTATGCGTTGTAATATGCGGACATAGAAATTGATTGACACAGATTTTCTAAAAATAAATTAGCGAACTATTTACTGTATTAAACATTTGACATTACGCAGATTGAAGTTTTTAGATTAATTCAAACCAGCCGATCGCGTTCTCCTACTTCAACTGAAAACAAAATTAAAGGATCAAGCTGACATTGTAGCTACGCTTTTGGTAATTAACAAAAACTTTTTGAGCAATAATATTTGATTCCGTCATTTTTCAGATAAAAGGATTCACTAGGCTGTTGTCTAAATGTAGGCCTACATAAAGCAGTTTAGACCAATTACGTCTGATATCTTATTCCATGTAAACGCAAAAAAAAAATAAAAAATAGGTAAAATGCATGCAATCAAATGGCATGCGAATATTTATACGCATATATACGCGTGATCGGTAAAACGAACTTATTGCAGTATAAAAAAAAAATCAATTTCGACATTCACAATAAACGGAGAATCATTCTCTTAAAAGAGATTTGCTTTCCTTTTGCGATTAGTGTTTTTTTCCAAATGCTTTGAAATAAAACATTCTCGAAATTTATTAGGGTCGAAATACGATTTGACTATGGTGACATTTAATTCGTGTACTGATATGCGTCAGATCTCGGCCGCCCCAAATTCTCGCAGGTATCTGATTCTACTTGTTCCATTGTGGAAAATGATGAGTTTTGAAACAAATGGATTGCGTTTTTTGGTGCGAAAGTGCGCTGCTTTCTGACTCATTCGCATTCTCCCGCAAATGCAATGCGGTATGCTGACGAGACAATATTATTCCACGACAGCGCGATACGGGCTATGCAATGATCTCATTTTACGAAAATTGATTTTTTGATAGTAACTCTTCATTTCCATTGCTACGTTAAAAATGATTCACTTTGCCTTTTTTGCTGCAAACGTTTTTTTCAATCCGAATATCTCGCAAACAATACAAGCTAGAGGGGTAAAATTTGTTGTAAAAGATAGAGAAGCTAATGACCTTAGAAAAAATGTTCCAAAAAAGGAAAAAGTTTTGACGTTGTTCATTTGCAACTTTAGGTAGAATTACACTTGCGTTGAGCGTTTTTCAATTACCGTAGTTTTTTCTCATTTTGTCTTTTAAATAATTTTTGTGAAATTGCGCACTTTAAAAAAAGGAGGGGTCTGGTCCCCCTAATCCCCCTCTGGCTCCGCCGGTGTCTACTACACCAGACTTTTACTGACAACACAGTTTTTGACTTTCAATCGACTGAATTCACAATATAATAATTCTCCCAAGTTTGAAGCTAATAAAAAAAAAGTTTTACAATGTTTCGTTTGGTCAAATACTCTTTCAAATTTACGATCAAAACTCGTGACAGATGACGTCATCAAAAACGTTTGTGACGTCATCACTTTGATTTAAGCAATTTTTGGTTTGCATCCAAAAACCTAACTCTCATTTCCAATTTGAGCCATCAACACGTCATTTTTTCAAAAAACTTTGGCTATGATGTCACCAGCAATGACGTCATCAACTTCACAAAAAAATTTTTTAAACCTGAACTTGAAAACCAACTATTAGTTAAAACTTGGCACTTTCAGAACTTTTGGATTGGCTGTTGGATAGTAAAGGTTCTTTGACACTAGATGGCAGACTTTAAAGGCCGAAAAAGGGGGAAGTCCCATGTCCAAACCATGGGGATTTTTTTTTGGTGGCTCAAGACATGGTTCTGAGTCGTTGTGCCAAATTTCAGCTTATTATAAATTTTTTTCGGGTTAAAGCTATTTCTACCGGACTATTTGCAAGTGCAGGCTATGAATTTTTATTCGACCTGCAATGAAATGAAATAGATAAACGGAAAATGTCAAAAACCTTTGCTGGTGTAGATCTCTTTAGCGTATAGCGAAGCTTTTTTTATGCTATGTTATTTATCACGAATAAAATTTGCTTAACATTGCATGATTGATCAAGTAATGATAAACCAGGTATGTTCTTTCCGGTAGGCTACTTGCGGTTTCAGAGGGCTCAATAATTGAATGTCAGGGTAACTTAAAACTGCATTACCGGTATTTTCAAATAAGAACAAAAGCGTTTTTATTTGGTTTCGTGTAAAATTAGCGTGAAATAGCTAAAAATTATCTGCTGAAAATTACCTAACTGCTTAAAAACGCAAAAGGCTCTTTTGCCAGAGGACATGTCAAATTTTAACCAAAAAAAAATTAAAATTATCACAAATTCGGCACTAGCGAAAACTGGGCCAGAAACTTTTTTCGATCAGAAGGAAATTTCCAACATCTTGATTAAAACCAGATCACACATTGAATAGGCTACTTATTAAAATTTAATTATTCTTAATAGTGAGCAAAAGCTTATCTCCATTTGATCTCGATCTAAAACTTCCAAAGCTTCCTTCCAAGCATCTGATTAGTTTATTCTATTCTTGTACTCGAGATTAAACATATTCCAAAAGCACTGCATTTCTTCGATTTCTCTAGTTAAAAGTTCAATTTCATGAGTTGACCACGACGGCATGTTGATAACTATATCGCAGTTTTGGTTAAAACTGTAACTTTTTAGAATGAATATTTTGGAAAAGGCCATACACTAGTGTGAATAGGAAGAATTGGATAATATGCGATTGTAAACAAAACTGCAGGCAACGCATTTAGGTTTTTCAAAAAAAAGAAAAAAGAGCAGGCGCAGTGTTATAACACGTCATTGTCAATTAAATCAAAAGCGATAAAATTTGATAATTATGACGCATTCGTTTTTTGTGTTGACTTCGGCGGTTTTTGTTTTGTATTCTGCGGCTAAATATTTTCAAAAATTCGGCTAAAAGCTTAGTTTTCATCGTTGAGAACAGCGGCTTTTAAAAAACTTTCTGGCAAAACAGAGCTCGGTTTTATTTCCCCGCAAGAACTCAGCAAGACTTTCTGGACTCTGATTTTTATTCTCACACGGCACTGAAATAAAATTGCCGACAGGTGCCCGCAATAATGAAACATGAACTTGCACGACCTTTCACACGATTGATGCCTGAAAATTGTGCAAAAAACTTGATCGTATGATTCCGACCTTACACTAGAAATATGTACTAACCCAAGAACCCTGTTGTAACGCCGAATATCTTGCTTGCAAATATTTGACTGACATTTCATCTTTTATCTCTTGCACGCGATAAAATCTAGTTCGATTCATGCGATCTTTTACCAATCTTCATTCGGGTTTTGTTTACCTAACTCCTGTTGCATGATTTTTACATGCTTTTCAAGAGCAAAACTGTCATCATGACTGGTGCCAGCCTGCGATGAACTAATTTAAACTGTCACGTAGATACAGCCCTTACCAATGGCCATTAGCCAATCATAAATACCGGTACAAAAAATATAGGAATAATCCAGCCATAAAGTGCAAGAACGTCGCATAAACAGTTTATAGTCTTGAATAATTTGTAGTGGAGAGATCACATTTGAAAATATCTAACTGAAACTTTGTTTAAATGTGCTTGTAATCATCTCCGTAACAGCAAATTGCTCAATCAAAACAGCCGAGCAAAAATTATTATGTATGTTGTACTAGACTTACCTCGTACGTCAAACAAGTCTGCCTGCATTTGCTGCTAAGCGGTGACTAATCTTGCAAGGACTTTCGCTTTTAACTATCAGCACCATATTTTTTCACCACTGCTTGACGCTGAGAATCACTTATTGTGGTGTGACATCGTCTAAACTTTTGTTTTAAGCTCTTCAACCTAGAATGCTGGAAAAGAAATGCAGCTTTACATATATTATGGTGCCAGTGGTCAAGCATTCATACTTCAAAGCATAACAGAAAAAATAGGCGAATTCTTTCTTGCTCAGTTATTATAACAACCTAAATAGCAGTTTAGGCATGAAGTAGTAGGGGAGGATCCAGGTACTTTTGCAGGACGGGTTCAGTGAAGACATTAATTACTGTAATTCGGGTTTGAAGGTAAGAAAACTCATTCGCAAAAATGCTTCAAAGATATTGGTCAAAATTTGGTTACAGGCTTTCTACTGGTGGATTAAAATGCAGTGCATACATTGAGATATATTAGCAACAATTTTACAAGCAAAGAAAGCCTAAGCTTAACAAATATGCTAAACTGGTTGTAAGTATATTACGGGAAGTTACGCAACTCCGATTTTGGAAGATAATTACAGCAGTAGTGAAGTTTTTTCTTCTGCAAATGTGCATTGTACAAGTGTACAGTATGTGCATGCATCCTTTTAAATTCACTGTTTCCCTTTTAGAGAACGTGAACTGGGCTGGCTTTAATAAAAAACAAAAGACCAACTTATTGGTATGAATATTTGTATTGCCCTTTCTTAGGTATACCAACAGTGCCAAAATTGTAAACGAGCCGACTAGTTCAGGCCCGAACTCGAAAACTAATTTAAAGCCCAAATCATGCCAGAAAAAACCTGAATGTTAAGTTGTGTCGGAAAAATTTCGCAATGTTGCCAAGTTATTTTGATTGTATTTTTGTGCACCTAAGACAAAAAGCACGTCTCAGGCCCGAATTAAGCCCAAAATTTTGTCAACTTTAGACCCAAACTCGACCCGAAAAGCCCGGCTCGACTTACAACTCTCAACAGTACACAAAGAGAATTTTCGCTCTCAAAGCTAGCGTTGTGGAGTTCGAACATGTGGTCCTTTTTGATCTGTGGTTCAGACCGTGGGGGATTGCCCGACTACTCGGACTCTGTAATGTTGTTTCATCACGCCCCCATCTCTAGAAAGGGTCGGGTAATACCACCACCACTACGCGCAGCACAGCGGTTGTTGTAATACACTTATAAAATGCTACGATAATTTGGATCCGGACGAACACATTGCAAATGCTTTGCATAATAAACTCACATAATAGGTTTCTCAAGCAAGAATTCTGTCACGTAGAAATGGATATCGTTTTTTGGGGGCCTGTACACTCAGCTTTATTTTGCCAGTGCTTAGAATACCTACAATGCAGCATTAAGATGTAGTCTTTTGACTGCTAACGATTTCATGCTGCAAAGACGTAAATATGGGAATAACAAACAGCTGAATAATTGACTATGCTTACACGAAAAACGCTTTAGTAAAAAAAAAAAAACTCGTTTGCAACAAGATAGAAGCATTATCATTGTTACAAACGTTAAAGTCTTTCTAACCCGGTCTTGTGATATGTGTCAGTTTGCCAAATCGTTTCTCGTTAAAGCTTATTTTTTAAATTTGAATATCTGCCAAGACTTGCCAATCCGAACCGTATTGTGTTTTCTGCAGGGCAACGATGCGTGGTATTATAGCCAACTTCAATAACGTGTAGGAGAGCTATGCCAAACTCTCCCAATCCCTTATTCCTTCTCACAACTGAGCACTTGATTTCCTTAGTTTTTTAATGGAATTTATTATTTAATTGAATGAAGAAAAAATACAGAAAAAATAAAATAACGAATTAGTCTCAAATTTCTCAAAATACGGGCCAATTCAGGGCCTTTCTTCCAATCTATAAGACTGTCCCCTCACAGTCAATAGTCAAATCCTAAACAAGAACGAATAGGAAGAGTAAAGGTAAGGGTAAGGGATCGCAAAACGCAATTTACCCAAGTTAAGCAGCGATTAACACGTATCACCAAAAACTGATACTGTTCACTTCACTCATTTTTTGTCACTACTGAGTTTTCAGGCTCGAGGCAGGTTTAAATAGTTCCAAGTAGTAGAAAACACGTGGGATCGCCTATTGTCTAGCATCAAAGGCCAGAAATTAACAAACAAACGTTGTCAGCTGCTACTTCTACAGTCGTCTCAAAACAAATAATGCACAAAAGAACATTCTTACTACGATTCTAAATACGGTCTAATTAGCGTTTTTAAGGTTTTTGAAGATGCGCCTTTAAAGATGAGCTAATTAGCTGCGTGTTTTTAACAAAGGACAATAATTACTCATTAATTTAACTTAAACATCGATTAGACAATGACAAATAATCTTTTCGATTTAAGTCACAAGATTGCGAAATCCAATAATTAATCAGACACAAATGCACAAACAAAGATTTAAAAATTGGGTCTTCCATCATAAGTTGAAAGCGGGGCAGCTTATTTTTAATGATTTTAACAACCATACCTCAGAATTACAGTACTAGTAGCACTCAATTTATGCTGTGAACACAGACAGTCATCCTTCAGAAACACGCAGTCTGATGTGATGAATAAAAAACATTACAAAATGTTGAATGCTGAAAATGTTCCTTAATATTCGATAATTGGTGATATAATTTGAAAAAAAAAATACAAATTTGATCTACTCACCAACCGTAGATTTTTAATTCCTCAAAGAAAAACTGGATGAGTCTTCTGTGCGATTTCGATGATATCATAGCACTTTCTTTTGACACGTAAGCTTCCAGTTCCAACTGAACAGAGGCTGGCATAGGTGGCAGATGGTACAAAAGTGGCCATGGCTTTGTTTTTAAATGAGTTGGTAAATCATCATTCTTGTTAAGAGACAATCCATCTGAATGCTCTCCTTCATCAGCATTTTTACCACTGCTTCCTTCAGACCTGGAATGTGAGTAGATACATGGGAGTACATCAGCTTGACATTCTAAAATTTTGAAGATGGTTATCTAATAAACAAAATAACACACCAGTTTAATTAAAAAATGCAGCTTTTGCTTATACCACTAACCAAAAGAATCTCTGGAAATAGTTAAACAAAAGTCATGGTCTGCTTAAAATTAAGAAATAATTAACAGGTCTCAAGTGTTTCTTTTATTTGCATGAACTAATAATTAGGCACTAACACACGCCTACCTGTACCAGTAGCCTACGTCTTCACTTTTGCGCAATGGTGCAGGCATGGGTTCGAATATGTGGCCATACCAGTATTTTGTAACACATCCTGGGCTTTGATGTAGCTTATGGCTTTATGTCGAAACTTTCAAAGAACCTGAATATACACCGAACAGCCTGAAGTTATGCCAACAGCCAGAGCGAGAATAGATATTAGGGTACCGAATTACTTGGGGGTCAATCCATGCTTAATTCATATTTTTTTTTGTGAAATGTCAACCTATGTTCTAGAATCTTTACCAAACTTGGCATGGGGGTAAAACAGTATAAAAAAAACTTGTGTTCAAAAAACTTCACCTTTCTAGCACTTACCGTTCCTTAGATATGGCCTTTTAAAATTGTGCAAATAAGTGAATTTTGAGGATTCGCAGGAGTGATTTTGACCTCTAAAGCTCAAAGTTGAGGTAGGAGAATGCAGTAAATTGCTACCCCCCAGTTTTGACGATGCCAAATCCAACAAAACTGTTAATTTCAAGTTGAAAAACTTGTTTTTTGAGTGATTCAATAATATATAGGTGTTTCTCTTTGGGCCTCGGTTCCGGGGTGCTCTGAGTTTTTTTTATGTTTTAACCCCATCTTGGATGACTGCTTTTCATGGCTAATATGAAATCAAGCTTTTTCAAACTGAATTAACGTGTAATATCAGGTATCAAATGATAGCTATGGCATTGTTAGAGCTTTTTTTCATTTGCCACATTCAAGAAGTATAGGCTTCCCTAACCATATTTAAATATCCTTGAACACGTTCGTATCATTTTTATCATCCAATATCAGCGAATCAAATTGGATGCCAGTACTCTTGCTCACACTTAACTTTTCTGCAACATTTGATTTTTCACCAGCAGTATACCAAAAGGTTAAGAGCATGGATCTTGTGGCATGCTGGATTGCTGTTATAATCTTCATTGGAGGGTGGATCTCATTTTACGTGTAACTGAACCATAATTGGAAGTCTTTGTTAAAGTTGTGTGCCCAGCACATGAACCATCATCATCATTGTGCGAATAAGTAATTGATTTAAAATGATCATTTTATAGATTGGGATAATGCTGTAGGAGGGAACCATATTCGCTCAAGCGTCAGAAAGAGGAATGTTATTTGGTAAACCGAAAATCTTTGGTATTGAATGCTTTAAATCGCAATGATGGGTTAATTGTTCTGTCCTTATATAAATCTCTATGAAACTAACAAACCTTTCTAGAGCATATATGGTGTTTTGCAATAGATTCTTTTTATACTTTTTCAAACTGTTCGTGAAGTAGTTATTATTATTATTTTTTCATAATGTATTCATACTGTATATTATAATTTTTATTTTTCGTATTGTATTCCTTTTTTCACGCTGTTAGTGACATAATTTTCAGTATTGTATAAGGTTATTGTTTCATCAGTCATCATTTTAACGCTTTTGAGTACAGTAGTAAAAGTATTGTGATGTTTATAGGTTTTTGCTGTTACTTATCTCCTGCTGTGTTTTTTTTCTCATTTATCTTTTTGTAACTGTAAAGGCAGCGTTGACGAAAATTGTTCTGAAGAAGCTTCCCGGTTTGGGAGGTGAAACGTCAAACGAAGTGGTTATGAATAAAATAACTTTGGAACGCTAAATGACAACTTCATTTAAGCATCGAGTATTGTTACACAATTACTATTACTGCGTCACAATTCATTAGCAATAAGTACTTATATTTTAACCGTAATTGTGTAACCAGAGTTGTAAGTCGGGCCGGGCTTTTCTGGTCGGCTTCGAGCTTAAGACTGACAAAACGTCGGGCTTAATTCGGGCTTGATATGCACGTTCTTGACTTGTGCTTTTGTGTTTTAGATGCGATGAAATCGTAAGTCATATAACTTTGCGGCACTGAATGGCGACTTCGTTTCAGCATAAACGCAATTATTTTTACACAGTTATTATTGTTGCGTCACAATTTATCAGCAATTAATAGTATCATGACGAGCAACAACCGGACTCATTTTTAGATCTAACCTAAATTTCGAGCTTTTTTGGGCCTAGTTTTTGCTAAACCGTACACATATAGATATTTCAGGCAAAGGTGATGACCGAATTTTGGCGGCTTTTATTTCTTAATTCAAAATGTTTATTTTTTTGCTTCACGATACTTTGGTTAAACCGTACTACCGTATATAAATACGATTAAGCATTTGCGTGAACAGAAAGTTTTGAATTTGTTTTTGTTTTCACGACAATGTTGAATGCAATTTTACTAATGTTATTTTTCTTGAAGTAAATATAGACGCTGACTGCTAGAGGCTTATAACTTAGGCTATTTGTTATAATGAGCGATTCAAGTAATATGATGACAACGCAACGTGTAGTTTATCCAACGATGATTTTGAGAAGGTAAAATTGCTGATTCGAAAGAGAGACTCCTTTTCATTGCACAACCTGTTGAAGGAAGACCCTTTAGACACACTGAATTGTGTTGACAGCCCTGGCTGGTATCCATTGCATGAAGCCATCGATTTGGGTTATGTTGATATCGCAAAATTAATTGTGAATTTTGCAGAGAAAAACAATGTCGATATTTTTAAGAAATGGGATCAACAACTTTCTTTTCATCAAAAATGCCCTGAACTTTCTTCTTTACCTCTGGAAATCAAAGGTTCAAGACCTCAGGCATCCTTTCTCGTATTAGCAGTAAAAAGCGAGAAGCTTGATATGATGCAGTATGTTTGCAATCTTTATAAAGAATGCTATAAAAGAAATCGAGTTCATCACAGCGAACAATATTCACCAAATCGAGCGGTGTTTGAGTCCATGGTGTTGTCCCTCACACGACCAAACTTGTTGAACGTTTTACTGGAGACCTTTCCCAAATTCCTAAAGCTGTCGCGAGATTGTTTCGCGGTCATGCATATGCCTGACATCTTGTGCCAAATCTTAACTACCGCTTTGCAGCTGAAAGCCTTTCAACCTCTTGCTGTTCTTCGATGTAGTTTAGGTAAGAAGTTTTATTTGGAACGAACAAAATACCAATCTTCAACTCTTTATGCCATTGGAAAATTCTCTTTGAAATTGGCATTTAAAAATGATGATGTCACTATATTGCAAATCCTACTGGATGTAGTCTCGTTTAAATCTGCGAGCTTGAAAAAGAAGCAGGTATCGCTTTTCGTGTCCGACTTTTTGAATCGTTGTTGTCTAGAAGACAACGTTCAAGTGATGAAATTTTTGGTTGATAGTGGTTTTGATGTTTATGTATTTTGTGAAGAAACTTTTAATGATCTTTATGGCTTCAGAAGCTGTTCTGGAGTGCTAGATGCTTGGGATTATGATGAGCGAAGCGATTCAAAGAAAAAGCGATACAAAACTTCAGCTATATATTGGTCTGCACATGCGAACAAATTGAATATTTTAAAATATCTCCTACATGTAGTGGATCAACAAGAACTACGCGATTTAGAGCTTTCATCACCTGTGGTTGCAGCTACAATGCAGTATCGGGCTGCATCTTTGGAATTACTGCTCAAAAATGGCTACCTAATCGACATTCAACCACCTCTTCTACATTCAGAAAACGTGTTTCTGGAATACACTTTATTTCATCGTTATTTTCCAGCAAATAAAATTTCCAGGATCAAAATTCCAGGAAGAAAAGACAAAAGCCCAGATTCTCTCCGGGTTTTGTTGAAATGGGGTGCGTTAGAAATGGCTTTTGGAAAACACAGTTCAACGATTTCAGTGAAGAAATTTTTGCAAAACCAATGGCTTTATATTGCTGAATTGTTCGGCAATTCTAGTCTTAGGGGTGGCGTTCGTCATCCTCGAACTGCATGCATTATTCGTCAGGACAATGTTCAACTTTACGTTAAAAAGTTTAGCATGTTTTTGCAGCATGTCAGCTTGTTCAAAGTGACAAATGGAAAAAACCTAGATGAGTGCGTTCCATCGTTAACACAGCTTTGTCGATTCGTGATCCGTTGTTGCATTGTTCAAAAGTTCAAAACATTAAAACCAATGCAGGAGCTTAAGATGCCATCTTCCATTAAAAACTACTTGTTTTGTGTATCGTGAAGTCAAAAAATTTTTTTTCAGCCACTTTAACCCTATGTTAGACGGGAGCGGGGCAAAAATGCCCCCTCTTGATTTTTTCGTTTTAAATCCCTTCAGAAAACATTAGTATTCTTCCAGTTAACTTGATTTTGGGTCAAATTTATTCACCTGAAAATTTGAAGTTGCTAGAGTGAGGGAAAGTTTCCCAATTTTGAGATTCGTCGAAACCACATTAAAATTTGGTCTTTTTTGGCTCATATTTAACTTAATGAGGTCACAAAACGTTTCTGTGATCTAATCACTTTGACATGTTATGGTTCAGATACAAAAATTAAATCAACGTGCTAAATTTGAACCACCTATGACGTTATGGAAAAAAGGATTTTTGCTATAATTGGCTGTGACGTCATCGACTCAAAATTTTCCAAAACTAAAAATTAACAACATTTCCATGACCTCCGGTTTAGAAGCGAGGTAGGGAAGCATGTTTGCCCGTGCATAATGCATTGGTCATAAAGCCCGTGTAAAATAGGGTTAAAAGTCAAACTCAGTTGTTGATTGTACCCGCCGCATTACACCGAAGCATGACTAACAAGTTTTCGGGGCCCCATTTTCCTTTTATTGTGTCAAGATTTTGCACGGTAACTTGGTGTACGAGAATGGTTTGACCAGCCCCTAAATTGAACTTCATCGGACTTCTCATTGAGAATGCAAGCGAGCTACGTTCTTTACCAATCATCGGTTTGTTGGAAGATATTATTCTGGTTAAATGACCTGCTAACTGCTTGTTAGCAGGTCGCTATATGGTATGAAACGGTATTGGCCGTCATTTCAGATTAGATCTAATCTCTTTTTTATTTCCAAGTCTTCACCATAATTGAGTTACTAGGATAATAGAATCGTCATAACAAATTGCTCACGCATTACGTACAAGTAGATATACTTCAACAACTTATTGTCTGTACAATTTTGGAACTATCGGAAACCTTTGCTGTGAAAAGCAGTTGATTTCAGTTAGTTTGCTGCCACTTGTGGTCATGATTTTGTGACTTTTTTGTTACAAGAAAATGCAAAAATATTTTAGAGTGTTTCTTTTTTATAAGTGCACTTATTTTGAAACGTTTGTTGATGTTCAGTATTATGATCTGGGATCTTGATAATTCTGATCTAAAAATCAAAAAAATCATTATAAAAAATTTGTTTAAAAAAATTTTTTTTTTGTTTGTTTCTAACCAGTGTCCAGTTAAAAATATTATGTCCATTGCTTTACGTGATTTTTTAACACACTTGTTATCACACTCGTACTTATTTCGACATTGTTTAAATTTATGTTTCTGCTTTAACTTTTGTAAAAATGTCGTTTTATAGCACAAAGAAAAGTGGCTTTATAAACTCTACATTCTATAACCTAACTTATAAACTCTTTGGCTCAAAGCTTTTCTTAAAAGTCGTAGGGTCAACTTGAAGGGGATTTTCTCTATGTAGTTGCGTCTCAGATGTCTTAAAACTAGTCAATTATTTATAAGGTATAAACAGCATGCTTGCAGAGTCTTAGAGGCAAAACCAAAACTATGATTATTTGATTAACAGCCGAAGGCATACTACTGTTCTTGGTAGCCAAACTCCGGATTTGTTCGATTACTCTATTTTCACGCAAACGGTGTGACTAACGAAATCTGTCATAAGGGCGTTGGGATTGGGACATAAGTACGCAAGGAAATAAGGACGCAGGGACATAAAGCCGCCGAGGCGTAAATCTGCAATCTGTGCCATGTACTTCTAGAAAAAAAACATACATGTCTGCGCTAATATTTTGGGTTTTGGAAAACAACTATGTAGTCAAAGAAACGAACTTGATTATTTTTGAATGAGCATTTTACTAAATTTTTGAAAGTCAAGTTTTGACGTAAATCTTCAATTTGTGCCGTGCACTACTAGAAAAAAAACATTCATGTCTGCGCTAATATTTTCGGGCTTCGAGAAACAATTATGCAGTCAAAGAAACGAACTTTATTATTTTTTAATAAGCATTTCATTAAATTTTTGAAAGTCAAGTTTTGAGCATTTTCTGAATTTAAATTCGAGTTTTCTTAAAATGTAAGGTGGGTTTTATAATGAATTTTTTGGAAAAAGTAAGAACACGCCGAACAGGTCAGCGATTGTTTTCGCACGCAATCATTTAACGCTGCACTTAATCTGTTAAGCTAACAATAATAATAATTAGTTTTTGTCCTGCTGCGACGCAAAAGCGTTCGCTAATCACACGCACGTGTACTGATGGCAGTCATTATCCAAAGTATAGAAAAATCTATAATTTTTTTGTTTGTTTTTTTTTTTCTTTAGTTTTTACTTGTTACAGTTTATTTGAAAAATTAACCGATTTCATTTCTTTGATTGCATAATTATTTTCCGAAGCACGAAAATGTTTGCGCAGATTGCAGATTTACGTTTCTGCTCCCTTATGTCCTTACACCCTTATGTTCATTTCCCCTTATGTCTGCGCTTTTATGTCCTGCGGCCTTATGTCGCAGATCTTGTGATTAAAGATGAATTTACAAAGTAATCGTTTTTCATCCGCTTTTATACGTTTTCGTACGTTTTTGCTTCTTCATGTAAAAGTACTGTATGTATGTTTATTTCCGTCCGCATTTTTTAAGCGGACGTTTATATGATAGTAGGAACGATGACAGCGATGTTTCAAGAATAAGGTAATCAATATAAGACAGGCCAAAACTTCTGTCTTAGAAATGCTAATAGTGTAGCCACAACAGAGACATTAAAATTGGGTAATTTTCTTCAAAAGACAGCTTTAAAGGGTTCGAATGGTATAGGCAACCAAAAGGCCAAAACCAATATATGTATCAGCAAATACGCATACTGGTATGCGAACTGCATCAGGCATCTCGTATTACAGCATATTTACAGTATTTATTAAAATATAGCTGAGGATTTGCCCACATATCATCACACGACATTTTACCACGCGACTGTAAATCACGGACATTTCATTTCGAGACATGTAATCATCTATACCTATTAACACTACGACGTTTCATCACTTAGACGCTTTATTACTACATAAATTATCACGTGGATAGACTAGCACGTGTGCATTTAATCACTTTACCGAATTGCCTTGAAAAACAGTGTGTTTATATTGTTGGTGCCCAAAGCTATTTTTAAGTCTTTAGCTACGGATCAATTTGAAACGTGATTAAACTTCTGCGTGATTCCATGTCTGGTGCTATATAGAGTCCACGTGATGAATAATCTACGTCATTAAATGTATAGCGATTAAATGTCTGTCATTAACGGTCAAATGCCAACTGCTGAAACGTCTATACACCATAACTGAGTGAGGGATTGGTTTTTCGAAAGATTAATTTTTTGAAAAGTGTTTTGAAAATCCAATGGTTTTGCATTGTTGAAATCAATATAAATTTTTATAGTTATTTATCGCGTTTCTATAGTTGATGTTAGTGATCTGGTGTTGATTTGTGATGTTAATATAATGCGACTGTTTTATTTTTTCTATGCATAGCTTTGAATGGTGTGTGTTGTGTTTGTCTTAATCTCTGCACTATGTGCCGATAAACTTGCATGAGATTTATCTTGATTTTGCAAAAAAATACCGCTTTAAATTTTTGTTTGTTTAAAACATCTTTAACGAAAAAGTAGTCTAACTTTAGCAAAAAGCCCCTTCTATTGTTGAAAGTTGTTTTTCGAATTTGGCTAAACACAAACGTTGGAAAAGCAATCTTACTTCATTTTATCAGCTCTGTGGAATAACTACTCTTGTTGCGGAGTGGTTGTGCAATTGTTGCCGGTTTACTGAGGTGCGCAGTAACTCTCGGTTTGCGTCACAAACTCAGCCAAATTGAAACAAAAAATAACTAAAAAATGGCTCTTGTATCTTTTTTATTACCAAATAAATCGACTTCTTTGTTGTTGTAATTCTGGATGATATTATGAGGTTGAATAAATTGTGTTTTATATATTCAACTTAAATACTGTAAACTATTTTTTCCTTTAACGTTTTATTTAAAATGATTTCAGCTACTGTACCTCTCTTTGGTTGTTTTACTGAATAGCAGATTATGTTCTTCACTTAGTTAGTTGATTTGTAATGATGTGTCACAGTCGTTTTACTATTATATCTGCTACTCAATTTTGTATTCTTCAGATTAAATTTTTGAATGGATTGTGTTCAAAAATGGTTAGTTATATTAGGCTCTGTGATAACATTTATGAAAATGGCTGCAAGTAACTGCGACGGAACGTCAAGTTCAATGGAAGCCACTGATAATAAATCAGAATGTGAAATTGTTTCGAAACCAGCTAATTATGCTGTTATTCCATACAACAATACCACTGGCGTTTTATCGCAATTTTACAAAGCCAAAAAGGTTTACAAGATTTCTGCCACGCAAAAGAATATCGTAATCAAGCAGGATTGGACTAACAACGGAGTTGCAGGAGTGGTGTGGGAAGCTGTGAGTACACAACTTTTCTCGGTTCGCGTGGTAAAAATGCGTTGGTCGAGCAGTAACGCGTTTGCGTCTGGGATAGGATTAGGGTTCATTTTCGGGGCCGGTCAAACCGGACACAAGTGTTGCCATTGCCTCGCCACAACTACATTTCCAAAAGAGCTGATGGGTTTCCTGCAGTCAAACACCGATCAGTGGTTGAAAAACCAATCAGTGGTCGAGTGGATAAAGCGCCTGCTATTGAATTGGTTGACTCGGGTTCGGTTCCCGGTCGGGTCAAACCAAAGACTAAAAAAATTGGTATTCACAGTTCCCTGCTTGAAGTTTAGCAATTAAAGGGACAGTGCGAAGCCACCGCCGTGTGTGGTAGACAGGTGGGCTGGTGGCATCTTGACTCGAAACCGAAAGGTCCCTTCGCTGTCTCCTGGCCAAGGCAACTTATGAATAAAATGTAATTACAATTACAGTCACAATGACGCAAAAATGGGATCGTAAATATAAAAAATCAGTGTAATACGTCGTAAATCAGTGTAGTAGATCTCGTAAAAGTAAATCAGTGTAATACAAAAAGTATCATAAATACGTGATTGTTTTTGTTTGATTTATGGTAAATATTGTAATTTAAGTAGTAACATCACAATCCAACAACGTTAACGCTTAAGCTTATTTTTTGATGATTGCTATTGTCTTAGTGCTGTGCTACTAGTATAGGCAGTTTTCGATCAAACCAATGAAGCATTCTGAGCAGCACAAAAGTACATGCCACATAACTTTGTTGTA
The DNA here is from genome assembly GCA_963965965.1 of Trididemnum nubilum. NCBI lineage: Eukaryota > Metazoa > Chordata > Ascidiacea > Aplousobranchia > Didemnidae > Trididemnum > Trididemnum nubilum. The sequence continues at coordinate 10,957,981 of OZ014476.1, read as the reverse complement.
TTGTTCCAGGCTATTACTTTGAGTGAATATCTTTCTCGCAATCTTTTTTTTAAGAACAAAACGGTGCTGGAACTGGGAGCTGGCACCGGCTTAGTTGGCATGACAACTGCTGCTCTTGGCGCAAGTGTGACGTGTACAGACGTAGAAAAAGCCTTGCCATTGTTGCAAGAAAACATCGACCTCAATTTCCCGCCAATCGAAGCCAATAAAAAACGGCTCTTTGTCAAGAGATTAGAATGGGGAAAAGATCATAAAAATTTTGAAAATTGCCACTTCGATTATATTGTTGGTGCTGATATCATATATTTAGAAGAAACGTTTGACTTGCTTTTAGAAACTCTCGTCTATTTATCCAACTGCAGTGCAGAAGAAACTGTTACTAAAATATATCTGTCAGCAAAACATAGATATGAACGAGTCGACAACTTTGTGCGCAAATTAAAAAGTTCTTTTTCTCATGTCAAAGCCGTGCATGAAGATATTCGCGTGAATGTCGTAATCTATGAATGCTATTAGTGTAATTCAATATGGTCGTTAGTGACCGGTAAGATCGTAGCGATGTAAACATCCTAACTTAAAACAAGGCTAACGTCGAAGATCTTTTAAAACTGAATTTTAAAACTTTACAATGAAACGAATTGTTATGTTATTTCTGTTAATATCGGGACTTGAAGTCAACATTATCATCATCATTTTGCTCCTGGAGTGTGTATCTTTCTTCTTTCTATTCTTGGAGCTCAGCAAACTTCCCCGCCGTAGTAGTCAGCCACTTTTGCAGCTTTTTTTTTGCTTACGATTTACACTTGGCGTTAAATCAGGAGCGAGCAAAAACATCCTTAGTATAATTGAAACAAAAATTTGATATGCCTGACGTTCCAGTTTACCAGGGTTATGATACTTGTTAAAACAGATAATAAAAACGATTTTACCTTAAAAAGATACTGCTCGAGATCGGTTTCATTTAAGAAATGAAAACTTCTTGAGATGATTGAAGTGCCCTAAACCTTGTTTCACTATCCCTTTGTACGCGAAAATAGATTTAACCATAGGTGGGCACAAGTCCGTTAATCCGTTAATAATGAAGCTAACTTTTTCCTTAACTCGTTAATCTGTAAAAAAGTTTTTTCATGTTAACGGACTAAATTAACTTCCGTTAAGTGCTGTTAACGGCCTAAATTAACTTCCGTTAAGTTCTGTTAAGTTCCGTTAAGGTTTTTATCGTTAATATCTTGCACCATTCATTCATCGGATCGGTACAAACCAGTTTGCACTGGTGTAACGCTTGTTGCGTATTAGCACGAGTTTTATAGAAAAATTAGAAGAAAGGAGTTTTTTGAGGCAAATAATAACCTGCAGCCTCATAGGTCTATTAATTATTATCGCTGTTCACAATTTCCAAAGATTTTCCGATTATAACTTCGTTGTGCATTTGAACTTGTTTTTATCTTGAAATTAGATTAGACTGTAAAATGTAACCTCCAAAACAAAAAAGACCACCTTAACAAAAAATATTTCCTTACAATCAGCTCAACATCGTCAATACGTGTTCTAGAAGCGAGTGAATAAAACGAAATGTAAATTACACGCAAAATGTTAACGGATTAACGGACTTTATTAACTTCCGTTAATTAAAGCTGAAAATAACGGATTAACGTTAACGGAAGTGTGAAGTTTGTTAACGGACCAGCGGTTAACGAAGCTAACGCTTTGCATTAACTTGCCCACCTATGGATTTAACCTGTTTGACTTAGTCCTTACCATTGGCAACCCTGCATTTCGAAATTTCGTTACACCAGATAAGGATGACTTTTGCAAAATTTCTTACACATTATCAAACGTCGTATTGCTTCATTTGCAACAAATTGTGCAAATTATCTTTTTCTGATGTCACAAAATTTCAAAACGTATAGGGTTGCCGATGGTACAAAGCAGTGTTGGGACTATTACCACTTTCACGAGTCCGAGTGCAAGTCCTTAAGCTAAGAGTCCGAGTCTGAGTCCACCAAAACTCAAGATCACGAGTCCGAGTCCACCAAAACTGAAGATCACAAGTCCGAGTTCGAAAAGTTCGAAAATTTGACCAGAAAGTGAAATTTAAAATTTGGCCAAAGTTATTTCAATACGGACAAACGCTTTCAGAAATTCCGCAAGAAGACGTTTGTGCAACGTTTCTGCAAGCGTTGCACAGTCTTCTAACTAGGCCCTTTACACACAGAAAAAAGTTGCTTAAACGCTTTTGCAAGAGCTCTTGCAAATAAAATTTAGTCGTCTACTTCGGCCTTAATTTACACCCGAGTTTGCAAAACTCCTCATGGCTGAGAAAGGCGAAATTCGAGGTTTTCCTTTTATACCTGTATATTTTATTCAGCCAGTTCAGTTTTAACAAAGTTTTTTCAGTAAAAGTATGCGAGTGACGTCACATGAAACCCTCTTACATTGTAGTTTGAATTTGCAAAGAATTTTGTAAGTTGTTGGAACGACCGACGCTCACGTCGAGTGTTTTTTTGTTTTTACTCGGCCATTTTCAAACTAATGAGTGCGAACTTTCAGACTTTTGCTTATAACTCGAGAACGGTTTGGTCTAGCTACATGAAATTTTGATAGCAGTTTGAGGCTATTGATTTGCATGTTCGTATCAAATTTTGAGGCAATTGGTTTCGTGACTTTGGTTTTAGGATCCAAAAACCGCCCCGCAAGTTTGGCGTAAAAAGCGGTCTCATTCAAAAACCGCGTAAGTTCGACAAAAAATATTTCACACGGTTAAATGTCTTAAGCTACCTTTTCATCCCAACTTCCTCACTTTTGGCCACGATGAGGTTTTTTTCTTTTCTTTCCTTTGTTTTTCTTTTTTTTCTTCCTATAAATCTTGTACGCTCTTCTTCTAAATCACAAAACATCGAAATCTAATTTGTTTGCAAAGTTGTTGAGTTACAAACGCAATTTTGTCTCCCTAAATATTTTGGGGCACTCCCTTGGAAATCCTCCCAAAATCGAGCCTAAAAACTGAATTTTTTGAAAATAAACAAAATGAAAACCGCTCAAACTAGAGCGCTAGTTTTTTTGATATCACCAGATACTTAACAGACAAATATTTTGACATACTTTGGGGGGTGCCACCCCTACGGGGACCCCCAAAAATCAATTTTTTGAACAGCTTAACTTAGGGTGACAGTGGTTTTTAATATCAGTAGATATTTAACACACAAATATTTTGACATAGTTTGGGGGTACCAATCTCCCCGGGGACTCCCCCAAAATGGACTCTCCAAAAATGAATTTTTTGAACAGCTCAAGCTAGGGAGCTATATAGTTTTTTATGATATCAACAGCTACTTAACAAACAAATATTTTGACATAGTTTGGGGATGCCACCTCTGGGGACCCCCAAAAATCAATTTTTTAAATGGCTTAAGCTAGGGCGCTTGTTTTTTTTTTGAAATCTGTAGATTTTTGTATCGGTCGTTCGAAGGGGTTGCTACTCAGAAAGCTCCCATCTAGTTTTTCACTGCAGTTAATTATTTTTCGGGAAATCAGATTAAGAAAATAATTTTAAACAAATCAAATCTTTCATTATACTCGTTGTACCCTTTTCAATTTTTGTTTTATACTCGTTATATTACGCCGAAGTGTGCAAAGAGTTGGCACGGCCCATCTCCACGTCATTGCGGTCTGGGCAACACAGCTCCTTTCGAAAAAATGTTGTAACGGTGGCGAGTCGTTAGCAACAGTGTGTCCAATTTCACTGGCCCAAGATTTAAACTTCGGACCTCCCGCTCCAGAGACGAACGCGTTACCGCCCAACCAGCAAAAGAGCTTATTTTAGTAGATTTGTCACAGCGTCCAATAAAATGTAGAGCTTTATTAGAACTTTTAAGTTGCGTATTAATCAGTTAATCGACGAAAGCGTGCAAAAAAGTATTATCTTTTCGGAAACGGGGCAGACTGGTGGTGTAGTGTTACATTCGAGTAATACTGAGGGAACCAAATTTATGTAGCCTACGTTTTTTTCAGTAGTTAGACTAGTTTTGGAAGTAACCTAAAGCCAAAGTCGACCAGCTAAAGCTAAAAAATAGAAGGACCTTCATAATTTTCATCAGTTTAGGGACAAGGGTTGAGGATCATTAAGTTCGCGATCAAGCGCGCAACCAGATTTTGTTGGGGGGTGGGCTTTGAATTTGTTGGGTTATATAAATCCTTAACTTTTGGGGTTATATTTTTAAGTGATTTTGCGAAGGGGGGGCTGAAGGCTCTTTAGCCCATCCTGATTGCGCCACTTGTCGCCATGGTTTGGTATCTTTTGTCGTTTCATAACTAATAGGCTAGAATTGTTATTTTTATTTCAGAAGAAAAACTTCGGTTTTAAATACATTTGTCATAATCTGTACATAGTTTGGCGCATGCATTATGCAATTTTTGTTTTTATGGTTTTTGAATAATTTGAAAAATGAAAGAATAGGTTTTTGCTGAATTGGCTGTATACACCTGTTCATGTTTTAACCAACTATCTCACCAACAGAAAGAATTTTTTTTTGCAAAAACCTTAAAAAATTCAGGCCTAACCCAAGCCCATACACAGAAAAAGTTAAACAGCACTGCACTGCTCAGTAATCAAAAAACTTCATGCTTCATCATCTGGATACGGTCATTTTTGTCAGTCACATCAGCAATTTTGTGGATGCAAGCTGATTTTTTTTAGCTTTTCATTTTCCATTGTAACATTAAGGAATCAGGTATAAAATTCAACATAACTTAACACAGACAAAACTTATTATCTCCCTTCAATACCTGCGAATACTTGAATAGTGAATACCTTCCAAGAATTTTTCAGCCATGCGATATCTTGAGCACAGCATTTTACCTACCGGCATCATCGAAGCAAACGCAATCAAACCTATGACGCCAAAACGCTAAAAAAATGCGGTTGCCAAACTATAATACCAAATTCAAATATTTTCATTTTGATTTCGGTAAGAAATCTCTCCCTGCAAAAGATGATGCATTGCTTGTTACATTTATATTTTGTTGATATATAGTACCTCTGTAATAAGACATTACAATAATACATTCAACAAAAATCACGAGTCTGAGTCCTCTCAAGTTCCACGAGTTTGAGTTCGAGTCTCAAGGGCACGAGTCCGAGTCCTTAAAAAGTGGCCTCGAGTCCGGACTCGGACTCGAGTCTTCCCAACACTGGTACGAAGTCAAACGAATTAAATCTATTTTCGCTGATAAAGGAAACATTGAAACAAGGTTTTGGACACCTCTTTGTTATCTTCAGTTGTTCTCATTTCTTCAATGAAACTGATTTCGAGCATCTTTACGAGATAATCGCGTGAAGTGTAGACCGGACCTATTTACAATGAATTCTTTATAACTTCTTTAAATTTTGCATTGCTCAATTTTTGCTTGTCATTGATAACAACACTGGTTTTAATATTTCGCTGGAAAAAAAATCAAAAGGTTGTGAAAGTATGCCCGTGTAATTGAAACAATCATGCAAATGTTATTTTCGTAATTGTGAAATCTGTATTAATTTTGAAGCAGAAAAACGACCAAGGGAAAAGCTTTGACAAACAATAGAGTCAGAAATGTGGCACTTTTATAGCACAGCGGGTCGGTTTCGGGTAGTAGTTTTAGCAGATCGACCTTCTTAACAGGATATTGAAAACTGGTAGGTAACTAAGCCATAGACTCTTTATTTAGTAGACTAGACGGTTTAGGTCCGGACCACCCCCCCCCCCCCCCCCCCCCCAGGAATCGACGCGCCTGCTTAGAAACAGACGAGCGAAGAGAAAGAGAAAAGGATTGAAAAAAAGTTTGCTCTTGTTGCTACTCGTATTCGGCTGATTTGATGGAACATTTCGTAGAACAAGTGAACCGTGAGTAAAAAAGCCACGTGGAGTGGACGAATTGGCATATTTTAGAACAAATCGTGAAGAAAAAAACGCAAAACTGTCAGCTTCTAGTCTACTACTATAACAGATAAAGCAAGTAGGCCGAGCCTATCTTCGACGGCAGCGCTGTCTTGGATAGACTTTTACAAACTACACGCGATTGCGCTGTAGGCAATGTTTACCTGTAGGTCTTTTTAATAGTTCCAGTAGCGTAGCCAGGAGGGGAGCTATAGCCAAAATGCAGAATAACAAATATACCAGGTTTTTAGCACTTTTGAGACTGTTTTATGCCCTGGAATGAACAAAATAGTGATTTAAAATATCTTTTGAATTATATATTCAGGGGGGGCTAATTAGTCAAAAACAAAACTCACAAATAAATAAAAACTTTGAAAAATGGCCAAAAATAAGCAATCAAATTTGATCGCTAACGTAAAAATGCTAAACATAGGTGTCATCAACAAATATACAATAAACTTAGGAATAGGGGGGAGGCTATTCAGTATTAGTTAATTACCAGTCATTCCTCTAAAATCTCTTTACATTAGCCTCCCCCCCCCAATTATTTTTCTCTATAAACTGTGGACGAAATAGATTACTCTATGTGAGTTTTATAGAACTATACGATGTTATAATTTACCAGCATCTAAATAAGAAAACTAAATTTTTACCATTAGCCACCTCCCAAATAGCCCATTTACGCAACAAGTTTAATCGTGTTTGCACTGCCAATTTCTATGCCGCGTTTTAAAAGCATTATTTTTTTTATCAAAATAGCCCTAAAATTAAGTTATTTTTGCCAGAGGTGGAGTCGAGAACACAAGGCTCGAGGCCATAGGCGTAGCCAGGGGGCCTGGCCCCCCCCCCCAATTGAAATACCACCAATGATATAAAATTATAACACAGCCGAGCGATGTTTAGTTGCAGTTTCGGTCGACGAGAGAGCCCAGGGGCCTCTGACTAACATCTAGGGGGCCCCTAAGTAATAACCAGGGGGCCCTTAACCGACAACCAGAGGGCCCCTAACTGACGACCAGGGGGCTCCAGGGCTCATAACTAACAACCAGGGGGCCCCAGGGCTCCTAACTAACGACCAGAGGACCCCGGGGCCCCTAACCGACAACCAGGGAGCTCCGGGGCCCCTAACTGACAAACGGGTGCCCTGGGGCTTTTAACTGACAAACAGAAGGCCCTGGGGCCCCTAATTGACGACCAGGGACCACCGGGGCCCCTAACTGACGACCAGAAGGCCCTGGGGCCCCTAACTGATGACCAAGAGTCCCGGGCTAGGAGCACCGCAATTCAAATTTTTAACAATACATACGCAAAACCTGTGAAAAATCGAAAAGTTTTGTGCTAAAAGTTGCAATCCCAGGCCCTCGTTTAACGTTATTATGAACTTAATGGTATAACACAGGCGGTAATGCAAACCTCCAACTGAAATACTACCAATGATACATATAAATAATGAGAGCATAGCCAGTATGTTGTCCTTGTCCGGAATTGCAGTTTCTTTAATTTAGGATATACGCGTGCAAAAGCAAGTAATAATAATGACGACCACCTGTCCACGTCATAATAATGTCATGCAATTCCTGGAGGTTTCAAAAAACTGTCACGTGACTTGACTCGAGTCTTCCACGTTTTGGAAAAAAAGTTTGTTTAATTTTGCTTTAAATGTTTTTTTTATGAAAGAACTTAAGGGCGCGATCTTATCTCAAAATCATAGGCGTAGCCAGGGGAGTGATCCAGGGGGCCCGGAACCCCTCAATTGAAATGCCACCAATGACAAAAACAATCTTGTTTCCTCATTTTCAGTTTCTTGTAGCATCTTTGCGTACAACAGTACACGCGTACAATAGTAATAAATAATACTGACGACCAGGGGGCCCGGCGTACCTCCTTATTCAATTTTTTCCAACCAATTTAAACGTATAACCAGGGTGAAATCAAGGATTTTTGTCCGAAAGTTGCTACCTCAGGCCCCCATCTTAACTTTTTATGCACGTAATGTAATAACCAGCGCCGTATTTGCCATTTGGCCAAGTGCCAGGGCCCGGCCCTCAGATGGTAAGACTTTTTTTGGTCTTCACTCAGAGGTGGAGTCCTCGAAGACGTCCTTGGCCTCGAAGCCTTTAGTTCTCGAAAATTGCCCTGTCCTCGGCTCGAGGACAGCACTATTTTTGAACCATTGAAATTTCTTTGGAAAACGCCAGAAACCTTGTGGAAAATCTGCAAAGATCTTTTTTTGGTTTCCTCAAGTAGAGATCGCCTGAAAAAAAACTTTGAAGACCTTTTTCGCCTGAAAAAAATTTTTGAAGACCTTTTCTTTGAGATCTCTTGAAAAAAATTTGGGGGACCTTTTTTTTTTTTGGAGAACACTTGCGTCTGTATCCTTGGTCCTTTGCCTCGGGAGAGAGTGTCCTTGGCCTTGGCCTCGAGCCTTGTGTCCTCGACTCCACCTCTGTCTTCACTTATATTTACCAGGAAGATGTTGCAAAAATTCCCTAAGTGCTAGGGGCCCCGCGCAATGTAAATCCGGCCGGGGAATAACATGTTTAGTAAGCGTAACTATCTACTGTGCGAACGATTCACCTCGCCAGTTTTTACGCACAAAATACTTTTAAAAAAATAGAGAAAATGCTCATTGAACAAATTATTGAAATTGAATTGAGGGGTTCTGGGCCCCCTGGCCGTACATGTACTCCTGTCACTGGTTAACTTTATGACAAAACAAAAATCTTGAAGGAAAATCTACGAGTGGATTATTATTTACCGCTAAAATATAGCAGGAGGCAATGTGTCGTACTTCCTCGTACATGGACTAAATCACCCACAATTAAAATTTTACACTATAATGCAAGATTTTAAACGTGTTTTGGAATTTAATTGCAAGTAAAAGGAGGATTGAACAATAAAAATTTTTCGATTGGCTTTTTAAGGTTAAAAATCTAGTTCTTTCAAATGGCTTAGAACACTTGCGAAATGTGATCCAATGAGATTAAAATAGCTTTTTTTTTCCTAAAACTTACGAAAATGGCCCAGCGGCTGGGGTCTCCGCCTCCACATCCCCGTCTGTGGTACGTTTGAGTGCACTAGCTTACTCAACACGTCTCCTAAGTTAGACCTTTGCATTTTGTTACAATTAGTTTTCGCCGTCTCCCTTTACCAAAATCCTGGTTAAGTGCCAACAGACTACAGCTTCAGATCTTCCATTCTACGTTATCTTTGCCCCACAAAAGCTTCCTTTTTGAAAATTTCTGATGACGTCATTGCATGTGATTTGTGGTTTGGGCCCCCCCCCAATCAAAAATCCTGGCTACGCCTATGCTCGAGGCCACGGCCAAGGCCGAGGAAACACAAAAAAATCCGAGTCCAAGGCCAAGGACAGACCCTCTCGAGGCCAAGGACAGGAATGCTCAAGGACACAGGCGCAAGTGTTCTCCAAAAAAAAATTTTTTTTTCAGGCGATCTTCAAAAAAATTTTGCTAGTGCTAGAGTTACGAAGCAGAGGCTTTTATGTTCAAGCCTACGGTATGTCGATGATCTTGCAGTGTTTTTTACTGGTGCTGATATACTTTGGATCTGACGTATGGCCCAAAACTGGGCTTCGGAACAAGAGCTACAAATTAGTAGCAAGAAAACCAAAATTGTAGGCTACTGTTCACTCACAAACAGAATCCAGATTCGGGATCCTTGTCAATGATGGTTCAAAACTTGAACTTTCCAAGAAAGCTAGGCTGTTAGGTGTTATTCTGGACAGCAAGCTAACTTGAAAACCACATATTAACCGAATTAGCCGCAAAGCAATGTAGACTAATAGTGGGTAAAACGTGGGGAATAAAACTATCTATTATGAAATGGATATACACAGTTATGATACGTCCAATCATGTCGTATACATGTGTGTCCTGGGCTGGCGGTCTCAGCAAAAAGTATCTAGTGAGCAAACTCACAAAGGTGCAGTGACTTGCTAGCCTAATGAATTGATCAGATTTTCCAAGCACCCCTACTGGTGCTCTGGAAATATTGCTCACCATAACTCCCATTGAGAAATTCTTATTGGCTGAGGCAGTGCGAGGGTCATACAGAATCACTGTTAATGGGCTCTGGCTTGTCAACCGAGTTGGTTCATTTGGGAAAACGAAAAGTCTTGTTGATGTTTGCAGTGAGGCAAGGAAATTCTTACTTCTGCTGCAAATGCCAGCTGACCGAATAAAGAAAACAAAGGTATTCGAGAGAAATTTCAAATGTCAACTTATGGATAACAAAAAGAATGCTATCAGGTCTGAAAGCGTTCTAAATCAGAACACTGTCAGGGTTTACACCGATGGCTCGAAACTAGATGAGAGAGTAGGTACCGGTTTTTATGCAGAATACCCAAACAACTCCCCGAAACAAGCATTTTTCCACCTTGGAATTTACAGTACTGTGTTCCAGGCAGAGGTCTTAGCTATTTCAGAAGTGGCAGGGACCTGCATTTGGAAAAAATGCACAATCAAAGTATTGTTGTGCTGGTTGATAGTCAAGCAGCTATAAAGCACCCATAAAGTGCATTGTAACATCAATTACAGTGTTCAACTGCATTAGAACCCTAAATCAGTTAGGTAAACAAAACCACGTCAGTATTGCCTGGATTCCTGGACATGCAGGGGTACATGGTAACGAAGTGGCAAACTATGCAGCCAAACCAGGATCTAAATCAAAAATACATGGTCCTGAATCTTTTGTAACAGTTCCGTATGCCGGCTGTGTTAGCACCATTAAGGACTGGTCCACAGATAGATGGAAATCTATGTGGAATGAACGGAGGACTGCTTTAGAATGAAGGATTCTGCAGGTTGGACATCTTCTCGACTAACAATACGTCTCCTTAACCTTAAGAAGCCTCAGTTAAATAAAGTAGAGCAAGGTTTAACTGGGCACTGCGATCTACAGCGACACTAGAAAACTACCCGTCGTCCTGAGTTTCTTTGTGTCCAAAATGCAGTTTAGAGGATGAAACACCAAATCATCATGTAGGCAATTGCAAGCTTTACCAAGATATTCGTGTTAAATATTTTGGAATCACCAAAACCACTGTTCACAATGTGATAACGCAACGTAACATTAATAAACTAGCCACGTACTTAAAGGAAGCTGGAAGGCTTTCTGATTTCGACTAGTAACCAAACAAAACAACAATAATATAGCAGCTACAGTTGCAATGGGCCCAAATGAGGCCTACGCAATGTGTAGTTGGACTTTACCTAACGTTAGCAGATTTGCTTGCACCGCTGCCCATCAATAATAATAATAATAAAATTTTCCGGCGATTTCCAGCTGCGGAAAACAAAAAAGGTCTTCGCAAATTTTCCGCAAGGTTTCTGGCGTTTTCCAACAAGATTTCAATGGTACAAGAAATAGTGCTGTCCTCGAGCCAAGGACAGGGCAACTTTCGAGGACTTGAGGCTTCGAGGCCAAGGCCAAGGACTTCAAAATGTGTCCTCGAGGACTCCATCTCTGATTTTTGCAAAAAAATGCAAAATTTTCGAACGCTGGGGGCTCCGCCCCTAAACCCACGTTCCTCCGGCGGCTGGGGGCTTCGCTCTTAGACCCCCATTAGCCTCCAACGGCTGGGGGCTCCGCCCCCAGACCCCCAAAACATCCCTCCCCATTGCGAATTTCTGGCTACGCACCTGAATAGTTGAGAGTTTGAATTCAATTTACACGGTTTGTTCCTATGAAAAATGCGTTTGCCCAACCACCTTTATTGCAGTTTTCCCTTCAGTCCATATTATTAACTGACTATGCTTCAGTCAGACTGCTAAGCAGTAACCTTGACGGGTATAGCCTACTGCTTGAACTCAAAAACCTACGCAATCCGGCAACTTCGACCACTGTAGTTGGCTTTAACTGCACCTTTGCTTCCAGATAGAATGTTTTAATCTTCCTGCTCTCTTTTTCTAAATGCTCGCTTAGCATAACAAATGAACGACCTTCTTCTGAATTGATAGTAATCTAGGGTTACCATCAAGGATGGCAGTACGGTACGGTACGTTCAGAAATTGCGTACTACATACCTCGCACCTTGAACCGTACCTGCGTACCGTCCCTCAGTTCAATTTTTGAAGTGTACTGTACCAACGTACCGTACCCGTACCATTCCAAAAAAGGCGTACCGTACTTTTTAGCAAAAATTGAGGCGTACCGCATCGTACTTACGTACCGTACCGTACTTACCATTCTTACTTTCAACTACTCGCAACTTTAACTGACTTTGAAATCACTAGTCTATAAGCAGCGATCTCTATTCACACATTTAGCGTTGGCTTCAGCTGTCTTTTGCCACTGCGTACAAAAATCCGGTGCTATGTGCCAAAAGTCTGGGATTTTTAATTCAAACAGCGTATCCCCGTACCGTACCCGTACCATTACAAAAAAAAGGCGTACCGTACCCGTACCATTACAAAAAAGACGTACCGTACCAGTGTGCCGTACTTCTTAGCAAAAATTGAGTCGTACCGTACCGTACTGCCATCCTTGGTTACCATACGTCCTCTTTTTGGAGGACATGTCCTCCTTTTTAATGAAAAATCATTTGTCCTCCGAGGACGTTAAAAAATGCCCAAATGTCCTCCTTTTCGGCATTTTGAACAGATACCGTAGAACATGTCCACTCACGCAGCCTTTTAGTGTATAAATATATCATCAGTTAGATCATTAAAAGTAGGCATATATATTGAGCACGCGCTAAAGCTTACGCTTTACCAGGTTACTCTAGGACAGTCGGGGGTGTTTATGACGTAATAATTTCTCATTCGATAATGAATTACGGTACAATTGTCGCAGCCGTTCTACTGTAAGTTGAGCTTTGTTAAGACATCCACATCCAGTTAAGTGTTAACTGGCCTATTTTAACACGTGCAGTACTATTGAATTGTTTAGCGAGCTGTTAAACATCGCACAGTTTTGCTTCAGTATTATTTACATATAGCTCATAACGCTATGTTGAACGTATTTTTTCCTTGATGCAGCCTCATGGTCAAAAGAAAGGGAGTGATTTCTTTTTGGTTCAGTTGCAAGCATCTTGAAGTTGGTGCTCAATTTCAACGATGTCATGTGCAACCAGTTTTACAGCATTGTTAAAGCTGATTCTCCACTACTTAAGAAAGCTAAGAAAACGGCCAAATACTCGTGGGCAATGTTGAAAAATTAAATGTAATAACACTTTGATCTATAGCTAAAATAATTGTTGCTTTCGTTTGTCTTTTGCCGTACAGTGATCCCTTGCTGTATCGCGCTTCACCTATCGCGGCTTCGCTGTTTCGCGGAATTTTTTGTAGTGCTTTTTTTTACAGTGAATTCTGCTGGGCTCAGGGGCATTACTGTTGTCTGGAAGTTCATTACAATAAAAAAATATTGTTTTACAACACCGTTCTTTAAACTATTATAGTTATTTGTAAGAAAACGTTAATCTTTCTATTTCTTAAACACATGGGCCTGAAAAGAGGTTTTATTTTTTTGTTTCATTCTGTAGTAGCTGCAGTATTGCATTGTAAAATAACAGTAAAAAATAAAGCTGACTACTTCGCGGATTTCACCTATCGCGGGTTATTGTTGGAACGTATCCCCCGCGATAAACGAGGGTTCACTGAATAGGTGATGCAGAACAACTAGCTGTTAATAAATTTCATTGAAAAGGTGTCCTCCTTTTTAGTAATGAAAATATGGTAACCCTATAATAATTCCTCGGGGGCGGCAGCCCGCCTGCCAGCACAAACTAATTGAAGTTTTAAATGACATGAACAATTTTAATCGTGCTTTTTTCGAAATGCTGGTTTCGAAATTTTGACCTCGTATTGACTCGTGATTGCGCAAGTCCAGCGTTATGATATCATAGACAGGAGCAGGCGCATCGATTCCCGGGGAGGTCGGGGGGTCCAGACCCCCCCAGAAATATGCATTGGGGGGTCCAAAGTGTAAAGGACCCCCCCAATAAAAATGGAATATGTTTGCTATTTATCATGAATTCTAACAAATTTACATTTCGTTTGCTCAAAATCTTGAAAACCGTACAGTATATCACAGCGCTAGGCCAAGATTTTATAAATATCACAATACGAGTATATGTATTGTCACTTCGCCAATATATTGCACAATTTTTATTTGTGTACGTCACAAACTCATCATTGTGACTGTGTGTCTGTCGCTAAAGCTAACGAAGTCTAGATGAGGAAAGTCCTGACTGTTGTAGCAGGGCACTGCTGAGGGCAGTAGCGTAGCCAGGGGGGGCGGGGGGCTATAGCCCACCCCATTGGCCTGTCAACCAAAATGCAGAATATGAAAAATACCACGTTTTTAGCTTTTCTGAGACTGTTGTTTATGCTGGAATGGACTAAAAAGTGATTTTAAGCATCTTTTGAAACATATATTCAGGGGGGGGGGGGCTAAATTTGTCGAAAATAAAAGTCACAAATCAATGAAAACTTTGAAAAATGCCCAAAAATAAGCAATCATATTTGATCGTTAATGTAAAAATGCCAAACGTATGTTTTATCAACAAATATATAATAAACCCTGGAATAAGGGGAAGGAGGAGGCTATTCAGTATTGGTTAATTACCCATCACTTCTCTCAAATATCTTTCCATTAGCCCCCCCCCCCAATTATTTTTCTTTATAAAATATAAACGAAATAGACTACTCCGTGTGAGTTTTATTGAATAACAGAATTTTGTGATTTACCAGCATGTAAGCAAGAAAACTACAATGGTATCATTAGCCACTTCCCACATAGTCCTTTAATGCAACCAGTTGAATCATGATTCGCTGCCAATTTCTATGCTACGTTTTAAAAACATTATTTTTTATTTAAATAGTCCTAAAATTAAGCTATTTTTGCAAAAAAATGCAAAACTTTCGAGCGCTGGGGGCTCCGCCCCCAGACCCTCATGCCTCCGGCGGGTGGGGCCTTTGCCCCCAGACCCCCAGCCTCCGGCAGCTGGGGGCTTCGGTCCCAGACCCCCATTGGCCTCCAGCGGCTGGGGGCTCCGCCCCCAGACCCCCAAATCAGCCCCCCATTGCGAATTTCTGGCTACACGCCCGGCTGAGGGCGAGGACAAGCTGAGGCTTGTAGCATCAGAGGAAGGTATAGGCTAAAGAGCGTTTTCCCGTAGCGGTTTTGCGCATTGTACAATGGAAAGTTAGTTGGCAAACTGTCGTACCAAAACAAAAGCTCTTTCTTTAATTGAAGAAAATAATTAATGCTCCGTTAGACCAGTGCCGTCGCTACGGGAGGACCAACGAGTGCTTGTGCCCCCCATTTCGGTTTATACAGAACACGTTTTTGGAACATCACGTAACGACAAGACAACAGCTAGGATATAATCGAAAAATAATAATAATAACGTTCAAGCTTTAATTCTCGTGTGTAGTTTTCTCGATTCATTTCAAAATTGCTGGCCACCAACTGCTATACAAAACTGTGACGCAACAATCCGTCTTATTAACACGCCTTTACGGATGGGTCGCGGAAGCGGGATATAATATGCGTATAGAATCGGTACAGGTACTTCGTTAGTGATTATGACCTGAAACAATACGTGAAAACATTTTTTTATAAAAACAGTTGTTTTTGTTTTTTTAGAGCACGCTCAAGATTTTTTTAGGTCGCAGCAGTCAATGACAGAACTAGGGTTAAGGGCTAAAGGGGATTCGACACCCTTTAACCAATTCATTTAGAAGATTTAACCCCAAAATACAATCGTTTAAATATGTTTTGGACTTGACTTGAAATATAAGGGGGCAAAAGCGTCTAGGCAAATTAATTCTTTTAATGACTTCTTAATTTTAGCAATTTACTGAAGTTATTCATATGGCTTCAAAAACGTGCAAAACATGATTGAAATGGCGTGAAAATTGCTATTTTTGCAGCAAAATTACAAAAATCATCCAGCGGCTGGAATCTCTGCCTACCTCTGTGATACGCTTAAATTGCATCAGTTTGTTCAGTACGGAACCTAAATTAGATAATTTTTTTGCAAAAAAATTTTTACTTTTGGTTTAAGTCCCCTCCTTAGCAAAATTCTGGTCGCGGTTTTGGTCGTTTTCACTGCTGCAGACAGATTTTTCAAGCGATTATATGGGCCGGATATGAAACGAGCTAAGAAACGCTGCCGGCCTTATGTTATACCTCTGTTTTTTCAAACATGAACACAAAATTTTAGAAATACTGTAGTGCATAATTGTAGCCGTAAAATATCTTTGTGTTTATGAGCAAAAGTTCAGTTTATTTTAGTGCCCCGCTCTTTCAGCTAGTGCTCCCTCACTTAGGTTGCTGGCGACGGCACTGCGTTGGACCATTGAGAATAAAATAGGCTATCGGTATTTGTTTGGAAAAAGATTAGTTCCAGTTAGCCAGGATGATTATTTAGTTCAGTAGTGAAAGTTACAACGCTAACAAGTACAGAACGGCAGTGGCGTCGCTGGAAATGATGCCATCCGTACGAGGACTTAATGGACGGTGTCATCCCTTAAAGTAGTACGAAGAGGTTTGGCGGAACGATTTTCTAAGAGGGAAATCTGTCACACAGGCGCATCGAGAATTTTGACCCAACCGCGACTCTTTTCAGAAAATATCGCGGATACGGAGCAAAGCCCGCTGCTGAAAAATTTTCCTAATTTTTGAAACAAAGTAGTATTAATTGCAATATACCGGTATCGATGTGGTTTTTGTGCATAGTTGTTGTTTTTTGCTAAGGTATCTGGGAAAACTCTATCTTTTGTTAAAACGACATATTCAAGAAGACTTTTTTACAGAGTTGCAAAATAAATTCAAAGGGTTTATATGAATTTGCTATTATGTCAGCTAAAGAAATTTTGTTACTATTTCATGAACTTTTACATCAAAATTTTGATGGTATCATTATAAAATATATCATCCTAAAAAGGTGCTACCTAAAGTGGGCTGATCCCCCTAGCTACGCCACAGCGGAATAGTAGAGCTGAAAAAGTCAAAAATATTTTTAACCAAAAAGTTACTGCAGTTTCAGAATAACAAGATGTTTGCTTGTACCAAATTTTGACGCAATAGGTCACGTGACATTGGATTTAAAGCCCAAAAATCGCCCCAAAAGTTTGGCGTGAAAGAAGTCGCATTTAAAAAATATCACAAAAAATATTTCACATGGTTATAACCAGTACTTACATTGTAAAATTTTGCATGGGGGTACGCTTTTGCTGCCTTGACCAAACGCATTTGTCATGCGAAAGTACTTCAGTGAAGATTACGTAATGACGTAATTCCGTCGCCGAAATTGAATGAAGACCAAAAAAGAAAAAGGTCTTCGCCGAAAATTGAAGCCAAAATTAGGTGAAGACAAAAAAAAAAAAAAAAAAAAGGTCTTCGCCGACAGTTGAAGTGTTTCTCCTTCTGAATCACTTTTCCCGCGGATTCGGTGTTACATTCGACCGGAATTTGTAGGTCTTTTTCCTCTGATCATCCAGCGCTTAAATCTCGATGGGGGGACGCTCAATCTCGATGGGGGGACGCTAACTCTCGATGGGGGGACGCGTTCCCCCGCGTCTCCCCTACAATTTAAGTACTAGTCATAGCCTATATCTCAAAATACTCTTTTATCCCCACCAATCCACTTTTGGCTGCGAGGAGAATTTTTTCCAAAATATCGTACGCTCATCTCCTAAGCGGCATATCACCGAAAATAAAACCAAAAACTGCATCATATGTGCTATTGCGACGCGCAAACAATGCAAAAAAATTCGCAAAATTTTGCCAAAAAAACTCTGGTTGTTAAATTGGACCCCCCAAAGATTTGAAGAAATCGACACGCCTGGACAGGAATGATTACCATATCGAAGCCAGGGGTGCCGAAACCCGGGGGGGAAGGGGGATATATCCCCCCAATAATTTGACTGTATCCCCCCAATAGTTTGAGTATGGTCTACATCTGCATCCCACCCAATAATTTGACGCTGGTGTGCATCCGAGCGTAGGTCTCCACTTAAATTCGGGGAAAAAAGTGTTACATTTTTGGTGAAGACCAATTTTTTTTTAGTTGGTCTTCACCTGGATTTGGAAAAAAAAAGTGTTCCAATTTTGGAGAAGACCTTTTTTTTGGTCTTCACTGAATTTGTACACCTGAACAAAATCGTGGTTGAGGTTCATCCCCTCCAATGTTAAAAATAGGTAAAAATTGGGGTAAATTCCAAATTATCCTCCCTAATGCTCAACAAAGATCGGCACCCCTGATCGAAGCACGATGTTTACTGGAATAAAAATTATTACTGATCTAAAAACGCCAAACGATCTAAAAACGCCTAAAAGTACTCGTATACTTCAGTACATATTTCTCTGCCAAGCAAAAACTGCTAAATGTGGTAAATTTTATACCATGCTTTATTGAAACCACGGTTGCAACTATTTTTTTCTACCAGATTAGCGAATTGGCTGAAAATTAGCTTCGATAACCAGTTTTTAACATTTTTGAACGTTAGCGGAACCGCTAATGAAAATGTTAGCTTCGCTAATTAGGGATTTGTGCTACGGTATACCTATGGTGTTGACGAAAGGGTTTTTTCTACACAAATTACAACGAATTACTGAAATTAAAATGAATGGATGCGGTGATGCCAAAAAAAAAGAAGAAAAATAACCGATCAGTGGTCGAGTGGATAGAACGTCTGCTACTGAAATGGTAGATTCGGGTTCGATTCCCGGTCGGGTCATACCAAAGACTATAAAAACTGGTATTCACAGCAGTGGCGTACGGTGAGCATTTTTTCAGGGTGTGCGCTGACACTTCAGTTTAAGTAAACCAGTTATTTTCCCAATAAATATCGCAAAAAAGTCATTTTCTGTTCAAACTAATTTTCGATACAAAATTTGACGACAATACATATACGTCACGCAGAAGTGACACCCACCGGCGAAGTTAAAATGCAAATGTAACAGCTAGATGTCGCCTAGCTTGCGGTTAAAAATTTAGAAGCGTCAAAAACTAAACAATTAAATAAAGAACTAACAAAGTAACAAACCCATTATGGAAATGACGCATATAGTTCACAGATTAGGAGACATTCAGCTTAAGAGTTTATACTTGGCTCATTGTATACTAAGAGCGGGTTGGAGTTTGTCACCGTTTATATTCTGTCAACACTTTTGCGGCCAAAAATATTGATTTAAAAAAACAACAACAAAGCAAAAGTGAAATGGTTTTCGCCTCACTTAGTCCACTAACACGTTCTTGATGTTGACTACACCGAAAGCATGAGCTTATTCGCTTCAAAGCGGAAAATTTTCTTTCAGCAGAAGCTGTGTTACTCGGAATAGTACATATCAATTGACGAAGCTTGTACACTTCTGAAAATCCAGGTTGGGGTTCACAGATTTTATGAAAGTGATTAGCTCATGTGCATGTTTTCTAACAAAATCATTGGAGCGGTAAAGCACATAAAGTTCGTTTTCTAAGCGAATACAATCAAACAGAGGTCGGCAAATTGTTTGTACTTTGTTTAACAAATCTTTTGGAAATTTGCTTTATATTCACCATATTTAGCAGGCCATTGTAGTTGGAAAAAGTCAAGTTTTGATGGAGACGCATACCTAATTTTTCACTAAAGGTGGGTTTACACAGTATCCGTTTTTCGTACGTTTTTTGTACGTACGGAAAACGCATCCGCTTTTTTTTACGTACGTATATGCAAACAGTATACGCACATCCGTTTTTTTGTTGTCCGGACGCGAAATTTTTTTTTCTACCATGGTTTTGCAGATTTATTACGTCACATCCTGTGTCCCAACCTTGAGTTTCGTACTCCGCTCTCAATTTTGACTTGATCCGCTGTATTTACAGGCAACTTGGTACGATGGTACTGGGCAGGTTAGGCTAGACTTGAGTTTGTGGTAAAGTTGCCTACCGTAGGAAGGCAGTGGTAGAACAGGCTTGGAAGAATATCACGAAGCGATAGCAGTTAGTCAATAAGCGTAGGCTTACGTTTTATGATGAAGTGAAAATATTAAGACAAAATTTTTCATGCAAACAAGTCAAAAAAGCCTAGTCTACTGTAATAATTTTTTATTTATTTTACTTTTAGGGTTGAGCTGCTGAGTTTTTTTTGGAATTATTGCATTATAGATAGAATACCAGAGGGAAGCCTAAGGTCCCATGTTTCATTAATTAATGCAGTTTCATTCAAGTTACTATTGGCTATGTGTATTGCAAAAGCACCATGGTAGGCCTACTACTAGTACTAGCAGATCTGAGCTAGAGCAATTGGTTATAGGTACTGGTAAATGACTAAAATCTCAAATGTAAACTGGTAAATTTGGAAAATAAGATGTCAAATCAGAAAAACTCAAATGTCAAAGTCATGAAAATGAAATGTTAAACTCATTTTATTAATCTTAACCAACTTTGTGATTGGTTTTAATTTTATGCTCAGAATGAACTAGACAGATTCCATTAGACACTTACTGACTTCATCGCTCATCTGCTCATACATACTGGTATTCATAGTGAATGAAATTGAAACAAACAAAGTTTACTTCAGAATTAATACCGGTATTAAACTGATAGATTGTTAAACGTTAAATGTTAAAGCAGTTTGAATGAAAACTTGTGAAAACATTTACGTAGGCTGCTAACCTTAGCACTTAGCATCTTTGCACCGTAGTACTGTACAGTAACAGATACCATACAAGGTTTAAGGATCTGACACTGACAGATAAAAGTTCGCGACATAATGCAAGTTTTGTATGATTATTTAAGTGTTACATTGTACTCTGTACTGGTGGAGTGTTTGCATAGACTTAACTGATGTTTGCAAATTATTGATACATATTTTATAATTGCTTAAAATACAAAATTGCATTTCAGGCATAAAAAAAAACCTACTAAAGCTAGCTTGAAATCTAGTTGTTTGATGTGGTTGCTTAGACAAACAGTTTCTGCTGTAGTGAATAATTGTCCAAACTACTGGTATACGGCATTGATTGGTTGATACCAACTTTTAAGCCATTGTGTTACCCAGGATGACTGAGTTAATGAATGAGGAATTGCATTTTCAATGCATAATTCATGCAAGACAGTCCACAATTTTCTGGCAATATTATATACAAGAAGTTTTTTAAAAGATCTTTTGGATGAAAAAATGTAACAAGAATCACCAAGTGTCTGGGTAAGTTCTTCAAATAAATATTTGTAGCTCAGTTTTGTTTGCAATGTTACAGCATATACATGAGATACAATTTTTGGTGCTGACTGTGGCCTCATTTGCTGTGAGATTTAACCAAATTAACAATGGTTAGTTGGTCGAGCAGTAACATGTTTGTCCTGTAGTAGGAGGTCTGAGGTTCAAGTTTTGACCTGTCAAATCGGACACACTGTTGCCAACAACTCATCACTACTGCATCATTTCTTTGCAAGGAACTGTGTTGCCCTTTGCAGTTGCAAGATTGCCTTTGTGTTACATGCTTTGGCATAATACTGCAAGTATCTTGGGCGTAGGAGCTCAAAATGATTTGGGGGGGAGCACCAAACTTTTGCCCGAAAAATGACTTGGATGAATTGAATTTTGCCCAAGAAATAAATTGGTCACCTGCATTTTTCTGCTTAAAAAAATAAGCACATTAAAAAATTTGAATTATGTAAACTTATCGTATTTATTCTAATATAAGTCGCACCCCACATTTGACATGAAAAGCAGGACAAAATTTTTTTAAACTATTTTTTCATTGCAATCTCATAACAAAAAATTTAAAACCATTAAAGTTATCAATGATGTCACTGTTCTCAAATAGTTCCAGTCAACCTCTTAAACATTCTTATCAGCATCTCTTGAGGGTGGCAAGTGATGCAACTTAACGTGTTTTGTGTGGATACTGGAAGGGCGATGACTAACGTGAGAAAGACGAACTTAAGAAGCGCAACGTTACTTTAGTGGAAGGCAATAAGTAATGTGGTTATATGAAGGGCAATAGTGCAAAAAGCGTTAGCAAGAAAATTCCTCAGAAAAATTTTGTATCACAGACAATGCACTTCATGTATTAGTGTATAAGTCACACCTGACTTTTTGGGTGATATTTTGGTACAAAAAATGCGACTTATACTGGAATAAATACGGTGTTTGCTATGCAGTTATTAGACTAACTAAAATGTATTAAGAAAGCTACTGTATAATATATTCCGGCATATAAGACGATCGTCAGATAAGACGAGGTACAAAATTTGAACAGAATTTTGTACATTTATCATATATTGACTTTATAAGATGACTGCTAAATTCTTGCATGTTTTTCTTACAAGAGTTACGATACATTTGTTACGCACCAATGCACATTTTTTTCCTAATATCGATGCTATTCTCTCGCTTTTTTCCGATTTACGCATCAATGCACATTTTGCCATATTACCGCCAAATTAGCCAAGGCAGAAAATTTGATCGGTGCGGCGCAATGCCAGATTAATCCGGCGCTGAGCATTACAAAATTTAGTACCAATTTAAAGCAGAAAATGCAAATTTTATCTGTTTTAATCGCGCATGCAAATACGATATCCATAGCGCAAAGTGCGAAATACGGTAGTGCAAAGTGTCAATAGGTAGTACAAAGTGCAAAATAGAGCAAAGTGTTGGAAAATTAAGTTAAAAAATTAGGTCCAGAAAATCGGCTTATTAGCTGGTAAATGCGCTATTGATGATGTTTTATAAAAATACTTTTCTTGCATGTTCTTTATTTTTACACCCCAACACATTTTTCATATAAAAAATCTTCATGTGAAATTTAACATATGACTTTTATATCGGTTGTATAAGACGACCCCAATATTTAAGGGTGGTTTTTTGCACTTTAAATGTCATCTTATACGCCGGAATATACGGTAGTTATTTGGCAAATTGGTAACAGATTTTGGTGTATTATTATTTAATTAAGCTACTGTCACGAACAAAATCAAATCAATACTAAACCCACCAAGATCTAAAAAATGCACAATCCTGAAAATTGACATAACTATGCAGTAATTTTGTCAATGTTAGTGGTCTGATTAACTTAAATATTTTAACAACAATGGCATTTTTTGCAGAAAGATCTTCATCTTTTAGTTCAATCACTTCACTTCAGCTGATTATAATTAAACAATGCTTACTGGCAACAGTTCCAAAACATAGGTCTACAAATAAGTGCCAAAACAAAATTGCTTTCTTCAATCAGCCTGCATGTTACGTCACTATTCAAAGTACCCAGCAAAAAGTTTGTAAAGAAGTAGTTAAAGCAACATCATTCAGGCAAAATGTTAACTATATCTTACAATATTTTCTTGTTCCAAATTACTACAAAGCATCTGAATTCTAGGACTTTTGAAAATACCTGAACTTATTACCTGTCTAGTCTAAAATATATGACGATGGTACTAGCTTTGTCCCAATAAGCTAAATTTTATACTGGTTACATCACTTGGGCTTTTTTTGAAAGAGATAAATATTTCCATAAAATATTTACATCTTGACAACTATCAGATATCTTATCAAAACAGTTGAACAAGTGATATGGCAAACACAAATTTATACCCATTTTTCTGTTCACCATTAAACAGCTTCCTTAACATACAGAACTTAAGTGAACTGGGACCAAGTTAGCTTTGTGGGTCCATGACTTTCGGCACAGACCTTTTCAGCACCAATTTGGTGCTCTTTGACTAACCCTAAGCCTAAATAACTGAACTATCAAAGAGCACCACGTTGGTGCTGAAACGGTCTGTGCCATAAAAGGATCGAGAATGAAATAGGTGTCGCTGAACAGGTCTGTGCCAAAGTAATTGCTCCAAAAAGACATGATCCCAGCTTTATGCTGTGTCCAGTGCTTGACTTAATTTAAGGCATTCTGAAGCGGCTACACAATAGTTGAACTAAACTTTTACAACAAAACTATTGTTTTAAACTAAGGTCAAAATATATTTAACTATTATGTGAATTTGGACAACTTCCAGCACCATTTAAAATGGTTAAAAGGATGTAAAGTAAAAATACACTTGAGAAAAAACACAATAGACAAAAAAATAACAGTAACTGTGCAGCATTATTCGCAACTTAATTGCTGTCAATACTGCCATTATTTTGGTCAATCATGCTAGTAACTTGGTCAGTGATTATTTACATAAAAATCCAAATTGCTCACACTGTCACAAGCTGACACAAAATAATTGATTTTGTGACGCAAATAAATACGGCTAACATTATAACAAGCTGAGTGTAGTAAGTCTTCCAAGAAAAAAGATCAACCTAAACAAAGATTTAAAACACAATCAAATTTAATTACCATACCTACTGAAAAACAAATGCAAAACGCTTTGGCAACCACCTCAAGTCATTCGGGCAGTGATTGCTGTTTATTCGAAAAATGAATATTGCTCACACTTTGATAAGTTGGCTTGAAAGAATGCTTGTTTCCTTCAGAAAAAATTTCCAGGAATGTGCAAGTCTTCCCAAACTACAAAAATAGCTAAATTGATAGCCAATAAAAAACTGAAAAGCTATTTGATTACACCTGCAAAGTAACTGGTCAATCTGTTAGTTATGATTTAGTCAACAAGGTATTATATCAATAATACATGTGTTATGTTAGGTGAAATTGCTACAGAGAAGTATGAAATTGTCCAAAATTTTACTGTCCCATTAAGGTTGGATTATTAAAGCTTATTAAGTCTGGGTAGTCAATTTGAATCATGGATCAATAGTTAACAGATGCTATTTCTTTGATGACACTTACAGCAAAATAGACTACAAAACTCTTTGATGACAAAGCAGAAAACTGAAAAAACCCACTACTAACCATAAAATATATGATTAAAAAGTGAGCAAAACTGCTCAAAAATTAAGTTTGCAATCCTCGAAGATATGTGTATGGCAAGATGGACTAAAAAGCAGGCCTTTTTGACAATTGGCCACAAAACTGAAAAGCTAAAAAGCCACCGACAATAAAAATATGATGCAGTTATGTAGTAAACCTCCCCAAAATATGAAATTGCCGAAATTTCACTGCACATTTAATAATTGCACTTGACTTATGGCAAATCACACATAGCTTAGAAAACTATTTGATCACGAAAGTAAATTAGCCATCACTTGGTAGCCTAATAGCTATAAAAAATATGATGAATGAATGCTGAACAAAAATGTCCCTAAAATAATTTTCCCGAAAAATCTCTACTCAATTCAGTTAGACCATTACACACACCACTTACCGGTGCTGCAAAAGTAGCCTAGAAAAATATTTGACCAGAAAAATGAAATAGCCAAAGCTGATTATATAAAAATATGTTTATTAGTGAGCAAAATTGCCCGAAAAACAAGAAATTGGCCCCAAATTTACTAGCCAACTAAGGTATAATATGACACAACTCTTACCAATGCAGCAAAATAGCCTAGAAATTAGCCTGTTAAACTAGAGTAGCCAATTAACCAAATAATAATATAGTTAGCAACCCAACACTGATTACATAAAAATATAATTGCTGAGCAAAATTGCCCGAAAAATATGAAATTGCTCGAAATTTTGACGCGTGATCGACACCTTAAAACCAAGCGGGGGGGGGGGCAGTGGCCCCCCACCTCCTATGCCACTGACAAATATAGTGAAAAATTTGATTTGATATAGCCAAAAAGTCACTCTTGGAATACTACGTAACATATGAAATGGCAACAGATGTTATTTGTTTCACTGATTATTTTTTTGCATTCTGCAAAACTTCTAATTTTGTTGAGCATGTTGCAAGTCTGATTATTGCAAGTGGGTCATTCCCACTTCATTGCTCGAGCAAGAAAATATTTTTTGTAAGGTATGTCTTTTAAAATTAATTTTGGCGTTTGCTGCTAATTGCTTTTATTCTTTTAGGAAAAATTTTCTGGTTCTTCAAGGAGCATAATTCACTGCCCTAAAAAACCTGCACTGCTGCGACCACTCAGACTACTACCAAAATAATGAAAGTAGAATTTTTCTGATTGCTTCTTGAATGGTTGAATTTCATTAACTACAAAACAACAGCATTCAGAAAGGTATGATTTAAAGTGTGGAAGGTGTTTTATACCGATAGTAAGCAACCACTGGCAAAGATGCTTCACACTGCTCTTTGTTCAATCTAAATGCACATTTAAGTTTCAAAGTTTTTGTAATATTTTTTTGTAATCTTTTAATTGATTATGGATCATGTGCTCAAGCCAGTTAATCTAAATTGTTTTCTTTTTTAAAGAGAGATATTTTGAGACAGAGTTTGGTTTTAAGTGATGTTGTGGTTTATCTAGTCATAAATACTAGCCAATATTTATTCCAGTTAGACTTATAGGCATAGCCGCCAGGGAGGGCCCGCTCCCCCCCGCCCAATTGAACTACCACCAATGATGAAAATGTGACAAAAAAGTTTTTTTTTTTACAGTTTCAGTTTCTTTAGCGTTTTTTGCATACAGTGCATACTTGGGATACAACTTTTTGACTTTTTTTTTTTTCAAAATTACTTTCGGGTAGCACCCATCGATGAACTTTTGCTTATAACTGCCTGAAATGATGTTTGTTCTGTTAAGGTAACAAAAAGAGTCTCGCACAAATCACTTCGAAAAATTGGCCATGTTAGTGCAAGTTTTCATTGAGCAAATGGCGAGGCTATGTCGTTAGTTTTGTGGCAAATGCATTAAAACACAAGCCCTAGTCAGCAAAGAAAATCCATAAGTCTCTCTTCAAGAAAGCAGCTGAAGTAATTCAGCACTTGATTAGCACATTTTATCTCGAGAATCGGAGCTTTTAGTTAGTTAATAAATGAATATAAGGCATTAAACATCAAGTGCGGTTTAAAAAATAAAATGGAAATTAAGCTGACTCCTGAGCTTCAATTGAAGCTGTGACCATTGCAAAAAAGAATTCAAGGTCTCTTGGACAGCAAATATCTACACTGGATAGAAAACAAAGGTGGTCATATCGAAAAGAATTTGAGACCCAGACCCAAATGCCAGCACCATGTATTTGATCGTATTTTTTACGTAGTTATGGACGATAAGTTGCGCGCCGCAACCAAATCTCTTAGCATTGATTGTTTCTTTATGAAGGAGTTGGTAAGTAAAATTGATCAACTGAGCAAAGCATTCAGCGGTGGAAAAGCTCAGATCTTAAGAACACAAGCGGTTGGAGGGACGACATGAAATTTCTGTACCACCTTACACATTTCTTCCGTCACTTCATTGAGAAACAAAATAGGAAGTTGTCTTTGTGACTTTCAACAGATTTTCAACATTTGCAATGCACGCTGGAACTTTAATGCCATGCTAGTCTCTTTTGCTCATGCTAATGCCTAAAACTTTAAGCAAATTTTGTAAAGTCTGTCTATTTATTTCTTACCCATGGAGTGATTGTTATTTTAGCGCCAATTTTTCTGCAATGATGGTTTTATTAAACTCTGGATGGATACCCAAAAGGTCTCAAATCAGTGGCGTAGATATGGTGGGGAAGGGGGGCATTGTGACATGACTTTTGATATGAGAAAACCATAAACATTTTGCCACAAAAAATCAGCGATGCCCCTAATCCCTTTGGAAGTAGACCACCAAACAATTCATGTGGTGCCAAAGTATGAAATCCAAATACGGTGCAAAATCGGTGAAAATTGCAGTTCCTTAGAGGTGAAGACCTTTTTATTGTTTTTTGGCCTTACTTTTCACCATAAACCTGGTAAAAATTGCGGTTTTTCTGAAGTTGATTGGTCATTACATCAAGTTCAAAAGAATGCCCATCCCCAACCATTTCCAATGCTTAAAAAGCATTGAAAAAGCAATCACCCATTATCATTGCCTGATGATGAAACCAATGCAACTAGGATTCAATAATGGTAACACAGGAGTTGCAGGCATTTTGCAGAAACAACGATAATCCCTCCTCCCTCGTAGATTTATTTTATCTTTGACCAAATTACTTCATTGTCTGTTTTCTGAACATCAATGCTGCTATATATGTGACTCGTGTAGTTTTGGTTCAAAACCGGAAAAGGTGTAGATGACCTTAAGAACTGGTCAAAAATTAAATTATTTAGAATGATTTTGTGCATGAGGTTTTTAGATCAAATCAACTTAAAAACTAGATTTTATTTAATCTTTCATAATAGTTCATCAAATTATGATACTAGGATATGGTATTCCAAAAAAGTTGTATCCCTAGTACACGCTTGCAACAGTAATTAACATTAAAATTGACGACCAGGGGCCTGGGCCCCCTCAATTCAATTTTTGCTCACCAATTTAAATGTATAACCTGGGTAAAATGAAGGGTTTTTGTTCTAGAAGTTGCTACCTCGGGCCCTCATCTAACCTTATATGAACGTAATGTAATAACCAGGGCCGGATTTACCATATGGCACAGTGCCAGCAAGCCCCCATGCAGTTTAATCTGGGCCGGGCAATAACATGGTTAGTAGGGGTAACTATCTATGGTACCATTTTTCAGTAACAATTCAACTCCACCTCGCCAGTTTTTATGCAACAAAATACTTTTGAAAAAAAAAGTAGCTAGGGGAAATGCTCATTGAACAAATTATTGAATTTAAATTGAGGGGGCCTGGGCCCCCTGGCCGTACATGTACTTTTATAGCAGGTTATTTTTTTTAACGAAACGAAAATCTCTTAAGAATCTTTTGGGTCAAGTATTATTTACTGCAAAAATATTTTAGGAGGCAATGTACGTTACTTCTCCCTACCTGGACCAAATCACTTTCAAAATTTAACCCCATAATGCAAGATTTTAAACGTGTTTTGGACTTAAATTGTATGTAAAAGGAGGATTGAAAAATTAAATTTTTTCAAATGGCTCTGAACACGTACGAAAAGTGATCCAATGGCATTAAAATAGTTTTTGTTACAAAAAATTGCCTAGCGTTAGATCCCCGTCTGTGATACGTGTGAGTTGCGCTACTTTACTCAACACGTCTCCCAATTCATTACTTTTCAAGCTTTGGTTTAAGCCCTCTTTCTTAAGCAAAATTCTGGTTTAGTGCCATCACACAGGCTACGACTTCTGATCTTCCATTCTGCGATGACTTTGTCTCACAAAAGTTATTTTTTCGAAAATTTCGGATCACGTCATTGTATGTGATTTTTGGTTTGGGCCCCCACCCCTATCAAAAATCTTAGCTACGCCTGTATTTAGACTACAGATTTCATTTTTTAGTCATTTATACTCGATTAGTCTTATTTACGTGACTATGTGCATTTGCATTAATTGAAAATGCAAAATCAAAGAGTTTAGTTTTACAGTTCACTTGTTTTTAGAAGTCTTGGACCATGGATTTCAGCCACAGAATGCATCGACTGATTCCCAACGTTGGAGCAACTGCTTTCACGGCTCTGCATTATTAATATCTTTGACAGTGTTAGTGTGCATGCATTGTTGCACAGTCAAAGTCAAACAATATCTTTAACTAAACATTGTGCTTTTGCGTTTTGTTTATACCTTCGATTCGCAGCGTTTATGCAGCCACGCTATTTGAATTGCTGGTAGTTGAGCTTGAATATTCTACTTCAAACACGACGTAGGAGTCTCCAAATTACAATTTTTATTGGCAACCCTGACCTTTTAATGCAGCATCGTAGCATACTGAGGTCTATATTAACCTAGCTATATATAGGCTAAAAAGCTTCTGTTGTTTAATCTAATTGCGGCGTTGCCTTAGAATAGAACTAAGGTGTCGTCGCGCGTGTTATCAATCTCTTGGTTGCCGATAGAAATTCTGATTAGAGAAGCCCGTACGTCGTCTTTGAAGTAGAATATCTTTGGAACGGCTGGGTCAAGAAGGATGAAATCAATGTCCATTTAATCTAATACTCTTGGCCTAACTCTACATACCGCATTGATTTTGCCTTCAATCTTCGTTTAAGTTGAGATTAAAGTTCAAATTTGCGGTTAGCACTTATTGGAGCTGGATCAATGTGTGTTATTATATATTATCAAAGGTGGATAGAGCGCAACTTTTGAGCCTCTATAATTGTGTAAGTTGCGTTGCGCTTTAATGTTTTTATTTTGAGATGTTGTGGAAGTTGCGTTGCAGACTAAATTTGAAAGCGTAGCGCAATTAATTTATTGATTGCACTACGCTTCCAAATTTTTTTCGGTTAGTAGTGCAATTTTATTCGATGAACTTCATTTTGTTTCATTTTAATTGTAATGTTGACAAATGTCGGCCTTTGTCAATCGTAATGTTGTCAAATTGGCATTGCCTCTCTGACAAGAGGGTGGTTGCTTGACTCTATGATCGTAAGGTCTTTCGCAACTTTCCTGTCGCCCTCTTAGACGAATGCTAATTAATTTCTACGTCGCAATGTTACTGAGCGATAAAATTTATTTGTCTTGACGTTAGCATTAATTAACCATACTCAAAGACTTTTGCTGTGAAATTATAAAGTTGCAGCAGAGGGGAACTCCATCTCAGTTTACTTGTTGAAGTGCTCTCTCCTTTATTTTTGTTATAATGTTGCTTCGTAGAACCAGCTATTTATTTGTTATTTTTACTTGTGTATCATTACTGCAGTAAAAAATTTGCTTTGCAATTGGGGAAGTTGCGTTGCGCTTTAACTTATTTGATGACGTTGTTGAAGTCGCTTTGCGGACTAATGCTATTAAAATTTGTTGTGGATTCGTTGCGCAGGGTTTTCTTTAAAACTTTTTGGGTTAGAGGCTCAAGTTCACTTAAAATTTACTTTTGTGTTTATCGTGATATTGCCAAATGTTAACCTTCCTTAGCAAATAATGTTCTCCTTTTTTTTTTCCTAAAATCGAAACAATGCAAAATTCACTTGGTGTGTTGTAATTTGATTTCGAACGTTAAGTTGCGCTTTATCTTATACGTGCCTACTGCCTACCTTTAATGACATTTTTATGAAGTTTGCTTTTTGCTCATTTATATTGGTTGCAAAGTTATTAAAAACCGCTATTTTGCTGAGAAAGTTGATGTCTTTTTTCCAACCAACCATACACCAAAATTTCTACCAGGTTGAAACCCCGATGACTCACGGAAATTTTGAAAGGTTGTTGCGTTCAAAATATCTCAGCCTTTTTAAAGCACCGTACGTGGTATTAAAAGGATTTTTTGGTGTCAAAACTCAAATCTTCTTAATCGCTAAATTACGCCGAAGCGTGCTACAACTTAGCAAGGTCCATCTCTAAATCATCGCGCCTTGGCAACACTACTTCAAAAGGTTGCGTCCAAGGCTGGCTGTTGGTAACTGGTTTTACGACCCCAAGTTTTAACTTATCTCTCGCTCCAGAGACGAACGCGTTACGACTTGATCAATTTTGCGCCGGTGCATGACATAATTGTACTTTGTCAGCCTCTCGTCGAAACCTTGGTACGGCACATGCTGACTGCCATTAGCCAGCAGATTTCATCAGTTTAGAAAACTTTTCTTAAATTTAGACTTTAGTTTAAACATGGTTGGAAATTTCGATTAGTAATTAATAGTCGATACTACATTTTTTGCTTTTTTGCTATCGATTATCGCAGATGCTTTGCTTTTAATTTTTTCAATGGATTATCACCTTTTCGATGCTTTTTGCGTACATTTTATCGATTGGTAGAATCTTTAAACTTTACTTTTGTTCTTGTTGAGTCTGCCTAAGCTTACATCGTTTCGTTTCTCTTATGCTATATTGCTCTTTATAATATTGTCCTAAAAGTGCATTTTTTTTTATCTTTGATAGTTCCGGTAATAATAGTTTTTCCACTCACAAGTTTCATTTAATGGTCAAAATGGCAAAAATTTTAGTACATCCTTATGAAAAATGGAATAGAAATTTTTGTTCGCATTTCGGCATCGATTACTAATCTTTGCTTTTTGTTTCTTTACTTTAGTCTTTGCTTTTTGCGTAAACTATCGATTCGTCTTTGCTTTTAAACAGCATCGACTTCCAACCCTGATTTTAAAATGATGTATTTTAAAATTTAAATGTTGAAAATTGCTAAGCAGGATTTGTTAAATGAGCTTTATTAATGTTATTTTTTTTCATTATTTCACGTTTCTACTTTTTCAAATGTGGCAGTAAGTTACTTCACTCGGTGATTAGTGCATACCAGAGATGGAACCGGTCAGGATTTTCTCGACCCGACCGGTAAATTTCAAAATCATCGCCGGTCGACCGGTTTTTTACCGAAGGTTTTTCTTCACTATTCAATGTATTTAATGAGAAATTTTCAAAAGGGGGGGGGGGGGGGCATGGGTGAGGTATTAAAAATTGTGACTTTAGACGGGGGTCTCAGAAAAAAAAACGCAAAAAAATTTTTGCGTTTTTTGCAAAAATGACTCACTTTTAAGACCTTTTTTGGTTAAGTTTTGGTTTGAAAGACCTGTTTTGAGCAGCGTAAAACGTGTACCAAATAAGCATAAAAAGCACTGGAGGGCACAAGCTAAATTATTAGACGTTCTTTCTTATCATATTTTGCAAAAAGCCAAAAAATGAAGTTACAATTTTTTAGCTATTGGTGACAGATTATTTGCAATTTGCCGAGCAGCAAACACTAAACTTTTTTTCGGCAGTGCTGCCTTTGCAGTTACAAAAAGATAGATAAGAAGAAAAAACAGCAGAAGATAGGTAACAGTAAAAACATATGAACATCACAATACTTGTACTATTATACCCACTAGCGTACGCAGAATTTTCGAAAGGGGGGCAGAAAATTTGAGAAAAAAAAGGTCTTTTCTCAGAATTAGTTCGTTTTCTGCCCAAATTTAGGTGAAGATCAAAAAAAAAGGTTTTCACCCACATGCAGCCCGTTTTTCTACACAGATCTTCTGCCCGAATTCCAAAGGGAGGGGGCATGACTCAATTTTGCGCACTATTCTTACTTATTTATGCATTAATGGCACCCCAAAGGGTGGGGTATGGCACCATGGCCTCCCCTCTAAATATGCCCCTGATTATACCCAAAAACATTAAACTGATGGAGCAATAACATTATATAATATTGAAAATTATGTCACTAACAGCGTGAAAAAAAGGAATATTGAAAGATTATGTCACTAACAGCGTGAAAAAAGGAATACTGAAAAATTATATGTCATTAACAGCTTGAAAAAAAAAGTAATATTCGTAACAACTAAGCTGCTTCACTAACAGTTTGAGAAAGTATGAAAAGGATCTATTGCAACACATTATGTACTGGAAAAGGTTTTTGGCGCCACAGAGATTTATATTAATTGTTCCGTCTGTATATAAATCTTCGTGGAGCAAAAAAACTTTTCCAGCACATAATGTTTTGCAATAGATCCTTTTCATACTTTCTCAAACTGTTTGTGAAGCAACCTAGTTATTATATATATATATTTTTTTTTACGCTGTTAGTGACATAATTTTTCAGTATTCCTTTTTTCACGCTGTTAGTGACATAATCTTTCAATATTCCTTTTTTTCACGCTGTTAGTGACATAATTTTCAATATTATATAATGTTATTGCTTCATCATTTTAATGTTTTTGGGTATAATAATACAAGTATTGTAATGTTCGTATGTTTTTACTATTAGCTATCTTATGCTGTTATTGTTTTCTCATTTATCTTTTTGCAACTGCAAAGGCAGCACTGCCGAAAATTGTTCTGAAAAAGCTTCCCGGTTTGGGAAGCGAAACGTCAAACCAATAAATAAACTCATCGATAGTACGAAGTGGTTATGAATAACTATCCCGATGAACGCAACGCGTCCGTTATTTTCATTGAAAACACTAAATTGTAATGACATTGGCTAGAAAACATTTAAAGTATAATGTGCCCCAGCAGTTTGTAGAAATGCTGCTACTTCAGAACAAGCCATGGCTAGTTAAATATAAAAAAATAAGAGCTATGTCTTTTTTGCCCAGTGTAGAGTGTGGTAAATTTAAGTTGAAAAAAGCTTTTTAAAGCGGCAAGATTTTAGCATGTACAAAAAAATCTGAAATCTGCACCACTTCTACTCTTAAGCTGATTAAAATGATGCTAAAATGCTAGGTAGCGCCAAGCCTCTTCCACATGCATTCTTCATTCGAATCTGATTAAGCGATTTTAACGTATATTTTGCACTTTTTTGCTTTGAGCCGAGGCCCAAAGTGGGGGGCATGGCACAATACTGCCACCCTAAATAGTCCCTGAATGTGCATGTCCTAATGGTCACAGCATATTAGTCACAGCTTGAAACCATTTAACAAGTGTTTTCGAAAGATGTGGTTTGTTAATACCGTTTTTTATAAAAAAGTTTTATTTATGATAAAATATATAAGTATATTTCGGTTGGTGCTTAGATGTCTTTTAGTGCCAGAAAGGAGAATTTGACTGGTTTTTCAACCGGCTTGACCGGCCGGTCGAAGAATCTCGACCCGACCGGTTTCCATCTCTGGTGCATACCTTTTTCGGTTGATATTTTAGATAAATTTTCAAGAAATTTAGGTTAGAAAATAAAATTTAGAATTTTGTGTGAGCCCTACGTTTGCTAACGACAACCGCTTGACGCACGCTCATTCTTTTATCATTGTAATTAAGTCTATAGTTGGTTTGCTTTCTTGCATTGTACAGTATTTAACTGATTACTGCTTAATAAACTACAATTTCATTACACACTGGCGCAAAATAAAGCAGAATTGCATAGCTCTATGAAGAATCGAACCATTACGTTTTACTAAACCCCAAGTTGTGGCCAGAGATAAGGAAGCGCCAATCGTTTCAACTTCCACTCTGCATTTCAGCAACAAGTAGAATTTTCATTTGAAAATTATTTAAGCAAGTATTTTTTTAAGCAGTTTATGACGGAATCGTCGAAATGGTTTACGTTATCATCATCTCACATAAAAGAATCAAATTGCGTTATTGGGTTTGTCATCGCATAGATCTACAGTTTTAGCGTAGACGAAACCAGGAATGTGGATTGGGAGGATTCAAACGTTTAATCACATGATAACTTACACGTTATAATCACAAACAGAAATCATTTGGGGTCCTGGGGCAAGGGTAAAACACCCAGCACTCGGAGAGTTTTGAAGAGTTGCAACGAAATACTATTGCATGGCCGTCAATCTAAGTGAACTAAAAATGTTACTAAGATTTTGCAAATACTGATCTAACAAACAATGCACTGCAGTTGTTTTCAACATTCGGTGTAAATATTTTAAGAGAAAGCGGTTCACTTTAACCGCTTTCACACCCCTGATTGTGATACTTAATAAAGCCATGGTAAAAACTAAAAAGGTTACCAACACCATGTGCTTCGCCCCTATTCGCAGTTCTACATGAGTGCATGTTTTCAGTAAAGCTATCATAATTCACTCAGAGCATAACATCTTGCAGTATCTGTGCACAGAGCGAAGATACCGTAGTACAGCATTTGTGTAGGTTCAGCTTATTTTTATTTCGTTTCAAGATTTTTGGCAATCGCAACTTTCTAGCAACACATGAAGGTATTTAAATAGATAAGATTCTTGCTAAATAAAAGCATATCAACCAATCACATTTCTTTATCATAAATTGAAAAGAACTACAAGTTGAAAAACATTTTGTACATGCGCGAAAAAACAAAGCTACGGAAACTACTGTAGATCTTATTCCAAAATATTTGAATAAAATTTAGACGTATAGCTATTTGTACGGGGCCCAATCGAGTAAAGATCATTGTTGCTTGGTTGATCCTCAAATTAGGCAATCTTTCATCAACCTATGCAGTATGTATCACCACAAACATGTTGGGAGACTTGCTAAACAAAACATCGCAACACTACTATAGTTGCTACAAACCATACATTGCATGATGTAAAGTAAGTTTTTATTCTCCTGCTTCAATTATAGTAGTCTAATTTTAGTTTTGTATAATGGGTTTGCAAAAGCTGGAGCTGTAACTGTTTTGTATTTAGAGAGAACTTTGTTTTTTCGAAATAATATTCATTAACAAAATCAGAACCAGCTCAATCGCATTCTTTTTCAAATGTCTTAGTACTTAAACCTACTTCTGTTACTAGCAATTTTACACTAGCACAAAGCTAATGCATTTGGGGAATAACTACGGAGCGAATTCTCGTACCTAAATGCCTTTGCACCAGACAAACAATTTTGTTTAAAGAGTTACTGCTTGAAATCGGTTATATTGAACAAATGAGAACTACTAGAGGTAACAAAGAGGTGCCCGAAACCTTGTAAGACTACTCCTTTTGTCCACAAAAATAAATTTAATCCATTGACTCCGTATCATTGGCAACCCTGCGTTTCGAAATTTCGTTACATCATAAACGGACGACGTGAAAAAATTACAGAATAATAAACGCAATGTTTACACGAATAATAATTCAACCTCGCGTTGCCTATTCTGCAAGAAATTTATATAAGTTATCCTTTTCTAATGTCACGAAATTTCAGAACGAAGGATTGTCAATGGTACGTAGTTAAACGAATTAAATCTTTTTGCGGATAAAGAGAAGAGTGGAAAAAGTTTGCAGCACCTTTTTATTATCTCAAGTAGTTTCCATTTCTTCAGTAAAACCGATCTCGCGCAGAATCTCTTTAAAAGAATTAAAGTAAAAGCTAGTTAATTGTCAGCGACAAAAGCGTTCATTAAACTAGGAAAGCACAAATTGGCGTTCATACGGTTTGGCGGTCAAATCATAGACTCTTTATTTAGTAGACTAAAAACAGACGCACGGAGAAAAAAAAAAGAGGATTGCGGGAAAAAAGATTGCTCTTGTTGTGAAGGTTTTTTGTGGTCACGCGTATTTGACTGGTTTGATTCGACATGTTCGAAGAACGAAATGTGAAGAAAGAAAAGCAAAATTGTCAGTTTTCAATCCACTAATATAGAGTGTATAGTCAGGACGCATCATAGACAAATTCGTTAACCGGAAAAGCACTAATTAAAATAACAAAATGCAGGCTGTCAACAAGCGGCCATTTAACAAGCAAAAAAATAACGGCGTTTTTGAAAAAAAAAAACAGAACTTTGTAACAAATAAGAATAAAAGATGATGAACAAGTTAAGATATTGTAATCAAAACAAGAGTCATTTTGTAGTATGTTTGT
Source organism: Trididemnum nubilum (assembly GCA_963965965.1). Classification (NCBI taxonomy): domain Eukaryota; kingdom Metazoa; phylum Chordata; class Ascidiacea; order Aplousobranchia; family Didemnidae; genus Trididemnum; species Trididemnum nubilum. Next base: position 10,921,043 of record OZ014476.1, on the reverse strand, counting down.
CAAAAAATATCTACATACACAAAAGTTGTTAACAATTTTGATAGCACAACTCAATCTAGATGAATAAAGAACAGCAAGTACTAGTACATGCAAAAAAATCCTCAAAACAAATAAATAACATGTCAGTTCCTGGAGGCACAATTTCAGTTTTTAAACACTTGAAACAGTTTATTCATTCACTAGTTTGCTTTTACAGCAATTTGTTTTCCAGCTTTCTGATGCTGTTGCATAGTTGAGCTGACTTTTTTCTAAGTAGCATTTGCAGTGAATACCATTTTTTTGCCACTTTATTAGTCGGCATGTCTTTACTTGCAAAAGCTATTTATAAGTTTCCACTTGCCTGTTCCAGTATTTTTTGCGCTACTAGCAGATTCTGTTGAGCTTTCGCTTGTTTTTGCTGTGTGTGGTGTTCTTTTTTTCCAGGAAACATATCCTGGAGAGAAATACAGTACAAACCTGATCCATGCATAACACGCACTGGAGTATAAAGTGCACGTTGTACTTTTGAGAAAATCTAGGTATTTTACGTATGATCTTATGGTCCGAAAAATCGATAGACTAAAAATTAGCGTATAACCAATCCAAATCCGTAAAAAATTCAACGAAACAAATGGCTAATAAAATAAACAGAAAAAAACTAAACAAAAAAATGAGCGCTAGAGAGTCTGCCAAATGAAAAATATAATAAAAGTGTTTCGAACGATAATACACAACTCATCGCAAATCTCAACAAAAAGTCTTGGAGATCGCATGCAAGTTCAGAAAAATTTGATGCCCTCTTAGTGTTCGAAGGAACATTTCTTTTAGAGTCTTCTTGTTCTTCTGATGACGGTTATCCACATGGGTTATTTCTACTGTAGTTCTGCTGTTGCAGATTTTTAGGAAGTCCACAATTTATTCATTATATTACATAAGTGCATTTCAAGATTTTTATGATTGTTTGTGAAGATAAAAACGCTGCATGAACACTTGCAGGCTTGCACAAATGCACTGTCAAAGATATTAATAAAGCAGAGTCACGAAAGCAGTTCATCCAACCTTGGAAATTAGTCGGTGCATTCTGTGGCTGAAATCCATGGTTCAAGACTTCTAAAAACAAGTGAACTGTGAAACTATACTCTTTGATTTTGCATTTTCAATTAATGCAAATGCATGCACGCTATGCAGTGATGCAAATAGACTAATAAAGTATAAATGACGAAAACATGAACAAATTTGTAGTCTAACTAGGATGATTATTGACTAGTGTTTATCACCAGATAAACCACAACATTACTTACCAAATTTTGTCACAAATACCTCTCTTTAAAAAAAGAAAAAAACAATTTAGATTAACTGGTTTGTGTGCAAAACCCATAAGTAATTAAAAGATTACAAAAAATATTACAAAAACCTTGAAACTTAAATGTGCACTTAGAATGGACACAGAGCAATATGAAGCACCTTTGCACGTGATTGTTTACAACGCTTGCAAAAAGACCAGCATAACACAGCAATGCTTCTAGTCTCAACCACATGGGTACACCTTATACATCATACCTTTCTGAATGCATTTGTCTTTTAGTTAATGAAATTCCACGATTCAAAAACCAATCAAAGAAATTCCACTTTCATAGTTAGCGATATTCCGGTAGTAGTCTGAATGGTTGCAGCAGCGTAGGTGATCTTTTAAGGCAGTGAATTATGCTCCTTAAAGAACCAGAAAAATTTTCCTAAACGATTAACAGCAATTAGCAGCAAATGTTTAAAATAATCACATAAAAATAAAAGCAGCAAACACTAACAAAAAAAAAAAACATACCTAATGTAGAATATTTTCTTGCTCAAGCAACTAAGTAGAAATAACCCACTTGCAATAATGAGACTCCCAACATGGCTGAACAACATTAGAAGTTATGCAGAATGCAAAAAAAACAGTGACACAAAGAAATTCTTAAGCCAATTTAAATTCCATTGGTGAATTTTTGACTACCGGTACATCAAATCAAATTTTTCATTATATTCGACATATTAATCTGAAACATGTAGCATCAAGGCAATCTTGCAATTGCGAAAGGCAAGGCAATACAGTACCCAGTGAGAAAATGCTGCAGCAGTGGCAAGTTCTTGGCAGCAATGTGTTCAATTTGACAGGTCAAAACTTGAACCTCACACCTCCTACTACAGGACAAACATGTTATTGCTCGACCAACTAATCATTGTTAATTTGGTTAAATCTCACAGCAAATGAGGCCACAGTCAGCACCAAAAATTGTATCTCATGTATATGCTGTAACATTGCAAACAAAACTGAGCTACAAATATTTATTTGAAGAACTTACCCAGACACTTGGTGATTCTTGTTACATTTTTTCATCCAAAAGATCTTTTAAAAAACTTCTTGTATATAAAATTGCCAGAAAATTGTGGACTGTCTTGCATGAATTATGCATTGAAAATGCAATTCCTCATTCATTAACTCAGTCATCCTGGGTAACACAATGGCTTAAAAGTTGGTATCAACCAATCAATGCCGTATACCAGTAGTTTGGACAATTATTCACTACAGCAGAAACTGTTTGTCTAAGCAACCACATCAAACAACTAGATTTCAAGCTAGCTTTAGTAGGTTTTCTTTTATGCCTGAAATGCAATTTTGTATTTTAAGCAATTATAAAATATGTATCAATAATTTGCAAACATCAGTTAAGTCTATGCAAACACTCCACCAGTACAGAGTACAATGTAACACTTAAATAATCATACAAAACTTGCATTATGTCGCGAACTTTTATCTGTCAGTGTCAGATCCTTAAACCTTGTATGGTATCTGTTACTGTACAGTACTACGGTACAAAGATGCTAAGTGCTAAGGTTAGCAGCCTACGTAAACGTTTTCACAAGTTTTCATTCAAACTGCTTTAACATTTAACGTTTAACAATCTATCAGTTTAATACCGGTACCAATTCTGAAGTAAACTTTGTTTGTTTCAATTTCATTCACTATGAATACCAGTATGTATGAGCAGATGAGCGATGAAGTCAGTAAGTGTCTAATGGAATCTGTCTAGTTCATTCTGAGCATAAAATTAAAACCAATCACAAAGTTGGTTAAGATTAATAAAAATGAGTTTAACATTTCGTTTTCATGACTTTGACATTTGAGTTTTTCTGATTTGACATCTTATTTTCCAAATTTACCAGTTTACATTTGAGATTTTAGTCATTTACCAGTACCTATAACCAATTGCTCTAGCTCAGATCTGCTAGTACTAGTAGTAGGCCTACCATGGTGCTTTTGCAATACACAAAGCCAATAGTAACTTGAATGAAACTGCATTAATTAATGAAACATGGGACCTTAGGCTTCCCTCTGGTATTCTATCTATAATGCAATAATTCCAAAAAAAAAACTCAGCAGCTCAACCCTAAAAGTAAAATAAATAAAAAATTATTACAGTTACTAGGCTTTTTTGACTTGTTTGCATGAAAAATTTTGTCTTAATATTTTCACTTCATCATAAAACGTAAGCCTAGGCTTATTGACTAACTGCTATCGCTTTGTGATATTCTTCCAAGCCTGTTCTACCACTGCCTTCTTACGGTAGGCAACTTTACCACAAACCAGAGATGTACGGAGTCACACTTTGAGACTTTGAATCCTAATCCGAAACTTTCATCAATATCCGAATCCAAAACCTTAACCGAAATTTATTTTTGCTATCCGAATTCTAATCCGAAAAATTAACAAATGCAAACTCATCAAAACATAAAGGTCCCCCACTGTTTAAACATATTAGTTATACTATTACTCAAAATAATTCTCTCTTCTTGTATACTTGGATTTAGTATAAAGAAAGTGATACTCGAATACTCTATATAAAAATATACAAGTCATGTACTTTAAGTAGATTAACTTGTCCTCGAGAAAATACAAACATTTGAATACACATTTTATCATCTTGTAAATACTCCAGTGTTCTCACTAAGCCGATTTTTTTCAGTGAATCAGCAATTTGTTGGAACAAAGGCAAATATTTTTTTGGCAACATTGGTGTTATGAACATAGCTTTAGAAAATTCAACAAATTTGTGTAAATATGACATTTGAATACTTGAATACCGAATTAGTACAAAATTTAGGGCACATACTTGTAAATGTCGTTTTAGACCTTTGGGCACAGTTGTTTCAAGAAAATTAGGGCACTCGCTGATTAGCCAAAAAGTTAGAGGGAACTCTGAAATACTCTAATTATATGTACACCAGTATACAATAAGTATTCAATAATATGGGACTATCTATGCAGTTCATTGTTTATTTAGTTTACCCACATTTGATGTGCCAGTGGTTTGGTACCAATACAAACCCTGAACTTAGCAATATCAGATATATGACCAACAAAAGGTAAAATTCTACAATAAAGCCTTATTAGTCCCAATAAAATTATATTAATAAACCTAAAAAAGCCGTAGCTACAGGTTATCCACATTAATATTGCAAGCACTTTGAAGGGCCCATTCTTAAGAAAATGGTCAAATACAATGCCTGAAAAAAATAAGGGATAACTCTTTGAAAAAATCTTACCTATACAGTATAAAAAACCTGACAGATCTGGGATATTGAGAATGCAGATGCATAATTGTTCTCTCATTTATTCATAAAAAGCAAATTAAACAAAAAAGCCACATAATTTATAGTGAATATTTTGAAATTTTCTATTCACAGTTCAAGAATGTAAATAATATCTAAGGTAGCAGTTTATAAACACTAATTTTTAAGGCTTCACTGCACTGGTAGTTCACTATCCACTTAAACTATTCAATTGCTTCCTACACTAAACCTGTTAAACAAACAAACTAACAGTAACACTAATTTCCGTAACACTTACAGCAATTCATGAAATTGTTACCAGGCTAATCTGGTCGTAAGAATTACGTAACATGGTTGTGACATGTAATTGTTAGCTTGTAATCATATTGCATATTATTCTGATATATTTAAAGTGCACATATAACCAGTAACTAAATTGTAGAGGGAACGCAGGGGGACGCATCCCCACATCGAGAGTTTGTGTCCCCCTATCTAGATTTAGGTGTCCCCCCATCAAAATTTGAGCACTGGATGATCAGATGAAAAAGACTTAATTCTTCACCTAATTTTGGCGAAAAACCACCTAAATTTTCGGTGAAGACCTAAAGTACTTTCGCTTGCCAAATACGTTTGGTCAAGCTGCAAAAGTGTCCCCAATGCAAAATTTTACAATTTAAGTACTGCACATAGCGATAACTGGGGTTCATCAACATTATTGATAAATTTAAGCTACACAATGCAAACCTGATTTACAAAGTCATTCAGTAGACTATGTTATAGGGAATTCAAAACAATTATACAACCAAACTGGAAAACAGATTCATACCGTAACAAAGCTGACAAATTCATCTCTTTTCAGTTGAACCATTTCTCTGAGCTAAACAAATCATATAGGCTATGCTTTTTTGGTGCTGGTGCTAACTGCATGCTAAGCTGCTAAGTTGGTGGGAAACGTCTATAACCGGCTGTCAGCAATCACACTGGTAAGTAAACCTAATGACCAAGCACTAATAGTAACCAGAATTCTAGTTTTAAACGAACCTAAACCTCACTCAAGTTTGTCTATCAATACGACTCCCATGGCTGCAAGGTTTTGGACTTCAGTTAGCAGGTTAGGGCTTACGATGGTAATGCAAACTGGTAAATGCATTTTTAACTAAGAAAATAAAAGCTTGGGTTTAACTAATGAAATTGACCAAAACCGCACTATATCTGATATCAGATTTAAAAGGTAACTTTATTTTTTCTACAAGACATATCACGGTACTCATTACGAATCATGTGCTAATGAAACAATCATGTTAAACACACATCACAGATGTAGACCCCAAGTGTACGATAGGTAGTACTAGTAGTAGTCTTATCTCTAATACCTGTCGCTAACAGCTGATACCGACTTATCTCAAATTAATATTTTAATAGGACGCTTTGTTACCGAGAAACTAGACTTGCAAAGCCAAATGGTGGGGTCCTGTAACTTCTTTCATTCAATAGGCCTACCCCACAAAGTGCTGTGTGCAATTATTAAAAAATCGGAACTGATCCTGATAAATTTTTGAAAAGCAGCCTTACATTTTTTTTATTTTTGACAAGGATTTTTCATTTGCTAATTTTTTTCACACAAAAATACAACATCCAAAAAATCCGGATGCGGAAGTACAGCACATTAAAAATCCTAAAACCGGATCCGAAACCGGACAATTTTGCAAAATCCGGAAATTCTCAATCCGGAATCCGACTCCGTGTACATCTCTGCCTCAAACTCAAGTCTAGCCTAACCTGCCCAGTACCATCGTACCAAGTTGCCTGTAAATATAGTGGATCAAGTCAAAATTGAGAGCGGAGTACAAAACTCAAGGTTGGGACACAGGATGTGACGTAATAAATCTGCAAAACCATGGTAGAAAAAAAAATTTCGCTGTCCGGACGAAAGCGTATCCGCAAATTTTACGTACGCATCGCGTAGAGCATGGCTCTACTTTTGTCCGCTTCCGTACGTATCAGTAGGCTAGGCTATTTGAGCTAGCATCAATTTCAGTGGTTTTGTCAGAGTTATGGTAGTTCTAAGTTGCATTTTGATTCGTAGCTAGTTACGTCGACCACTAATTAGTGACGTTGGGCGTGCCCAGGAGAGAGTAGGCCCACTAACTTCATTTTGCGGCTAATTTTGGAAAAGCGCTGACTCTTAAAATTGAGTAATCACTCTGTCAAGTTTTACAAGAATTTGCTTTTGAAGCAAGCTTGGTAGCTTGTTTTAGGGAGTAAGTTAATCGCTGCTGCTGGTCAAATCGGTAACCTATTTTCGGTAGCTTTTTTTGTTAAAATAGGCCTAGAAGCCAATGCTACTAACGGTAACAATCCAACAAAACGTTGATATACGCCAAACGCTTACTTATTTCGTTGTTCTTCTTCCTAAACAGCTGCCATGACGCAAAAAAGCATGTGATGATGAACAGATACTCGTAGCGTCGTCGGATGCAATCAATTAAGTTACCACAAATGAGAAATATTTGGAACCAATCGGTGAATAAATCAGCAGACTTTGATTTCTGCAAGGGTATGCTGTCAAGCAGGTTAACTGAAAGCGGGATATATTTTGGACATCGGATAACGCTAGTTACTACAGCACAGTCTATTTTGTTGTTCTGCTTCATTCTGATATTTGCAAATACTATGTACGGAAATTACGGATGCTGTGTGCATACAAAACGTGCGAAATTTACGTATCCGTTTTTGTCCATTTCCGTACTGAAAAGCGTATACGTTTTACGTACGTAAAAAACGTATGAAAATGCGCATTGCGGATACTGTGTAAATTCACCTTAAAGCTTTTGCTTGGAAACGGCTGTTTGATTATTATGCTGCCTGCACGATTTTCCATCGAGATTTTAGAAATAATTTTGAACTATTTTATTGATTTGAATGTACATTTACATTTAAACCTTACAAACAAAACTATAGCGATTAGCAAAACGGAAGTTGCTGTCAATTTCATGGTCTTGTTCTTTTTGCACGCATTTATTTGGCGTCACACCTTGTCTCGTGCTCTTTTCCAAGCGCACGAGCCGATCATTTAAAATGCGTGGATTTTTGACGAAAAAGACATCGTCACCGTCCACTATATATCTCCAAGCCAAAATACACGGCAAGGCTCAGGTGCGCAAAGTGTCTTGAACGGATCGAACGGTTTCGTTATACTCCAGTAGTTTCGTGAAAGAAAAAAAGCATTGGATTGTGTTGCGCTGGCAGAAATGTTTCTAACATTAAATCGATGTAACAAGTTTCAAATAAATAATTTTTTGTGAGTGTAATTTCACAGGGCGTGCGCCGCACACTCCGCACCTATGGAGAATACGCCCCTGATTCACAGCTTCCCTGCTTGACGTTCAGCAATTAAAGGGACAGTATAAAGCCTCCGCCGTGTGTGGTAGACAGGTGGGCAGGTGGCAGCTTGACTCGAAGACCGAAAGGTCCCTTCGCTGTCTCCTGGCCAAGGCAACTTGGTGAATAAAATGTAATTACAATTACAACAATTACAAGTTATGCAACCATACGCAATCATGATGATGCAGCTATGACCAATTATGATGTTGCAATATTACGAGTAATTATGCTGAGATGCTACACTTGGCGCAAATATCCGATGTAATATGTATTTACAATTAGTGCAGTGATTTCAGATTGCCTATCGGTTCATTTTTGACAGATTGTTTAGATTCTGTCTAACTAAGAAAAGAATAGAAACGCCATTGAAAAGTTTGCATGTTGTGGACTTAATAACGGTATTTCAAAATCTTGAGCCAATTCCATGCAAAGTTTGTAAAAATCGCTTTGGCTCCACGCACACGATCTTTAAAAACATAAATTATAGCGTGGGAGGATGAAATCTTTATAATTTATACTACCCCGAGTGATGAAATCATTTTTAAGAGGTTAAGTTAAAGTTAGAGAATAAGCAAACGCTGATCTTTGATTGGCGTGGCGCAAAAAATCGCCGCGGTCGATTTGTTTTTGTTTCCAGTCTGAAAAACAACCTTTTTTGCATAAGGTTTTGCAAGGTGTTGATGAAAATTCACACCAGCATTTCGTCATTAATACTACTGGTTGTTGTATCCCACAAGCTTGTATCACAAATATTATTACCTTATAAAAGTATTCATAAAAACCGTGATATCTTTTGTGACGAAGTTTTGAACATTAGATGTTTTTCCTTTGCTTTTAATTTCGTAAACTTACTACTAGTGAAACGAGTAGAACATGATTAATGGATTATTTATTCTTCTTTTTCCTTTCGTATGTTCCATTTTTTTTTTTTTTTTTTCGGACAATATATGCAGTAAAACAATAAATCAACACCCCACGTTGCTACCTTTTATGCATTGCCTTTAAGGCATCGATAATTTAAAACTGGTCAAATTTATGTTTCGTAATGATAACTTTTTTTTTATAGAACTCTCCGCTGTAACATGTTGCAATAGCGCTATTATTAAGACCTGTTGTAAGATAAACGTTTTTATTGTAAGATAAACATTTTTATTGTTAGATATTGGCTTCAGCTATTGATTTGTATTTGCAGTTCTGAGTTGTAAGCTGTTTTTACAGTTCTGAGCTGTAAGCTATTGTGCTGTGTAATTCTGATTGCGGATGTTCATTGTTTAATGCCCAATTTTGTATTTTTACGAGGATTTTATTGCCAATAGTAGTTGCCCATAACCGTTATTTGCCATTCAATCTTATTCTCTCATTGGTGTAACAAAAAATTTGCAGTTTTATTCTTATTAGTGCTAACATTTTTCTATTTATGTATATTTTCATTTTTTACAACTTTTCTCCTTAAATTGCTTGTAGTTTTAAAGAGTATCTTTCATAATAATCGGTAGATTATAATAATTTTTTTTTTTTTTTTTGCATACCACTGAGCACTACACACATTCCAGAAATAAAATTTTGGCGTCTAAGATTTTTTTTTTTTTTTTTTTTTAAAGTACTGTACCCCAAACAAGTCTTATTAATTTTGAATTTACAACTTCAAGTCGGTAGCACTGTCTAGTGATTTTTTTTTTTTTTGTTTCCTTCATGTGTTGTGTCATTTATTTTCATTTTTTCAAATTAAGTTTACCGCCATAAGTGTAGAAGTATTGCCATAAAGGTGCAGTTGACCTAGGTGACCTGGTGGTCTTTTCGCTGTGTCCTTCCTGCGTATTTTTGCGTATGGTTAAATAAACTTTCAATCAATTCAATCAATCAATCGAAATGGTGTTGATTTTTGTCAACCTTTTTTCATGAGGTACGGTAGGCTCAGGCTATAGCAATGGTGTTCATAAAAAAAGTCAACACCATTTCGTCGTAAACGATATCACGGTTGTTATGAATACTTTTATTAGGTTATGCTATTCGTGATACAAGCTTCTGTGATGCAATAGCCAATATCTATGACGAAATGTGCTGAAAATTTTCATCACCATTTCAAGGGTAAGGTTAGAATGAATATTATCAACCTTTCCAGTCACATCACGTGACCAAGTCAATTTTGGTAAATCGCCCATTTTTTCATTTATTTTGGGTTTGGGGAGATGAAATAGAGTTGGGGGATTAAATACACTCTATTTGATTCCTTCAACCCCAATTTAGACGAAAAAGGGTGTTTTTATCAAAATTGGATTGGTCACGTAATGTGACTGAAATGGTTGATAATATTCATTCTAACTTTACCCCCATTTTCAAAGCCTACCAGTCAGAATTTGTAAAAAGGTTGACTCAACTTTTCGAATTATTAAGTGTTGGGCCTATTGGAGTTTAGAAAAATGTAATTATTGTTTGGAAGTTTAAAAAAATTTATTAGAATAGGCTATATCGGAATAGGAGAATTTTATCGGTTTTCAGATCAGTTCTGATTGTACCGGTATTACAGAACGTTCAGACATTTCAGATTTAAATTTTTGTAGGACTAGGCCTACCCTAATTGTACCGGTAATTACCGCATCATTGGCTAAATGAATTTCTTCCTTCAAAATGCATTACCAGTATACCTATTTGTTTTAGTGGTTATAAAAGTGTTTCTGGTCACCAATGGAGAAGAATACCAAAACCCATCATTTGCAATAAATCTTGTTGATAATGATCTGGCTAAGTTTATTCAATTTCCGCAAGAACGTGATATTCAAAGATTGGAAACTGAGCCTATTGGACATTTGAAACAATTAGGCTTACAAAGACCACCTACTGGGCATATTCCTGAATATTTAATATCACCATCACCTCAACAATTGTGGAAAAAACATGTTGAACTTTACAGGTCAGAGGTCTGAGGTACCGTACGCCCTGTGTTTCCTCTAAATTTATGGCTAATCGGCGAGTGCCCAAATTTTCTTTAAACAATTGTGCCCAAAGCCACAAAAAGACGTTTATGTGCCCTAAATTTCACACCAGTCCAGTATTTAAGTATACTAAATGTCATATTTCCACAAATTAGTCGAATTTTCTAAAACTATGTTTACTAGCCTATATAGCCAAAAATTATTTGCCCTGGTTCCAACAAATCGCCGATTCACTGAAAAAAATCGGCTTAGTGGGAACACTGCACAGTGCGTAGGCCTAGTAATTTTTGATTTCAAATACCAGGCTACTAAACCTGCCATGTTCTGTAGCCTAATTAACTGATGTTTTAAAATCAAAGAAGTTCTACTATCCTATTACCTACAGTACAATTAGTTTTGCCTCACAGATTTTCCAAGTTATACCGGTAATTCTGAATTGAAGGCCGTCTACTGGCAGTTATTTACATCAAACAGATTAACTAGCTCAGAGCTGACTAGCCTATAGTACCGTACTTTATTTGCAATGTTTTATTGTTTAAGCATCAAACCAATTTTCAACTTTGGGCTTGATATTTCAGTGTTTTCTGTCATACTGGATGGTTGAAAATGTTTTAGAAGCTTTCTGTAATGTAAAACAATTAAATGTAAACTTCAGACAACACTCTATATTTAGACAGCTCCCCTAGTGGTTGGTTTTGAGTTTTAGTATTTATGTTTTTTTGAAGGGATTTTTGGAATCTTGTTAAACCCTCTCATGAAACAAAAAAAATTATAGAACTTTAAGCCAGCCACTAGTGGCACTGTGTGAAGTAGGCCCTATTTGGTATAGTCATTTTATCTGTTGTGGTATACAGGTAGCTTTTTGTTTAGTGTTATCTGTACCGTAGACCTTTATCTTGATGATTCAAACTCTAAACTTATTTATTACTTTGAAATTTTTAGACCTGCTGTATTTCGTGGTATGTTAAATGATTCTCCTGCTTTATCAAAATGGAATGATAAGTACCTGTCAACACAATATGGAGATTTGCAAGTTTTAGTGGAAAAGAAGTTTGAAGATCGGTATATATAATCTTTACAGTCTTTTTTCAAAATGGAATATATAGCTTTCCTAATTGCCAAGCATTAAAACCAAACACTTATATAACTTTGATAATTGATTTAGTTCTAAGTTAAGCAATTAGTGTAATTTTTTACTGAGTGTTTTATCTAGTACAGTAGGATGGTATAGATTTAACAATTTCACCATGTGTGTGAAATGATTCATTTTGAATAAGCTAATGATATGTCAGCAATGTGGGTGTTTAGAAAAACTGAGCCCAAGAGAATGGCTCTGTCATCATTTCTTCAACAATATAAACATCAAAACTGGTATGTGGTATCAATTCTTCCCAATCCAATGAAGAAAGATGTCAAGGTACTTACACTTGGGAGCAGTTCTATAGATTCTGGACTATAGAAGCATTGTTTAAACCGAGCCAAGTCAACTGATTGTGACAAACTGACCGAGAAGCAATGATTTTGTTACATGATTTTGTCACTGATTTCGTCGCAGTGATTTCGTCACAAAGTGAGGGTTTGGGCAAGATGGCTCAGGGGATAGCAAAAATATATTTAGGATCGCCCTTCTCAGCCAATCGGCGTTCTTCGCGGTCAGTTTCTTCGCAGTCAGTTGGTTCACGGTCAGTTTGTTGCGGTCAGTTGTCGTGGACCCGTTTAAACCTGGTCGAATGTGGTGATGTATCTCATTAATAGTTCCAATTTGCAAATAGTGGTATATGTATATACTGAATATGATCCATAGTTTTGTATTTATCCTCCATTCACAAGGAAGCAATGGCGATGCTTTTGTTTTGGATGAATTGTATTCAGTCGTTTTGGATTTTATTGTGTCCCAAGCTTTCTGGTAAAGTTTAGCTTGTTCCCATGAAACTATGTTGCTTGTTCAAAGCCACTACGCACAGACAACTATTGTGAAGCACAGTATTACAGGACACTGTGATACTGCATCAATATACTGACTAGGGTGTGCTAATTTTTGGTGAATGTCACCATTTTTTATAAAGTTTTCCAAAAAGTTGCCAAACCATCCAACTAAGGTTCATGTTAAGTGTGACAGTCACCAAATATCGTTTGACAGTGGTTCACCCCTAATTAAGTGGTTTTCACTAACGTGTGGGGGTTTTACCCCCTTTATGCTTTTATCTCTGTATCTATTGGTGGTACGATGTTGTGTTGTAGCTTAAAATTGGTGCAAAGACCTTGTTTATGTGAGTCTAATACATTTATAGGGTCTAAAAGCTTTACTTTTTGAGATATTTTAAAAAAGCTTAATTTTTTTATTATTTTTTTATAATAAGTCAAAAACATTAAAATCTTGAACACATAAAACACCAAAATACATCAATATGAAAACTCCAATCTGCTAAAAGGAGTAAATTACTCGCTTCACCAACAATTAGAAATATGTGGCACCAGGGTGGTTGCTTTTTGAAAAATTAAAACCACCCTTTAAAAATTTCTGGGTGTGCCTTTGGGGTGAACCACCATCAAAACAATATTCGTTGACTCTCAAACTTCACATGAGCCTTAGTTGGGTGGTTTGACAACTTTTTGGAAGACTTTATGAAAATTGTTGACATTTACCTGAAATTGGTACACCCTAATACTGACCATGTGCTAATAATTTTGTCGTTACCATAGATTCCCAAACCATTGATGTGCAGTTCGATTCGAAGTAGTGTGATGGAGTTAAATTTGTGGATAGGAACCAAAGGAACCAGGTTGGCACTGTTTTGTGTTGCAATTTTCCCATTCAAAGACAGAAGATGTAAAACTGGATCATAAATTCAATCCCCAAAACTATCAAATTAGTGGCATAGTGCCAGACTGTCTTGTTCCAAAACAATTCTGAGTTGACTTGAGTTCAATTCTAAAAACTTGAAAGATGTTGTTTTCTATGCATTATAATTCAGCAGTGATGTTGCCATCATATTGTAGTGGATATCCTGCTCGTTGATTTTGTAGCATACCAATTAATTATCACCACGAGGACCTTTATGGGATTGGTCTTGTTTTGTTTTTGGTTGTTGGATTGATTGACTCTGGTCATTGTTGCAATCAGGGCTGCAGAGCAAGTGAAAAAAAGGCATGGCCATAGCTCCAGAGCTTTTGTTCTTCACACCTATGGCTCTGGCTCCAGCTTTTGAGCTACAACTTTTTAAGGTATGGCTTCAGCTCCACATCGTGATCACATGCCAGTTGAAATAAAGTCAGAACGTTTTGTTTCAGTAGTCCATCGAGTGAAGTCATATGTTGACAGGTGTGCAACCAGGACTTTGTTAAGGGTAGAGGCTTAAACTCAAAGCTAAAATTCGTCTGCGTTTGATAGATGGCGGTCTGGTGTAGAAAACCCAGCCGCAGGGCGATTTTTATAATTTTTCAGAAAAAAAATTTGCCATTTTAGCACTGTTTGGGTGGTATTTAGCTTGTTTGTTTGATCATTTAAACAAAACCAATTACTAAGATTTGAAGTCCTTCTCACAGTTAATTTTCTCAGCCACATTAACCGCTACCCCCTTACATACTTGCAAAGTCTAAAACACGTTTAAAGGCATACATATTTGTGCTAATTTTTTTGAGGAACTTGACTAAGACCAGGGACCTCATCCTCCTTAGTCTTTTCCCCATTGTTGTGCCACTGATTGTTGACTACTGAGTACTGATATATCCTAGTAGTCATCTACATTGAAAAGCCGTATGGACTACTAACAGACTGAAACACCTAAAGTTAAAATTCCAGGTTTTAAGCAATTATATGGGCGTTTGCTTGGCTTAGGCAAGGCCTTTCATTTTAGGAAAGTCTGAGCTGGAGCGTTGCGATGTTGCTAAAACGTGGCACAGCAGTCATTTGAGGTTTGATTGATAAGCCTACCTAATTAGCCTAGCTGTCGAGAGGTGATATTCCTTGAAACAGCTCCTGCACTAGGCTGCTATATTTTGTGGGTTAGTAACCATGACAGACATGCGATGTAACTCATGAGGTGGTTCATTTATTTTTTGATTTTTGCTTGATGTTTATCATGAATATAGGGACAACTGGTCAGTTTTTATCTTAAAATTTTGGTGAGTTAGCTTGTGCTAAGAAAATGTTTTTTTGTTTGTATAATGTATAGTGAGCAATGGCAGATACAAAGTGAATCGGCATGCTCCAATAGAAACGCTGATTTGCTGATATTTACATAGCAGCTTTTACCATAAGTGATACTGAAAGAATGTTAGTACGAGTATGGCTGCTTAACAAACTCTAAAGTCAGGGTTGCCTTATCCTGGAAAAGTCCTGGAAAGTCCTTGATTTTTTTTGCTGTTCTGGAAAGTCCTTGAATTTTGTCTGTTAGTCCTGGAAAGTCCTGGAAAAATATTTATAAAGTTTTCCCGCAATTTACCTAGACATAATGTAAAGTTTGTTTTTTTTATAATAACTGGTACCTTGCTATTATATAAAGCCATTGTTGAAAAAATTTCTATTGTAAAGTTTGTTCAAAAAGCTTTATTGTATTGTTAAAAGACAGAGCTTATTTGTATGCTGGTGCACAAAAAAAAAAAAATCGCCATCCTAGCCCTAACCGAACCGCAAATCTAAACCAAACTGTAACCCTAGCTCCTACCCTAAAGTTAGTGCAAGCGCCCATTCCTCTGCTCTTTGCTCTCTTATTCGTTTTAAACAGTTCTTACTAGTATGCTAGAGTACATATTAGCACTTCTCTTTAAAATGCCTAAATTTGCACTTTGCTGTACAGTATGTATAAATGATTGAATATTATTAGAAAGAGTGGATTCATGGACAGTAATTTTATCGCAATGCGATACTCTAGTAGCTCTAGCGTAGCTTTGGCCAAGTCAAGTCAACTGACCGCGACTAACTGATCGCGAAGCAACAATTTCGTTACAGTGATTTCGTCACAAAGTGAGAGTTTAGGCAAGATGGCTCTGGGGATAGTAAAAATAAATTCAGGATAGCCCTTTTCAGCCAATCGGCGTTGTTTGCAGTCAAGTTTGTTCGTGATCAGTTTGTTTGCAGTCAGTTGGTTCGCAGTCAGTTTGTCGCGGTCAGTTGTCGTGGACCTGCTTTGGCTCGTTGACCAAAATGTACAATAAGAAAAATACGACGTTTTTCTCGCTATACTTCTGAGGCATTATTTTGCAGTAATAAGGACACTAAAGTAATTTAAAACCCCTGTTGGAACATGATTTTGGGAAAGGGCTAATACTGGTCAAAAATAAACCAGTAACAACTAGCTAAAAATAAACATTTCATTCGATCGCATGATGCACAATACTTAACGTAGGCTTGGTAAAAAAAAGGGTTTGTTCAACCTTTAATTCTGTTGACTACCAATCAACTTTTTCAAATCTCGTTTCGTTAACCCCTCCTCCCAAATTATATCTTTTTGTAGCATTATAAAATACAGACAATTGGCTTGATGTACTTGTGAGTTTTTTCAAAGAAAGTGCCTATATTTACTCTTTAGCGTGCATATGAGCTCTGCTTATAGAGAATAAGAGAACAACAATGGTTGCTCATTTACTCTTTTATTTTTTCAATTATTATCGTTAGTGGTTAGGTGGGGTTTAGATTTTTAGTTTGGGTTGGGATTAACATTAGGGTTAGAGCTAAGGTTACAGTTTGGGTTAAGTTTAAGGTTGGGGTTATGGCTAGGATAGCGTTTTTTGTACACTGGCGATCAAATAAACTCTGTCTTTTTAAATGATAGGATTTTATGGTTTACTGGCTGAAAATAGAGCTAGGACTGAAGTTTTGCCATTACCAATCACTAGAGCTCGACCGATACATTCGAGCACTCTTGCATTCTATTTGCTTAGTATGACTTGTGTTTGAAATAGTCTTTCTTTGGAGGAGGATTATTGAAGCTTTTAGTGTCAAGTAAAGTGAAAAATAGTGACAAAATGTGGTAATTAATAAGTTGCTATCAGCCTGAAAAAGTCGTACTGGTCGAGCTCTCGCCATCACCCACATGCTGTTAACCCTTTTATGCAACCAGTTTAACCACGTTTTTGCAATGCTAATTTCTTTGCTGCTTTTTAAAAGTAATAATCTTTACCAAACTAGGCCTGAAAATAAGTCATTATTGCAAAAAATTGCAAAAATTTTGAGCGCTGGGGGCTTTGCCCCCAGACTCCCAATGGCTTTCAGCGGCTGGACTCTGCCTCCATACGCGAAAGCACAGCCCTCCCCCCAGACTCCCAGTGGCTTCCGGCAGCGAAACTCTGCCCCCATACCCGAAAGCACATCCCTGCCATTGCAAATTTCTGGCTTTGCTCCTGGCTAGTAGTCAGTATTGGGATTGCAAATGCGTTACATCAAAATTTTTGGTCAATGACAAGTACAAAAAAGTAGGTGCATGAAAGAGTAATAGCCCAAATTAAATTTTAAGTCTTGTAAAAAAAATTTTAAACAGTCCTGGAAAATGACTGTAAAAAGTCCTGGAAAGTCCTGGAATTTGATTGTGCAGTTTCTGTGGCAACCCTTTCTAGTGCTCAAAGGTTATTTTTATGCCTTGGTAACGTGTAATAAATCATTGGTAATATTTTTGATATTCACTTGGCCCAATATTAAATTCTTTAATGGTTACACTATTTGAATTCTGTAGTCTTTGAGTTATTTAAAAACGTTTTGTCTTGGTAGATCAATGCTTCATTATGATGCTGACAATATACTCCATTGCCTTGTTGCTGGAAGGAAAGATTGGATACTCATTCATCCCAGTCATATGTTTAAAGCAGACATGGCATCTAACGATCCCGGGCAGGTGAAAGAACTCTTGTGGAAAAAGCAAAAATGTTCTAGCTTTACCTACTGCAGCGTACAGAATCATGCTCCAGTTTCTAATCTTTAAGTCTTTCTGGACTGTGACAACATGATATTACTAAATTTTGCATATATACTTCGGATATTGCTACTAGCTTCTCAAGATTGATTTCAAATCAAACTCTCAATTCAAAATTAAATTTTGATATTCTAAAGCAATTTCTAAGTATGGTGATTGAAAAGATTTGCTTTGAAATACTACTACTTTCTCTTTCTTGTTTCTATTTTAACCCCAATTACAGCTTCCATAATTAGAGCTTTTTTGTCTATTATCTAATGACAGGATTGTTCATCACCACTAGATTTTTTTGAACATTGCAGCACTTTGAATTCGAATTTCAAATGCTCTTTCTGCTAATTACCAATTATGTGTTAAGTAAAAATGAAACGGTTTTACTAATAGTTACTGTAAATTAAAAGAGCGTTTACGCAATTTGGCTTTTTTTTCAGCAATCTGGTTACTCTTTGCTCAATGTTGATAGCATCAATCTCTACAACAGTCCTGATGCAAGCGACATTCCTTGGGAATATGTCACTTTACATGCTGGAGACTGCGTTTACATCCCCCCAGGTTTCATGCATCAGGTAGGCGAACAAAGCTTTTTTGTTTAGTTTACATTATGTGACAGGTTCAATAGTTTTGCTACTATAATAGTCATTGGGATTTTCGAGTCAAGCTGCCATAGTCGTTGGGATTTTCGAGTCAAGCTGCCATTAGTTTTTGTCAAGATTCAGGAGAGTTTCGTGGCTGAATGTGGTCCATTAATAGATTATGCAATGTGAATGGCTAGGTCAATCTGCTGTGTTACCAATTCAGTGGCAATGTTAATAGGTACGATCATACAATCGATCAATATCGACAACCTTCTTGTTCTATCCCCATGAAGATTTCAGTGATGATGATTGTGCAAACGTAGATATGGACAGCTATCAAAGTCTAGAAAATCTTTTCGTTTACTGGGAATATGAAAGGGCAAGTTGCATTTTTTCTTCTTTGCACCTTACCCATCCAGTGCTTTAAAAAATTTTTTTCGTAAACGGTGTTTAGTTGGAGCAAATTATATAATAAACGTGTGTTTCCAAAATTATGTCGTCATTTACCATTGTCAGCAGGACTTTATTTTGCCATTTCTTACTAAAGGTTTTTTCGATTGACAAAATACGCTTCAAAAACATTGCGGCTGACGATTAGTTACATCGGTGTAGGGTCAAGAAACGGTGGACATGGGATACAGAAATCCGTTGCAACTTCGCTCCTTGTTTCTACATTCTTGCAAGCTTGTCAACTTGTCACCGCTCAATTGGCAAGAGTTTGTTCATATGTGGATGATCACTGATGATGATATGTTGCAGAATCGTCGGTTTTCGTTATTGAGGTAAGGGGTTAGAACCTTGAATTTGTGCAAACTGTTACGATGTGCGAATTCCGGAAGCGAGATGTTTACTTTGGACGTTCATACTCCGGCCCGTGTTTTCTCTGTTGACGTATGGGAACGGTACAATCAAAATTTTGATTTTTTGCTTGTTTCTTGTTTAACGTTTGTTGTATTGGAAAAAATGAGAAATAAGGCTTTGTCCTATAAAACCCAATTGTCGCTTGCTCGTAAGTGGAGGAAAAACGCGGATCAATTAATTTACAGAAAACAGTTAAAGGGGCGTTGCAGCCTTCGATTCAAAAGTATAACTTCTAGCTGATTTTCGAACTAATTTTATGTTTTACTTTGCACAATATTGATAGAAAGTTTTATCGTTTGTTTGACACGGACGAAAATGAAATGCTTGACTACGATGAATTGGAAAAAGCAGACATCGAAGTTTGGAAAAGTATATGCAGAGACACTGAATCTACCCATGGCCCTACCAAGTTAGTAGTAGTTGTATTTTTACACGATTTGTTCTAATATTGTTTTCCTCTCGAACATTGCAGTTATAAATTCCTGATTGCCGATCAGTGATTCCAATGGATTTGGTACTGTTTGTAGGGAGCAATACAGTACTCTAGGTTAAATGGTTTACGAGCTAAGAAAAGAAACTTCATCCACATCGAAAAATTTCAGGACATGCAGTCTTGCACTGGACACCATTTTTTATTTGAATCAAAACCATGTGCAGACGATGATATTGGTTCATTTCAGCAGATATCAGCGTAAAATAGTTTTTCCGTTTTTCAGAACTCAAATGACCACCGATCCTAAGCTATCGCATAACACGTCGGCTTTCAATCCTCGTTCTCACACTCACTATCTCGAAGCCATAAAATGCCATCGATTTCTTAAAAATTTCTTGGAAAAATATGGCACGAAGGGATCCATCACTTATACCAAGTAACTTAGATTACCGGTATACGTATTTTTCGCCATTTTTATCGCCTTAATATATTTTATCGCTATTGTGTTTTTCGCTCTTAATAGGCGGAAAACGTCAAGTGTTAAGAACAGCTGTCCTCCACAAGTTCGAAGCAGCGAAATGGATCTATGGAATAGGCTCTGCGCAATCAGAAGTTTGATCAAAGCATCTGTTGAAATAAAACGGTGGATTTAAATGTTTGAATTTGATTTCCAGTGTGTCAAATTGAAGATTTCGATCAAATCGGACACAGTATTGCCAGCGGCTCGCCACCGCTGCGACATTTCTTCGAAAGGAGCTGTGTTGCCCGGGCGCAATGACGCGGAGATGGGCCCCGCCAACTCGTTACACGCTTCGGCGTATTACAGCGAGTATAATGAAAGATTTGATTTGATGCTCAACGTTAAAAAGATGTTTAAAGTGATAGCATTGAGCGTAAAAAAAAAACTTCTAATTTTTTTTTTTTTTTAGCTACAGCGTTAAAAAGCTTCAGTGTATTTACTTCACCGTCTGTGATTGACAGATTTAGCCTTCATCGATTTGCTGTCTATAGACCGAAGCAAATTGGCAGATAAATGAAGTACTGTAATGTTCTGTTTTTCCTTCTTTAGATTTGCGAAGCACGTTTCGTTTCAACGAAGAGACCCTGTCGAAGCTTTTGTTATACTCGATATTGATATGAATGGAATTCTTTCGATGGGCGAACTTAATCAAATTTCAAAAGAAAAATTAAAGAAGGTTTACAGGTATGAGGACGCAGGACTGGTATATAGATTTAGAAAATTAGTGATCATTCAAGCGTGTTGAAGAAAGCGGCTTAAGATAGTGAAGTGGCGGCTCAAAACTGCTGCTCTGGCTACTTTTTTTTATTTAACTCTCGTCAAATAGCGGACTAAGAGGAAAAATGTTGGGAGACTTACGTTTTACGTACAGCCTTTTTTCTAGTGTCATCATCTGGCTAACCGGAGCATTTTTGTCGTATTTTTTAGCTTCCCTAACTGCTTTTGCATCAAGCAGTAGCAACAGCAACATACGATATCATCAACCTTAAATATGAAAGTGTTAAATAAAACGGTAACTGTACTTGTTGTGCTCGTTTTTTTAGCAACGATTAGTTTTAGTAAGTACCCTAGTAATAAATTTGCGGATGACAGAGATAATCCATAAATCCTTGATGAGAAATTTGGGACGAAAGAGGTTTGCTGAAACGGGTGATCCCGTTTAAAAACTTATAAAGACCAGTGAGCCTATCATGGTAAAACATTGCATGATAACTACACCCAGCATTACTTGATGTGGACATTCTCCCCTGCGACATCGCTTCGGATGTCCTGCATCTCAGGAGAGCCATTTTGATTTTTTTTCGTTAGGGGGGTGTACTTTAGCTCTATCGCTGTTTTGCTAGATCTCCGTGTCCCCATCTCCCAGATAGAGTCGAATATTATCAACCAGCCTACCTAAATCTTGTAGGTGTTAGTTTGCACAACGCAAAACGTTTTATGTCTTCCATTTTTATGGTAGATCACTAGCTGTATTTACTAGATTGTAATTGTTTTTCATATTTTTAATTCACCTCCATTTGTTAACACAGCATGGGGCCCGGTTTAATAATGATTAATCAAGACAGTAGTGAGCGACAAATTCCATCTCCACCTGGAGTACTTGTTGTAATTAATCGATTAAGGAAGTGAGTATGAAGGAAACCAGTTTACATTATTTTAATTTATACTTTGGAGGTTGTTGATTGTATAAAGTTTATGTTTTTTATGCATAATAACTGCTGATATCAAAGCTGTTGTACAGCCACGTTATATTCTATAACGATAAAAATTAAGCATAAGCGTACCAACATTTAAAATGTTTATGTTTAAATATTTTTGATCTTGATCCTCACTTTTTTGATCTGGTATTGGCGGAAATTTTGAGTAACTGGCTGAAATTTCAGTACAGAAGACAAGAATAATCAAAGAATATCGTCCAATCTGAACGAAATTTTCCAATATTTTATTTATTGCAGTAAAATTGGGAAAAAAAATTAGAATGATCCGGAAAAAAAATCGTTTTGCGTGCTTATGGCCTAAAGGCTAGAAGCACGCATTGCTTTTTTTTTGCTTTTTAGCTTATTTTTTTCATTTTTTCGCTTTGCTGTTTTTGCTTTTTTTCGCATTGCGTGTTTTAAGTAGTCTCCGTTCTGGTGGCTCTTCCCTAGGCTTCCGCGCTGGTTGCCTTTAGACGAGTAGCTCGCCAAACGATTAAACATTAAAACTCTGGCTCCCAAATGTCAAAAACATCTTAACTGACTTATTGTTGAAATCATACAACAAGCAAGTTGCTGGGTTTAAGTAGCCAAAATTAAACATGCTAGGAGACGTCTTCTCTAGCTCAAGTGGTAGAGCAGTGGACCGGTAATCCAAAGGCTACACGTTCGATTCCTGTGGGAAGACAATTTTTTCGCATTGCTTGTTTTAAGTAGTTGGCGGCTCTTCCCTAGGCTTTCGCGCTGGTAGCCTTTAGGCCAGAAGCACGCAAAACGACTAAACATTAAAACTCTGGCCCGCCAACATCAAAAACATCTTAATTGACTTATTATTTAAAAAAAAATTTGTTGAATAATGCTTTTTTTGAAATGGGTAGTCATTACATCATACTGTGCGGTTGAAAAAGTCAAAATATCATTTGGTTATTTAGGTTTAAGGTTGTTTTTACGAATCAGTATTTTAAAATTATTCAGCATTCTTGAATTTATTGGAGACAAGCAGCTTGACGTCGATCAGTTTTCGAGTCATCTTCAAAACTTGCGAGTAGATGACAATAATGACGTCATCAATCTCAATACGAAATTTGTCTTCAAACTTTTAGACAGGTAACTCATCAAGCAACTAATTCTAACTAAGGCCTATTCGTCAATGCGATTTTCAACCAAGAAATAATATTGTGTCAGTTTATTTTGTTAAGTAGCTGCTTAGCTCAGTTGGTAGATCGTGGAATTAGTGATCAAAAGGTTGCAGACTCTCGGTTCGATTCCCGAATTGGAAATGCGTCGTTGTGTCTCTGGAAAAAATACTTCGTCTTAATCCCCGACGGAGCCAAGCAGTCTGTCAGTTATGGTGGCCGAGGTTGTTGCGAGAGTTGCAAACAGAAGCAGACAGTTTGCTTTGCATTGATAGGCTGGTGGCGTTAGAGAGGTTGAGTGTCGGGTTCAACCATAAAAATTTCCCTGGTATGAATAAAGGTTATTTTTGTTTAGATCCAAAAAAGGATTTGTAGTTGCAGATGATATTAAAAAAATTTTTGAAATGAAACCAAATGCAGAGGTGGGTTGTGTCATCAGCAATAACTAGTGTCAACCAATCCCAAATGCATGTATATTTTTTGGTATAATCTTACTCTACGGTTTTTATCCTTTAATCCTTATGAAGTACCAAATTCCACTCTTACGCAGACCATAAGATGATTGATATCCATCGGAAATATCGATGTGTTTTGTTCGAGCCTAGCTTTCCAGGTTCGCATAAACAGGTTTGGGATCCAGGGAACATTCCACGTTACCCTGATGTATGTTGGAAAATTTTTTGATCAAAACTGCCAAAATACTGTCAAACACGTTTAAATAGATGTTTCGGTTATTACTTCAAACAGATATATGGAGTTGACCATTGAAATATATGGAATAGAAATTTTGGAACCTGGTGTTTTATATTTCAATAGACAATATTACAGTGACAATGTCTCTTCAAAACATGTTCTCGACGTATTTTGGCTTCTTGTGTTTGCTTAGATATTCAATAATGTAGTTTATCCTCTTCTCATATCAATTATTTGTTTTGGCACAGGAATCACACGACAATGTACCTGAAGGCATCTTGAAAGCTCGTACTCACAATTTTCTTCGAGGGTTATCCTTCAGCATGTTATTTTATCAGTTGGTAGAAGCTAATATTGAAATACACACACATGTCTCTTCTTTAAGCACCATTTCAACAATTCACAAAAAAGATGAACTCTAGATTTCTAGGTTCGGGATGCTACTGTGCGTAAAATAAAAGAATATGTTTCCAACAGAATGATAGTCGAGTACGTTAAATTTCTTGATGTTGTTGCAGTTACTTGTCAGATACAGTCATTGATTCATCATTTAAAGTTCAGACATTGAATTCATTTTTTTGCATTAGACTTGGTTTTTTGAAATGAGCATTAAAAAAATCGGTATTCACTCTTCATTAGTTTTGCAACATTTTTGAGAAAAGACCATTAAAGAGAGATAACTTACCTAGTTGTCTTTTTGACCGAATTAATTTTTCACGAAATATTCCTTCTTGATTATTTTGTACAAAACAAAGGTCGATTTAACTGACTCTGGAATCTGGATTATTTTATTATACGCTCGCGTTTTGCTCTTTAATTTTTCTTAGGATAAAAATCTGCTGTGAAACAGAAATGCATTAAATATCTTGTTTTGGTAAAATTTGACTTAATTTTTATGATGTATCAAGTTGCTTGAGTTTTCAGAGTGCTGTGAATTGCGGAAATGAGATTACGTTGCCATAAGAGATTATTTTCCAATTTATTTCTTATGTCCTTACGCTTAGTGTGGTTTGCTTATACTAGGTCGTTATTAAATTTGTGTGTGCTAGTTACTGTGCTATGCAATAGGATGTTTCATGTTTGCCTTGCCAATCTGAGATTTGTAAATGCAAGTTTTCGTGTATTTTTGTGCATATTTGTGCCGTATCGAGATTAATGCAGTATTTTTGCAGTAAAAGATCACTAAATGCTAATTTTATTTGTCCTTCGCTAAATTGCTAGAGTAGCTTGCTTTTTTCTTTTTTTAAAAGATGTTATATCAGCGGTTCTCAAGTGGGAGTGCGAGAAGGGACATTTGGGGGTGCGAATTTATTTTCCAAACTAGTTTTTAATTTATGTTACATCGGACTATAGCGCAGATGTTACCAATCTAGCAGGATTCGTTTCATTCATGCATTATGAACGATTGACTGTGTTGTTACAGAAGATACAAAATTTCTCACGTCATACAAACTCATTGTCTGCCTGTATCACGTGAAGCGCGTATCCCTGCATTAATGTTCGGTTGGGATACTTTCTAGGGTGACCATTAGGGTTGTTCAAAAAACTTTTTTTTTCAAATTTAACACATTACCCCCGCATATTGTTAGGTTGGTGATAGAAACCCCACATACCAAATTTCAGCTCAGTCGGTTCACATGGAGAGTATGGCATGCAATTTAAAATTTTGATTTTTTGTCAAAAAATATGGATTATTTCAGTCAAAATACTTCGTATCTAAGGCTTTTTCTGATTTAATATCGCTCGAATTGCATATTACCCAGTCTAAATCAGTTTGTAGTGTTTGTTCTGTAAATTTAATTAACAAAAATTTCCTGTTCGCTACGTTGACTAAAATATATTAAGGTGATTATTCTATTTCTAATACTGCTCTACAAACCACTATACATAAAATGAGCAAACGACCGATTTCTACCTAGAAACTTCATTTTACGTCCCGCTTCAAGTCCAGGCGATGACATACATTAAGTTATTAAAACTATATTGGTCAAGTGCAACCCGTAAAAAATGTGATTTATCATGACAATCACAACTGCTATAGTGTGAGTCAACAACCGGCAGGTAATAAATTTCAAACATTATTTTCTCGCGGTCCAGCATTTCGGTGTTGGTTGTTTTAATTCTTATCAAGAACAACTTCATCATTGTCCCATTTTTTTGACTCTTTGGTTTTTCAAGGTACTGTAAAATAGTAAAATGTTGAAAGTTGGAATGATTCGTTGCGAAATGTTAAAGTCTCACGACCAAACGCTAAATTATCTACCAATCTAACCGATTATATAGAATAATTTGGTTTGGCAAAAATTCAGGAAAACTAGTTTGTGCGTCGTTCTAGTGTTACTGATTTCGTGATAAAATAGCGAAATCAGCTTGGCCACCAACCTCTTATTTTCTTTTGGTTCTAACTAACGCGTTATAAATGAGTGGTAAGAGTGCTTTTCCACAAAAATAAAACTGTGGTTTGATTAGATGGTAACTTTTAATTACACACGCACATTCTCAAAACAATTCTACGACCTTATCGCGTACCCATTTTGAAAAGGCAAATGCAACATTTGTTGCTGAACATAATATTGTTAGTGCGATTGTATTGTGCATTCAAAAAGCAGCCTCTGAAGCCAACAGAGCATTTGCCAATATTTGTGACTTGCATGTTAGCAACCGAAACACTATAAAGTATTGGGCAAAATTTTACTCCAGATTGCTCCGTATTATATTCTGGATAGCTGCAACTCTGAGAAGCGCTGCTACCCCTCTATTATTGTGCATTGTTTGAACTAGAAGACCACTAGAGGTTGATTATTGATCTGATTAAATGGGTTGTAAAAACATATATTTTGGTATACCACAGATAAAACATTTAAAACCCTTTAGTCTGTTTCACCCTAAGATGTAATCGTTTCGAGTTAACCCCTGTAAAGATCTCCCTAAATTATAAAAGTGAAACAGTAGGACTTTTAATGCTTTTATCAGGATGTGCTATATACAGGGTGGGTATAATATTCGTACACCAAAGCATTTAAAACAGTTTTGATTAACTAACTAATTGAACTGATACATACATGCAATGCTTCATTGCTCCATAAAAAAACATGTCTTCATACCCAAAGATAGTGTACAAAATACATGTTCTTACATAGATTTTACATTGTTTAACACTCCACGTGATTGTTTGGATTATTGAGCTTTTTTCAAGCTTGATTGGTCGAGGAGGATGAATACCCTAAACCAAAACTCGTATCGTGCATAAGTGATGGTTGGTCGATTCATCGAAAACATATTCCAGATGTATCTTGCCAGCTCTGTTGGCCGAAGCTACCCAGGTTAGAATTTAAGCATTATTACCTTAACGTTCAGCCTAGACACGAAACTTTTCAACATTTCGCAATGAATTGTTTCAACCTTTTATTTTACAGTACCTTGAAAAACCAAAGAGTCAAAAAAATGGGACGATGATGAAGTTGTTCTTGCTAAGAATTAAAACAACCAACACCGAAATGCTGAACCGCGAGAAAATAATGTTTGAAACTTCATCAACTGCTGGTTGTTGACTCACATTATAGCAGTTGTGATTGTCATGATAAATCATATTTCTTACGGGTTGCACTTGACCAATATAGTTTCAATAACTTGATATATGTCATCGCCTGGACTTGAAGAGAGACGTAAAATGAAGTTTCTAGGTAGAAATCGGTCGTTTTCTCATTTTATGTATAGTGGTTTGTGGGGCAGTTTTAGTGTTAGAAAGCAGTCAAGATGGCATAAGCACCTTAACATAAATGTATCTTATAGTCAAAATGGCGAAAAAACAGGAACATTTTTTTGTCAATAAACTTACAGAACAAACACTGCAAACTAGTTTAGACTGGGTCTAATATGTAATTCGAGCGATATTAAGTCAGAAAAAGCCTTAGATACAAAGTATTTTGACTAAAAAATCAACGCTAAAGAGCCCAAAAATCCATATTTTTCGACGAAAATTCAAAATTTCAAATTGCATGCCCTCCTCTCCCTGTAAACCAACTGAGTTGAAATTTGGTATGTGGGGTTTCTATCACCAACCTAACAATTTGCGGGGGTAATGTGTTAAATTTGAAAAAAAATTTTTGTTTGAACAACCCCAGTGACCATACGGTGAGCCTTTTTTTAGGTCTTGAATCGAATGCGGAGACTAAACACCTTCTATATTGCGATGAGGATCTTTTACGTCGAATTTGGGTGCAAAATATTAAATTTTTACGTACGTTTTGTTTATTTGCGCGTATTAAATTCTTCGTTTATTTTCTTTTTTTATAAAAATTGTGCAAGGGGTGCGAAAAGGATTTTTTCTTCCCGAAGGTTGCAAGCTTTAAAATCAATTGACAACCGCTGTGTTAGAGTATGTAGCCCAATCGTACTTTTGCTTTTTTTTGCGGTATAGCAACTTAGTGATGATTATGTATAAAGCTGAAATCTGTAGGTTATGAGTTAGTTCTCCAGCGTACAAGTAATATTAGATTAACTGTAGAGCTGTAAGTATGTTGTTTGAAGTAAAGCATGGATGTTAAGTATCAGCTAAATCTTTAAGAGCCTGGTGTCTACACGAGTGACACATGAAAAATAAAAGATATGAACTTTCTGTATCACATGACGCTATATATTTTTAAGCGTTAGGTTAAATTGACGTATGATTAGGTTTTTACTTGAGAAGTTTATTATGAATCTTCTCTTAAATCTTTTTAAAGAACAACTTTTGAGTTGCCTATCTCTGAACCGTCATATCATTGGCAATGACACTTTTCGGGCTATGCTACTGCCAAGATTGTTTCATAGCGTGCTGTCTAAACCAGATTTCGTTAAGTAGAGTAATCTTTTGTGTCAGCTACATGTGATGAGGTATTTTGAAGGCCTTTTTAGTGTTTTCCAAATAGATTGACGTTGACTTTTTATACATGTTGTATATCCAGGTCAACATGTAGTTTAAGTTGTAAGTAATGGTGATAAATGATGACTTGAAGATTGACTATGAAGGCTGCCCCTCGCAAATCTGCGCTCATCCCACTTGCTGGTATGCCGCCAAGAAATACCTGGTTGAAACACGGATGCAAAGAAAGATGTTAGAAGAAAAAGAAAGGTCTGTTTGTGCTATGTGTTTGAACTTGTTCTATTGCTCAGTTGCTGAATCGCAATTAGCTGGTCCAGTACAGCACTTCTCGGATTTCAGGTTCAAAGATATGTTATTTTATCCTGATTTAGGAATTATATGCATTTGAAGTAACACTGTGGTAGTCTTGTCACAGTTAAAGCGTAGCGCCGCCGTCGTTTTCTCTTGACAGAAGGATGATGATGTGCATCGATCAATAGTACTTGACTGATTGGTAGATCTTTAAGTCCAGGTATATTGATCTTGATGAATGTTGAAATTCAAATAGTTTTGCACAATTGGTATTCGGTTTTTTCCAACGTTTCGCCAACCCATAATAGTTGGCTTCTTCAGGGCATTACACACTGCTACAAAATAAATAACAAATGACGAAGGGCGGCGAAGCAACAAACCATAGCCCAATGTTGGTATAACGCTCTTTGTCATTTTACGATTTGTTAATTTTTTTGTAGCTTTGTGTAATGCCCTGACAAAGCCAGCTAGGGGCTGGTGAAACGTTGGCAAAAACCTGATAAGTACCAGTTGTGCAAAAGCATTTGGATTTGAAAAATGCCTGGTGTTCTCAACTGCGGTTTAGTGATTCACTAAACTTTATTTAGAAAGAATAAGGGAATTTGCACTGGTTCTGTGCTCAAACTCGCTCCAAGACATAGTAAGTCTTTGTACCTCGTTGTCTCTTGATAATTTCGTATTATGGCACTGAACGAGCAGTTCTAGCACGGTTTGTTTTTGTTGTTTGCTGTGTTTCCAGTACTTGCAGAAGTTGGTGAGTGGCTATGAGCTACCGCATTGTAATGGTTATCTAATCAGGTTTATGAATCAATATAAATCACATGATGATTATTTCTTTAAATAAATCGTGGTTACTATGCTGCTCAATGTGGTGTCGTCTTGAGAAGAGTTTAAAAATTTATGATTTCATACCGAAATCTGTGGATTGTAAACAAGCGTAGCAAGCAATTAAGCATAGTATGACGTTAATAGTCACTAGCCAGAGCCAAAATTTTACGTCTGGTTGTCTGCGTTATTATACCTCATCCATGCCTGTTTAGAACAACGTATTATCTATTCGGCTGGAAGTTATAACTTAAACTTTGCTTAATTTTTGCCAAGTCAATAGTATGACTCACCAAAGATGCAATATTTTGAGGTGCAGGTCAGAACACTTCAAGTTTATCAATTCTTGATCTTTCAAGTTTTGATAATCCAAAATTGCATGGTTTTCTGCCTTTGAACTCTACAAGTTCGCCGTACAATTGGCTTGGTTACGGCCGCAATGTCAAAGATCAGCCTATACAGGACTCGGAAACTTTGTTGAAGATTCACCTACAGGCTCTAGCACAGTTCAGTGAGCTTTGAGAGTATTTATTTTTGTAAAGAGGCAAGATAGGCTAGCTCATTTACAAAGACTTGAAGGATTAATTCGCTACTTACAATTGTGTATTCGTAAAATTTCAAAAATGACTACACTGTTGCAAGGGTTGCATTGAAGTAGTAATAGCAGTGGCGATAGCTCAGTTAGCAGAACGTTTGGTTGAAAGATTACTGGCTTCTGGATTGATTCCCGTACTATACTGCCCATCGGAAAGACACGTTTGCGGTTGGGCCATACTGTCTGACCATAGTGGTGGCCCAGCCTGATAAAAGACTTGCTAACAGTGGTGTGGTTATACAGACTCAGAGTTCCTGGTTCATACGTGTGAATGAATTTGTTACAAAATAATTTATTGTTTTACATTCGTATTTGGATGAATGGGTGTAGAATGTAGATACGTATATTTCGTTAGTAGTACAGAAATACAGATCTCTAGTCAGTTACATTCCTAGTAATCTTTTTTAGTAATGAAACAGTGACGATATTTTGCTGCGATTCAGAATAGGAAGGATCAATTATTTAGGCCAGTTTTGTTTTATTTGAGCCGTTTTTGGATTATTTTTTTTAACGTTTTTCATGTTTTTTATTTTTAGAAATGCGACTGAGACAACCACTCCAGTTCCTGTCAATTCTCCTTGCCAGATGCTTTCCGATGCTGAGAATTTGATTTCGCGTGTTCAGGTAGCGAAGGAAAAGGGAAGAGAAAGCCGAGTTTCCCGCGTCCTGACTCCTCTTCCTCAAGGATTCGCAAACGTTCCTCTCAATTGTAAAGCTGCAGCAAGAAGTGAAAAAATATACATTTGGAATGGAGTCAAGAAAAAGTATGAATTGGTAGTTGTATAATATTCTACGCCGCTTGCTTCGTTTTTCGGGTCGTTAACCGAACTATATATTGAGCATTTCATTGCATCTATATCCATCTGCAGTAAGAAAATGGAAGTGGCGGTATTCTTTGGGCAGATCCACACCCACTTGCCCAGTCTCAACTGGTTGTAAAATCGTGAGCGTATGAGCGTATCCTTTGTTTATTTTAACCAATTATCATCTTGTACGCTGGTAAGTCGTTACGCTTATTTCTGTTAAAACAACTCTGGATGCGCTCATACGCTCACAATTTTATGCCCATTGTCGACAGGGTCTTTAGTTTTTTTGTGTTGGGTTTTCCAGTTGATTTTTTCTTGCTCAAATTTGTCATCTACCTAAGATTGTTACCGCAAAGCGACTGACTTATTTAAGATTGTACCAAGGTGCTAATTGCATTTAAATTATGCGATCAGAAAAATAATGCTTAAACTCTCTCGGTCTCGCTGTTTTATGATGTTAACTGGGACCACATTGCTCCGACCAAGATCTTAAAGCAACAAACTAAATCCAAAGAAATAAACCCCGATTTAATGCGGCAAGTTATAAGATTTTGTTGCGTTTAGACTTTGCTTTTCGAATCTTGCATTTTTCAACTTCATATGAATGCATGTTTAGAACGAACACTTTAAACAAGAACAAGCAAACTGCGGAGAGAACGAAGCTTCCAATTGCTGAAGTTGCTCCGTTCGGTCTTCCTCCAAGAACTAAAACGCCGATGAGAAACCCTATTTTAAAGAAGAAAAGAAATGCGTTGCAGTTACCTATGAAGCCGGTGCTAATTGGTGATGCTTTAGTGAGGTATGCAAAGTGTATGAAATGAATTGAATAGAACATTGAAAAAATCAAACTTTTTAACTCGCAGGTTACGTTTAAGACTATAGACTGCTTTTTTAAAAAGCTCGTTGCTGTGATAATAAGCTAGTTAAGTTGTTGATGGATTTGTTAAATACTTTTAGAAATAATGCACCATTATCAAGTGTCTGTTCTAACAAATCAGAGCAAGGGGATGTGGCAGTGCTTCGAAAGGTGCCTATTGGTAAGTTTTTGTCAAGGACCGTAGGTTTTTAATTGTTCAGAACGTGAAGTTTGGCTAAGTACAGTATTACTCGCGCAAAGGTGTAGATTTAACTAACTATGGAGGATTTGAATATCCTAAATCCATATTGTAACTTGCGTCAAAAAAGGATGGACGCATTTCCATCATGCATTATTCAAATCAGAGAGAGGGGAGATAAAATTAGTTTTGTACTTGGAGATGGATATAAACGCTAGCTTAACTGAAGTAAGCATATAATGAAGCAGTTTTGATACCTAGCTACTTTTTAATCCTGCCATGTAAGTGTAAACAATCAAAGACCATTTGCCGTCGTGCATATGAAAAGAGGTGTTTTATAATGGAATGGCGTGTAGTACCAACCTAGACCACCTAAGTGATTCCACAGACTTAATTTCTGCTTGTTACTGTTTCAGTGTAATTTTTATGTCATTTTACGTTTAGACGTACTATTGAGAGGAATGGTAATGTCGCTAAAGTGCCGAGCTTTAACAGTTCAACAAGCTCGCTTGCTCATGAACCAGGTAAACTGTTGTAGAGTTAGACTGTTAGAGGGTCCGTTTTTGAAGTGATAAACTATGATTTGATCTATTTTACTTTCAGGTCAAATCAAATGACCTTTTCGGTCGATCATTGGTCGAGTGGATAGAGCCTATGCTACTGAAACGGTAGACTTGGGTTCGATTCCCGGTTAGGTCAAACCAAATACTATAAAAATTGGTATTCACAGCTTCCTCGCTTGACGTTCAGCAATTAAAGGGACAGTGAGAAGCCTCCACCGTGTGTGGTAGACAGGCGGACTAGTAGCAGCTCGGCTCGAAGATTAGAGGTCCCTTCGCTGTCTCCAGGTCAGTGCAACATGGTGAATGAAATGTAATTACAATTTTTAAACATTTTTATTCACAGCTTTCATGCTTAAGGTTTAGCGTCATGAAGGGTACTAAATACAGTTTCCTTCCCTGTGTGTCGGAAAGTAGCTTGGCAAATAAGTCAAGCAGTTAAAGGAGGTATTACAGGACTCCTTTCCATGAATACGAACGTGGAGAAGCAACTGTTATGTTCTGACATTAAAACTATAGCTTGCAATGGGTGCTCCTTTGCACCCAACGTTGCACAGCCGTTTTGAGGAGATGTTAACTCATTACTACTAACAATTTCTGTTTCAAGGTCACTGGTTTGAACTACCATGTTGCAGAGGTTAAAGATGAGGCCACACAATCAAGTTCGTTTTACGTTCAACCGATTAGCAAGGTATGCCGTTAAGATATTGGTAAGTTTGGATGCTGTTTAATGATGGAACTTGAGGAATAGCAACGCGCGTCAACTTTTATACGACTTAATTTGCATTCTGAAATTTTAGTTGCCAATAGTTACTTTTCTACATCTGTATTTCATCACTCTCATAGCTAGAGTGTGATTCTCAGCGTAATCATAGGCTCTATTTAGTAGACTAGAAACAAACGCGAAGAAAAAGACAAGAGCATTGAAGAAAAAAAGTTTGCTTTTGCGAAGATTTTTTGCGGTCACGCGTATTCGACAGATTTGATTGGATAGATACTGAGAACCAGTGAACCATGAAAAAAAAAGTCACGTTCATTGGACGAATCGGCATATTTTTGAGTAATTGAACCACGAAGAAAATAAGACAAAACTGTCAGTTTCCGGTCTATTAATGAAGAGTCTATGGTTTAACCACTCAATTGAGCAGTCTAGAGGCAGTTACTGTTTTCATTCACTCAAGAGTCTGCGTCTGCCTAACGAGACCGACGCATAATCGTGAAGTATCCTTTTGTAGTGCTCTTTGTAAGTCACGCTAGGGCCACCACAACTGGTTGATTGGCTACAAAAATCGATTTCTGACGGCTTGGGGCTGATACAGCTTACAACGTTTTTTCTGATTGTAGACAAAATAATGTAATGTTATTCTAATGATTCTAGATTGCGATGAGCGATAGTCCCGAGAAACCCGCATGTTTTTCTGATGCTAGTTTTGTCACCGGTGCGCAGTTGGGAAAAAGAAGGTATGAGAACAAAAGATTATGTATTGTTTTTTTCTGCGTTGTTTCTAGATAGTTTTTGACTGGACTACAGTATCGACCAAACTTCAGCTGTTGTTTAGTTGAAACTACCCACAGTTTTCCCGTGGGTGTCACACTGGAGAACCCAGGAGAGCATTGATTATTTCGTGCCGGTCAGTCTCTAGTTGATTAGAGCGTCGTTCAACTGAAACGCTTGAATTTGGTTCGGGTCGAACCAAAAGAGCGACTTTGTTGGAATAGCCAACCTTAACTTTAGAAGACGCTGTTTTGACTGACGCAAGTCTGGTTGTTCGTAATTCACCATTTCTCTGCTTGATATTCAGCGTAAAAAGGGACAGAGTAAAGCCCCAACTTTTGTGGTAAACTAAGGATGTCCAACTTTTTCGATTGAGCACCAAATGAGACTTGGCGAGAGTGAGTGCGGGTCAACCTTTAAGTTCAAACATAATTTATGGGGCAATTCAGAAAAAAAGGTTAGGACCAAAAAAATTCCAACCGCACTTATTGTCGGAAATAAAGTGTTCAGCCTGCTAACGAGGCAGGTTTAGTCTCGTTGAAATCGTTTGCAATTGCAACAAGAATTGTGGTTGCGAGGTAAAATTGAAAACTGAGTGCGGGCCGGATTTGGAACATCCCTGTTGTAAACAGATGGGCAGATTTACTCGAAGACTAAGGTCTAATAATCCATTCACTGACTCTTGGTCAGAGCAATCAGTCTACTTACAACCTGAGTGACCAGCTAAGCTGTCGCCCAAGATCTCTTGATTTCGCCTAAGAACGCAACTAATATTATTTACATTTTTTTCAGTGTTGATTCTTTGAAAACCAGCAGCTTTAGTGGTGACAGCCACCCTGGTTTATGGATGGTTGGCAGCGATGGTGTTCCGCGAAAAGTGTCAGTATTTGGTATGAGATTGGAAAATTTGTTCTTATTGAGCAATATTGTTTTAGGGACTACAGTCTTAATGTTGCCAGTAGCGAACTAATTTGCATGAAGCTGAATTCTATCAGATAAGGAAGAGTACCAAACTAAACCTTGCAATAAATTGTGATTCAAACTTGCCATAAAAGTAGCTATCGTTGTAGTTAGACTTGATTAGTTCCGTCAAAGCTATTACAATTATGTTTTCGGCGTGGCTTTGTCTTTGCGATGAGTTGTCCTCTCTAAACTATATGCGACGTAATGTGCCAGTGTAGAGATTTTGCCATACTTCTCCAGGGCAGAATATTGAATCCGCCCATTCAGCGAATCTCAAGAGGCAATTCATTCAGCAGTGTTGGGTCCGCGACAACTGACTGCCAACTAATACCATACTGATTTTGGCGGTCAGTTGACTTGGTTCGGTTGTGTTTGCGTGCGTGGTGAATGATGTTGACGTACTTACTGTTTGAGTATCAGTAAGGAAAACTTGAATGAGACGATTTTCTCCCATGTAGCGCATGCTGGGTACATGCTATTCAGTAAGTTCACTTGTCAAAAGAGTGCGATGGGACCTTATTTGCAGTGTTTGATATATTGGTGGTATTTCCTTGCTTCTTACCCTGGTTTAAAAGAAAGATCTTCATAATTTCCCACCAACAACTATAATTACTGTGTGCCAAAATTTGCTTTAATCTATTTCTACAGTATTAAGGAAGGTGTGTCTTGGTTCTTTTTAACTTTCTTCAGCATTTTAGACTCGGCGAGCATGGCTTTCGCATCAGCACCTGATGGTTCTCTTGTTGATTTGAAATCTACCAGCAACATATTGAAATCAAGAGGTCTTAGCACAAGTGAACAAACCTCCAGAAAAATTGATTCTGGGTAGGTAGTTATTGTCTTGAAGATACTGGTAGTGCATTGGCACTGCAGATTGCGTGCTTATTCTTTGTATACACGGTGCGTAAATTCGTGAGTGTACTAGAGTATTGTAGTTTGGTTAAAACAGAAATGCGCTACGCCCGGCGTACAGCCTTGCCGGCGTACTAGCTGCTAGTTGGCGAAAATGAATTAACCCAATTTGTACCTGGGGGGGGGGCAAATTTGCCCTTCCTCTTAGTTATTTTAATATAGCTCTTAAACTAAAAAAAGTTTTGCTTTGATGCACCCAGACTTTGAATCAAATTTAATGACACACATTTTCAGAAAGTTTGGGGTCAGCCGGATAACCGGAAGTGACGTAATTTTTGCCCTTTTCAGTGGTACCTAAGGAGTTTCAGACAGTTTTTGAACACGATGCATGCTTATCAACGCGCTTATTCTATTCATTGTCGTGCGTATTCATTATTGATGCTAGTCTTTAGCTGGAATAAAATATTTTGTTTTCTGATTATTGCATTGCATCATCATTACGTCATTGGTGACGTCATAATTCAAAAATATTGCTTTTTCTGCTGTTTCTCGAAATAAACTGCGTTTGTGTAAAAAAAATATTCATTGTTATCAGCTGTTGAATGAGATAATGAAAATAATAATGTAGTATCCTAAAATTTTGTGAATTATGCTATATCTCAGTCACAAAAAATTACAAACAGTAATCAACACAATATATTAAAGATGACGTCATCATGCACGTGACGTCATCATCAGCGATGACTTATCAGAGATATCTTTGAAGTAACAAAAGTCCAAATTGAAACTAATATTTAGCAACATTTAGAAAAATTTGCATGCTGTTATAAGGATTTACTGGTTTTGATGACGTCATCACCGTTTTAATGACGTCACAACCTTAAAATTTTTTATTCAAAAATTTAACAAAAAATAGCTTCAATAAGCAAAATTTTTTTTTTTTTATCACTTACCAAACAGTTTTTAGACAGGGGGCAAATTTGCCCCCCGATGACTAATAGATGTGAAAATAGCCCGGTAGATATAAGGTTAAGGATACCAGGGCCTCCGAGAAGGGGGGGGCAGGGGGGACAATGACCTCGGGGCCCATGGACTTTAGGGGGCCCGTGGGCTTCAGGGGGGCCCGTTGGCCTTAGGGGCCCCAGCAGAGGGCCCATCAATTGACACTGAGAAATCAGTACGTGGAAGACCGAAGACCTTTTTTTTTGATCACATCAAATTCCGGACAAAACTGTGCCATTTTCCCCATCTGTTTTGGAGTTCACAAAAACGGAGATGCCTAATATTTGAGCTGACCCCGGGCCTACGTTTAGCTCTCGGCGCCCCTGAAGGATACCCTCGTACGCTCACGATTTTACGCACAGTGTTTACCGGACCTTTACTGTCGATCTGGGTTATGAAGGTAAACAATAGATTTTTAGGTACTTTTATCTTTTAAAATCATTGCTTTATTAAGAAAAAAAAAAAAAACAGCAAAAAATATTTAAAAACAGAGATAGATTAATTGTTTGAATGCCGCTTGTAAAAACGATTTATGCATAATTCTGTGCATGCACTAATAGTAATTAACCTAAGCAATTTTTCTCAAATGCGAACCCTTTGTGTCATAACCAAATTTTAAAGTTGAGCCTTTGCTTTGCAGTGCGGTTGAAATAAAGGGGAAACTTGATATGTCCGATGCATCTACTCAGGTAAACTGACTAGTGACTATTGAGCCTATGAGATGTAAAAGCCATTTCCGTGTAGCTTTTATAAGCGTATGCGCGCCAATAATTCGCTAAGCGATTATTTTCTGAGCCAGCTTCAATAGAAATACCTTTTTATGTTGCCCAAAGCCGTAAAACATTTAAATTGCAAATTTTAGCTTCAGATTCCACAAAACATTTTGTGGAGATACGCGATGACTACTTGGCATACAATCATTGTTCATTACGTTGCTGAGAACTCATAACTAACCACAAACGAAAAATAATTTTAGCGTAGGTTTTGCAATTGCAATTGTAAATATCTGTTTTTTTCACCAAGTTGCCTTGGCCAGGAGCTGCGAAAGATTTTTCGGTCTTTGAGTCAAGGTACCACCTGCCTAGTGCCCACCTATCTACCGCACATGGCGGAGGCTTCACACTGTCCCTTTAAATGCTGAACGTCAAGGAGGAAAGCTATGAACATCAATTTTTCTAGTCGTTGGTTTGACCCGATCTAGAATCGAACTCGTGTCTACCGGTTCAGTTTCAGACGTTCTATCCACTCGACCACCGATTGTTATAAACCATGCCAGTGAGTTCTCCGTTGACTCTACAAGTGTACTAGGGTGTTTTATTTTTTCGACATTTTTGAATCAAAGGTGCTTGGAGTCTAATCAGATTGGATTTTTGTAACTGATTTCAATGATGTAATTTTTCTCGAATCCGCAAGGTTTAGAGGAAACACAGCACCTTAAAATATTGCCCCTAGAAGGCAACAGAGATTTCATACCTCGTTATCTAAAAGGGGTAAAGAGAAGAGCAATAGCTCAAACGACGGCAAATCGTCGGTTTCCAATACGTCTTCAATATATCTAGGTACCTCATCTGGTCCAGAAAAATAATCATTTTTGAAAAAAACGTTTTTTGCATGATTTTCCATTTGGAATGGCAATCAGCTACTACAAAGTCGTGAACTTAGCTTAAAGATCTAACCCGACAGCAAAACCAAATATTAGAACTTACTTACTAACGGACCAATTAAAATTGAAGACAAACAACAACCTAGCCGCTGGTTTACAACTGCAGAGTTTCCCAGCCGGGAGCTTTTGGCCATTTTTCGAGTTCCACGAGGCAATTGCCAGGGGCCGCGATTTGTTGCAGAGTAGATACTTAGATAGGCCAAGTAACTTAGATCGACTTCCTGAAATTTTTCAGCAGCAAAAGTTTACAAATCGAATAATAAGTTTAGTTAGTATTTGCAAATTTTTCCTTAAAGGTTTTTAGTGTTGCCGCAGGTCTCACAAGTTTCACGACCTAGAGTACTATACAAATAGTTTTCTACTACGGCAGCATGTTCATAATCATGGAGCACACAAAAATTGCTTATGTTCTCCAAAGGGTGTTTGGGGCTTTTATCGTAGATATCTGATTGCAACAAAACTTGGTTCATACGCATTGGTAAGGTCTACGTATCTACTCGACACCAAGTCGTGCCCCACTGGCAAAGGCCTCGTGGAACCACAAAAGCCAAAGACTCCCGGCGGGGAAACTCTGCAGTTTAAACTAGCGGATGCGTTGTTATTTGGGTCTCTAATTTTACTTTGTCCGTTAGTACTGTAGTTAGTTCTTATACTTGGTTTTGCTGTCAGGCTAGATCTTTAAGCTGAGTATACGACTTTGTAGTAGCTGATTGTCATTCCAATTAGAAAATCATGCAAAATACGTTTTTCACAAATAATTATTTAATTATTTTTCTGGACCAGATAAGATACCCAAATGTATTGAAGACATAGGAAATTGATGATTTGCCGTCGTTTGAGCTATTGTACTTCTTTTTACCTTTTTTAGAGAACGAGATATGGTAAAATCTCTGTCGCCCTTTAGTGGCAACATTTCAAAGTGCCGGGGCACCTTCTAAAATTTGTCGGATTCGAAAAAATAGCACCATTGGAATCGGCGACAGAAATCCAGTCTGATTAGACCACAAGCATTTTTAATTTCAAAAATGTTGAAAAAATGAAACACCCTAAAATGTACATTAAACAACTCATCCTACCACATAAAGATTCATCAATTTACAGCGGATTTCAGTAGACACTGTCTGGTAGTTCTGCTCTGCGACGAAATTTTAGTTTGGATTTGGTTAAAACGTGTTGTTTATTTTTTAGGACACCGAAATTTCAATCTTAAAAGATGTTGATTCAGGTGAAGTTAAAGCTACGTCTAAGGTAAAGAAATTTTATCGGAGCTGTTGCATCCAAAATCCTCTAAAAACGTAATTCAAAACATATTATTGAGGATTATCTTAAAATCGTTCTCACTCTTATTCCATTTTGGTGAGATTGACAAAGGTAGGTAGTGAGCCGGAAACGGTTCTTGAAGGGGGCCTTCAAGTCAAGTTTTTCACGGTTGACCAAAATGTTGAAAAAAGCTCAAAATGCATTCTCACCAAATTTTCCCTTGCTTCAGAGTTGCCATGTGGAAAGTTGGTTTAAATTTACTTGAAAAGCAACTAATTCACTATTCTGACCCTTTACTTTGTTTTGGCAATAACACTGCCGCAAGCACTTACTGAGAGTTACAAACACACAGTAACTTTTGTGATTTTCGTTTGTAGTTGACAACGGTGACAAAATTTCTTAATGGAAAACGCCTTTCTTAAGTTAAATCTAAATTGTCATATCTTGGAGACGGTAGGTCGTAGAAAGCTCAAATTTGTTGAAGTTAGTGTTCAAATCTGTTAAATTTTTTTGAGAGAAAACCTAACAATTGTTTTTTGACCTGAATGCCCTTTATAAGTGTACCGTATCAGAATTTATGTGTACTCGGTCGACCGTCCAGTTGATTTCAAGTCAATAAAAACAGAAAGCGAATTTAAACCAACTAGAAAACGTATAATATGCTGTGTATTTTACCGGTTTTTGCTTGCTTTATTAACCCTACATCTACCGGGCTATTTTTACACGCTGTTTGTACCGGGGGGGAATTTGCCCCCTATCTAAAAACTGTTTGGTAAGTGATAAAAGTAAGATTTTTTGCTTGTTGAAGCTATTTTTTGTTAAATTTCTTAAATAAAATATTTTGAGGTTGTGACGTCACGAAAACGATGATGACGTCATCAAAATCAGTAAATCCTTATAACAGCATGCAAATTTTTCTAAATGTTGCTAAATATTATTTTTAGTTTGGACTTTTGTTACTTCAAACACATCTCTGATAAAGTCACCGCAGATGATAACGTTACAAATATGATGACGTCATCTTGAATATATTACGTTGATTATTATTAGTAATTTTTCGTTACTGAGATGTATCATTCACAAAATTTTGAAATACTGCTGTACTATTTTCGTTATATCGTTCAACATCTGATGACATGGAATATTTTTTTAAACTCAATTTATTTCGAGAAACAGCAGAAAAAGCAATAGTTTTGAATTATGACGTCATCAATGACGTAAAAATGATGCAATTCATTTATCAGTAAATAAAATATTTTATTCCAGCTTAGCATCGATAATGAATAAGCTGCAGAATGAATAGAATAAGTGCGTTGAGAAGCATGTATTGTGCGCAAAACTGCATAAAATTCCTTAGGTACCTCTGACAAAAGCAAAAATTACGTCACTTTCAGTTATCCGGCTGGCCCTAAACTGTCTGAAAATGTGTGTTATTAATTTTGATTCTAAGTGAGGGTGCATCAAGGAAAACTGTTTTTAGTTTAGGAGTTGTATAAAAATATGTAAGATGGAGGCAAATTCCCCCCCCCCCCCCCCCCCCCCGCGGTACAAATAGGGTTAACAGTCTCGTTTAGTCGTTAATATTGTAATCACATCAATATTTACTGTTACCAGCTTGCCATGACCAGAAGACAGCAACGGTACCTTTCGGTCTTCTAGTCAAGCTGCTATTAGCACACACTGGAATCTACATGCTGTCCCTTTTAAAGCTGAACGTCACGCAGAGAAGCTATGAAGAACAATTTTGTAGTCTTTGGTTTTACCCACCCGATATTCGAAACCGGTGCTACTGTTTCAGTCGCAGACGCTCATTAAATTAGTACCATTACGCTTTGAACAACGTAGTTCCAGTAGGAGCGCCATGGTTAATATTATAGCTTACAATAGAGTAATCATCGAAACGATAGTTACAAGGAAAAGAAAATTTGTCTATTTTGTGGAAATGACCGAAAAAATCAGCAAGAGTTTGCATTCAAGACCTAAAATCATGCTTACCATGATGAAAATGACCGAAACAAATTCTGAAATGACCGAAAAATTATGTCCAAATATTGTGACAAAAATTTTTGTTATGACATTGTGACAAAAATTATGACATTTTGACAAAAATTTTTGTACTAAAAATAAATCCAGTACTGTATTAGATGAAGAATTAGGGAATGCACTTGCACACAGTATTCAATAGTAAAACTGCTGCAAGGATTGTAATAGCTGCTACACCATCGGTTCAATCGACAAAATAATAAAATCTACCATTGGCATAATGGGTACGGTACATCCTAGGTTCAGCATCTTGTCAAAATTAATGAATTACAAGATATTGAACATAGAAGATGTTAGTTTATTTTGTCGTTATTTAGCATAATGCGATTCAACTTTTTTATATTTTTACTTATTCAGGAAGCTTCCAAGTTGCCTTCCCCAATTCCCAGTCCTCTTCCTCCTCCTCCCGTAACTACACCCACAAGCCCGAGCTCCACGAGTGAGACTCCGAAGAAACTTAGTCTAAAATCTTTCTGAGAACGAGTGCAAATTAGGTTTATTCATGGTTTGTCAGTTGTCTATTTCTTTGTTAACCCAAGCTCAAAGCAGTTTGTAAGAAAAGAAGTCAAAAAATGAATGAACCATCCCACGAGTTACACCACATTTCTGTCATGATGGGCTTCCTGCAAACTATAGCCTAGTACAACCGCTGTTTCAAAGAACATCACCTCTCATTAGCTGGGCTAGCCAGGTAGGCTTATCAACCCTTGAATGAATACCGTGCCTGATGTTTGCAACTTGCAACAATCACCGGAGTTAAGAACCAAAAGTAAAAGTTGAATTCCATGAAGGTTCCCTTGGAA
Organism: Trididemnum nubilum; assembly: GCA_963965965.1. Lineage (NCBI taxonomy): Eukaryota > Metazoa > Chordata > Ascidiacea > Aplousobranchia > Didemnidae > Trididemnum > Trididemnum nubilum. Next base: position 10,878,260 of record OZ014476.1, on the reverse strand, counting down.
GTCTACGCAGTTTTTAAAGAGTGTGTAGATGTTGAAATTTTAGTTTATTGAGCTGTAAGTAATTTGCAGCGATATATCTCCGATGTTGCGGCAGTTTTTGAATATACAGTATTTTAATCTCGCAGCTATTTATTGCCCGCTTTCTGGTCACTGCTACATTGTCATCATCCCGTGAATTTTTCAATTGCTTTTTTGTTAAAAAACGTATCATCTGTGGATAACTTGGTCATGTTTAATCTTTTGCAAAATTTAAACTCTTCCCCTCTTAATTTGATTAGGAGCAATTTATTTGCAGTCATGTTTGGCTTTTGATTTTCTTCTACACAGTGTTTTGTTTTGACAAGTATTTGAGTCGTTTATTGTATTGAGTAAAATGTACCACTGCCTTAAACTTGTTTTTATGCCGTTTGCACTCTAAAAGCACCGCCCTAACTTTTATTTGCATTTGTTTTTATATCTTATTCAATTCCAATGGGTCTTGAGCAACATTTTTGTGCTGAATTTCAGGATTTCAATTAATGCTCTGCACTTTTCTCATACGTGACATAAAATTGTCAAATTAAAATTAACGTTAGAATACACTGAGTGGGGTGCTACTTCGTGTAACCGACAATTTAGTTGACTACTGGTATTCTTGCCACCATTAGTTAACGGATGTTCCAAGTGAATTTAGTAAAGACCACGTGACAGTTCGCAGGGCTAGTCTTTGTTGTACGTTTTAAACAAGGAAAGCCTAAACGCAGTGCAGCGGAATTTCGTAAGAGAGGAGAGCTTATTTGTCACCTCCGTTTGAATTTTCTTAGTGATCGTATCTCGTAGATGCAGGAAATGTTATCAACATATAATAAGGTTATTACTTTTAATCATTCCGGATAGATATTACGAAATGCGAAAATAAAATGAGCATGCACATTTGCTCACAGTATTTTGTAATGGGCTACGAAAAATCGCGCGTTTTGTTCGATGACAGTGTAATGTTTTAGTTCAAGAGATTCATCAAAATGCATCGTTGTTTTCTTACGCTTATTCCCCGTTGGAGCCAAGCAGACTACCCATTGTGCTGGTCCAGGCTTACAAACGACTGGCAAACAACCCAAGAAAGGGAACTTAGCGTAAATGTGGTTAAGCGCAGCAGAGTTGTAAGTCGGGTTCGAGCTCCAGATTGACAAAACGTCGGGCTTGATATGTTTATTTTCCTTGTATTTTTGCCTTTTAGAAGTTATTTAAGCGTAATTTAAAGGCGGTGAATCATCCAGCCAACTCCGGTGGTTTACAATAGTTAAAATTAAACTATAATTTTTGTTATTTTTTGTTTTGATTTTGGGGCTGCGGTTGCAAAGATATTCAATTGATACAAAAAGATATCCCCCGAAAAAAGTTTTTGGAAACTCTGAATTTTGTTGTACCCGCCAAAACCACAGTAGGCTTAATAGTTTAGAGAAGTGTGCTTTTGGCGGGTAGAACAAAATTCAGAGTTTCCAAAAACTTTTTTCGGGGGATATCTTTTTGTATTTGCTGACTATCTTTGCAATCGCAGTCCCAAAAATAAAACAAAAATATCAAAAATTATAGTTCAATTTTAGCTATTGTAAACCATCAGAATTAGGTGGATGATTCACTGCCTTTAAATAACTACCGGTATTACATAAAAAGACGACTTCGTTTGAACATCAATACAATTATTATTGCACATTTAGTAATATTATGTTACAATTTATCTGCAATGATTTACTAACCGTGTACGAGCAATAACCATAAACATTTTTAGCTCACGAAACCTTTAAAAGTTTAGCTAATTCATTTTTTTGATATTGTCCCATATTGATTATTGCAATGCCTTGTTTTATAACTTACCAGAATATTTATTGCACAAGTTGACAAAAATTTTATATTCTGCAGTGGGATTTATTTTTGGAGTTTGTGGTTCTGCTTTGCGTATGCATATGCTAGCATATTTGAAAAGCCTTCATTTTTTACCAGTTAAATTTCATATTGAATTCAAAATTGCTTTGCTCACACACAAGTGCGTGCATGGTTATGCTCCTTCATATTTGAAAAATTTAATCAACTCTCGTTCTGTTTCGGCAAGATATAGCTTGCGTGTTAATGATGATAATTGGCTGCTTCAAACGGTAACTAGCCTAAACTTTGCTAGATCCCAATCTATGTTTTCGTATGCATCACCCAAGATATGGAATTCGTTGCCACTATCTCTGCGTAAAATTGAAACTTTGTACTTTTTCAAGAAACTCCTTAAAGCATATTATTTTAATGTAGACTTTGAAGACATTACCTCTGTTTGATGCCTGTATTTTGCTGCGTATTGCTGTAGAATTAGTACCTCTGTTGTGTATTGATTTTATTTCTGTAAAGCTATTTGAAAGTTATATGGCAGATAAATTGAAGTGCAGACTAAAAAAAACACGCTTATGCGAAATCTTGGGTCGAAAATGACGTTACTGTAAGTGTTAAGTAAATGAGAAAAGTGTATGTATTAAAATTTTTTTTTTTTAATCAAGTCATTGTAAAATAATTATGATTGCTTTAGCTGGTTGCGCAGCATCATGTTCAAGGTGTGTAGTTTTACACTAAACGTGTTCGCTGGTTTCCGAGAGACCCTCCGACTGAGATCTGCCTCGATCATAATCCAACCCTGCCTAATACTTTATGTTTAATTTTTGTGAATAACAAAAACGTGATTAACCTTTTTTAAAAGACGATGTAAAGTAGGTTTTTAAGAATCTAGAGAAAATTTGCTGTTCTTGATAAAAAATTTTAAAAAATTAGGGAAAATTTAAGTCATTATTACTTCATATATAACTTCAAAATCTGCACGTTTTTTTTTTTTTGGGCTGGAAATTTGCACTGCTGTTTATGCGCATTAAGCATGCTGCATCGCACATACAGCTTTGTGTATATGTGTAATGACGTAATATTTCATACACTTACTATTTGCACTTAGCCCTGCAGTGACAAATTTTGATGAGAAAAGGAAATGAATCTTGACGTTAATCATCACATTAGCAACAAAACTAGATATTACAAATGAATTGCAAGTAATGTTGCATTATTAACGGAAAAAAATGCAGTAGTTATAATTCGATTTATATTGTTGAAACAATTTTATATGTTGATTTTCGGACGTGCAGTAGTTTGTTAGACTAGTTTCAGTCATAAGAGTTGCCATTTTGATTTTAAAGTATTCAAAATGTGTCTGCTTTATAGTCTATGCAAAGCAGTTCGATTTATTGCTTTTTTGAAACTTGGTTCTCTAAAAAAGCTTGAAGGAAAAAAAAATCAAAAAAAAAAATCAACCACAAACTTTAGAGATAAATAAAAAATTGACATAAAACTTACGTAGTGCCTACGCCAAAGTACATAGACCCGGTTTTTAGATGTTTTGGCTTTTTGCAGTTGCATGAGTAGTCAAAGTTTTACAAGTAATTTATAAGAATTACTAATTAAAACATTACATAATCATAACACAGTGCATGTCACGTAGAAGAATTAAAGATTTTAATACAAACAACCCTTTAAACTGATTTAGCCGTAATTGGAATCATCAAGGGCGTCTGCCAAAAGTACTACAAAGTTTAAAATAGAAAATTAAAAGCAGGGTCTTTGGCAGATACCCCTGATGATCCCGTTTACAAGTGAAACAGTCCGTAGAATATTAAATTTTTGATTTTCGGATTTTATGCGAGATGTGTACTGTGCTTTGATATCGGTTCTGGTCAACGTTGTCGAGCACTTTTTTAAATCAGTTGAATTCAAACTCTTTTTATTATGATTAATAATTACTTCGACTAATTATTTTGCTAGCTAATCAAAGGTAAAAAACACGATATAGCTCACTATAAAAGATCAGGATTAATCATGTACAAATAAACACCGAGCACTTCAAACTGTAATGCTGTGCTTTATTTAGGCTTATGGAAGTAAAAGATGTTTTGAATGCCGTAAATATTTTTATTGGGGGTAATTCACGTGTGCAAATGGAAGTACTTTGATGATATGCTCGAAGTGTTATGTAGAAAAAAAGGTAGATGTCCAATGAACGTTTTCCATATGTGGACTAGGTATGCGCAGTTGAAATAGAGGTATACACAGTTTTTCTACATTGAGAGGTAATAGTAAAGTTTGTGAATAAATAATTGTTAAGTTATTTCAATTTTGGAGCATAAAAATCGAAATAGCAAAAACAGTTTCACCGAGAATAAAATAACCAAAGCTGTCGTAAACATTTATTTTGAGAAGTGACGTTTCGACTTACTACTTAAGTCATTATATGAATCTTATTCAAATAACTATTATTAATTATCAAGCTCATTCTATTTGAATAAAAGTGATACCAACCTATAAGTAGTAAGTTGAAACGTTCCTACTAATAAAATGCTTACAACAAATTAACAGCTTTGGCTATTTTATTCTAGGTGAAACTATTTTAATTTTGTTGTTTTTGTAGTAACTCTTCAGTACCGTCTACAGCTCCCAACAGTGTGTTTTTCAAAAACATTTTGCTACAGTGCAAATCTAAGGCATGGATTTTCAGAATGCGCCCTCACGTTTCCAGCCTTTAAAATGCTACGCATACACCAATTCTTGAAAAGAAGAATACATTGCCTATTGTATCTGAGTGAAAGATTGTATAATATAATTGTGCTTTGTAATAGCTGTACGATACTTACATCTAGGTTTTGTCGAATGCCATTGCTGATATACCGATGTATTTCATTACCCAAACTCAAATCCTTACTCTAGTCTAAAACTAACTCCAAACCTTGACTCTAATCCTTGTATTAACCTTAAAAACGTAAATTAAGATGCGCTGATGAATATTTCTCATTTTCGTTATTTTTTTCTCTTTAACTTAAAAATTTTTGATGAAATAGTCACTTCCATTACTTCTGAGGCTTGTTCTGTCGTCTCATCACAATGAAGCAAACCACGCCAGTACGAACTTGCAGTGACATATTTTAGGTTTAAAATATTCGTTTGTTTTGCAAATTAATCCCGTAAAGCGGAAATCAGAGTTATCAATTTTATTTTTTTGCTCTAAGTGTGCAACATCACTTCCTCATTCAATTAGAATTATTGGAGTCTTGCGTTAGAATGCTTGGTACTGGTACCATCGTATTTCATGACATTTTTAGACAATTATTTTGCCTAACTGTCTCGTTTTCATCATGCGCGTATGCATCATTATTTTTTGAATTATTAAAAGCAAGCCTTTGCTGATGTCCAATAGCGTAGGCGAGGGGGCTATAGCTTCCCCATTGGCCTGCCGACAAAAATGCAGAATAAGGAAAATACCACGTTTTTAGCACTTCTGAGACTGTCTTTTGCACTGGAATAGACTCAAAAAATGATTTAAAGCATATTTTAAAACGTTTATTTAGGAGGGCTATTTGTCGAAAACAAAACTTATAAATCAGAAAAAAGTTTGAAAATGGCCCAAAATTGGTATTCCAATTTGATCGCTAATTGAAAAATGCTTAACGTTAGGGTTACCATACGTCCTTTTTTTGGAGGACATGTCCTCCTTTTTAATGAAAAATAATTTGTCCTCCAAGAACGTTAAAAAATGCCCAAATGTCCTCCTTTTCGGCATTTTGAACAGATAGCGTCCCCCATCGAGATTTGAGCGCTAAATGGTCAGACGACAAAGAGCCAGCCAGCGCGAATAAACCCTTCAAATTCCGGCCGAAGATAGTGGTAAAGACCTTTTTTTTTGGTCTTCACCTGATTTCGGGAAAAAAACACTTCAATATTCGACGAAGACCTTTTTTTTCTTTTTGTGTTTGGTCTTGATTCAATTTCGGCGACGGAATTATGCAATTTCCTGTAAAGTACTTTTGCATGCCAAATGCGTTTGGTCAAGGCTGCAAAAGCGTCCCTCCATGCAAAATTTTACAATTTAAGTACTGATTGTGATGCAATTGTCGCAGCCACTCTACTGTAAGTTAAGCTTTGTTAAGACATTTAGATCCAGTTAGCTGTAAAACATTAGCTTACTAAAAAAATAATGCCGAAGAAATAACACTTTGACCATAATAAGACTCAGTATCCTCTTCAGACCCAAGCATGTTTTTCCGAGCGAAAAAATTTTTCGATGTTATGGATAGATTACTTAGGAGTACCTTAGCTCATAAAATTGAAATTAGGTGATGACGTCATCAAATATGCAAATTATGAGATGTACACAATTGTGTACATTGGTGCTCAAGTAAGTCAAAGCATGGTAATTTGTACACGATTGTGTACATATGACGTTCTAGTTAATTACTGAATAACCGTTGTGATAATCTCAAACTCGCTTCCAACGAAATAGACCTCGAATTAGGTTTCTTAATTGATCATATAAACTTGTCATTAACGGGTTTATTGATTTTAAACCAAGTTTAAACTCAAACGCCAGCGATTGCAAACTTCTAAATAGGCAGCACACAACACTAACAAACAAGTCAAAATATGTAAAATCTGTGGCGTCGCTAAGAATGGTGACACCCGGGGCGGAATTTCGTGGTGTCATTTTTTGTAATGTAGAGTAGGCTGCAAAAGTTTATATTTTGAAGAAAGTGGTACCATTTCATTACTGTTGATAGCGGTTGTTATTTGGCTACCTCAATAAATTCTCGCAGTAAATTATAAAATTTGAAAGTATGAGCAGCATACGTTTAGCATCAGGCACGTAACCAGAAATCTGCAATGAGGAAGCGGCTGTTTGGGGGTCCGGGAGCTACGCCCACAGCACTTGGAAAATTTTGTTTTTTTGCAAAAACAACTTAATTCTAGGCTATTTGATAAATATTAATGCTTTTAAAACGTGGCATCAGGAAGAATTCTGGTGGCATGAAAATTAGCAGGGCAAAAGCATGATTAGGCTCAGGCGTGTAGCCAGAAATCTGCTATGGAGGTGGTGCGGTTTCGGGGGTTCGAAAGCGGAGCACCCAGCGCTCAAAAATTTTGTATTTTTTTTTGCGAAAAAACTTAATTTTAGGCCTAATTTGATAAAAATTAATGCTTCTGAAATGTGGCATAGAAACTAGCACTAGCAGTGCAAAAACATGACTAAACTCATTGCATAAATGGGCATTGGCTCTGTGAGAGGTGGCTAATGGTAAAACTTTAGTTTTCTTTTTTACAAGCTGGTACCATAAATCATTGTTCACAAAAACTGACAAGGAGTACTCTAATTCGTCTATATTTAATAGAAAAAAGTGATTGGTTAAAAAAGTTAATGGAACGATATTTGAGTCGAAGTGATTGGTAATTAACTACTGTTCTACTGAATAGCCATCCCCTTCCCCCTTTTCTTTCTGAGCTTATTTGTTTATGTATGAAACCTATTTTCAGCATGTTTCAACAAGCGATCAAATTTGATTGCTTAGTTTTGGCGATTTTTTAATTTTTTTAGTGATTTGTGAGTTGTATTTTTGATAAATTAGCGCCCCCTCTAAATAAATGTTTCAGATGATGATTTGAATAATTTTCTAGTCCATTCCACTGGGCTAAACATTTCCAATGACATTAAGCATATTGTTGTTTTCTTTTTTGTTCGATTGGTACCATAAAATGGTGACACCACGGGCGGGCCGCCCCCTCAGTGACGCCACTGCGCGAAATTCCAATCATTTTACGTGAAACTTTTTGAAGCAGTTTTTCTCCTTTGTCATACAAAGGCTGACTTTGCCCTTTTTGCATTCAATTCTACTTCGGTCATTGCATATATCAAGCTTACAACGTTTCCCAACAGCGTTACTAATAAAACGTCCTATGACCAACTTCATCGTGTCGCACGTCAGAAATAGGTCTAAATTCAGTATTCCTACGCGTTGGTTGCGAAGATCTGCGCTCTACAAACTCCGTTTGAAAACCATCATCTGACAAACTGGTTCTGCCGACGGGATTTCTTAAACGACGTAATGTACTGATCAAAAGCAGAGCATCTCCAATTAGGAGCTTACCAGCCATCTCTGATACTAGATTCCAAATATGTCCACCAGATTATACGCTATAAGTTAATTAATTGATCTTGTGAACAAAACTCTCTGAGATTGTTTCAAAAACAGCTTTGGTAATGGTTTAGCCAAAAATTTGGAATTTATACTGTTATTTAGGCAAAAACAAACCGTAATTCTTGTCTTCGAACTGCATTATTACCTCATAGTTTCTAAATAACATGTAACTTCATAGCTTTAGGTAAATTTTGGCATAAATTTACCAATTCTTTTGTTTCAAAAAAAGTGTCTATCATTTCCAAATACTTTTTGCATCACATCAAGTGTGTACATGCTTGAGTGATTTTAGACCCTTTGTACACAATTGTGTACATTAAAATGAAAAAAATTATTGTATTTTCAAAAATTTAAAATGAAAAAAATTATTGTATTTTGCACAAGCAAAATATTGTTTAATTTTCGCTTTCGTACAATCCAGCATATTTTGAACTATCACTTTGATCAATAATCGGGTTATTCCTGTTTGTTTATGTCATCAAAATATAGCAATCAAAATAACTAAAAATTGCAAAAAAAATTTATTTGAAATATGCTTAACTAAAAATTTCCCTTTGCTTCCATCTAACGATAAAAGAAAAGTTACTTGGTGTGTAAGCAAGAGTATATGTACACAATTGTGCAAAAAAGTTTGCAAGTCCGTAGGTACAAGCAAAATACAAAAAAAATTAACAAAAATTTCATGTACACAATTGTGTACAAGGGGTCTCAAGAGGGTATTAGTTAATTACCAACCACTTCTCTCAAATTTCCTTCCATTAGCCCCCTAATTATATTTTTCTCTGTAAAAGTGTTATTTGTTGCAAACCATTTTATAGGTGTTTTTACTATTCTCGTTATTCTTTCTCTAAAAACGTATACAAAATAAATTACTCCTTGAGAGTTTTATTAAACTACCGATGTAGGATTTTATGATTTACCATCTTGTAAATAAGAGAACTAAAATTCTAGTAATAACTACCTCCAACATTGCCCTTTTATGCAACTAGCATAGCGCTGCAAATTTCTATGCTGCTTTTTAACAGCATTAATATTTAGTAAAATAGGCCTAAAATCAAGTTATTTTGCCAAAAAACTACAAAATTTTCGGGCCCTGGGGGCTCCACTCCAAGACCCCGTGCCTCCGGCGGCGGGGGCCTTTGCCCCCGGACTCCAGCCTCCGGCGGCTGCAGGCTTTACCTCCAGACCCTCCGTTGCCTTTGGCGGCTGGGGGCCCCGCCCTCAAACCCCTGTAACACCCCACCAATTGCAAATTTCTGGCTACGCGCTTGTTGGTGTGAGAGTTACGTGCTAAGTTTTAAAATGAGTAATGTAGTTAACAAAACCAGTGATGTTAGCACTTTCAAGAGATCTGATGGTGATATCAACTTAGTGACAGCAATTATTATTTGTCAAAGAGACTCCGATTTCCTACGCACGTTATTGAAGAAAAACTCGATTGATGTTTTGCCCTACCACCGGGTTGGTTGATATCCTCCGCATGAAGCTATTAATTTGAGTTACTTTGATATTGTAAAACTGATAGTGAAATTTGCTTCTAAGCACAATGTGGGTATAATCAGCTACTGAGATCAAACAATGAGTTTACAGCGAAAGTATGAGCACAGCATCGTTTCCACAAATTTTACTTTGAAAAATGGTCCGTTTAAGTCCCAGACACCGTTTTTAGTTTAAGCTGTCAACAGGGACGTAGCCAGGGGTAGCAGAAGGGAGGCAATTGCCCCCTCTCCAAAATTTTACTTTGTCCCCCAAATAATTTCTGTTGAACGTCATGTTTAACAAAATGCCATGCATTTCGTGTCTAAATACGTTACTTTGCCCCATCAAATTTTTTTTGCCTCCCAAATTTTTTCTTACTCCCCAAAAAATTCCGTTCTGGCTAAATGCCTGCTGTGCAAACTAAAAACTTTGAATTGATTCAGTTTGTTAGACGCCTTTACAAATACGATGGTGGCGAAACCCTTCTGAGTTACAGTGCAAACCATAAACTTAATAGAAGTATATTTGAAGTCAATATTGTAAGCTTTACATGGCCGAAAATTATGCGCTTTTCACTCGTAGCTTTTCTTAAGTACATTTTTTTTTCGTTTATTGTCATACCTGACAGTTTTTGTCAAGTCTTGCGATATGCTTCGCCCATGAAAATGTCTTTTGTTATCCGTAAACTTCTTCGATTTAGTTTAAGATTAGAGTATGATTTAAAGCGCTCGAAATATTCAACTTCATCCCTCAATGTTAATGGGAAATTTTGCTTGGATTTAGCTTCTGAAATTAATGACACAACAATAATGCAAATTTTACTTGACGTCATATCGTTTTAGTCTGCAAATTTAAGCAACTAATATTTTTGGGAGCGAAGCAGCGTAACTGTTGTTGAATTTCTGGTTGTAAACGGTTCAATATTAATGACTATTGTTTAGTAAACTTCCGCAATGAAATGTTTGGTGTTAGGGATTATGACAATCGACCAAGAAACAAAGAAATAGACTGGTGGTTTAGAGTAAATGCGCTTTACTAGGCTACTGTTAGAAACGAAAGATTAGATGTTTTGAAGTGTCTAATTTCTATAGTGGATCAACAAAAATTTTGGGATTTTCAACTTACTTCACCAGTAATAGCAGCTGCCATTGCTTATTCAGCAACTTCTTTAGAATTATTGTTTGAATGTCTTTACTGCTTTGGCATACACCGAAATTTTCCTTTTTTCTGTTCGAGTCGTTTTGGAGTACACTTCGTTTCATAAAAAGCTTTCACAAACCCCAATGCTCCAACGGACCAACACAAAAGCATTGATTCACTTAAAATTTTGCTGAAATAGGGCGCATTACAATTAGCGGTTAATCAGCGTGGATCGACAAAATTGCTTTGTAGAAAACCAATGGTTTTGCATTGATGAGATGCTAAATAGCCACGGTGCACACCATCCCAGAATAGCATGGATTTCGAGCAGCAATTTGCGGTCGTACATGAAAAACTTCAAAATATTTTTGCAGCACATTAGTTTGTTCAAAATTGTGGACGAGAAAAACTTAGAAGAGTGCGTCCCATCGTTGCAACAACTTCGTAGGTTTGTAATTCGTTGCTGCGTAGTGCAAAAGTCCAAAACACTAAAACCAATGGGTAAACTAAACTTGTCATCATTGGTTTTGAACTATTTGTGGCATTAGTTGGGTAGCAGCTTGAGGAAGTTGCTTTGCTATGGTTACTGTTGGTACTTTTGATTAATACGTTGCATTTTTGTTGAAGCCCGATGTAATTGTAAGTTTGCTCCAGAAGTTTCGTTTTAGCTTTAAACAAATTGTGTTTTTTTTTTATAAATTTGATAAATAGGTGACTAAGGCGTTACGCGATTTGGTGAAATCTTTTCGGAATTGCAATTGTGAACGACCCATCTTTTTGGTGCATGTATTGCTGTAGTGGTATTACTTTTGTACTGAAATTTATTCCATTAGTGAAAATGTAATTTAATTTTTTGAAAACGCTTTAACTCTGTATCTTGCTAAGGTTGTATTTCATGTACAAAGTCATACGCGTTTTTTCAGTAATCATGTAAAAGCTGAAAGGTCGTACAGGTCACATTTCTGCGAGAAAGCGGGTAGTGAAACAGATGTTCGGCTGTATGATCCGACATTTCGCATTTGCATAGCATTCCGCCAGTATACCAGAATTGTTACGTAGGGCCGAGCTCGAGCTTAAGATTGACAAAATTTCGGGCTTGTTTCGGCCTTTGTGCCTGATCCTTGTCTTGTGTTGGCGTGTCAATTTTGTAGCCTACCAGTTAACTATTTCCCGGGACGCGGGCGCCATGTTTTCTAGTTTCGGTTGTTAGGTGGATTGCCTTGACTCCAATGATTGTTGCAAGCTGCTTTATGTAACACAGCGGTCTTTTGAAAGTCGATTAGCCTATCTAGCTAGCCTAGCTGACGAGAGATAATATTTCTTGAAACAACAGCTGCAATAGCATAGGCGTAGCTAGGGGGGACCCGGGCTCCCCTAATTAAAATACCACCAATGATAAAAAAATTATGACAGCCTAGGCTAGCGATGTTTAGTTGCAATTTTTTTTTCAGTAATTACTCACACAACAGTAATTAACAATACTATTACTAACGACGAGGGAGCCCAGGGGTCCCTAACTAACAACCAGGGGGCCCCTAATTGACAACCAGGGAGCCCCAGGTCCCCTAACCAACAACCAGAAGGCCCTGGGGCCCCTGACTGACAACCAGGGAGCCTCTAATTGACAGCCAGGGGGCATCAGGGCCCCTAACTAATGACAGTGGGCCCTGGGGCCCCTAACCGACAACCAGGAGGCCTCGGGGCCCCTCACTAACAACCAGGGGTTTCCAGGGCCCCTCACTGACGACCAGGGGGCCGTGGGACCTTAACTGACAAACAGGGGCCCGTAACTGACGACCAGGGGCCCCGGGTCCTCTAATAAACAACCAGGGTCCGAGGGGCTCCTGACCAACAACCCGAGGGTCCCTAACTGACAGCCAGGGGGCATCAAAGCCTCTAATTAAGGACAGGGATCCTGGGACCCCTAACTGACAACCAGGGGGCCTCAGAGCCCCTCACTGACAACCAGGGGTTTCCAGGGCCCCTCATTGACGGCCAGGGGGCCCCGGGACCCTAACTGACAAACAGGGGTCCTGGTGCCCCTAACTGACGACCATGGGCTTCGGGGCCTCTAACTGACGACCAGGGGGCCATGGGGCTCCTAATGAACAACCAGGGGGCCCTGGGGCTCCTGACCAACAACCAGGTGGCCCCGTAGCCCCTCACGGACAACCAGGGTCTCCGGGGCCCCTAACTAATGACCAAAGATCCCGGGCCAGGGGCCCCTTAATTCAAATTTTTGACAATTCATATGCAAAACCTGTGAGAAATCTTAAGAGTTTTGTGCTAAAAGTTGCAACCCCAGGCCCTCAACGTTATTATGAATCAATGCTACAACACAGGCAATAATGCTAACCCCCCAACTGAAATACAACCAATGATAAATTTAATGAGAGCATAGCCAGAATGTTGTCCTTGTGCGGAATTGCAGTTTCTTTAATTTAGGATTTACGCGTACAAAAGTAAGTAATAATAATAACGACCACGAGTCCACGTCATAATAATGTCATGCAATTCCTGGAGGTTTCAAAAAACTGTCAAGTGACTTGACTCGAGTCCACCACGTTTTGGAAAAAAATTTATTTTAATTTTGCTTTAAACGTTTTTTTATTTTTTATGAAAGAACTTAAGGGCGCGATCTTATTTCAAAATCGTAGGCGTAGCCAGGGGCTTGGCCCAAGGGGCCCGGGCCCCCTCAATCAAAATGCCACCATGACAAAAGTTTGACAAAAAAACCTTGTTTCTTCTTTTTCAGTTTCTTTTAGCATCTTTGCGTATGACAGTAATTAACAATAAATAATATTGACGACCAGGGGGCCAGGCGCTTTCTCTTAATTCAATTTTTTCCAACTAATTTAAACGTGTAACCAAGGTGAAATCAAGAGTTTTTGTCCTAAGATTTGCTACCTCAGGCCCTCATCTAAACTTTTTATGAACGTAAGGCAATAACAAGCGCCGTATTTGCCATATGGCACAGTGCCAGGGCCCCGCGCTCAGATAGTAGGACTTCTTTTGGTCTTCACGTATATTTTGCAGAAAGATGTTGCAAAAATCCTCTAAGTGCCAGGGGCCCTGTGCAATGTAAATCCGGCCCGGAATAACATGTTTAGTAAGCGTAACCATCTATTGTACCATTTTTCAATAACGATTCACCTCGCTAGTTTTTACAAACAAAATACTTTTAAAAAAATAGCTAGAAAAAATGCTCATTAAACAAATTATTGAACTTCATTTGAGGGAGCCTTGGCCCCCTGGCCGCACATGTACTCCTATAACTGGTTAACTTCATGACAAAACAAAAATCTTGAAGGAAAATCTTCGAGTGGATTATTATTTACTGCTAAAATATTGCAGGAGGCAATGTGCCTTACTTATCCCTACTTGGACGAGATCACTTACAATTAAATTTTTACACCATTTTAAACGTGTTTTGGACTTTAATTGCAAATAAAAAGAGGATTAAACTTTTTCGATTGGCTTTGAAACGTTAAAAATCTAGTTTTTACAAATGGCTGTGAACACGTGCGAAATGTGATACAATGCGATTAAAATAGCTTTTTTTTCGAAAAACTTAAAAAAAATTGCCCAACGGCAAGGGGCATTGCCACCAGACCCCCGTCTGTGATGCGTTTGAGTACACTAACTTTCTGAACATGTCTCCTAGATTAAACATTTGCATTTTCTAACTATTAATTTTCGCCCTCTCCCTTTACCAAAGTTCTGTTTAAGTGCCAAACATGCTGCGGCTTCAGATCTTCCATTCTACGATATCTTTGCCCCACATAAAAACTCCTTTTTTGAAAATTTGTGATGACGTCATTGCATGTGATTTGTGGTTTGCCCCCCCCACAATCAAAAATCCTGGCTACGCCTATGTGCACCAGGCTACAATATTTTTCGGGTAGGCTATCATGACGAACATGTGGTGTAACACATGGGGTAGTTCATTTATTCTTTGACTTCTTTTCAAGGATTATTTTTCTCACCAATCGACAGGGTTGAATGGCCTGTAAATCTTGATAAATTTTTTGAAGGTGTAATTTATTGTATCATTGCACTGTGTATATTCCAAGGATGTTTAGTTTGTTTTTGTCTATTCTTCAATGCTTTGTCGTCATTTTACTCTACTTTTTGTAATTCAATCGAAAATGTAATTCTTTGTAGATGCTCTAATTTGTGATTAGCATTTAAAATGAGTGTTTCAAATACCGATAACCAAAGTAAAATCATTCCTCCTTGCAAATCTGACAGTAATTATGATTTACTGATGTCACATATTCACCACAGAGACTGCCGTTTATTGAAAAAAGTTGCTAAAAAAAAAGAAAATTTGCCAAAATTTTGAATTGTCACAAGGACGGCATGTACTATCTCCTTGAAGCGATCGGGTTGGGTTATGTCGATATTGCAAAACTCATAGTTGAATTCGCTACAACCGGTAAACATAAATTTGGAGCACTTAATGTATGAAATCAAACAATCAGAAGTAGAGTCGAGGACACAAGGCTCGAGGCCAAGACCAAGGACACAAAAAAAATATGAGGCCAAGGCCAAGGACAGCCCTTCCGAGGACAGAACCTCTCGAGGCCAAGGGCAGGAATGCTCGAGGCCAAGGCCAAGGACACAGGCGGCAAGTGTTCTCCAAAAAAAGAAGGTCTTTAAAAATTTTTTTTTTAATTTTTCAGGCGATCTTCAAAAAAAAGATCTTCAAAAATTTTTTTCCGGCAATCTCCAAAATTTTAACAATTCAAAAAATAGTGCTGTCCTTCAGCCGAGGACAGGACAATTTTCGAGGACTTGAGGCTTCGAGGTCAAGGCCAAGAACTTGATCTTTGAGGCCAAGGACATCAAAATGAGTCCTCGAGGACGTCCCCGAGGCTAAGGACGTCCTCGAGGACTCCACCTCTGTAAACAATGAATTTTGACCGTAAGTATTTTGACAGTTTTCTTTCAAAATTCCATTCGGAAGATCTGGACGGCTGTAAACCGCAGGCATCTTTTCTCGCGATAGCAGTGATAAGAGAACAAGTTGAAATAATTCAGTATGTTGGTAGTCTTTACAATACCCACTGTGATCGACTAACGTTTATATGCGATCCTCTCAAACGTAATCGATCAATATTTAAAGCCTTAGTTTTGAGCTTTAAAACACCCAAATTATTGCTGGTATTGCTTTAAGGCCTTCGGCATTATTACAGGTTTTCATTGGATATTCAACGATTTAACGGGCTATTGGGTATTGGAAGGCTGGAAACTTTCAGTTATATCGAGGTTTTCCTAACTGCGCTGAATCAGAAGGCTCTACAGGTTGTTGCCCTTCTTCTCCAATACAGTTTGGGGTTGGATGACTTATAAAAAAAAGACTTAGCAACGAAAACGACTTAAAATGGTTTGGAGCTTCTGTGCGAAAGTTTTTCATGATCTTAATGGCACAACCTTACTGCAAATTTTATTTGATATAATATCTTTCAAATCTCGGGTGAAGGCAGACAAAAATTTGTCACGCTTCGGATATCACATATTACGTTTATCTTGTCTTAGTTCAAGTCCAAAAATAACATAATGGTTGTGATATTTATGCGTTTGAAGAAAATTTCTTCGTTCGACCCACTGGCATTTATCATAATAGAAGTTTACGTACGGTTAAAGACGACCATCAAGGGAAAAACAGGTGTCTTTACAAACCATCTGCTATATTTTGGGCCGTGAAAGGAAATAAAGTGGACATTTTAAAGTACCTTATTGCTGTTGTAGATCAGCAAAAACTTAATGATTTACAGCTCACTTCACCAGTAGTGGCAGCAGTGTTGGGCCATTTGTCGGTTCCGTTAGAGCTACTGCTTGAAAATGGCTACTGCATTGATACTGAGCAATCACTCCCATTTTCGGAAAAAAAGCTTCTAGAAGATACCTTATTAAATCGATGCTGGTATTTGGACAAGCAAGAGCACAAGTCAAGTGCAGATTTTTTGAAGATTTTGTTAAAATGGGGCGCATTGGAATTAGCATTTGGAAAACACGGTTCGACAGCATCAGTGAAAAGATTCTTAAAAAATCAATGGATTTACGTTTTTAAAAGAGAGCGAAGAAGAAACGGTGCTGCCAGGTCTCAGTCGACGAGAATTCATCGTTGTCATAGAGAGCCGCCACAAGCAGTAAGAAGATGTTGCGTTGTAAACCCTTGGGAGTTGGAATTTGATCTAGAATCTTTCGTGAAAAGTTTTGGTTTGTTCTTGTAGCATATCTCGCTGCATCCGATTATTAATGGCGAAAATTTGCAGAAGTCTGTTCCATCGCTAAAACAGCTTTGCAGATTTGTGATTCGATGTTGTATTGTTCATTAACGGAAAACATTGAAACCTATGCGAGAACTAAACTTGCCGAGTTCTCTCTTGAACTTTTTGTTTTGTGAAAGTTGATGAAAGTTATCAGTGCTCTAGTTTAAACCTTCTTATTTTGACCAACTTGCTTGTGATTATTCAAAATAATGCATGTTGGAGTTTATTTTGTCCATTTGGCATACAATGATAGGAATTAAACAATCAGCAAAATTATAAATATTCAGTTAATCGGTTCCAAATTTTTAGTTGCGTATAAAATCAATGTACGATTTAAGCAAATTGATTTTTTAAAGTTTTGCTTTTCTTCCAATTAACGACCACGATATGGTTTGAATGCATTTTGCGAAAATGCTCATGATTTGATAAATTTCTGTAGCTGTGTAATCCATATGTGCTTTTCTCGAATGCTTTCTTGTTATTACAGTGTTTTCTTTAATTTTTTCTGTTTGCCTAATAATTTTTTGACTCGTGTGTTGTATTTTGCATTGCGGATGACTTGCATTGGAGAAAAAAAGCATAGATGAGATAGTTTATTGCAGTCCGCTTCTACATCATGCTCTACTAAGAAAGCAAAATTTCATCTATAAAGTATGTGTGTCAGCATGCAAATTATGCGAGTTTAAGAGGCAAGATAGTTTTTGTGAATGCAGAAAAAGAAAAGAGGGAAAATGCGCACTATCTAAACGTATGCGTAATCGGTAAACGAGCCCAAAATACTGCATTTCGCGTGTTGCACAGGGCCAGAATATACTTTAGTTTGTAGTTGATACGAATAAATGGCAAACGTTAATAGTTGTCTCAAAAGAAAAAACATTTTATAATTAATAAACTTTTATTTTACTATTATAAATTAAAATGAAAAGCCACGTCAGCTTGTCCAGCTAACATTTTTAAAACAAAAACATTTTAGCTAATGTAGCATCATCTGATCAGTGAAAGGGCCTTAGGGTTTAGTTTACAAGTTTATCGGCTGATCGGACAGTCCAACTGCTGGCCGAAATCAAAAATAGGCGCTAAATGCCTTTGTCAAGAACGTAATGGTACAATAACACTTCCAGAATCTAAACGTGGGAGGTCAGAAGCGTTGCTCTTTAACTAAATCAGAGCTTTTCATGAAAATATTAAATGGATATTCTTGTTTAAAGCAAAAATTCGCATTTAACTATCAAAAGCCTTAGCTGCATACATTTTTAATGTTGCGGTTTATTGTATCATAGTTCGATCCAAGCTGATCTAGTTTGTTTTTGTCTATTTTTGAATGCTTGTCATCGTTTTACGGTGGTTTTTGTAATTCGATTAAAATTGTTACTGTTTTCAGGCACTCTATTGGTTTGTAGTTAACATTTAGAATGAGTGTTTCAAGTACCAATAACCACAGTAAAATTATTTCTCGTTGCAATTCTAACAGTAATTACGATTTACTGATGTCTCATATTTACAACAGAGACTGCCGTTCATTGAAAAAGTTGCTGAAGAAAAGAAAGTCTTTTGACATTTTGAATTGTCACAAGGACGGTTGGTATCCTCTACACGAAGCGATCGAGCTGGGTTATGTCGATATTGCAAAACTCATAGTTAAATTTGCTACGAAATATAAGTTTGAAGCATTTAACGAATGGGATCAAACGATGACTTTTTACCGCAGGTATTTGCACGGTTGTATTTCGAAATCCCACCCGGAAGATCTCGACGGCCGTAAACCGCAGGCGTCTTTTCTCGTGATAGCAGTGGAAAGAGAACAAGTTGAAATGATTCAGTATGTTTGTAGTTTCTATAATACACACTGTGACGACCGACTAAAGCTCATATGCGATCCTACCAAACGTAACAGAGCAATATATGAAGCTTTGGTTTTGAGCTTTAAAACACCGGAAATATTGCGGGTATTGCTTCAAGGTCTTCCGCATTACTACAGTATTTCAGTGAATATTCTAAGGCCTGAGACTGACAGTTATTCCGAGGTTCTCCTAACTGCGCTGAATCAGAATGTTTTACAGGTTATTGTTATTCTTCTTCGATATAGTTTGGGGTTAGATGATGTAGAAAGAAAAGACCTCATTTTACCAAGACTAAATGTAATTAGATATGACTGTTTGAAAATTGCTTATGATCGTAATGACACAACCTTACTGCAAATTTTATTAGAAGTAATATCTATCAAATCTCAGGTAAAGGCAGACAAAAATTTGTCAGTTTTTGGATATCGCATATTGCGTTTGTCCTGTCTTATATCTAATGCAAAAATTACAGAGTTTCTCGTCAATAAGGGTTGTGATATTTATGCGTTTGAAGAAAATTCCTTTCTTCATCTTTATGGACCTTTTCGTAATCGGGGTTTACGTACGGTTAAAGACGACCATCAAGGGAAAAACAGGTGTCTTTACAAACCATCTGCTATATTTTGGGCCGTGAAAGGAAATAAAGTGGACATTTTAAAGTACCTTATTGCTGTTGTAGATCAGCAAAAACTTAATGATTTACAGCTCACTTCACCAGTAGTGGCAGCAGTGTTGGGCCATTTGTCGGTTCCGTTAGAGCTACTGCTTGAAAATGGCTACTGCATTGATACTGAGCAATCACTCCCATTTTCGGAAAAAAAGCTTCTAGAAGATACCTTATTAAATCGATGCTGGTATTTGGACAAGCAAGAGCACAAGTCAAGTGCAGATTTTTTGAAGATTTTGTTAAAATGGGGCGCATTGGAATTAGCATTTGGAAAACACGGTTCGACAGCATCAGTGAAAAGATTCTTAAAAAATCAATGGATTTACGTTTTTAAAAGAGAGCGAAGAAGAAACGGTGCTGCCAGGTCTCAGTCGACGAGAATTCATCGTTGTCATAGAGAGCCGCCACAAGCAGTAAGAAGATGTTGCGTTGTAAACCCTTGGGAGTTGGAATTTGATCTAGAATCTTTCGTGAAAAATTTTGATTTGTTCTTGCAGCTTATCTCGCTGCATAAGATTATTGATGGCAAAAATTTGGAGGAGTCTGTTCCATCGCTAAAACAGCTTTGCAGATTTGTGATTCGATGTTGTATTGTTCATAAACAGAAAACATTGAAACCTATGCGAGAACTAAACTTGCCGAGTTCTCTCTTGAACTTTTTGTTTTGTGAATGTTGATGAAACTTTTCTATGTTCTAAACTAGGGCTGCCCAAAATACGGCCCGCTCAGCAAGGTTTTGCGGCCCGCGACGGTCCCGATACTTACTATAAGTTTTTCTCAATGCCTGCAAATTTTTTTCTGAAAATTGTTTTCGTCAAAAATGTTGATTCTGTTTTTTTCAAACATTAATTTCAATTAATTTTTCGTGAATATTTTCTGGTTATAAACTTATTCATGATTATAAATTTTGGTTGTAAACTCATTTCTGAGCTTTTTTTTGCCAAAATATCAAACCACGCAAATACCCTCTTCAAAACATAACAATTTTTACACTTACTCCGTACAAGGAAGACATGGCTTGGTATAAATTGGCATCAAAGCAAAGAAAATTTGCGTTTCGTTGGCCACTACTTAATTAAGCTACCGTGTAACTATTTTTGTTTCATTATTTATAATCATTTTTGGTACCACGCAGTTTGCGTTCCAAAACGAAGAGTCGCAGCTGCATTCACCGTAGTTCGTACAAGATGTGTTTAGTAATGCAAGTATTGGGGAACAAGGGTTGCGTGGACTGAAACCTCTCTCTCTTTTGCGAAGTAATTTTAAAAGTTTTACCCAATTATTTTTTAAAAGTGATTTAAACCTGACCTATAAGTGTGGGAATTAATTGACTTGTCAAAATTTTTTTTTTGAAGTGGCTCTGAAAAGGTGAAAAATTTCTTTCTAATGGCGTTAAAAAAGCTATTTTTTGAAGAAATTGCAAAAATGCCCAACGGCTGGGGGTTTAGCCCCAAAATATTCTCCATGTTGTATTTCAAACACACGGCAGTTTATATAACACGTGTAGTGCTGAATACTACTGTATACCAACTTTGGCATACAAAAGATCTTAGCGTTTGTTTTAAGCTCCTCTCTTCAATGGATGTGATGATGGCAAAATGATGATGACTAGATATGATGATGGCAAAATCCTGGATATGATGGTGCTGTGTGATAGCCAAAATTGTGTTTGTTGTGTACTAAAAGTTTTTCCATACTGTAATTGAATGAACTTGAATTCCTGATGAACTTAAAACAAAATTTCATTTTAGCAAGAGTAAACTCCGGCTTAAAAATTAATTATTTAATTTAGTAGGACAATATTAAAGTTTACATGAGCGGTATTTGAGATAAAAATCACCCAAATATTTTTTGAGAATTGTGTGGCCCGCTAAAGCTCAGAAAAAGTGTATTGCGGCTCGCTCCTCAAAAACTTTGAGCACCTCTGCTCAACCTTACAGTTATGACGAATCTTTCTGAACCAACTTGTTATTCTTTAGGATAACTCATTTGGATGTTGGGGTTTGTTTTGACTATTTGACATACGATGATAAGAAGCAACAATCAAAAAAATATGAATATTTAACCCAGCATTCAATAATTAATTGGTTCTAAATCTTTAATCGTGTGTAAAACCAATGAACGACTCAAACATTTTTCTTTAAAAGTTCCACTTTGCTTTTAACTTAAGACCAAGATATGGTTTGAATGTACAGGGTGTCTCAAAAGTAAGTACACACTTTCAATTTCTATTTGCCTTTCAGCTACTCATCATAGGGCATTCATTTTTTTAGAGAACATAGTGCGGATAAATAGTAAAATTTTGGTATTGTTTGCATTTTTCATCAACCCACAGATTGACAAGGAGATTAACCCAAGAAATGAGGTGCAAAATTGCTGTTTGGCAAGAAGCATATAGATCAGTAAGAGAAATTCAGCGTCTCTTTAACAGGAAATTTTTTAACAGTGAATTTTAACAGGGAATTTAAGTTTTTCCTCCCAGAGCTGAGAAATAATGCTTCGGTTGAAAACTGTTGCTTTCAGCGAGATGGAGCTTCTGCACATTTCGTCAAGAAATTCAGAGATCACTTAAATCAGTTGTTACCCGACAGGTGGATCGGGCGCAGAGGTCCTCTGAAATGAGCCGCTCGTTCACCTGACTAAACCCCATGAGACCTTTTTCTTTGGGGTTTCCTTGAGAGTAAAGTTTACTCCACACGGCCTCAAAACCTTGAAGAATTAGAACAAAAAATTATAATATTATTTGGACTAGTTACACAAGATTTATTGCAAAGTGTCGAGCAAGAATGCATCAAAAGGTGGTTGAAATGTCTCGAAATTGGTGGTTCCCACGTTGAGGTCTAATATCCTGTCAATAAGTAAATTCAATAAGATGTTATGATGGTGATCAGTTTCGAGTAGTTTATAGAATACTTTTGTAAACTTTTGACAAATCTGAATAAGCCATTAGATTGTTATTCAAATTTTAAAGTGTATACTTACTTTTGAGACACCCTGTACTTGACGAAAATGCTTATGATTTGATACTTTTCTGAAGCTGTGTTATCCAAATGTGCTTTTCTGTAATGTTTTCTCATAGTAACAGCGTTTTCTTGAAATATTATTGTTTGCTTCATTTTTCTTGTCTCATGTTTCGTAGTTTGCATTACGGATTAATCGTATCAAAAACAATAAAAGCAAAATCTAGATATTTTAATGCAGTCGGCTTCAACACAATGCTTTCTTCAGTATGTAAAATGTCTTCTTTAAAGTATGTGTGTTAATATTTTAAGATAGTTTGTTACTGTAAAATTTTACAGTTTGTTTCGCGTGATTTTTATTTTTCAGCTTTCGTAATGTCCATTTGGGTAAAATAACATATTTATTTATTTATTTTGAAAATGTTAGATGGATAGGCTGATATAACTTTCAATTTCACATCGTAATTGGAAAACGTTGATTTTTTTCAGGCAAGTGCTGATGTTTGTCATTTATTTGAATGCGCTATAAAATAAAGAACTCTGGCCTTATGCAACCCGCAAAATGCAGGATTTTCGGCGGTCTAGTCTGTTTTTGTCTATTTTTGAATGCTTGTCATCGTTTTACGGTGGTTTTTGTAATTCGATTAAAATTGTTACTGTTTGCAGGCACTCTATTGGTTTGTGGTTAACATTTAGAATGAGTGTTTCAAATACCATTAACCACGGTAAAATTATTTCTCGTTGCAATTCTAACAGTAATTACGATTTACTGATGTCTCATATTTACAACAGAGACTGCCGTTCACTGAAAAAGTTGCTGAAGAAAAGAAAGTCTTTTGACATTTTGAATTGTCACAAGGACGGTTGGTATCCTCTACACGAAGCGATCGAGCTGGGTTATGTCGATATTGCAAAACTCATAGTTAAATTTGCTACGAAATATAAGTTTGAAGCATTTAACGAATGGGATCAAACGATGACTTTTCACCGCAGGTATTTGCACGGTTGTATTTCGAAATCCCACCGGGAAGATCTCGACGGCCGTAAACCGCAGGCGTCTTTTCTCGTGATAGCAGTGGAAAGAGAACAAGTTGAAATGATTCAGTATGTTTGTAGTTTCTATAATACACGCTGTGACGACCGACTAAAGCTCATATGCGATCCTACCAAACGTAACAGAGCAATATATGAAGCTTTGGTTTTGAGCTTTAAAACACCGGAAATATTGCGGGTATTGCTTCAAGGTCTTCCGCATTACTACAGTATTTCAGTGAATATTCTAAGGCCTGAGACTGACAGTTATTCCGAGGTTCTCCTAACTGCGCTGAATCAGAATGTTTTACAGGTTATTGTTATTCTTCTTCGATATAGTTTGGGGTTAGATGATGTAGAAAGAAAAGACCTCATTTTACCAAGACTAAATGTAATTAGATATGACTGTTTGAAAATTGCTTATGATCGTAATGACACTACCTTACTGCAAATTTTATTAGAAGTAATATCTATCAAATCTATGGCAAAGATTGACGAAAATTTGTCAAGCTTCAGATATTGCATATTGCGTTTATCTTATGTTTGTTCTAGATCAAAAATAACAGAGTTTCTGATTAATAATGGTTGTGATATCTATGGGTTTAGGGAAGAGCCCTTTGATTATCTTTATGGATATTTCTGTAATATGTATTATGAGTTTGTGTGATTGTGTGTGATTATAACTTCTGTAATATGAGTTTGTGTGATGTACTTGATTATTGACGAGGTAAAAACCGGAAAAAATACAAAGCCTCCGTTATATTTTGAGCTGTGAAAGGAAATTGATTTGATATTTGAAGTGCCTTATAACTGTTGTAGGTCAGAAAAATTTAAAGAATCACAACTTACTTCACCAGTAGTGGATAGCTGCAATAGACTATTTATCGGTTCCGTTATAGCTACTGCTTGAAAATGAGTATAGCATTAATATTGAGCAATTACTCCCATAATTTGTAGAAATGCGTTTTGACTACTTCGCATATGATCATTAATCATTACTGTGCTGCGCCAGTGCGAGAACTAGTAACTAACCACAAACGAAAAATGATTTTAGCGTAGGTTTTGCTATTGTAATTGTAAATACATATTTTATTCACCTAGTTGTCTTGGTCAGGAGGCAGCGAAAGATTTTTCGTCTTTGAGTCAAGGTACCACCGGCCCAGTGCCCACCTATCTACCGCCCATGGCTGAGGCTTCACACTGTCCCTTTAAATGCTGAACGTCAAGGAGGAAAGCTATGACTATCAATTTTTCTAGTCGTTGGTTTGACCCGATCTAGAATCGAACCGTGTTTACCGGTTCAGTTTCAGACGTTCTATCCACTCGACCACCGATTGTTATAAACCATGCCAGTGAGTTCTCCGTTGACTCTGTAAGTATACTAGGGTGTTTTATTTTTTCACCATTTTTGAATCAAAGGTGCTTGGAGTCCAATCAGATTGGATTTTTGTAATTGATTTCAATGATGTAATTTTTTTCGAATCCGCAAGGTTTAGAGGAAACACAGCACCTTAAAATATTGCCCCTGGAAGGTCAGAGATTTCATACCTCGTTATCTAAAAGGGGTGAAGAGAAGAGCAATAGCTCAAACGACGGCAAATTGTCGGTTTCCAATATGTCTTCAATACATTTGGGTACCTCATCTGGTCCAGAAAAATAATCATCTTTGAAAAACGTATTTTGCATGATTTTGCAATTGGAATAGCAATCAGCTACTTTAAGGTCGTGAACTTAGCTTGAAGATCTAGCCTGACAGCAAAGCCAAGCATAAGAACTTACTTACTAACGGACCAATTACGATTGTAGACACAACACAACAACGCAGCCTCTGCAGAATTTCTCAGCCGGGAGCCTTTGGCCGCTATAAGGGTTCCACGAGCAGGGGTGCCGAAACCCCGGGGAATGGGGTGGATATATCCCCCTCAATAATTTGGCTGTATTCCCCCCAATAGTTTGAGAATGGTCCACATCTGCATCCCCCCCAATATTTTAAATGGGTTTGCATCAGAGAGAAACTTTGGAGAAAATAGTGCGCTATTTGCAATGAAGACTTTTTTTTTGGTCTTCACCTGAATTCGGAGAGAAAAGTGTTCCATTTGCATTTTTTTCTTTGGTCTTCATTAAATTTCCACGCCTGAACAAAGTCGTGGTCGAGGTTCATCCCCCCAATGTTAAAAATAGGACAAAAATGGGGTAAAATTGCAAATTATCCCCCCAAATGTTCAACAAAGATCGGCACCACTGTCCACGAGGCCATTGCCAGGGAGCCGCGCTTAGTGCAGAGTAGATACTTAGATAGGCCAAGTAACTTAGATCAACTTCCTGAAATTTTGCAGCAGCAAAAGTTTACAAATCGAATGATAAGATTAGTTAGTATTGGTAAATTTTTCTTTAAAGGTTTTGAGTGTTGCTGCATGTCTCACAAGTTTCACGACCTAGAGTACTATACAAATAGTTTTCTACTACGGCAGCATGTTCATAATCATGGAGCACACAAAAATTGCTTATGTTCTCCAAAGGGTGTTTGGGACTTTATCGTAAATATCTGATTGCAACAAAACTCGGTTCATACGCATTGGTAAGGTCTACGAATCTACTTGACACCAAGTCGTGCCCCACTGGCAATGGCCTCGTGGAACCCCAAAAGCCAAAGACTCCCGGCTGGGAAACTCTGCAGTTTAAACCAGCGAATGCGTTGTTGTTTGTGTCTCTAATTTTACTTTGTCCGTTAGTATTGTAGTTAGTTCTTATACTTGGTTTTGCTGTCAGGCTAGATGTTTAAGCTGAGTATACGACTTTGTAATAGCTAATTGTCATTCCAATTAGAAAATCATGCAAAATACGTTTTTCACAAATAATTATTTAATTATTTTTCTGGACCAGATAACGTACCCTAATGTATTGAAGACATAGGAATTGATGATTTGCCGTCGTTTAAGCTATTACACTTTTTTTACCCCTTTTAGAGAACGAGATGTGGTAAAATCTCTGTCGCCCTTTAGTGGCAACATTTCAAAGTGCCGGGGCACCTTCTAAACCTTGTCGGATTAAAAAAAATAGCACCATTGGAATCGGCGACAGAAATCCAGTCTGATTAGACCACAAGCATTTTTAATTTCAAAAATGTTGAAAAAATGAAACACCCTAAAATGTACATTAAACAACTCATCCTACCACATAAAGATTCATCAATTTACAGCGGATTTCAGTAGACACTGTCTGGTAGTTCTGCTCCGCGACGAAATTTTAGTTTGGATTTGATCAAAACGTGTTGTTTATTTTTTAGGACACCGAAATTTCAATCTTAAAAGATGTTGATTTAGTTGAAGTTAAAGCTACGTCTGAGGTAAAGAAATTTTATCTGAGCTGTTGCATCCAAAATCCTCTGAAAACGTAATTTAAAACACGTTTTTGAGAATTATCTTAAAATCGTTCTCACTCTTATTCCATTTTATTGAGATTGACAAAGGTAGGTAGTGAGCCAGAAACGGTTCTTGAAGGGGGCCTTCAAGTCAAGTTTTTTACGGTTGACCAAAATGTTGAAAAAAGCTCAAAATGCATTCTCACCTAATTTTCCCCTTGCTTCAGAGTTACCATTTGGAAAGTTGGTTCAAATTTACTTGAAAAGCAACTAATGTACAATTCTGACCCTTTACTTTGTTTTGACAACGACTCTGCTGTAAACACTTATTAAGAGTTTAGCTACAAACACATAGTTACTTTCCTGATTTTTGTTTGTAGTTGACAACCTTGACAAAATTTCTTAATCGAAAAAGCCTTTCCTCGGTTAAATCTACATTTTCATATCTTGGAGACGGTAGGTCGCAGAAAGCTCAAATTTGTTGAAGTTAGTGCTCAAATCTGTTAAAATTTTTTGAGAGAAAACCAAACAATCGTTTTTTGACCTGAATGCCCTTTATAAGTGTACCGTATCAGAATTTATTAAGTACTGTGTACTCGGTCGACCGTCCAGTTGATTTAAAGTCAATAAAAACAGAAAGCGAATTTAAACCAACTAGAAAATGTATAATATGCTGCGTGTTTTACCAGTTTTTCATTGCTTTCATAACCCTACATCTACCGGGCAATTTTACACCCTGTTTGTACTGGGGGGGAGCAAATTTGTCCCCTATCTAAAAACTGTTTGGTAAGTGATAAAAGTGATTTTGTGATTGTTTAAGCTGTTTTTTGTTAAATTTAAATTTCTTAAATAAAATATTTTGAGGTTGTGACGTCACGAAAAGGATGATGACGTCATCAAAATCAGTAAACCTCATAACAACATGCAAATTTTTTTAAATGTTGCTAAATATTATTTTCAGTTTGGAACTTTGTTACTTCAAACACATCTCTGATAAAGTCACCGCAAATGATGACGTCACATGCATGATGACGTCATCTTTAATATATATTACGTTGATTATTATTAGTAGTTTTTCGTTACTGAGATGTATCTTTCGTGTACTATTTTTGTTTTATCATTCAACATCTGATGAAATGGAATATTTTTTTAAACTCAATTTATTTCGAGAAACAACAGAAAAAGCAATAGTTTTGAATTATGATGTCATCAATGACGTAATAATGATGCAATTCATTTATCAGTAAATAAAATATTTTACTCCAGCTAAAGATTAGCATCGATAATGAATACGAATAGAATAAGTGGGTTGAGAAGCATGTATTGTGCGCAAAACTGCATAAAATTCCATAGGTACCTCTGACAAATGCAAAAATTACGTCACTTTTGGTTATCCGGGTGACTCTAAACTGTCTGAAAATGTGTGCTATTAAATTCAATTCAAAGTCAGGGTGCATCAAGGAAAACTGTTTTTAGTTTAGGAGTTGTTTTAAAATAACTAAGATAGGGGCAAATCCCCCCCCCCGGTACAAATAGGGTTAACAGTCTCGTTAATATTGTAATTACATCAATATTTACCAAGTTAGTACCAGCTTGCCATGACCAGAAGACAGCAACGGTACCTTTTGGTCTTCGAGTCAAGCTGTTACTAGCACACACTAAAATCTACATGCTGTCCCTTTTAATGCTGAACGTCACGCAGAGAAGCTATGAAGACCAATTTTGTAGTCTTTGGTTTTACCCACCCGATAATCGAAACCGGTGCTACCGTTTCAGTCGTAGACGCTCATTAAATTAGTACCATTACGCTTTGAACAACGTAGCTTCAGTAGGAGCGCCATTGTTACTATTACAGCTAACAATAGTGTAATCATCAAAACGATAGTAGCAAGGAAAAGAAAATTTGTCTATTTTGTCAAAATAATCGAAAAAATGAGCAGTAGTTTGCATTTAAGACCTAAAATCATGCTTGCCATGATGAAAATGACCGAAATAAATTCTGAAATGACCGAAAAATTATGTCCAAATTTAGACATTTTTGACAAAAAATTTAGTGCGACAAATATACCCAGTACTGTATTAGATGAAGAATTAGAGAATATACTTGCGCGCAGTATTCAATAATAAAACCGCTTCATGAACGGTAATAGCTGCTACACCATCGATTCCATCAATAAAATAATAAAATCAACCATCAGTACATCCTAGGTTCAGCATCTTGTCAAAATTAATGAATTGCAAAATATTGAACTAGAACAACATTCTACGTAAAAGTTATCAGTTTATTTTGTCATTGTTCAGGGTAATGCGATTCAACTTTTTTATATTTTCACTTATTCAGTAAGCTTCCAAGTTGCCTTCCTTAATTCCCAATCCCCTTCCTCCTCCTCCCGTAACTACACCCACAAGTCCGAGCTCCACGAGTGAGGCTCCGAAGAAACTCAGTCTAAAATTTTTTCTGAGAGCGAGTGTAAATTAGGTGTGTCTATGTTTCGATAGTTGTCTATTTCTTTGTTATCCCAAGCACAAAGCACTTTGTAAGATAAGAAGTCAAAAATGAATGAACCATCCCACGAGTTACACCACATTTCTGTCATGATGGGCTTCCTGCAAAATATAGCCGAGTACAACCGCTGTTTCAAAGAACATCACCTCTCATTAGCTGGGCTAGTCAGGTAGGCTTATCAACCCTTGAATGAATACCGTGCCTGATGTTTGCAACTTGCAACAATCACCGAAGTTAACAACCAATCTAACAACCAAAAATAAAAGATGAATTCCATGAAGGTCCCCCTTGGAGATCCACGTAGTTTTTAAGAGTGTGTTGATGTCAAAATTTCAGTTTCCTGAGCTATAGGTTATTTACAGCGATATGTCCCGGTGTTGCGGCAGTTTTTGAATGTACGGTATTGCAATCTCAAAGCTATTAATTACCCACTTTCTGGTCACTGCTAAATTGTCAACTTTCCGTGAATTTTTAATAGCTTGTTGATGTAAAATGTGTCATCTGTGGGTAACATGCTCATGTTTAATCATTTGAAAAAATTAAGCGCTGCCCCTCTTAATTTGATTAGGAGGAGTTTATTTGCAGTAATTTTTAGCCTTGTCCTGTTTATTTTATGATGCAATTTTTTTCAATATTTTCTACGCGCTGTTTTATTTTGACAAGTATTTGAATCGTTTATTGTACAGGTATCGAGTAAAATGTACTGCTGTCTTAAACCTGTTTTAAGCCATTTGCGCACTGAAAGCAGCGTCCTAACTTTTATTTGTATTTGTTTTTATCTCTTATATACTGTAATGCCACTGCGTCTTGTGCAACATTTTTGTCCTGAGTTTAACGATTTCAATTAATGCTCTGCACTCTTCATTCGTGACATAAAATTGTCGAAGTAAAATTAACAGTAGAATACACTGTGTTAAGTGCTAGCTCGTGTAACCGACAATTTACTTGACTACTCGTATTCTTGTCACCATTAGTAAACGGTGCTCCAACTAAATTTAATAAAAACTACGTGACAGTTCACAGGGCTAGTTTTTGGTGTACGTTTTAACCAAGGAAAACTGAAACGCTGCGAAGCTGAATGAGGTGAGCTTATTTGTCTCACCCGCTTTAATTTTCTTAGTAATTGTATCTTTTAGATGCAACAAATGTTATTAACATATAAGGTTCTTACTTTTAATTATTCCAGATAGAAATTACGAAATGCGAAAATAAAATGAGCATGGACAGCTGCACAAAGCATTTTGTAATAGACTACTAACAATCGCGCATTTTGTCCAATGAGGGTGTAATGTTTCAGACAAACATTTACATCAAAATGCTTCCTTGTGTCCTAAGGGAAGACACTTTACTTTTATTCCCCATTGGAGCCAAGCAGACTGCCCGTAGTGGTTGCCCAAGCTGACCAACGACTTGCATACAAGCTCAGAAAGAGTACTTGGGGTAGATGTGGTTAGGCGCAGCAGAGTTCGTCGGGTTCGGGCTTAAGATTGACAAAATGTTTGGCTTGATATGCTTATTTTTGTTGTGCTTTTGCCTTTTAGAAGTTATTTAAGCGTAGTTAAAATAACTACTAGTACTGCACTGAATGATGACTTCGTTTAAGCATCAATAAGATTATTATTGCACAATTATTATTATTACGTCACAATTTCTCTGTAATGAGAAGTTTTACTTTAACCGTATTAGAGCAATAACCATCAACAATTTTTTAGATCTAACCTAATTTGCGGGCCTGGTTTTGGCTTCAAATCACTTTTTGGGTTCGGGTCGGGCTCGGGCATGTACTGTCGGCCCTTTTGCGACTGAGGTGCACAGCGCTCAGTCGTGCAAATAAACGAACGATCAAAATGGAAAGTGTTTTACATTCATAAAAAAGACATCTAATCCACTACAGTTCCATAATCGTTTAGTTGCCTCGTTTCCTTTAGCCAATGATCAAACAGCCTGCTGCAGTGTGACTGATGTAGTTGAGAAGCTGGTTTGAAATTTTGCATTCTTCCAAGCGTAGACGCTTGATGTTGTGCGTGCAAGTTTGTAAGTAGTCCGCCCCTTCCTCCCCGACATCATTTCGACTCAACACAAGCGATGTCATCTAAAATATTAAGTACCGGTATTTAAAATGGCTTTAATTAGAGAAAAAAGGGTATTTTGGTCGGGTGTGCAAAGTACCACAATCTTTAGAGAAAGAAGTGTGTTGGGGACAAAGTAACACTATATTTTATTAGTACCGATACTGAAATTAATCATAAATAATCAATCTCTACCGTAATTTTGCAAAATAGCTCTAGAGTTTACATCTCGTAATGGTTTGATTATCACATTCTAGAGCTAGAAATATGAAAATAACGATACTACTTTATAAATTTGTTGAAATTTTAGTTTATCGATCCGTAATTTTCTCGTAATATGATTTAGAGCAAACAGAAAAATAATACAGTAGAGCATAAAAATTCTACTTTTATTGGCCGATCATATTTTCCTTGCCCCAAAACAGGACAGGTTTCGCCAGCAAAAAAAATGCAAGCAGGATTAGACAAACCACATTTATTCGTAAGATTCAGCCCATGAATATTTTTCGTCTTTCCCTTAAAAGGACATTCAGGTCGAATTTGTTTTTGCTCGATTTTCTTTCAAAAAAAATTGACAGATCAGAAGACTAACTTCACTAAACTTGAGCTTTCTACGACCTTCCGTTCCCGAGATATTACACCTTAGATTTCCACTTAGAATTTTGCCAAGGTTGCCAATTAGAAACAAAACCTCAAAGAGTTAATGCATATTCCTGATTCTCAATAAATGTTGTGCGGCAGAGTTATTGTAAAGCAGAGTAAAGGTTTGGAACAGTAAAATTAGCTGCTTTTCAATAAATGCAAGCCAACTTTTAAAAGTTAATCTTTTGTCTCAATACTAACAAAATGGCAACACTAAAGTAAGAGAAAAATTGGAAATTTTGAAGTGCAGTATCCTGAAAACGGCAAGACGTAGAAACTTCAAATTTGGATAGTATGCATTTCAGGCTTATTCCAACATAAAAGTCAACAGTGAAAAGTGACTTGAATGCCCTTTTACGTTTTTTCAACAAGCAACGACGATCAGCTTTAACGTAATCATAAAATTGCTGACACAAACTATGATTGGAATTGTACACAACTTTCAAAATGTTAGAAGCAGACTCTTAGAAATTTGCACTATGAACCATAATGCAGAATAATTGATTTTTGACAGTTTACTATAAAATTCTACAGTTCTAAAGTGTTTGAAATATTCTGCCCGATAAATGTGAAATAAATTAGTTTTGCTTTGCAAACACTCTCTTAAGTTACAAACCTACAAACAGTACTACACCGACAGACCACAGTTACCTGCTAAATACTCTCTTAACTCAACTCGCTTACGTCTGTCAGTCAGTCAGTAGTTTATTCTTTCAGCATGCACAAAAAGAGGCACACAATGACATCTGTAAAAGCTGAACAATGCGAAACCACAGTCTATGCATACTGTGGATGAAGCGAAGGAGCAGTGCTCATCAAGTCGGCTTCACCCACACTCCCACTTCAGACTTCAATTCTTAAGCAAATGGCGATAAGAAAAGCGCAAGCAAAAACAAGCCAAAAAAAACAACAAGGCACCGTGTAATAAACATAGTAGTCAACTGCTGCAAAAAAACAAGCACCATATACAAGTTCAAAAAAGACAATGAATACATTGTTATATGCAGTAAGTCATAACTATGTAATAGTCAGCCTACTGATAATTTAACAGTAATCATACTCTGTTTTTATGGCAATAAACTTAAAATATAAGTTCAAGTCGTACAGAGTATTAAATTTAATTCAGGGAGCACACCCTCAAACTTTAAAAGGAACAGACTTAATTTACTGATAACCTTCCATCCCAAATTTCTCACTAACAAAAAAAAAATAATTAAACAAAAAAAAAATCGCCTCATGCGCTACCAGAGCATTCGACCCACTATGTAATAACTTATACAGTCCCTAACATTTGACCACTCAATCTCAACAATGCATTAAAGGTCAAGAAGTCAAAACCGAGAACAACATCCCACCAAAAATTTAAAATCCCTTAACAAGACTCTTCAAAAGCAAACACAAGAAATATCTTTCAGCAAATTATAGTTGATAATTTACATTTCATATTATGATTGCACTATCCTGTTTTTGATTTAATGAATAAGAGGTAACCTTAATAAATAAAGTTTTTCTCTGGATGAACATGGGGGCATGCATGTCTGACTAGCGAAAGTTATTTGTGAAAATTTACGTCAATTAGAACGTTTGTAATGTAACAACAGAATGAACAATTACCATTGGGTGTTACGTTTTTGCAATAGAGCAGTGCCGATATATGAGAAATAAAAATCTAAATGGTAAAAAAAAGGATATTCGGCTACTTTTGAGTGTCCTTTGAGGAACATCATTTTTTTCGAAAGAAGAAGACAAATCCTCTTAAAAGAGGACGTATTGTAGCTCTTACTTTATCCAGAGAAGGGCGGTAACTAATTACTTTTATAACTAGTTATTTTTTGAGTAACTGTAACGGTAACTTAGTTACTTTTTTGAAACTGTAACGAAATCGGTAACTAGTTACAAAATTTTACCGGTAAAAGTTACTATTTACAGTTACTTTTTTTTAGTGACAGCACTCGCGTGCCGTACTACGTTTGGTAATTATACCAACTGCGTGCGCTGCGGAAGCCGATTGCTGGACGCACTCACACACACCTGGTCATTATCAGGCGATTACATCAGTTTCAGTTTCACTGATTTAATTGCCAAGTTGCCTTGGCCAGGAGCAGGAGTGTCGATTTTTGGGGGTTTCAACTTAATAACCAGAACTTTTTTGGCAAAATCTCGCAAAGTTTGTTTGCATTTACTAACAATACAAATAAAATTCGAGAGATTTTACCAAAAAAGTTCTGGTTATTAAGTTGGACCCCCAACGATCGACGAGCATGGCCAGGAGACATCAAAATGACAATATGGTCTTGGAGTCGCTGCCATCCATGTCTACTATACCAAGGTTAAATCTTCGCACTGTCCCTTTAATGCTGAACGTCATGCAGGGAAGTTGTGAATACCGATTTTTAAAGTCTTTTGGTATGACTCGACAAAGGAATTAACCTAGGTCTACCGACTGCAAGGCAGATGCACTTACCACTACACCATCGCTCTTACCATTATATCATCCCTGCTCGATCAAGCGTTGTAGAACTCGCAAGCCACAATGCACTAATATCAATAAACAAAAAAACGACCGTCCTGAGCAGTAAGCACTTGTTTCAAATTTTTCTCTTCAAATTTTATGTGCTTCAAATTTCTTGCTTCAAACTTTCGATAAATAATTAAGTTTATAAAGTGTTGTTGTTTATATGAAGAGATTAACATAGGTGGATGTGATTGCAAGAGGTGAGGAGGTGATAATCAGCACAGAAAACTTAATTTAGTAGGTTCAAAATTTTGTTTAACAAAGGTAACTGTAACTAGTTACTTTTTCAAAACTGCAACTATAGCGGTAACTTAGTTACTTTTTTCGCCAGTAGCTGTAACTAAGTTACTTTTAGAAAGTAACGTGACTACTACTGACTATATCCAACATCCTAGCCACCCTTTGCTCGCCTCAATAAATTGTTTTCACTAAATGAAACTTACTTTTACTCAAAAATTGAGTTTTGCAAAAAAGTTGAACATATGGACACTAAATTTTCTCAAGTTAAAAAATCTCAATTTCATTTTTCAAGACCATAATTATTTTTATTAGGTCTATAAACAGTATGGCGTACAAGTTTTTTGAATTGATTATTACACTGGAATTGTTGAAACCAAAACCTTTAAATCAGGGATAGCAATCGAATCGATGACTTTTTGCGACATTTATTACGCAAGAAAACTGCGATGCACTGCAAATCAGAAAAATGGATGCAATTGTTTTGCGATAATTTACAATTTTTTCGATATGATAAAATCGCAGCTAATTTGCGATTATCGATGTTTTTGATTAGTTTTAAAATTAAAGTTTGTGGCCTAAAATAATATAAGCTGAAGCTCAGGAAAGCAAGATTTCAGTTTAATTACGTCTTGTAACTGTGACGAAACAAATGCCTAAACATTCTCAAACTTCCACTTAAGTTGTAATTTGTGACAAAGCAAAAGAAACCAACAGAAGTAATGATAAAAAAATCGGAGTAATCGCAAAAACACGCATATGTTTTCGTCCAGTTCTGTTATGCGATAATGGATGTAGATTGTTTGCGTGTTTCGATGCGATAATTTGAGGCGATGTTATTGAAAAAAGTGTGCAAAACGATTGCCATCCCCACTTTAAAATAAATCTGTTATGTTCTGTTAATCTAGCTTGAGTAGCAAATTTATAGCCTTTAAAATGTTCGATCGTTATTCGGTGGGCTCTGAATTCTTTTAGATTTTTGCGTTTTGCAGTTAAGACTTACTGGAGTTTTTCTTTGTTTTATGGCTGACGCTAAGGCTTCAACTCCATGTTTCGTTATCATGCAAGTGTCCAATTCTAATTCATCCACACGATGAAGGCAGGTTGACAGAAAGATTGTCGCTTCGTCAGAAAACAAGTTACGACTTAGAACAAGTTTCTTCATCTAAAAAGATAAATTTTGATAGGATAAGCAACATAATAGCACTTCTCACGCACTCTAGAAACAGAAATTTTTCCGGTGGCTGTTTGATTCGAAACAGTGACTGTCTGTTTAACGGTAGTCTTTTGACTCTAAGACTTCCCGTAGGTCGTCCCTTGACAGTCTCCTATCGTAACTTTTCATTTAAAGTACTGCAGCTATATATTTGTATATAGTTGAACTTCGTGCAGTTTACGACAAAATAAATTGAAATCAAAATAATGGTGCTGATATACTACATCGCAATATTCACAAAGTTGACTAATATTTTGTATAACAGGAAATCTTTAAAATAGCAGAAAATTTATTAAAATCTGGCCGTTCTATTAAATTTACAAGATCGATTTCGTTCACACAAGGTGAACATCATCAGTTGTCAATCAAAACTAAAAACAAACTACATCACTAACTCTGCAAACAAAGAAAACGACAAAATGAAAACTGCATACAAAAAGTCTTAGTCTGACATTAAGTTTAAGAAGAATCTGAAATACACTGAAAGCTGAAACCAAGGACCAAAAGAACTGGGGACTAAAGTCTACCTGCTGAAGAACGCTGACTGGAAAGAAACTGACAGAGGAATGATAGAAGTGTAAAGTAGAAACATGACGTAATGACGTAAGACGCAAGGTGCAAAGCAAACCTGACATAAACGGTCGCAAACGGTAAAAACAGTAAAAACAATTATTTAAAGCGAGGCAAAAGTAATTTGTTTATGTTGATGTCAGCTTCAAGCTTATTATACCACTTGTCTTCGCACCAATCTAAATGACTAAGCTTGGGTTCTTCTACAAAAATAACCGAAAAGCAATCACTAATAGTGGGTTTGGTGTTGAAATTTTGTGTGTGGCAATTGGCGTAATGCCGGAGTAGTGCTGATTTGTCGTTATTATCGCTTAAATCGAATTTTTTCCATACAGCGCGGTGCGTGTTCCATCTGGTCGAAAAGGTGTTTTTAGTTTGTCCGACATACTGTTTTTGGCAAATTTCACATTGAGCCACATAAATGCCATAGTTTTTGCAATTTAAGTTTTGCCACAGTTTGATTTGTTTTCCTTTGGTCGTTGTGATTATTTTACAACTTTTCACCATATTATTATGCTTGCCAAAATTACCGCAAAGAGCACAATTTCCGCACGGTGTGGATCCAGGTTCGAGCTTTTAGTCTTGTTAGTTTTGGGGCCAAAATGGTCTGTCCAGTTCGAAGCCAAGTCCATAATTTTATTGGTAACTTTTGGGTTAAAGTTAGAGTTGAGGCATTTGGTCTTCAGATCTCCCAAGCTCGAGCGAAAATCACCGTCCAGTTCATTTAATCTGCGTAACCTCACTGTTTCGCCGAAAACTATGCCTTTGTAAATTGACAAAGGATGGTGAGATGCTCCATTTAACCCAAAACCCAAAAGTTACCACTAAAATTATTGACTTGGCTTCGAACTGGACAGACCGTTTTGGCCCCAAAACTAACAAGACTAAAAACAAAACCCGAATCATATGGGCTACGCAATTTAACCAAATTTTGAAACTCAGTACGAAAGAAAAAAATCTCAAGCCACAAGCTTCCGTAGTTTACAAAAACTCTCAAACTTTGGGATCGAAACTTACCGACTATAAACAAATTTTGTTTGGCAAAAACAATTCAGAAAAGCTCGAACCTGGATCCACACCGTGCGGAAATTGTGCTCTTTGCGGTAATTTTGGCAAGCATAATAATATGGTGAAAAGTTGTAAAATAATCACAACGACCAAAGGAAAACAAATCAAACTGTGGCAAAACTTAAATTGCAAAAACTATGGCATTTATGTGGCTCAATGTGAAATTTGCCAAAAACAGTATGTCGGACAAACTAAAAACACCTTTTCGACCAGATGGAACACGCACCGCGCTGTATGGAAAAAATTCGATTTAAGCGATAATAACGACAAATCAGCACTACTCCGGCATTACGCCAATTGCCACACACAAAATTTCAACACCAAACCCACTATTAGTGATTGCTTTTCGGTTATTTTTGTAGAAGAACCCAAGCTTAGTCATTTAGATTGGTGCGAAGACAAGTGGTATAATAAGCTTGAAGCTGACATCAACATAAACAAATTACTTTTGCCTCGCTTTAAATAATTGTTTTTACTGTTTTTACCATTTGCGACCGTTTATGTCAGGTTTGCTTTGCACCTTGCGTCTTACGTCATTACGTCATGTTTCTACTTTACACTTCTATCATTCCTCTGTCAGTTTCTTTCCAGTCAGCGTTCTTCAGCAGGTAGACTTTAGTCCCCAGTTCTTTTGGTCCTTGGTTTCAGCTTTCAGTGTATTTCAGATTCTTCTTAAACTTAATGTCAGACTAAGACTTTTTGTATGCAGTTTTCATTTTGTCGTTTTCTTTGTTTGCAGAGTTAGTGATGTAGTTTGTTTTTAGTTTTGATTGACAACTGATGATGTTCACCTTGTGTGAACGAAATCGATCTTGTAAATTTAATAGAACGGCCAGATTTTAATAAATTTTCTGCTATTTTATTCCGAGATAGTGCTTGAAATCGCCGTTAACTTCGCTGTTCCGGGTCAGATTCTTGAAAAAATGAACAAACAGGAAATCTTTCATAGGACTTTTTCAAGGAATCTTTATTTCGGCTCCTGATTGACGAATGAATCAATTTTCCAAAGTTCCCCCCCCCCCATAAACTCTGGCAATCGGTCACTTGTTGCAGTACTGCTGACTTCAAAATAATAAGCGTTGCAAAAAGTTGTCTGCACGTGGGAATCGAATTGCTGCGGTTGCTGCAGTTTCAGCTGCCAAAGTTAATTCCGAATCCTTACTCAAACAGCATTTATCTCCTGCTGTCTAGCGTTAAAAAAGGCTTATATGGCTTTCATTCTGCATTCCCAGATCCAAGATACCAGAACCATGTCAAGTGGACAGGACAGGACATTGGAAAAAGAACTTAACGGATCATTAACCGGTTTTAAAATACTGTAGGACTATAAAATATTGTAATTACCGGAGTATCCAATTTACGTATAGCAGAAGAAAGCGCGTCAACTCCTTGTTTCTTGATGAAGTTGTTGTCAAGAATAAGTTCCTGTAGGTTGTGAACGCAAGTTGCTAAAATTGTAGCTGCGTCATCGTTCACATTGTTGAGTTTCTTGAACGAACGGAAGCCTGGGTTGCCCAAATCCAAAGATTTCATCTGCAAGCATAAGATTTAACGTAAACTGAACCAATAAATTTAAATAGCCTGCGGATGAACAGACTGCTATTGTTTTTAGCACTGTATTACATATAGATAGAGAGTTTTAAGAGATTTAGGGCTTTCAACAAAATTTAATTACCGACGGTTGCATTTGCTTTATTGCATCACATAAAAATCTTAGACCTCTTTTCGCTATCATGCATCTTCTGAGAACCAATGTTTCTACTTTATGGACGCAAGATGACAAAAAAATTGCTCCTTCATCACCAATGTCGTTTGAACCGAGATCCAACAATTTCATCTAAACAAGATGAAATATTATTCTATGTTATACTGAGTAAAAAAAAAAGAGACCGATCTTGTAAAACAACGCGTAACTTGAATTTTTGAAATGTAAAGCATTTTTTTGCTGACAAAGAACCAAACATATACGTTGCCTTATGTTAGGTCTAATTCCGAAAGTACCATTTGTACAGTGCTTATACGCAAACTTCGCATATAGTCCTTAGCAAGCAACAATCAAATATACCTAGAATCATAATTTATTTGATAATTCTGTCGATGCTTTAAAGTGAAGATGGGGTAAGTTGGCCGTTTTTTTTAATTTCTAAATATTTTTTGTCATTGTAAATGCTATTGGAAAATCAAGCGGATCCTCTAAATCTCTAATCTTTTGGCTTTCATATAGCATTATTCTTATTTTGAAATCTTCTCAAGTTTGCTCGCAAAGCCAACTTAAAAATCACTACTCAAATTGACCAACATACACCTACTGATAAGGTAAGTTGGCCAGTAGGGGTATTCCTAAAAAAAAAATTTAAAAGCAAAAGTGCCAGTGGATGAACTTTTTATTATATAGCAAGAATGCAACAATGATTTTTTTTAATTTTGAAAAAAGTTTCCCCACAAACGTGATTTTCGGCCCCCACCTGCCCCCAATTTTGTGCTTTTTTGTTTGCAGTGCTTTACTGGCTCAAACAACATGCTTAATACCCTTTTTGAAGGGTGACCCTTACTCTTCCACAGACTTAAAAAAAAATTTGGTCGAAATCGACCTATGGGGTCAAGAGATATAAGCAATTAATTACTCTAGTTGCACAATACTCCCTTTAGAGGCAGAAATTCAAAATGCTTTATTGTTGGTTGATTTGTGTAAAATTAGTGTCTAATCCTACATTTTCGGTAACGACGAATTGAATGCAATGGTTAGTTTTACAGAATTTTGCCACTAGGGGGCAGCAAACATGATTTCATCAATATTAGTGATTTTATGCTTTTAAGGTGCATAAGTTTTTTGCAAATAAACGTTTTAGTAGTTTTATGACAACTTAAAACTAAAATGTAATAATCTTTTCAGCTCAATCTTCAGGTTTCAGTTTCATGCAAGTGATAGCATACGGTTGGCAGTCGAAGAATTGCTGGTTCTGGGCCGTTATTATATCTAGCTGTGCATTTCAGCGCAAGTCTAGAAAAAAACCTTTTGCCTTTGCTTTCGTAATCGCTCTTAGGTAAGCTGTTTCCAAGTTGTGAAGTTTTGGTTTGATTGCTGACCAGCAAACATTGAGCCCTGCCTAGTTCACAGGCACATAGTGGGTGAGTTTTGATTGTTATTTTGCGAAAAAAAAATTCAGATCAGTGCTTCCCATGCAACGCGTTATACTTGTTAACCATTTAATCACATACCTGCGATCCCAGATCAGCTATTAATGGTTTGATCTGATATATCTTACTGTGTACTGCAGATTTAGCCTTCAATCACCGAAAAACTTAAAAGAATAATTGCTATATTTAACAACTATAAACTGATTTTTTTCTTTATCTCACAAATTGGTGAGTCACCTTTATATGTTCAAATAATTTTCTTATTTGTGTAGAGTTATGGCGTATCATAAATCAGCTAGAATTATTCAAAAAAGTGTTTACGCATAGACTGATAATCTACATGCCAAAAGTTTCTCTTTGCAAGAACCCACAAGGAGACATCTGCCAATAGTTGACTGCTTAACTAATTTTGTGCGTATACCCTCAAAAAAACATATACTCGGCCGTAACTACTTTTTGCTGGTGAGCACCAAGTCAAAGAAAGATAGACTTCTCATCGTATTCAAAGAGCTTACTGGTCTTTGGGCAAAACTGAACTTTTTCCTATTAACAGAAAAAGGTGCAATGACTATCGTTTAACTTGTCTAATCAAGCAATATGAGAAATATCAGCACAGACCTACCAGCAAATTTGAAGCAGAGATGTCTAAGGTATTTGATATTACAAATCAGATGGAGAGTGGCTGTGCGAGAAGGACAAGAAGCTATATTAAAATCAAGTTAAATTTAATGGTAGTATTGGATATATCACAAATAAAAAGGCTCCCTTGATCACCATTCACCCTTCAAAAAGAAAACTTCTGAAGAAACCTTTTAATGAAAGATATGAACCTTCAACAACAATGATAGTGAAAGCTGCAGAATATGACAGCAGTGATTGGTCAAGTTCTGCAAATATTACAAACATAGAAAACGAGACACCACAAAGATGACAAATGACTAAAAAAAAGCAGTCGAGTTGGTAACCCATCCTAGGGGTTTCTTCCAAAAAAAAAAGCATCCAGCATTCTCTCAGAAATCAGTGATGGAGCAGCAGCCTCCCTCATTGCCTGCGATATGGAAAGGAGTCATCAGAAAGGGTATGGAGCAAGAAGGATCTTTAAAACTTACAACAAAATGCCTTGTTAGGTGTAACCTGACATAAATGACATAAAGCTAACAGTAATTCAACTGCCAATCTTATGTTATTCTTCGGCAAATTTGCAACCTGAAGATTGATCAAAAAAGATTATTACATTAAATTTTTAAGCAACAAGCACTCTAAGTTGTCATGAAAGTACTAAAATGTTTAGTTTCAGTAGCAAAAAATTTTGACATCTTTATAGTATATACTGTAATCACCAGAGGTGGAGTCAAGGACAAAAGGCTCGAGGCCAAGGCCACGGACACAAAAAAAATCCGAGGCCAAGGAGAGCCTCTCCGAGGACAGACACTCTCGAGGCCAAGGACAGGAATGCTCGAGGCCAAGGACCAAGGACACAAGCGCAAGTGCTATCCAAAAAAAAAGATCTTCACAAAAATCTTTCAGGCAATCTCCAAAAAGAAGACAAAAATTTTTCAGGCGATCTCCAAAAAAAAAAAAAGGTCTTCACAAAAATTTTTCAGGCGACCCCCACAAAAAACGTTTTCCAAAAAAATTTTCAGGCGCTCCTTAAAATTTTAGCAATTCAAAAAAATAGTGCTGCCCTCGAGCCAAGGACAGGCTAATTTTCGAGGACTTGAGGCCTCGAAGCCAAGGACGTCTTCTAGAACTCCACCTCTGGTAATCACCAGAATCATTCAAATCATGTTTGCTGCCCCCTAGTGGCAAAATTCTGTAAAACTAACCATTGCATTCAATTCGTCGTTACCGAAAATGTAGGATTAGACACTAATTTTACACAAATCAACCAACAATAAAGCATTTTGAATTTCTGCCACTAAAGGGAGTATTGTGCAACTAGAGTAATTAATTGCTTATATCTCTTGACCCCATAGGTCGATTTCGACCAAATTTTTTTTTAAGTCTGTGGAAGAGTAAGGGTCACCCTTCAAAAAGGGTATTAAGCATGTTGTTTGAGCCAGTAAAGCACTGCAAACAAAAAAGCACAAAATTGGGGGCAGGTGGGGGCCGAAAATCACGTTTGTGGGGAAACTTTTTTCAAAATTAAAAAAAATCATTGTTGCATTCTTGCTATATAATAAAAAGTTCATCCACTGGCACTTTTGCTTTTTCTAAATTCTAAAAAAAAATTTTAAGGAATACCCTTATTGGCCAGTTCATGAGGATAAGTTGGCCATATCACTTTTTTAAACCAAACAAAACTTATTAAACAATACAGAGATCAAAATAACGAACATGAAAACAATGCGAAGAAATTGTCAATTGCAGTAGCAAATACCTCTATACTCGCTGTTCTGTCGAGCCAAGTAAACAAATTGCTTCTTGTAGCAGCAACTGCACACTAAGAATTTGTGGTGGGCTGCAAGCTTACACAGCATCTTGATTCCCACCACGAGCAGTGTTAAATTATATGGTGTTTTTGTAATTTTTGCCTCAGTCAGTTTATAAAATGGCACAAAACTAATCAAGCATCAGCACGACTCTACACAATGTTTAAATCAAATACAGATCGTAAAAAAAACTTGTGGGCCTTTAACTCCCTAGTTCTATTTAAACTTAGTCTATAGGCTCAAAAAGATGAAAAGAAACCACACAAACAATAAACATTGTCAATTTACAGTTATCGATGACGTGACTACAGTAGCTTGCACAATATTTAGGAGTTCTTCATTAACATTCTATAAATATAAATCATTGCGGATCGTCAGTACACAAGCTGTGGGCCCAATTTTGACAAAAGCTTTTGGAATAAGACAATTTGGTTCCAGGAAAGTTGGTCAGACAGATGATCGGTCACAAATGGCAGAGACCAACTAACCCCAGTTGGTAGCCATATTGAAAATAGCCTCACAGCAGTATCAAAGTTAACGTTCAGAACACTAAAGTAGTAGAAATTAATTGCTAAAGCACAAACCAACCTTTGACTGGAAACTTGCCTTTCTAATGTTTTACAACGACAACAAAAACTGATGATGAACTGAATTTTTCAAAATCCAAACTATCATCAAAAATCAGTTTTTTATAAATAAGTTTTCTCTCTGGTGAAAAGAACCTTATCTGTCCTGATGTGGTATTAGGTTCCAACAACGGGATTGGTAGTACAAAAGCACGAGACCATTGGATTGTTAATTTTTGACAAAAAGGCAATGGCCTACTAGCCCTCCTGGCCAACTCACCCCACCTTCCCCAACCGATATACATCAGAGGCTTTTCAGGCATATCTATTGGTATATGAAGAGGGTCAATTATTGTAATAAGGAAAACGTTTGTGAATTATCGTATGAGTTGTAAATAATTCAAATAGAAAGTAATCAGGTTACCAAATACGAAAGATATATCAAATCCTGAGGTTGATCTACAGTAAATATCGGCACATTGCAACAATTTTGTATTAAAGGCGGTGAATCATCCAGTCAATTCCAGTGGTTTACAATAGCTAAAATTGAACTATAATTTTTTACATTTTTTGTTTTAATTTTAGGAATGCGATTGCAAAGATATTCAACAAAGACAAAAAGATATCCCCCCGAAAAAATGTTTTTGGAAACTCTGAGTTTTGTTCTTCCCGCCA
Organism: Trididemnum nubilum; assembly: GCA_963965965.1. Classification (NCBI taxonomy): domain Eukaryota; kingdom Metazoa; phylum Chordata; class Ascidiacea; order Aplousobranchia; family Didemnidae; genus Trididemnum; species Trididemnum nubilum. The sequence continues at coordinate 10,833,850 of OZ014476.1, read as the reverse complement.
AAACCACAGTAGGCCTAATAGTTTAGAGAACTGTGGTAGGCCTAATAGTTTAGAGATAGTTTATTTCTAAATAGTTTATTTCTAAATAGTTTAGGCCTAACTAGGCTTAATAGTTTAGAGATAGTTAGGCCTAATAGTTTAATAAGATTACAGTAGGCTTATAGTTTAGAGAACTGTGGTTTTGGCGGGAAGAACAAAACTCAGAGTTTCCAAAAACTTTTTTTCGGGGGATATCTTTTGGTATTTGTTGAATATCTTTGCAACCGCAGTCCCAAAATTAAAACAAAAAATATCAAAAATTATAGTTCAATTTTAGCTATTGTAAGCCACCGAAATTAGCTGGATGATTTACCGCCTTTAACACCAAGAATTTTTTTATCGAACACAATCGTGACAAACTGTAAAACACGAACGCACATTAATTTGATCAGCCTTTTCCCCATCCTTCATCTTGGTTAGATAGTATCCTATGTGGTAAAAGAAGGGGAAAGAATTAAGTAGGAAACGGTACAGTATTCATACTGGAGTTTGTCTTTGCTCAATTGCTGTAGATAATGCTTTGACTCCACGCGGTCCAACGTCGCAACTCTGAACGATTAGTTCATCAATGTTGTGAACACATGATGACAAGCATACCGCCCCATCATTACCTATGTCGTTTCCGTGAAGAGCAAGTTTCCTTAACTGTTAAAAGAAATATTCAGGATAAGAATGCAAGAAAATGTTATTCTTTAGTATCTACATTTTGCAAACTCTAAATAGAATGAATTGAAGCAACTCCAATTCTACCTTAGCAATGTACTCCAATTGTCCTCCAATATGTAACCTTATACTAAAAATCATGCACTTATTTAGCATTTACATTCTCTTTTCATTTTACCTACATTTGAAGAATGAATTACCTTTAGTTACGGAAGAAATTTTATGACCATCATCACCGACTTTTTCTTAGTTTGCTAAAATTCACATTTTCATTGACATCATAAGTTGTTCAAAATTTGCTCAAAAACTGGACCAGCAACCTGAGATCTTACATACCGGAGAATCGGAATGCATTATGGCAGTTGACAAAGCTTTGACTCCTTGCAAAGTAAGATCATCAGCCAGAAAATTCAGATTTTGAATGTGCAAAAAACTGGCAAGATAGTGAGCCTCATCAACTTTCATTTCATTCCAACTAATTTGAAGATCTGTGACCTGAAACATAGAGTATAAATTTGAGCAGGGATGTGGAAGCGGAAGCGGAAGCGGCAAATTTTCGTGAAAACGGAAGCTGGAAGCGGTAAAACGGTATTGCTTCTGCTTCCATTTTGTCCATTCAAATCAAACGTCAAAACTTGAATGTGGTGCAATTTTTAAAAAAATATTCGACAAAAATTAAATGTTTGAGCGATCATTATTTGTAAAAAAACATTTTTAAAGGCTTGTGGTTCACTTACTGCAGATCCGGGGCAGCCCCTACCCTATCCACTCAAAGATTAACCATGTAGCTACCAACTCGATCAGTTTAAAAATTACAAGTGTTCAAAAATTCTCTACTTTAGACCTAAAATTTAAAGATTTTTTCAAAAATATTTTTAAATTGGGCTTTGCCAAATTTTTTGGGCCATACTTGTATCAACAAAATCTGGGACAATACTCTTATAAAACAGCATTCACCAACATAAACAAAGTTTTCAATTCCAGCATTTTAATTTATTTCTCTGCGATAACATATTCTTGAAAAGCAAACAGAGGAGAGCATCTTAACGTCTCTCAAACAAAGTTTAATATTGTATGACTTTTAAACATGATGTTATAAAGCTTGTCTTAATTATTGCTAAGTACCGTCTGTGACAAGAATTATTTTAAAATGGTACTGTGTCTAACGGCATAACTCTTGCAATGTATTTTTTATTTTGCTATCCTAAAGATACACGTTGATAGCAAAATTTTGAAGCCAACTACATGCACAAACAAGTTATCAAACAAAACAACAAAATTCTGCAAATGTGGAAGCTTCGCCCCAGAGCTACCTAAATATAACTAAATAAAGATTTGCGCTTAGCAGCGCAGATGCAGTTTAAATAAGTTATTATCCCGAGCGCTTAAAAACCCGTCCCCATACCCCAAATAATCGCTCATTATTTTAAACTTCTGGGTGAACGTTCAGAGAAACTAGCACCAGCTGAAACATAACGACCATGTGATTAATCGGACTTTTCGCTTCAGGGCCGCCTTAAGTCCGAATTCCTGACTACGCCTATACATAGATCCTTGCGATGATAAACCAATGATTACAATTATATAATTTGGTTCTGTATGATGTGTTTAAGATGATGATAACAAACCTGTTTTATTTCGACTTATCTGGAAAAACATTTTGCCAAATAATTATCAGGTCAAAAAATTTTAAGCAAATATTACATCATCAATCAGTGGAAGCGGAAGCAGTGGACGCGGAAGCGGTGGAAGCGGAAGCAGTGGAAACGAAAGCAAAAGCGCTATAGGTTGAAGCAGAAGCGCTAAGGGCAGAAGCGGATGCGACTCAAAAATTGCTGCTTCCACATCCCTAAGTTCGAAAAACAGCTATTAGAATTAGGAGTGAGTTTTGAGTTACGATTCGCTTCTTGCCTGTATGACATTAGCTTTTTTGCTAAAAACGCCAAAGTTTTATTTTTGGTGAATTCCAATAGTCTTAATTGTTTACAAATACAGTAACAGAATGTAACCGCTTTTTTCAGGTCGGAAATTTTTCAAGGTGTATATTTGATGTGTTTTTTTTCTAATAGTTTGGATAAAATTATCAGCAAAAACGAAATACAAAAATTGTGATTGTAATTACATTTTATGCACCAAGTTCCCTTAGCCAGGAGACAGCTGAGGGACCTTTTAGTGTCCCAGTCAAGCTGCCACCTGCCCACCTGTCTAACACACACAGTGGAGACTTCACACTGTCCCTTTAATTGTTGAACGTCAAACAGAAAAGCTGTAAATACCAATTTTTATAGTCTTTGGTTTGACCCTACCAAGAATCGAGCCTCAGTCTATCGTTTCAAAATATAAAACTTGAAGTAGACAAAATGCCTAATAAACATTGCATCATAAAAAAATTCAGAACCGGTTAAAAACTATTAAAGTTGTATTATTAACCATTTTAACCGTGTTATTCTACATTTTAGTAAACTCGGAGTTCACTTACTGTATATGTTGGATGAGTATTTGCTTTCAACGCAACCCTTACCACTACAAAACAAGCTGTAAATTACCGTAGTCCGTTGTTATGCACCAGGCCTAACCAACCTTTTTACTGGTACGGGCCACAATTGCGGGAGAAAAGTTATAGCGGACCACATGCATTATTACCAAGATTTTTGCCAAGAAATTCAGGCCTTTTTTTAGCCGCATTGATTGCGAAGACCAACTTTAGACCTGTTTATTTGCCAGAAAATGGTAAGCCTTTCCATGAGGAAATCAACTGCGCAAAAAGACCTCGTCGGCCACACAAAATAGCTTCGTGAGCCATGGGTTGGGCAGCCCTGTTATACACCTTTCCTAGAATTGAATGGACTACTGTACCCCAGCATATAAAGTAGTATGTTGTGAAATCTGGCAATAATTTTCCGAAACTTTTAAACTTACTCTTATGTTGGTGCATTTAACTGTAGTATCCAGTTCTTTGAAGAATTGTTTTCTGCTTTCGCCAATAAATTTTGGAAGGAAGATTTTCAAACGCAACGGATCTTTTCTACAACGCAAAACGTAATGTAGGCCTAAGATATCGCTAGGAAATATGTCGCCATGAATGTTGATAACCTCATCCAGAAGAGCGGCTGCTAACTTGGCGAATTCATCGTCACGCATCTCGTAAATCCATGAACAGATCGGAAGAATCTCAGAAAACGAAGCTGCAGATTTGAGTTGTTTGAGTGCCAAGGTTTTCAGCATTTGTTTGCTCTCACCCTTGTAGGTAAGATTGAATTCCTCTGACGGAATGAGACTTTGCACATAATTAAGTGTGATCGCGTTGCACAAACCAAACAAGAATTTGGTAACCATTTCATATTTACTGGAATTAAGAGAGGAAACTGCCTTGTTGAAGATGCTGGCACTGGCGAAAAAGATCAAGAACATTGCAACAAAAAATTCTTGCAACATTAGATGGGAGAAATAAGATCTGCTTGTTGCGATGCCTTCCCACAGCCTCAGCCCCAGAGTTTTTCCAAGAGTTGTTGTAAGAAAAGTTGTAGCAAGCTTTTTGCTGATTCCAGCGTTTTTTAAGTCGTTTTGTTCAAAAAAGAGACGCCCTGAAAAACAAACAAACTTATTAATAATTGTACATTATGATTTAAGGTGAAAGAATACTGCCGATGGACCTAAATTTCTGCAATACTGTTAGTGTACACTTTACAGCTAAAATCCTAATAATCGAATTAAGTTATCTACAAAAACAAGATAAATGATTATTTTCGAAGATCTTCTCTTCTTTCAGGATAACTTATCTCAAGCTTTATGATCAACCTATCGTTACAATTGCATATCAACTTATAAAGCATTGTCGGTTTTGAATATTACAATACGGTTTGTACCTGAAAGAAAACCTGTGTAAGCCAACAATGAGAGATTTTTTGTTTCGAATGTGTCCCCTTGAAGATGGCCGTTTTCTATGAAGAGTCTAAGTGCTGCAACCAAGATGGTGGTGATAGAATCAATCCTTTCCAGTGCGGCCATATTGCTGGTTTGAAAGTTGATATTGATGCAGTACATGATTAAAATGCAGTTGACTGGTACATAGCAATAGCTCTTTAAATCTGGCCGGTCGTTGATGAATTGTAGAACTTCGGCACGGACTGTGTCGTTGTTGCACACGTCATGGCAGATCTGCTGTTGTGCTTCTCCGTCCAAGCCAACAATATTTACAATAAAGTGAGGCTTGAAGCATTTGTGCAATTTAAGGAGTTGTCTAGGGCGGGACGAAATGAGCTTTTTTGCTCGCGGAAGAATGCTTCCACAAAGAAGATGCTTGATGAAGATCTCTGCTTTTGCAATTTCATGAAGAGAACATCGCCCAGAAACTCGTTTGGATTTACCTTTAACAATAGCTTCGTCAAATCCATCCATAACTATTAAAACTCTGTCGCTTTCACTTAGTTTTTGAAGCAGTTGTTTGCACTGGCCTTTTGGCAAATCTTCACAATCAAATGCATAATTAGTGAGAAATTGCAATAAATTTGATTTAGATTTGTAGTCAATGTCCCGAAATCTTAGGTAAAAGATATAATCTGCATTGTAAAGGTTTTCTTGAATAGCTTTCTGAACTAAAAGTTTGGTAAATGTTGTCTTTCCAATACCCGCTTGTCCAACCACACCTACGATGTTGCCGTGCACCTTTTGATATTTTTCTCGTGCTTCAGAAGTGGAGCAATGAATTGTTGCTTGATTTTCTGCCTGATTTCTAGCGGTGCTGAAAAGTTCCGAATAATGGATATTTCCTGAAGGGGGCTTATTGAAAACTTCTGCAATGTCTTTTCTGTGAAGAAAATGACCATATTCGTCGCTTAGTGCTGGACCGCGTGTTTGAGTTGAGATTTGGAGTGGTGCGATGCTAATATTTCGATCAGTTAAAAGAGAGTCATTTGTCCCACTTAATTCACTTGCTTGTTTTCTTGCAACGTCCATTAATGAAATACCTGTAAGAATTAAACAAAGCTATAATGAAAGAATGGACATGAGCCAACAATATAGACGTATAGGATCGAAAGCTAATAAATTCCAATAGTACAAGACAATGAATGCGTGTTTATCACCATGATAAAATAAATCCAAATGATTCTAATCAAAAAACTTCTTTTTTATGATATCTAGAAAAAAGGCTCCGCCAGGCTGTAAACAGCATTAATATTTCATTTTGATATTATGCTTATCAGATTTACCACTTAAATGATTGAGACCAAAGCCTTTTGTGCATAAAAAAAAATAAATGCTTTCAGATTAAAAAAAGTTGATAAGAAAGCTGTACAAAAATAGGTTGAAGAAGTGCAAAAGTGATGAGGTACTGCTACACTATCAAAAGTATTTCTTCTCAATAACCTCTTGTAGTCCTTATTCAGTTAATCCAAAGATGTTTTGTGTCTTTTTAAATCAGGACGCTACATAGTTTACGCGCAAATATTGTTCTTCAGGAAAATATCGTCGATTAACAATACTGAGGAAAATTAATGTTATTCATACAGTCTTACATAATAAATCCAATTGATTTGGTGAGCTGGTGGATGTTGCTCCAATTTCTCTTTGAAATCCTGCCGCTGCAAGAAATGAAGAGAAAATAGCTAATCAGCACGTTCAAAATATCAGCAATTTCCATGAACTGTAATGGAATCCAAAGCCTTTTTTTTATTTGTAAATGTTGATAAATCATAAGCTGCAGTGCATCTACCCTAAAAAACGGGATGTATTTTTCTATGCTAATCGTGATAAAATACTAAAGTTGTTCACGTGTTAAAGCAAGTCGTAAACGGTGATCATAGGAGTACTTATCACCATTATGGCGATGAGGTTATTGGGGCAGCCATCTCTTTGATTGTTGGCAGATCTTTTGAATTTTCAGCGCACATTTAAGATTTCATATTTCGTTGCAATCGTATTTTGTTGCACCATGCTTTTAGAGATTCATTTGAACTTTTTGATGTCAAGTTTTTGTTAAAGCCCTCTACTTTAAATAAATAAATAAGTACCTATACGTACTGACATACGTAAATTCAATGCGCTTAAATTTTGGTGTTTTTGCATGCTGTACCATGCCAACGCGGTCCAAAAGAAAAAAAAACTTTGCAATTTTCTCATCAACCTTTGCACGAAAGCACTGACAGCTAAATGGACAGACAGAAATACAGACAACAAACTGGTTAACAGGTACCTTCCATTTAATTTATGACAGCGTAACACGTAAGACGAAGAATAAAAGCTTTTAAACTAAATTTGATGGATTTTTAATCTTGAGCAAAAAATTATGCCAACTTTGTAAAGTTCAAAGTTGATGTTCATTTATTGCTCATTCATGACCTTTCTATGCTTTGGACATGTCTGAATTAACTATACAAAAACGATAAAGACCCGTTGATTTTCAAGCATTAAAGAACGCGACAAGTCAAATTGTTGCTATAAATCGGATCTAATCAAGGCATATTATACGTGAAGTAATATAACGAGTAAAATATTCCCTACATTTCAAGAACTGGCTAGTTGGTCGAGCGGTAACGTTTTTGTCTCTGAAGCGGGAGATTTGAGGATCAAATCTCAGGTGGGTCAAATCGGACACAGTATTGCCAACGGCTCGCCACCGCTGCGACATTTCTTCGAAAAGAGCTGTGTTGCTCGGGTGCAATGACGCAGAAATGGGCCGTGCAAACTTTTTAGACTCTTTGGCGTAATACAGCGAATATAACGGAAGATTTAATTTGACTACACTTTAATGAAGAAAATTGTACTGCAGCTTTACAAACCTCTAACTGCCGGGAGATTGTTTTCTTCATGTAAAACATTTGAACTGGTGACTTGAAAACTACGTTGGTCGTAGAAATGGTAGTGATTCGCTGCTGGGCTGCCATGCTGACCTGTACCTGAGACATCAGTCTATGTTGATTAATTTGCTATTGCTCCAGCTATAAATGCGTATCGATATGTTAGTGACTCTTAAGCTTTTTAAGCTTTAGATACCTTTCAAAAAAAAAAAAAGAATCGCGGCACCTGCAGTCGAATTCAAGAGCTAAAAAAGGTTATAATAAGTAGATGGAGTTTCAATTGAATTTATTAGAACTTCACAAATATTACTGATAAGATAGCGCATTTAAAATAACATTAAAACACGTATCGTATCCCAATAACATGGAATACCTCGTGGCGGTTTTAGCAAACACCAATGGCAACCCGATTTAAAACCACTGATTTATGCGACCGCCATAAAACAATATAGTAGCCTACCAACGTACATAAGTACTTTATCGTCATTGGCTTTGTGATTGATTATTTTGTTTCTTAACCAATACACTGTAGTTTGATGATTTATTATGGATCGATTTACGACTCAGTCTTAATTATTTTCCTCTAAGCAAAAGCAATGATACAAAATGCGTATTGTGGGAATTTTAGCGAGAGAGAAAACGTGTTTTCATTGTTGTTATATATTTAAAGGAACATTCAAGTTAAGTTTTTCACTCTTAACCAACATGCTGAAAAAAAGCCCAAAATACATTCTCACCAAACTTGAACTCTCACATCTTGCCGTTTTCAAGATATTGTAGTTCAAGTTAACAATTTTCCTTTTAATTCAGTGCTGCCATTTTGTTAGCATTGTGACGGAAGATTAACTTTTGGAAAGTTAGCTTGAATTTACTTAAAAAGCCGCTAATTTACTTTGTTTTGACAGCAACACTGCTGTAAACACTAAATTGAGAGTTACGAACAGGAAGTAACTTTTTGAAATTTTATTACTTTGTAGTTGGCAACCCTCGCAAAATTTCTAGAGGTGAAATGCTTTCTACGGGGAAATCTAAATTGTCATATCTTGGGAACGAAAGGTTGTAGAAAGCTCAAATTTGGTGAAGTTAGACTTTAGATTTTGAAAAAAAATTGAAAAAAATTTTTTTCAACCTGAATGCCTTTTTAACATGTCGCAATATCAATCATTAACCTTTTAAATTGATGAAGGAGCGTTCACTATAAAGTTGAAAAAGTCAAAAGCAGAAGCATTATTGCACAAAAATTAATACTGCTCATGCTTTAATTAGGAAACTTACTATACATTAACTTACTATAGCTACGTTCTTCTAAGGCAGTGTCTGCATCCACGGACTGTGAATTGAAGTTTTTATCTACGTTTTGACCCAATTTTAACCCAAACTCAAATCCCTGCTTGGAAACTAGTCCCACACCTAACCGAAACCCTAATTTAAACCCTCATCTTGATTCTTAAAGATGTAAATGAAAAATATGAGGATAAATATTTCTCCTTTTTGTTTTATTCTCTTTAACTTAAAATCCGTGGATTTGGTACGTGGATGCAAATGCTACCATCTTCTAAATCTAAAAACCCTCGAGTTTTACAGTATAAGACAAACACCAACTTCGACTAAAAAAAGAAATGATAACCAGTAATAATTAAGCATACAAGTATTGTACAATCTATTTCAATGTTTAATGAAGACTGCAGTCAGAATGGATTTTTTGTGCTTAGTACTTACCTGCCCCACTTGAGCATGGCTCATCGAATTGTTCAGACATCACAAATTAATCATAGCAAATTGTTTTTGTGATAAATCTTCTCAATTCCTCGGATAAAGATAGTACTTAATGACAAATCATACAGCTCTGAGTATTTCGGTTCAGCTATAGGTTGCACAGAAAATAAATAAATTTAATACATAAAACTAGCAAACACCCAATAAAGTAGAACTATTTAATTTTGGGAACAATTATGCTAAAAAGAAAAATGCGTGTACCACCGTTTAGCTCATTTTTTAGTGAATTTTATCAGTCATTCACCAAGTCAATCAAGAACCATCAGGAAACTACTGTAAAACTTCTTAAAGTTCTTAGCAAGGACTCATAGAAAAGTTTTTCGGGGGTAGAAAGACTGATACCAAGCCCCCCAAACGTTATTGAGCTCTTTTATTTTTGTCGAGTTAATCGCTACCCATTATGGATGTACGTACAATAGTACTCCATTTAAAACCGAGGGAATGATGGCATTGTTGCGTTTTGCTAAAAAATAAACTAACTAAACCAGATTTCTATGATTTAAATTCAGTTATGAGGTTTAGGGGAGCGCGGTAAGCTCCCCAGCGTAAGCACTAAGTTGATAGCAGCTGTAAGATCGAAGTTCTAGCCTTTTTGATGTTTGCCAAGAGTAAAATACAGCATTCGATGAACATCACAGCAGCAAAATTAGCAAGTAGAATATATGATACATGCAGGTCTTTGGAGAAGTCTAACTTAAAGATGGGTCCAAGTGCTTTGCTCAGGGGCCCGGACCACCTCATCTGGAGCAATTGGTCTGGGCCCAATTAAATCCACAATAGCTACGCAGTCAGTTAGGAAAAGGCAAAAATGCCAGACAACTCCTACTATTGAATGTCCTGACAATTGCTGTCTGCAAGCATGGTACGTAGTGGCAGAATATTTTTTTAGGTTTAATAGACTACCGGTAAATACAGTATCTGGATTGACGCAAGTTGAATAGTTACTATCTTATTAAGAAGTTTTACAGAGTACATAATGCGCAAACTAACACACATTAGAATTATCTTCCGGGCACCCTGGGTCCGTGCCCGAGTATGGTGTGCCCCCTGAACCTTTCTCGTAGGTCCTGGTTTTTAGCAATGATTGTATACAGATATATTTTTTACGCGCAGAGCTGTTTACCCCAAAGCTTCCACAATAGGATCCCGTAAAAAAGATCACCCGCAGGGGCTCCTGAACGAAGGGCAGCCCACAATTTTAACTGTAAAAACAAGGATTATTGCTATGTAATCAAACAAGGATTATTTCGCGCAAAAGAACTTGGCCCGGAAGTCCAATTATCGCTATGTAATCAAGAAAAATATGAGTGAGTGCTTTTGTAAGGCTTTTCGACTAAAATAGCAAGCTCCCCGGGCCTTCTGTGCTTTAATCCAATTTTATTTGCATGTCCAATTTTCTTGCGTTTTTTGATACGTTCTTGAAAGAAAATGACCGAAAAAATTAATTAAGAAAAAAAAAAAGAGTAAAATACCACAACATAACCCACTAAAACCGTGTAGAGAGCTGCAGGGGCTCGGGGGGGTGTTCTAGTGTTATGCTCTACGTTGACTGGTGTTCTCAATTTGTTACTATTCGATATTCGTTATGCAGTAATACGCGATCAATTTTTTTTTATCTTTGATTCAACGTATTATTACGGTTACGTCATAATGAGAATTAAGTTTCGATAAAATGAGACAATTCAGCGTAATACGGCAGCAATGGCGACCAAGTTTAAATGATTTATATTGTAGATCACATGGTTGCATATTTTGTATGACATATTTTAAAATTATGTTGTTTGTAATGCACTAAGAGTCAGTAAAAGTGACTATGCAAGTCCACCGACACCTGCAATGTTGTAGAGACACAAAATAAAATAAAAACCAAAGAACAAACACGAACAAAAAATGTATATTCAATATACATAGATGTACATAGATGTTAATCTGTCATTGCAGATTAAGAGAGTAATTTAGTGGGTAAGAGCAAAACTAGACACCAGGCGCGTAGCCAGGAATTTGAAATGGGGGGGGTAGCTGTTTTAGAGGCTGGAAGCAACATCAAACGATTTTGACCCAGACTTTGATAGGTCTTTGCTCAAATTGAGCCGGTTTTTCTGTCCAAATTTAGGTGATCTATCTCAAAAAAAAAGGTCTTCAGCTAGGCTCAGGCCCAGTTTTTCTGGTCAAAATCACATTAGGTCCTTGCCCAAGTATCATCGCCAATCCAAATGGGGGGTATTTTTGTTTTAATTCAAAAATCGGCCTCAAAAGTGCTAAAAACGGAGTATTTTTTATACTCTTCAGGCCAATGGGGGCTACATCCCCCAGCCCCCCCCCCCTGGCTACGCTACTGCTCGACACTTAAAAATGTGTCAGAAATGTTAATTTTGAGCCAGATTGTGAAGACTTTGATCCATTTTACTGTAGAATTGAAATATCTCAGCGAGGAGCTGATTGGGCGAAACGCTAAATAATTGCAAAAATCAGGATTGGGCAGCTTTGAAATTCAAAAACGTCTTCGACGTTGTTTTCAGCCCTCTTTTAAGTATTGTTGCACTGAAACCAGACTTCAAGCTGTGATCGTTTCTAGTTTATTTTCGAAAACATAATTACATTAGCTCTCTTTGGCGTCATTTCTATTTCCTCCAATATACGCATCAAACGTTGGTACAAAGATAAATCGTTTATATAAATAGTGAAGTAATAACGCTCCTCGTCTCTTCTTGCCAAGCAGGATTTGGTTCAGAAAACAGTTACAAATACAAATGTCAAAGAGATACTGCTCGAAATCAATTTTGTTGAAGAAACGAGAAATGGTTGAGGGAATAAAGAGGTGCTCAAAACCTTTTTCATCAACTCACTTTATTCGCGAAAATACGATTTAATCCGTTTGATTCAGTACCATTGGCAACCCAACACTTCTCAATTTAAAGACATCACAAAAGGCACAATTTTGCAAAAATTCTGGCAGAATAAAGAAACGCTATTACCAACTGGTAGCAGTGAGTAGCTTGTAACCAAATCTGAAAATTTGATTACTTCTACTGGAACCTATAGACCTAGGTTGCCAGTACGATCTACAGTTCGCCTCTTTGACGTCACAAAATTGCAAAATGCAGGGTACCAAATGCACAGGTGGACAAAGTAGTCGAAAAATCTACTTAAGTAGAAGTATTGTTACTTACTTAAAAATGCCTTTCAAGTAAAAGTAGAAGTATGGCGAAGCATTTCCACTTAAGTAAAAGTAGGAAAGTAGTCAAAATTAATTCTACTTAAGTAATGAAAGTAGAAAGTAATTTCGAATTTCACGTGTTTGTTTATTCTTCGAAGGTTTGCTGTTGTGACGCTTACGATCAGTGTTCAAGCAAAGCCATACTTACGGTAGCATATCAAAAAATCAAAGTTTTATTATTTTCTTGAAATTACACCGAAGCGTGTTACGAATACGATTTAGTAGGGACTCTGGGCTCATCTCCGCGCCTGGACAACACAGCTTGAGAAGAAATGTCGCAGCGATGGCGAGTCGTTAGCAACACTGTTCGTTAACCGGCTAGGGAATTGAACCCCAGACGGGCCGCAGCAAACGCAACGCGGTTAACCGCTAATCTTTTTCGTATGAACCAGGAGTAATGCGCATGTCTAGTTTGTCTACTGTACCTTGCTAATCAGGGTTCGGTATGTTTTTTTTTTTAGTGAGACTGAGTCAATACCTGGCATTTGATGCAACGCAAAAACACACTACCCTAGATGACCTGTAAATGAATCGGCGTAACTATTCAATAAGTTTCGTAGTACTGTACTGTAAAACAAACTCGATACGTACTTATTGTACACGTTGTGAGGTGGAATAATGTACACTGCCTAACGGTCGAGTTCAACAATTCATTTAAACTTTTATTGGATTAAACCTGCTACGTACAACATGAAGTAAGCCAATCAGCAGGTCACCACAGATTCGTAACATCTAATTCGTACAAATCTTCAACCGGGTATACGATATACCAATTGGTATGCGAAACGGTAATTATGGTACTCGGTATACAGAGGGTATACGAAACAAAACTGCGATCTCCAAAAAAAAAAGAAAATGATCTCCACTTACATTCGGGCTAGATTCGGTCCAATTTCGCCCAAATCTAAGCATGAAAAATCGGATCTACAAAGAAAAGTCTACTCCGCTTACACGGGCTAGAATTTTTTGTGGAGTATACAAAGTTTTTGAAAATCGCAAAAGGTATACCACGTAAATAAAGGTTGAAGAGCACTGATCTAAACAATGCATTACTCTGCTCGGATGGCTAATTGTATAGCTCGCATGCCTCTTAAGCGGTAGATTAGGGCTGGACTCCAAGTCGAGTTACGCCAAAAACTTTGCAATTGATATTCACTGCTTGATAGTGTAAAAAAGCAAACAAACAATAAAAAAAATTACACAGCTATTACCATTGTAATTTCTTAAAAGCAACGTTAAAAAATGAATTTCACGATGGAACTTATAGCAATATAGCCTGCCTTTAAAAATAGCAAGAAAGAAAATACAGAGTGGGCCAAAAGTATGTTTGCGGCTCATTACGGCTGCGGCTCATTACCGGTATTGGTAAATTGCGGCTCATTACCGGTACATAGACTGTAATCACAGCGTACCAGACTTCTGTTTCGCGTCCTGTACGAACATGTTTTCGATAAGCAGAGTTGCCAGATATAATGAGACAAACAAAAAAACTACAAATCGTGGTCATTGGTCAAATCATCATCAAAAAGGATTGGCTAGGTGTTTACTTCTACTTTACATAAAAGTCATTACTACTCAAGTAGCGTTACTTCGAGAGAATTTTACTTGAAGTAAAAGTAGAAGTATCAGAAATAAAAAATACTTAAGTAAGTCGCTCGTTACCGAAAATACTACTTAAGTAGTCTACTTAAGTAGAACTACTTCGTTACTGACCACCTCTGCCCAATTGTACGGATTCAAGCGAATTAAATCGCATTTTCGCGAATAAAAGCAATGGTGGGAAAAGGTTTGGGACACCGCTTTATTACCTCAAGTAGTTCTCATTTCTTCAAAGAAACCAATTTGGAGCTGTATGATTGAAAAGCATTGCAATATTGCTTTCCTATAAACTTACTAGGAACTACGAAAGCTTCCGGTTATTCTAGTTTGCTGAAGTTTTTCTCAATTTTGTTCCTAGTTGAGTTACACAAACGAGTTTTTCACACAACGTCTAACCCTGTTTTTTTAAAAGCCCAAATTGTAACTACATTAGCGAAATATGTAAGACGTTATTCGATTCTAAATTAGTTTTTGTTGAGCTGATTGAACATACTGTAGTTTTGATTCTTTTAGGTATCAAATTAGACTGCAATACTGTCCATATAGCTTTGCGAATGTCTGCGTATTATTTTCTCTACGTTGTTCTCATAAAGAAATTCCCAAATTATTTAGTGAAATCTAAATTAAATCTTTCATTATACTCGCTGTATTACTAGTGTTGCAAAAAAACGTTTTTTTTTTTTTGGAAGGTGTTTTTTTTAACTTGTTTTTTTATATGTATGTGTAGTTTTTACATGATAGAAAAGGCTTGCTTGTTTTTTCAAGACTTGGTTCGGAACTTTGTTTCTTAAAGCAAAATCGAGCGAACAATTGCTTGCTGGAAGAATAAAATGCGGAAATTTCCGTAGTTATGGTGAGAGAGGTAACTCTGCTATTTTGGTACTCACTGACTAGTTTATTTCACAGCATTCTGCAATGGCGTCGCTAAGGATGGTGACACCCGGGGCGGAAGTTAGTGGTGCCACCTTTTATAATGTATAGCAGACTGCAAAAGGTTATATTTTAAAGATAACGGTACTACTTCATTACTGTAGATAGCGGTTGTTAATTGGCTAGCTCAATAACTTCTCATTGTAAAATTCTATAACTTAGAAGTATGAGCAGCACCGTGGTAGCATACATTTAGGATCAGACTTTTAACCAGAAATCTGCAATGGGGGAGAAGTTGTTTCGGAGATCTGTTTGGCGGAGCTCCAGCGCTCAAAAATTTTGTGTTTTTTTTTGCAAAAATAACGTAATTTTAGGCCTATTGTGATAAAAATTAATGCTTTTGAAATTAGGCATAGAAATTACCGGTGCAAAAACAACGTTAAACTAGTTGCATAAATGGGTTTGCTATGTGGTAGGTAGCTAATGGTAAAATTCAGTTTTCTTGTTTTCAAGCTGGTGCCGTAGATCATAAAATCTTATAGTTCAATGAAGCTCACAAGGAAACATCCATTTCGTGTATGTTTAACACAGAAAAATAATTGTTTGGAGAAGGCAAATGAAACGATATTTGAGTCGAAGTGATTTAACTAATGCTGAATAGCCACCCCTCTCTTATTTCTGAGCTTATATTTCTTTTTCATGAAACCTATCTTCAGCATGTTTCAACAGATTAAATTTGATTGCTTAGTGTTGACAATTATTCAAAGTTTTTACTGATTTGTGAGTCGTATATTTAACAAATTAGCTCCCCTCCTCTAAATCAATATTTCAAAAGATGCAACAAACCATTTTTTAGTCCATTCCAGCGAGCTGAACATTTCCATTGATATTAACATATTGCTTTCTTGCTTGTTCAATTGGTATCACAAGATGGTGTCACCCCCAGATAGTGACAACCGTCAGGGCAAGTTGCCCCTCTCCACTTCCCCCCGTAGCTACGCCACTGGCAATCTGAACTCCGAGTTCAGAGATTTTTTCATATTTACATCTCCAAGGCTTTCCATCTCTATTTAACTTAAAATTTTGAATTGAGCTTTCACAATTGGGCTTCAGTGACTGCATTCTGGATTACCAATGCAAATTTAAAGTTTAAAATATCGTTTTGAATTGGAAGTTCTGTAATTATCTTTTACCGCTGATTTTTCCTGAATTTGGACGATAAGTTCTTTTTGTCAACTTTGAAATGAAGTTGAACTTGCTAGTTTTTGATCCTAAGTAATCCGATAATTTAGTGGTTGATATTAGAGGAGATTGGGATTAACTCGTCAGTTTAGATTTCTAATACTGTAAATATTGTAAGCTAATTGCCTACAAAATATATTTTTGCGATTGTTTGATTCAGAGTTGTAAGTCCGGTCGGGCTTTTCGGGTCGAGGTCGGGTTTGGATTGGGTTCGGGTCGGTTTCAGGACGGATTCGGGCCTAAACTTGGCAAAAATTTTGGACTTAATTCGGACCTGAGACTTTGTCTTAGGTGCAAAAAAATATAATCAAAAGAACATGGCAACATTGCTAAATTTTTCAGACCTAACTTAACTTTCGGGTTTTTTCGGGCATGATTTGAGTTTCAAATTAGTTTTCGGGTTCGGGCCGGGCTCGGGCTTATATTTTCGGGTTCGGGCCTGAGCTAGTCGGCCCGTTTACAACTCTGGTTTGAGTATGGCTAACCATTAGTTGCGTTGATAGACGAGTAGCTCATAGCTTGAGTCTAGCTAATAAGAGTTTAGATAGCATAAATACAGCATACTGTTTAATAATCATTGTGACTTTTGATTTAAGTTATTTTTCTGTAGAGTAACTTGAGTAGCACTGTAGGTTAAACCAAAAACACATCAAATCAAATGTTTCCTTATACTCGCTGTATTACGCTTCGGCGTATTACACTTCGTCACGTGATCGTGAATTGAGACATAAAAACACATAAAAAAACTGCGATGTTTGGCTAGAAAATTTAGTAATTCTCTTGTAACTCAAAAACCACTTGACATGCAAAGTTGAAATTGGGACACAATGTGGATGCTTATGGATGCTTTATGTAAACCGAGTTTAGGGGCGTCATAGGCGTAGCCAGAGGGGGGCCCAGCCTCCCCCAATAAAAATACCACCATTGATAAAAAATTATAACAACACAGCCTAGCGATGATAAGTTGCAGTTTTTTTCAGTAACTACGCACATAACAGTAATTCATAATAATATTAAGACGACGAGAGAGCCCCTAACTAACAACCAGAGAGCTCCTAACCGACAACCAGAGGGCGTCAGAGTAAACTAACGACCCTAACCCTAACTAACGACTAGGGGGCCGCAGGGCTTCAAACCGACAACCAGGGGGCTCCTAGGGTCCCTAACTGACGACGAAGGCCAAGGGCCCCCAGGGCTCCTAATCGACAACCAGGGGGCCCCAGGGCCCCTAAAAATAACAACCAGGAGGCCCCAGGGCCCCTAACTGCCAACCAAGAGGCCCCCAGGACCCCTAACTGAGACCAGGGTTAAGTGCCTCCAGGGCCTCTAACCGACAACCAGGGGGCCCCGGGGCCTTTAAAACTAACGAATAGGGTGACACAGGGCGTCTAACTGACGACCAGGTGACCCAGGGCCTCTAACCGACTACCAGGGGCCCCTAACTGACAACCAGGAGACCCCAGAGCCCCTAATTTACAACCAGAGAGCGCCAGGGCCCCTAACCGACAACCAGGGGGGCCCCGGGGCCCCTGAATGACGACCAAGGGTCCCTAATTCAAATGTTTTACAATTTATATGCAAAACCTGTTAGAAATCTAAGAGTTTTTTCGTAAAAGTTGCAACCCCAGGCCCTTGTTTAACGTTATTATGAACTTTATGCTATAGCACAGGCGGTAATGCAACCCCCCAACCAGGAGCGTATTTAGGGGGGGGCATTGTGCCATGGCTTCCCCTTTGGGTCGCCAGGATTGTCTAATTGCATAGAATAGTATGCAAAGTTGAGGCATGGCCCCCCCTTTGCAAGTTGGGCATAAAGTTTGATCACACAAAGGGTATG
Organism: Trididemnum nubilum; assembly: GCA_963965965.1. Taxonomy (NCBI): domain Eukaryota; kingdom Metazoa; phylum Chordata; class Ascidiacea; order Aplousobranchia; family Didemnidae; genus Trididemnum; species Trididemnum nubilum. The sequence goes on along the minus strand of OZ014476.1, from coordinate 10,815,810 downwards.
TTAAAATCGGAGGAAATTTGAGGGAAGACCTTTTTTTTTTGCTCTTTGCCTAATTTTGGGCGAAAAATCGTTTTTTGCCCTTCACCTAATTTTGGGCGAAAAATCGGACTGATTTTGGGTAGAACAATTTCTGATTCAATCTTTGTTCTTCTAAAATTTTCTGAAGTTCCTGGCCCCCCACTTTTCAAAATCCTGCGTACGCTACTGCCCCCAACTGAAATATTACCAATGATAAATATAATGAGAGCATAGCCAGCATGTTGTCCTTGTCTGGAATTGAACTTTCTTTAATTGGGATTTACGCGTACAAAAGTAAGTAATAATAATGACGACCACGTATCCTTGTCATAATCATGTAATTCTTAGAGGTTTCAAAAAACTGTCAAGTAACTTGACCCGAGTTCTCCACGTTTTAGAAAAAGAGTTATTTTAATTTTTGCTTTCAATGTTTTTTTTGAGAAAGAACTTAAGGGCGCGATCTTATTTCAAAATCATAGGCATAGCCAGGGGCTTGGCCCAAGGGGCCCGGGCCCCCTCAATCAAAATGCCACCATGACAAAAGTTTGGCAAAAAAGCCTTGTTTCTTCATTTTTAGTTTCTCTTAGCATCTTAGCGTACAACACTACACGCGTAAAACAGTAATTAACAATAAATAATATTGACAACCAGGGGACCCGGCGTACCTTCTTAATCTAATTTTTTCCAACCAATTTAAACCAATAACCAGGGTGAAATCAAGGATTTTTGTCCTAAAAGTTGCTAACTCAGGCCCTCATCTAAACCTTTATGAACGTAAGGCAATAACCAGCGCCGAATTTGCCATGTGGCACAGTGCCAGGCACCGTGCTCAGATACTAGGACTTTTTTTGGTCTTCGCTTATATTTGGCAGGAAGATGTTGCAAAAATCCGCTAAGTGCCAGGGGCTCCGTGCAATGTAAATCCGACCGCGAATAACCTGTTTAGTAAGCGTAACCACCTACTGCACCATTTTTCAATAACGATTCACCTCCACCTCGCCAGTTTTTAAGCTCAAAATACTTTTAAAAAAACCTCGAAAAAATGCTCATTGATCCAATTATTGAATTTCAATTGATGGGGCCTGGGCCCCCGGCCGTACATGTACTCCTACAACGGGTTAACTTTATGACAAAACAAAAATTTTGAAGGAAAATCTTCCAGTGAATTATTATTTACTGCTGAAATATTGCAGGAGGCAATGTGCCTAACTTCCCCTACATGGACCAAATCACTTACAATTAAAATTTTACACCATAGTGCATGATTTTAAACGTGTTTTGGACTTTAATTGCAAGTAAAAGGAGGATTTAACAATTAAATTTTTTCTACTGGCTTTCAAATGTTAAAAATCTAGTTCTTTCAAATGGCTTCGAACACGTGCGAAATGCGATCCATTGACATTAAAATAGCTGTTTTTTCGAAAAACTTACAAAAATTGCCCAGCGGCCGGGGGCTTTGCCCCAGACCCCCATAGCCACCGGCAGCTGGGGGCTCCGCCCCCAGACCCCTTTCTGTAATACGTTTGAATACACTAGGTTACTCAACACGTCTCCTAAGGTAGACATTTGCACTTTCTAACTATTAATTTTTGCTCTCTCCCGTTACCGAAGCTCTGTTTTAGTGCCAAGAAAGTACGGCTTCAGATCTTCCATCCTACGATAACTTTGCCCCATAAAAACTTCCTCTTTTGAAAATTTTTGATGACGTCATTGCAAGTGAGTTGTGGTTTGGGCCCCTCCCAATCAAACATCCTGGCTACGCCTATGGGGGGCGTCCAGTCACGAGACCAAAGTTTTACAGGCCAATAATGGGCAGAAAGTTGACGAATTCGAATCTATGTACCTTGGTAATTACCGATATTGATGAAAAATGGTTTGTGGTTTTTGATCACACTATAAACCACTTTTCTTTTGGTTATATGTTCGTTTACTCCAACTTGAATACTATTTTTCTTGCTTTTTTCTTTTTCTTCCCATGCTATCTACGTTAAACTACTAAACGCACTGTCTTCAAAGCTGAGCGATTGAAGGTATTAGGGAGAACTTTTGTGCAACTGAAGTTGGGGGCGCCAGGTTGGAGGGATCTCCCTTAATCGGGTTCTACAAAATTTTGAACTTTTAAACCATTTGAGCTAGATGGATCAAATTTTCGGAATGGGTAGATATTAAAAAAAACTAAACCATACAAAATTTCGGGATGCCACGATGAAGGTTTCCCGGGCCTAAACGGACCCTCCAAAATTCAATCATTTTAACCTTTTAAGCTAGGCTCATTAAATTTTTAAGGTATGTAAATATAAGGAAAGATAAAATTTGACAAAATTTGGGGGTATCAGGGTCCTCTTCAAGCGGGGCCACCAAAATTTTGAACTTTTAAACCATTAAAGCTAGATGGATCAAAGTTTCGGAATGGGTAAATAATAAACGAAGTCTAAATCTAACTAAAATAAAGGATTCTAAAATGGGGGGTACTCCTTAAACGTGGCCTCCAAAATTCAAACTTTTCAACCACACACGCTAGACACATGAAATTTTCAGGGTTGGAAAATGTGAAAAAAAGATAAAGTTTGACAAAATTTTGGAGTACCAAAATGGATACTCAAACGGGGCCGCCAAAATTTAAACTTTTTAACCACTCACGCTACACAGATAAAATTTCCGAATCGAAAAATTTAAGTTAAAAACAAAATATGACAAAATTTGAAGGTACCAAAATGAAGGAATCCCTCTCAAACTGGGCCGACAAAATTCAAACTTTTTAACAACACAAACTAGACACATGAAATTTTCAGGATAGGCAAATGTGAAGAAAAGATAAAATTTGACAAAATTTGGGGTACCTAAGTGAAGGGATACTCCACAAACAAGGACGCCAAAATTCAAACTTTTTAACCACTTACATTACACTGGTGAAAACTTCAAAATAGGTAAATTTGAAGGAAAGAGAAAACTTGACTAAGTTTAGGGGTACCACACACAATGGGAGGTTCCCCTCAAAAGAGGACACCAAAATTAAACTTTTTAATTGCTTAAGCTAAACACATCAAAAATTCAGGATAAGCAAATATAAAGAAAAGATAAAATTTGACAAACTTTGGGGCACCAAAATGGGGTCCCTCAATTGGGTCCTTCAAAATTCAAACCTTTCAACCATTCAAGCTAGACACTAGAAACTTTTAGAGTAGATGAATATAAAAGAAAGATAAATCAATATGACTAATTTTAGGTGCCACTATTGGGGAGTCCTCCTCCAACGGGTCGTTTAAAATTTTTAACCACTCAAGCTGGACTTAATAAAATTTTCAAGATAGGTTAAAATATAATATGAAAAAAACTTTAGGATCTCATACTATAGAGATCCTCTAGTTATGTTGACACCTCCTCCCATTTACTACAAAAGCTAAACAAATTAAATCTATTGGAAAGGTTAATATGAACCAAAAATTAAAGATAACAAAATTTGGTGACGTTTAGGAGACCATGCCAAACGGGCCTCCAGCTAGACATAACAAGTTTTAAGAGTACCGATAGGCTAACATAAGAAAAAGATAAAACATGCCAAACTTGGTAATGCCATGTTGGACAATGGACCTTCAAACTTATAAGATGAATTCTCACAATGAATTGGTATCACAGAAAAGTAGAAGAGTCAAACTTATGGGATTACTCCAGCATTTAAGACGTTGAAGTACTTGAGCTTAATGGCTTTCTTAAATTTAAGCTGGATGGCCGAGTTTTTTAATAAACTGTCTCATCTTATGTTGAAACAATCTACTTGCTCTTCAAAGTTTTAGAACAATTTTATTAAGAAAACTTTCGTGCTAAATGATAGATGTAATACAATACCTTAAGTGAAATTAAATTAGCTCTTTTACTTGACATGACTATTTGGAACAGCACCTACAAGTCAATTTATTGAAAATTGCCTCAAGTGCAAACAAAACTCGCTTATATATGAACGAAACTACTTTTCTTGATGATTTATTACCGAGCTTAAGAAAAGCTACAATTATTTGGTTGGTTTTGAAATTTCAAAACTATTTGTCAAGTAAAAAAAACAATTCACGACTTTGTTTTGCTCACAACTTTTGCAGAATTACTATTTTATAGGTAACACTTGGAAATTTGACAATAACAAACAATAGCGCAAATTACTTTGCGATACTTGTTGCAAGCAAAACTAAATGTTGTTGCAGTCGAGCGGTAACGCGTTTGTCTCTGGAGCGGGAGGTCAAAAGTTCAAATTTCGGGCCGGTTAAATCGGACTCAGCGCCGCAAACGGCTCGCCTGGAGCTGTGTTGTCTGTGCGCAATGACTCAAAAATAAGCGCCGCAAACTCGTTAAACGCTTCGGCGTAATACAGCGAGCATAATGAAAAACTTGATTGATTTTGGTTTGTTGTTGTAATACATAGTTACCCACTTGTCCCCACCAGACATAGTCAGACGTTAGTTATAGAACAATCCGAGCACATTTCATTGCAATGACTATGAACAATATCCGATATGTTGGCCATTGGTCGCAAAGCGTTTTCAGAACAGAAATAGCTATAAAATGAATGCATATTTCTGCCCGTATTTAGTGTTAACTTTGACTGATGTAATAAAGTCGCTGGAATTTCAAAGATCGCTCTATGTTATTTCATAATGAAGTGAAAAACTGTTTGAAACTCCTGTTAGCGATTGGATTAACGTTACGTGATTATTTTAATAACTTTTTAAGACCTTTAAACTTTGAGAGCGAGTAACTTCAAAGCTGATAAAATGAACTAGAAAGAGCGTACTGTACAAAAGAAGTAAATAATTTTTGGTAAATTATGGGGCGCCGTTTGTGTACCCTAATTTGTGCAATGTTTTTTTTGCATATTTAATTAAATATACAAAAAAAACATGTTCAAAAATAAATATGCAAAATTTTTTGAATATTTATTACACCACAATTTGCGCAACGTTTTTTTGGTAAACGTTCACTTACGCTACACTTTTTTGCTGATTTAATTACATAGTCATTTTAACAAAATAGGCAAAAAAATATAAACAAAAAAAACACGCTGAAAAATAAATAGTCAAAAAAACTCTGCGTACAAAACAAACCGCTGGAAAAATAACTAGTAAAAAAAAAAAAAACTGCGCACAAAATAAACCGCTGCAAAAATGCGAAGCAGACACTTTTGTATATTTGTTAGTGGAGCGTGATGGAGCGCTTTCGGCTGCAAAGAATGCTGTAGTAGGTGGAAATATGGAGCGCATCAAACATAGTTGAATAAGCAACTATGTAATAGTAGGAGATGTAGAAAAAGTTGATCTAGGCTTATTCCAGGTAGACTGGTAGAGATGGTAGCCGGGAAGTTTTTGCGTACGCGGTTAGACAACCGCGCCATGCAGCAGCGTCATAAATTCTAGTAGTTTTGCTGTACAGTGTGAACGAGGATGAGACCACTTTATAAAATTAGGTTAGGAACAAAGGAATCAGTCACGCTTTACCTCAGTTGTTAAATTCAGTCGCCTATATTGCCAGTCTAGATCTTTTAGGTTGCATGGTTTACCGGTAACGTAGGTTTATCCGTCACATCTTAGGCCTACCGTGCATATCTGGGTGTCGCTAAAAGTATAAGCCGTCCGCTTTTTCAAGGCTTTTGTTGAGTTTGTTGCATATATCACAGATCAGTAGGCTAGTGGCTATTTCTGAGGACTGAAGGATCCACTCAAATGAAAATGAAAATTTATTGTTAAAAGCGTTACTGGGAGCATGACAAAATTTTATTTACTACTTGAGTCTACAGTACCAGAGTAGGACTGTAATCTGACAGTCTGAGTAGTGAGTTAAGAATTTCAGGTTCATAGTTTGAAAATCTCTATTATGTGATTGTAGTTTGTGTCACCCAACCCCACACGCCAACCTATTCCTGCACAGTGTAAAGTAGTTGTACTGTTTTAAGATCAGCCATATTTTGATGTCAGTGTATCTTTTTCTCTCCATTCCAAATTCATTATACATACCTAGATACCATGGTTGGTGATAATTGCTTCTAACATTGCTTCAAATTCAACCTGTCAATGCTCATTGACTGATGGTGCAAAAGCGCGAAGTGCGTAAACTACTTTTTTCATAATATTATTATTATTCCATATCATATGTGATACCAGAACCAATAAATAAGATGTAATAATCAAAACTACTTCTGCATTACAATTTTTCACCTCTCTGCCTTAAGCTTAGAAGAACACTTAAAGCTTAAGAATCTCAGAGCTAAAGTTGTTTATACAAGACAAGATATAGAATTTTAGAGCTAAACTGATATAAAACTAAAAATGTATATACCGGTGCTGTACTTGTGTGGTACCGGTATAAAATTACAATTAAGGGACAAATTTGTTTGCACTGCAGCTCATCAAGCATGACCATAACTTACTCTGGCGAGCCTAGTAGCGATGTTACTGTGCTTTTATTTAATGCCTGATGCTACTGTTTGCATGAATGCAGCCAGGGGCGCCCACAGAGGGGGGCAAGGGGGGCACTTGCCCCTCCCTTGGAAATTAAGATGTCAAATATTTTTTTTGTTAAATTTGCAAAATAAGTCTAAATATATTTATCTAAACTAAGAAAACCAAACAATACTTTGTGGAGCTTTTTTACCACTTTTGCCTTGGTGCAGAGGGCAGGGCTAGAAGGAACAGGATTGCCCACTTTACCTGAATTATCATACAGTATTTTCCTAAAAACGAGCAAAAGCAGCACCCAAGGATTAAGCATTAAATCGTTTGACTGAATAATTAGTATTAAACGTTTCAGCTTCTGTCATTGCAGTAGCGTAGCCAGAAGAGGTGGGGGCTACAGCCACCCTCCTGTCGGCCTGTCGACCAAAATGCGGAATAAGGAAAACACCACGTTTTTAGCCCTTCTCAGACAGTCTTTTGCATTGGAACGGACTCAAAATGTTTTAAAGCATCATTTGAAATATATATTCAGGGTAGGGGGGGATAATTTGTCAAAAATCAAACATACAAATCAATTAAAAGTTTGAAAAATGGCCAAAAATAAGCAATCAAATTTGATCGCTAAGATAAAAATGCTGAACTTTGGCTTCATCAACAACTGTAAACTCAGGAATGGAGGGGTAGGGGCTATTCAATATCAATTAATTACCAATCACTTCTCTCAAACCTCTTTCCATTAGTCTCCCCCAATTAATTTTCTACGTAAAATCTAGACGAAATAGATTATTCCGTGTGAGTTTTATTTAACTATACGATTTTAAGATTTTACTGCATCTAAATAAGAGAACTAAAATTTTACCATTAGCAACCTCCACGTGGCCATCTTTGTAATAAGTTAAATCATGTTTGCACTGCCAATTTCTATGCCACGTTTTAAAAGCATTATTTTTTATCCAAATAGTCCTAAAATTAAATTATTTTTGAAAAAAAAAGTGCAAAAGTTTCGAGTGCTGGGGGCTCCGCTTTCAGACCCCCCCATTGCAAATTTCTGGCTACGCGCCCGTGTCATTGAGCTCTTATTCGGATCTAAATACAATACAGCGTTTAATATTCCAAATTTACGCTGTGCTTATATAAACACTAAAACAATAATTACTTCGCCTTTAAATTAATTTTGCGGAGAAACCAAAATTAAAACCAAACTTAGTTATTCATTAGTTATTCATTAATTATTCATTAGTTATTCATTAATTATTCATAAATCATTAGCGTAGCCAGTTGGGTTGTGCCCCCTTCCATTGACCTGTGGACCAAAGTGTACGATAAGGAAAATACCACAACTTTTGCACTTCAGAGGCAGTGTTTTGCAGTGATACAGCCTCTAAAGTGGTTCAAAGCCACTTTCAAAACATTTATTATTATTGTTATTTTTTAGGGAAATGGTAGGCAGCAGTCAAAATTGATTGCCTAATACAAAATGCTTAACGTAAGCTTCATAAAAAAGAGTATAGGGGGGGGGGGGGGCTATTCAGCATTTAATGTATTTAATTACAACGAGTTTTGGAGTTGACCTGTGAGTAAAGTAGTGGGCTGAAGGGTCTGAGCTATTCAGTTCTTTTAAATGGCTTTCAAATTGTATCTATTTAGTTTTTTAAATGGCTCTGAAAAGATGCGAAATTTCATTCGAATATCGTTAAAATGACTATTTTTTTTCTGAAATATCACAAAAATTGCCCATCACTCACGGTTTTGCCCCCAGACCCCGGTTTGTGGTATGTTTTAGGTGCGCCAGTTTGCTAGACACGCTATCCAATTGAGGCATTTTTGAAGCAAACACTCTCAATTTTTATGTAAATCAAGCCCCATCATCCCCCCTCCTTAGCAAAGTTCAGGTTGCAGTCCAGTGGAGCAACCGAGAAAGTTAAGGGAGCTTGGCCTTCCCATCTCCTTATCCAAGTCACTTGGAAAACTTGACTCACATAATTATGCGAGCGTTTAAACTTGGTTTGAATGTAATCTGCAAATGAAGAGGACTAAAAGGGCTGGGCAAGTAAAGAATTTCAAGTTGATTCCTAATCTCAGCAACTTTGTTCTTTTCAATGGCTTAAAAAACGTTCGAAATGAGATCCAATGACGGTAAAATTGTTATTTTTTTCGAGAAATTGCGAAAATTGCCGAGAAATTGCGAAAAAAGCCCCTAGACCCCCGTGAATACTACACTTAAATTGCATCAGTTTGTTCAAAATGCTGCCCAATTGCAACATTTGTTAGCAGAATTATTTTAACTTTGGTTCCAAGCCCCTTACCAAAATCCTGGTTGTAGCTGCAAGATTTATTCTGATCCAGTAGACAATGGATACGCCACTTGCCCCCCCCCTGAAAAAAATTCTGTGGGCGCCTCTGAATGCAGCCAGCAACTTTTGGTAGTTCAGAGTTGGAGCCTCTCAAGCGGAAGTGCTGCTATATTCCAAACATGATGTCCATGGTTTAATTTATGATTGGGATACTCTTTTTATATTTAATATTGGATTGAGACCTATCATCTAAGGTTGGGTTAATGGGCTTGCTTATTTAAGCTATTTAAGCAACAATTTAGACCAAGTCATTAGCTAAAGCTTTTGTTTGACTACTGACTAGCATTAGGTGGACCGTGGGGTGCCAACCTGCTTCGTTTGTAATTTTGCATGCAGTAAGCTATTGGTGTTAAGCAATACCGGTAACCATTATATTTTGACTTGCGTAGTATTCGCGTTGCAATGTGACATGTTCACAAACTTTTTTGCCGCACAGTATGTTAATAGAATTGAGCGTTGGAGTGCAGTTTGCGAACAAACATTTTGTGGACCTTACCATTTCTAATCCCAGGTTATTGAGCAATATGAAAAGTTGGTTCGAATTTTTGTCTCGGAGTATTTTGAAGCGGAGTGTTGGAAAGTTTCGGAGCTGGATTGAAGTCGGAGTCAGTTCAAAAAATATCGGAGTGGAGCTGGAGTGTAAAAATTTACCACTCCGCTCCGTAAACAAATCAGCAAAAAAGTGTTGCGTAAGTGAACGTTTACCAAAAAAAAAAAAAGTTGCGCAACTTTGATGTAATAAATATTCAAAAATTTTTGCATATTTATTTTTGCATGTGTTTTTTTGTATATGTATGTATTTTTGTATATTTAATTAAAATAACTATTTAATTAAATATGCAAAAAAACATTGCACAAATTGGGGTACACAAACGGCGCTCCATAGTAAATACAGTAGTTGTTTGACTTCAAACATTACACCTAGAGTTCTGGAAAGCATAGAGTTGCGTAAATTAATTTAAGTTTTCAATGTGAAGTCATCATAAAATTAGAATTAGACTCTTCAATATCACTTATAAATTTTTAAGAATTTGATTTTCTGTTTCTAAATTTTGTTTGTGTACGTATCTTTTCCCATGCTAATTGCTAAGGCAGGCATTGTTTTGATTTATTTCTTAAATTTTGAGAAAAATCAGTAGAACTGTTCATACAGTACATGTGCTTATATAAAATTCTCCAAAAAAATTATTGCAAAAGGTTGCTGTCGAAGTGTTTGTTTTAACGAGGGTTTTGTTTGTAACCGAAATTTCAACAATTTCGCTACGCTGCTAAGCGAAAATTCAACCAACTCCTTAAAAGTTGAAAGAAGAACTAAGCAGAGTAGTAAAATTTTGATTGATCTTTTATACATATCTTTTCTAGACATTTAAATTTTGAAAGCCGTTAACCACAAACCTGATCAAGTTAATGGAACACTATGAAATTCGAAAACGATGTGTTTCAGATCTGACTATCAATAACCATAAATACGCTTAACGCAATTGTGAAGTTCTTAGGTTCAGTAAAGTGAGATACTTTCGCGAAGTCCCCGGATATGACTTGAGATGTCATAAATTCTAGTTCAAAAATAACAATTAAAAACAAAAAACAACTAAAACAAAACACAATGTGTTTTGAAACCAAAAAACAAGCAAAAAAATCGTTATAAAAAGGTTTGTTTTTTTATTTACATTACCACGTATTACGCCGAAGCGTGTAACGAGTTGGCAGGGCCCATCTCCGCGTCATTGCACCCGGGCAACGCAACTTCTTTTGTAGAAATGTCGCAGCAGTGGTGAGCTGTTGGCACACCGTGTCCGGTTTGACCCGCCGGAGATTTGAACCTCAAACCTCTCGCTCCAGAAACACACGCTTTACCGCTTGACCAACTAACTGCTAAAACACTAAAAAAATCCTTTTATTTTTAGCAGCAGCAGCAGCAATCTGACAGCATCAATAAAGAGCCTTTTCACGAATCCATTTTTAATTTTTTCTTCAACTAGCGAATAAAATATCATTCGCGAGACATTTTTGATGAAGTATAGAGTTGGCAAAGTTTTGTTTAACATTTCAAAAAAAACTGTAAACCGGTGTCAGTTTGGGCATCACAGTGGCATCGTTAGGGGGGCGGGGGTGGCGACGACTTGCTCAGGTGTCACCATTTCGGGGTGACAACAGTTTATGATGAGAAGCCATAACTCCACTAATTTGTGGTGAAGACTTTTTTTAATCATTTTATTCGGTCCTCATCCTCATTTGGACCGAAAACGCACTCAATTTCCGAAAAAAAAATTTAGACCGAAAACATCATAAAGAGTGACACCACGAAATCCCGCGCCGGGTGCCACCATCGTTAGCAACGCCTCTGGCTCATCATACAAACTTTCCGTTTTTTTTTTATCTACCGTACTCGTCATGCTCGTGCTTTGCTTAACTAATATATTATATTAAGATTAGCAGTACGTTTATGCTCTAAGTCGTTTGTCATACTACTTCCTTTATTTCCCATCGGCTTACATAACCGAGCACTGCTTTCAAGGAATGCCTATAATATTTATTAATGTCACGACTTTGTTATTATGCTGACGAATTCATGGTTTGTTTGCGTGCTAGTAACCCGGTTTGATGCTATACAATACGGTATAGTTTACGACTTTATTTGCTTTCTTGACATTGCTGTACAGTAATTCGTATGCATGACTATAGATTTCAGATTTATTTTGTAAAGATAGCATAAGGCAAAGCAGTCCCCAAGAACAGTGTCAACACACTGTTACAGGGAGCTGAAAAAAGATCTTACGGACTTGGAGTCAAGCAGGTACGTGGATGTACAATTAAATCTATGCAGAAATTTAATGTCCGAAAACCTCTCATCCAAGAATGGAGAACTGATGGGGCTAATGCCTAATGCGTGGGTTTATCTCGACAATTCAACTTCGACAAATAGCTTAGAAATAGCGTAAAATAGCTTTCGCCTCGAAAAATCACAAAATCGCCCAATTGCGTGGTGTTTTGCCCTCAGTCTCCCGATGGTGTGATCTACTTTTGATTCTCTCACTTGACCCTATTTTACTCGGTGTATTTGGCCAACGCATTTTATAGGGGGAGGGGAAGAGAGCAAAAATGCTCCCTATCTAATTCCTAAACCAAAAATCATGGAAACATCCAATTTGGCCTGCGGGTTGGTGTTTACCAAAATTTTTCAGGAAAATTGGTTTTGAGTTGATGAGTGATGACGTCATCAGTGTGAAGTTACGGCCACATTTTCGAAAAATGGCGTCATTTTTGCAATGACGTCAAAGGCGGTTCAAATTTTAAGCATACCCCCATTCCCCCTCAAAAGCCCTGCCACTAGGAAAGAAATAGTTGCTGTACCCTTTGTAGTTGAATTTCTTTACTATTTCTAGCAAATTAGTGGCACTAAGGTAGACAGAACAAAACTGTTTTATTGAAAGTCATCAAAAAGTTGTACATTTTATAGCAAAACAGATGCATAAAAAGCATAGCGAATTAAAAAAAAGAAACTACCACGTTCAAAAAGTATAATTAGGCTTAAGCAGCTCCATTTAATATTGTACGAAATTTGTTCTTCTGCATTAGTTAAAAAAAAACAATGTAAGCTATAGATAGTATAGAATGCAGACGCGTAGCCAGAAATCTGCAATGAGGAGGCTGTTTCAGTGATTTGGAGGAGGAGCCCCCAATTTCCGGAGGCCATGGGGATCTAGGGGAGCTGTCAGAAAGCACGGAAATGTGGGGGTGGAGCCCCCAGCGCTCGAAAATTTCGTGTTTTTTTTGCCAAAGTAGCGTAATTTTAGGCATAATTTGACAAAAATTAATGCTTTTATTACGTGGCATAGAAATTAGCAATGTAAAAACATGATTAAATTGGTTGCAAAAATGTGCATTGTGGGAGGTGGCTAATGGTAAAATTTCAATACATTTACAAGTTGGTAAATAATAAAATCCCATAGTTGAATAAAACTTACTAGAAGAAATCTATTTCGTCTATATTTCATAAAGATAAATGGCGGGGGGGGGGGGGGGGGGGGGGGGGGGAAGTCTATTGGAACGAGATTTGAGAGATGTGATTGGTAATTAACTAATACTGAATAGCTCCCCCGCCAGAGATAGGCACGAATAACACTATTCTAAAGCGTACGGCAACAAAGCGAAATAGTTATTTTTCCAATCACGAAATACTTATTGCAATAAGTGCGAGGATCATCCATCCAGCAGTTAGCAACTGATACTGACCGGAGACAGGAGGATAAATATATAATACAACGACAGCAATAATCAACAATGCCCATTCATTCATGCTTTTGAACCAAGCACTCCGTGTCTGTCTAACCACTTCAACATAAAACTAGATCATCGATAAAACGCACCGCAATAAAGCGTAAGAGGACGTTGCGAAAGGTCGTACGAAGAGCGCGTTACGAAGTTCCAGATATGCAATAAAGGCGAAGATTTCACTTTTCAAGCAATCAAGCGAAGACTACGGTTTACCTGTTTTTCTCTTCGTGAAGTCCGGTTTGTTGCTATTCCGCGAAAGGGAAGACGTCACTTTTTCGCTGCTACGCATTATTTCACAAACACTTGGCCATTTCGCCTTTTCCCTCAATCCTCGTTATTCAAAGTGAGTCGGCGTTACGCTTTATTGCGGTGCGTTTTATTGATGATTTATTTGACAAGGCAACGCACTTTTTTGGGGGTTTGTGTTGTGCAAGTTTTCGTCAGGCTGGGCCACCACAACGGATGGACTGCTTGGCTCCAATAGGAAATAAACGTCACAATAACGTAACAATTTAGTGCGCTACTCAATTTTTTAACAAATAATTCTCATAAAATAAGTAACGCGTTTGAGGGTAGCGACTAGGCGGATGCGAAGGGACTGGGAAATCATCTGGTCGAGCATCTACCTTGTTAGTCACACTGCAGTCTAAATAAATAGCTAAGTGTCTTTACGAACGATACAACGACGCATCGCCAGTTTGCTTATCAAACTGGGAGGCAGCAACCTTTCGATCACTAGCCAATGCTTTACCAACCGGGCTATCGGCGTGTGACACAAGCGTGACTAGTTTTTACTACCGGCATTTTAAATTTGACGTTTATATTAGAGTAAGTCAAAATGAATGACAATGTCACGTAACTGATACAAGTGCAATATAGAGTAACTTCACAAACACAGTATACTTTAGCAAGGCTTCAGTTTTAATCTTGCCTTAAGTTTTCGAGCGGGAAGAAGTTTCGTCTAGCTCATTTCAATCTGATGTTGTAGCTGAGGTAACAGCGCTGGCATTATCATCAACATTCTGCTCATCTGTTAGTTCTTCTCCACCTTCTTGTTTCTTTGGCTTCCTTATACTTTTGCGGGCCTCGATAGTTTTAGTTTTGTATTTGCTCTTGAAAAATTCAAGCTAAAATTGAAGCATATTTGTAAGCAGTTCAATCATGTTTTCAGTATGGTCCTATCAGCAACATACCACAACAGTGATATTTTTTTCTCTTACAAGAAATTAAAACCGAAAAACAGACTTTTTTGTTAGTGCTTTACCTCATTATTGGAACGACCGACGTTTGTGTCGCGTGTTTCTTTGATTTTAGTCGGCCATTTTCAAAGTAACGAGTGTGAAGTTTCAGACTTTTGCTTATATCTCGTAAACGGTTAGGTCTAGCTACATAAAATTTTGACAGCATTTTTGGGATTAACGAGTTATATGTTTGTGCCAAATTCTTAGGCAAATAGTCACGTGACTTTGGTTTGAGGACCCGAAAATCGTCCCCGAAAGTTTGGCGTGAAAAGCGGTCTCATCAAAAAAACGGCTCAAATACGGCAAAAAATATTTCTCACGGTCATATATCTGAAGATACCCTTTCATTTCTATCAACCCACTTTTGGCCGCGATGAGGTTTTTTCTGTCCTTTTTTCCTGAATCTTTTACGCTCTTTTTCTCCTAAACCACAAAACATCGAAATTCAATTTTTGTGTAAAGTTGTTGAGCTGCAAACGCAATTTTGTCACCCGAATTTTTGATATAGTTTGGAGATACTATCCCCTACCCGGAAACCCCCAGAAATGGACCCCCCAAAAATCAATTTCTTAAAAGGCTCAAGCTAGGGCGCTACTTTTTTTGATATCAGCAGTTGGTATGTGAGAGACAAATGTTTTGACATAGTTTGGAAGTGCCACCTTCCCGAAAACCCTCAAATGGACCCTCCCAAAAATCAATTTTTTGAACAGCTTAAGCTAGGGCACTATTTTTTTATATCAGTTGGTGACGATCGATGAGGGACATCTAAGTATTTTTTGAATACCCAAACAGCATTGTCTCATCTCTTTTACTGTAATTCAATGCTTTTTACTTTTCAAAAATTGGTTTATATTTTTATTATTGTTACTCGTACTTCATTGCTACAAGGGAAGCATTTTATATGCATTTGTTATCTGGCGCTGGCTCAGAATTGTAAACGGGCCGACTAGTTCAGGCCCGTACCCGAAAATATAAGCCCGAACCCGAAAACTAATTTGAAGCCCAACCCATGCCCTAAAGCACCCGAAAGTTAAGTTAGGTCTGAAAAATTCAGCATTGTTACCATGTTATTTTGATTATATTTTTGTGCACCTAAGACAAAAAGTAAGTCTCAGGCCTGATTTAAGCCCAAAATTTTTGTCAACTTCAGACCCTAACCCGACCCAAAAAGCCAGGCCCAACTTACAACTCTGCGCTCGCTTACGGCAGTAAAATATTCGAGTTATCGGCGTTTTGGCGCCAGAAATTTCGCTTGTAGCTTATTTGCGCTGAAATTCGCCGTGTTAGATATTTTCAGAGATTAAGTGAGTTCACATCGCTTTCCGAAATAAGAAAGAAATGTTTAGCTTCGCCCGCGCATTACCCAATCATATTTAGATAAACGCAACCAAAACGATTTTGACATCAAGCGAGAAACCTAGCATAAGTGTGTGGTTTGGTAAGGAAATCGTTAACTACCTGTCAATTAAACACTCTGAATCGTTATATACCATCCTAATGTACTGTGCTTATCAATCGAATTTCTCATCAAAAATGTTTTCTGTGAATTTAAAAGTACGTAAAAAAAACAACTACAATCATAGCTATGTTAGGGTGTTCGTTCCTTCATCAAAAAAAGACAAAAATGCAATTGTTACCGCAGAGACTCAAATCGAAATGCTTTGCAACCAGGAGAGCAAAAACCCGGGAAGGATGGGGGGATATATTCCCCCCAATATTTTGAGTATGGTCTGCAGCTGCATTACCCCCAATGATTTGACTCTGGTCTGAATCTGAGCGCTGGTCTCCACTTGAATTCGGAAAAAAAAGTCTTCCATTTGTGGTGAAGACCTTGTTTTTTTTTGGTTTTCACCTGAATTTTGGGAAAATTTTCACTTGAATTTTGGGGAGAAAAAGTCTTCCAGTTTTGGTTAAGACCTTTTTTTTGGTCTTCACTTGAATTTAGGAAAAAAAAGTATTTTATTTTTGGCCTTCACTTAATTCGCTTACCTGAAAAAATCGTGGTCGAGGTTCATCCCCCCAATGTCAAACATAGGGCAAAATTGGGGTAAATTGCAAGTTAGCCCCCCCAATCTTCAACAAAGATCGGCACCCCTGTTTGCGACGAACTATTTTAATAATTGCATTGGTTCATTAATCATTATCAAACTATCAAAACTGTTTTAGCTTCTTTTATTCAACTATTCTTCAAATCTTTTCAGTTTAAAGTACGAATAGTACTTTTTTTCACTTCTGTTTTGCTATGGCCTCAGTTAACCTTTAGCGTCCAATTCCAAGCGATTCAAATTATGTAGGGCTTAGGCGTAATTTCAAAAATACACGTCTACAAGGTGTAGCTTTATGCACTGATCGTAAGTACATTTTTCGTGTGCATAGACTGATGAGTGATGACAAATTATTATAATGATTAGCCTAGTGAATACCCAAAGTATTTCGTCGCCGATCGTCACCGATATTAGTAGATATTTGAGAGGCAAATGTTTTTACATAGTTTGGGGGTACCACCCATCGGGAACCCCCCAAGTTGACCCCCAAAAAACAATTTTTTTAACGGCTTAATCTAGGACGATATTTTTTTGATATCAGTAGATACTTGATTGAAACATATTTTGACAGAGTTTGTGGGTATCAACCCTTTGGAAATCCCCCATATTGACCTTCCAAAAATCAGAATTTAAAATGCGTTGGTCATTCAATGGGCTAGCTTCTAGTAAGCTCCCATTTAGTGTATTACTCGTTTTTGCAGACTGAGGATGTTTTTGCGAAATCGACTACTTCCCATAAGATCGGTTTAAGTGGAGTGAAGCTTCACTTACAGTAGCTAGTGATGGAAGTACATTATCTTATTTAGACGCCAAATATGCATGTTTGGCAGTATACGCTGCATCATCGACAGTTGAAGTCCAGGTCACATATTTAGGCTTTTTATCCTTTCTCGAGTTGTTTACTATCTCTCAACCTAGCAATGTTGCACCAACCGCAAATGTTAAGCAAGCTTTTGCAGAAAACGAATTAATACGTGCAAAGCGAATCTAACGCAAACACTCGCTTTATCTTTACGTCACAGAAACAACGCTGTTCAATCATAAGCCGAGTAGTTCACCCGAGAAAAGAAGCAAAAAAGTTAGATTGTAATTGTAAGATTACAAAACCTCATCGTGCTTCTAGCCCTCCAGGAATAAGTGATCTGGATCGGGAGCAGTCTAGTGAATTGCAGTGGAGTCAATTTCCAATTTTTTTTCCTGAGTCAAGAGTCAAAATAAAGTTTTTAATGAGACGGGAGCTGGCCCTTGAGTTACGAATTGATTCGATGCAAAAAGAGCAATCCGAATTTTAAAAAATAGCGGAGAATAATGTGGTTCAAAACTATCAAGAATTTGTATCATAGTTGAAATTGGTTGAAAAGTAGTACTAGGAAATCCAATTTGGAAAAACTTTAAAAGAGTTAAAATCGGATAATTTTTACAAGTCCCGGAGTTGGTAGTCAAATTCTATTGATCATGAACGACTGTCCGAACTTGCAGCTGTTTATCCATAAGTGCAAAAACCTGTTGTTATTAAACCAGATCAAAAAGTCACAACTTACTTTCCACAGGATAAGCACAAGAATAATTAGAAGCAGAAGACCTCCAACAATTCCACCAATGATAATGCCAATGTCGGTAAACCGGGTTACAGGAGGTTCCACAGGAGGGCTGTATTCCATCACACGAGTGCTGGCCTAAACGTGGTTATTTTACTTTGCGCTCTAATTTGGAGCAATGCAGAAAGAGGCTACTGGCAGCAGGTCCAGCATAGCCATTAACCTAGTTCTTCAGACGATGCTCATTCGTAATTACCATTAACAGCTACAGAACACAAAATGAAAGTTTTCGAGGAGGAGACCGCACTTTTCTTTCTGGCCCTCCAAGCCTTTGATGGCTACGGACTTGGGAAGTGACAGCAGCTACTGAACCACGTTTTGAAGCATAACAGACCAACCAGGAGCGATGGTACTTACAGTATACTGTTTTTATCAATGCCATGAAGTGGTAATCTGTATGTACAGTAGCTAAAACGTGCTATTACCCAGTAGTGCTTTGAAACGGTAGTTTTGTTGGGAAGCCAACGGGACGGCTTTTTGAATAATTTGTGATTTTTTCAAGTTGAAATGATGTAACCATCATGCACAAGTTTCAGCGTTTTTGCTTCAAAATTTTCAAATATTTTCAATGACAGAGAATTTGCCTCCATCCCTTAAGTTACGTTTTCATAGTTTTTAATCAAACATTGCATTTTTGACAACAGTATTTTCTAATCTACATTCACTGTTACTTTTTGCTTATGGATAAGAATTAAACGTCATTTTTCTTTAAAGAAATAATTCCATATATCAGTACTTCCCAATATAAGAACAATTTCACTATTCTATTACCCTCCTTTTCACATCGTCGTATATTAGTAGCAGTATGATAGGAGCAGGTATTCACAATTATGACTGTGATTACTTTTAGCAGCAATTAAGTATGCTGTACGTGAAAGATGTTACTTGAAAGTTGTTTCTCTGGTATAGTTTTGTAAATCCAAAGTTTTGAAAAACTAACAGCAAAGCTGTATTGTTAAATGACTATTAAACTTGTAACTTACTGCAGTTGTATAGATTACATCACTCGGAGTTAAAGGCAAGCCGGTTGTATCAATTTCAAGCTTGCTCATCACAACTGTTGTTACATTAGGCTGAAAAAAAAAAAAAATCAAATTTACAAACAAAAAGACTATGACCCTTGTCTTGGCCTTTCTCAAAATTCAAATTACAAACATATTTTTGCGACTTTACCGATGAAAGACTGCCAAACGCAAGATAAAAAATTAGTTAAGCAAGCATTGAAATTAACGGTAGATAAATCGTAAAGAGCTGTATCTTGCATTATTAGTCTGGGATCGTTTTTTCTATTTTCAAAAAAACGTGTTGCTTTTACGGCTTTTCAAGATTAATAACATTTTTAAATGCGAGTTTGCCTTTAACAGCATTAAAAACTTTTTTTTAAGAAAGAAACAATATTTTATTACTTGGAAACATGCAAAAAATTCTTGGTATAACAAATAAATTTAAAGCAATTAACTTGAGAGTGTTTTGGTGTTGTGATTTCAGAAGCACTTTGAAAATATAATTTCGCTCTGGCCAGTTTAGTTTTTAGGCTTTTTAGTAAAAGAATATGTAGAGTTTTTTGGTTTTTAGCTTTAGTTGAAAAGAAGACAACATTAAACCATCTCGTAGAAAATACCAGTCCGTGTTTTTAATGATATTTGTCCCGCTCACTAACCTTAGTAAAAGTTGGTTGCCAGATTTTAAATTGAGCTGTGACTTGAACGGATCGAAAAGCCGGAAGCGCTTCCAAAGAACAAGTTATGTTGCCGCATTCCACATTCGCACATGTCTATAAATTACAGAGATATTGACATCATAACACAGTACAAGTCAAAAATTAAAACCCTACTGTCTCTTTCACCCGTAATCGCGATCATCAGGGTTGTGTTATTCAAATGAATTCAAACTCCACTCATCAAAAATGTTGGCATATTTTACAGAATATAGAGTATAATACGTAGAGCAAGTTTTTGCAACTTTTGCAACTTTTTTTACAGCTTCCGACAGCTTTCTAAATACTAAGAGTTTTGTGATACAATGTTTTGAGCTGTTTTTAGGAATTTTAAATTGCAACTTTTTGCAATTTTTTTTTGTTACATGTAACTTTTCTCTGCAGTTTTTATTAAGTATGGCGCAAAATATTGGTGTGATTTAACAAACATTTTATAAAACTATTTCAGTACAGTTCTATTGTCTTTGATTTGAATAACAAAGAGCTATGTGACAGATTACCCACGTCTCTATGTTTTCTAGGACGCAACAGTTGGCTTACAACTGTGTGCACTGTGAAGTGAAGTTTAGCAGGCAATGCAAACTGTTGGCAAAAGATCGCCATTTCTCCCCAAATAATGTTTGCAAATATTTGGCTTATTGGTTCATAAATCGCTGGAGTAAATCACTGTCCTTTAAAATGTTTGTGTATAAATGTAACTTTTTGAAACTTTCGTTAAAAATATATGCGACTTTTTCGATTTCTTAGTGCTACAAAAACTTGCCCTAATAATAAGAAAGTTACCTGTTTCATTCTCAACAGACGGTATCTCTATTCAAACAGATTTTATTAAAACAAGAATACTTCATGAGGATCCCGTTATAGGGCAGATTGCAGAAGTATTGCATTTATGCGCTTACATATATTATTTTTAATGTCAAAAGACAGTACGAAAAGCGTAAAAAACACTAACTCGTCAATTACATCCTCACGGGGTTGTATGTAGAAATCCGCTGAAAGCATCTTTGCACCACTATAATAATTTCAAGCAATCTGCATAGATGTACCATTGAACTCTCATTTTATGGAAAAATCAAACCAATATCGATTAAATATTGACTTTTAAAAAATGATTACATCTTTTTTTTCACCAAATTATCTTAGTCAGGAGATAGCAAAAAGATATCTAGATCGTCGAGCTGCTGCTTTATTTAGTCAAGCTGCCACCCCCTCCCCCTGTCTACCACACCGGTGGAGGTTTCACAAAGTCTCTTTTACTAAGCAGTAAATTTTATATTTTTAGTGTGACCCGATCGGTAATCGAACTCGAGTCTTCTGTTTCATGAAGTAAGTGCTCGATCAATTAGACAATACTGATCAGTTAGCGATGGAATTAACTTAATTGTTTTGAAACGGACAAAAGATGCCAGTATATTCATCAAAAAGTATTTTCACGTTTAATGTCAAAAAAAAAACAAAAAAACTCGAGCTCTTTTTGATATTTTTAATACATAATCACTGCCCAAAAACTAAATATCATGTACAGTACGTAATACCATGCTTATGCTGCAAAACGTATTTCACTTATTTTTAGTGCCGTACGAGCATATAGACACAACACTATTTAACACAAAAGTACTTTATATTACGCGCGCTGACGAAAACGGCAAGGTAATCAATCTCTCATTCTTGAAAGCAGGAGTCCAGTAACTACTGACTAGCCTTTGCTTCATTCTTAAGTGTTTACTTTTGCGCAACAAACTTACCGGCATATTTGGTATTTGAATCTCATTTTCTGCGGGAAACTGCAGAGGCACAGGTGCAGTGTTTGCGTTGTTCCTGAGAGGAAGGTTCAATGGGTTCACTTTCTCTAACCCAGTGCATTTGCACAAATGTTCAGGCTGCAATAACATAGCAATATTGTTTGCTGCACTCGTATTTTGGTAATGCAGGAATATCTTGACATGCTGTTAGTTTGACCATGGCCTACTAAAAAGTTTGACCGGTTACATTAAACTCGAATTACTGATTATATTTAAAAGCATGGTAAATGGACTTCTTGAATAATTTAATTGAAAACAATACAGCCAAAATACTGTTGAGCATTTATTAAAATGTTTCGATTGATTTCTTCAAATCACTGTCATTCTTATTCAAATAGATCTCCGTTTTTACTCAAACCATTGTCATTCTTCTGGTCTCGATTCTATCAGAATCATATTATTTTATTCAGATCCGTCGAAAGTAGTTGAGTAGCTACGCCATAATCCCCACCACCCACTACTAGAACGGTTTCACAATTTTCCGGAAAATGGAGAACGAAACAGCTGCAATTACCTACTGTATGCATCTGTAATAGCTCTTCTCTAGTCTTAATTGCAAATCTCAAACATTAGGCCTTTGCGCATCATCAGCATAAATCACCACAAAAATGAAAATAAGGCAGACAGACGGACATACAAAGACACTTTTATTACTAAATAAAGCAAGAAGTGCAAAAAATAGAGTGTGAATCACTAATCTTTCTTATAAAACAAAAGTTGTATCAAAACAAGAATGCTTACTTTGCAATCAAATTCATAAAGATACAATAACCGATACTGCTGTATTGAAGCAAACCAAATAAATTTGACGGGTACTTGTGGTAAAATTGATGGACCTCTATTGGAAATCTTAAAAAACAAACAACTTATAAAACTGGTTTTTATTTGGTGCAAATTGCCTAACTTTTTATGCAAATTGCTGTACCACATAAGAACCTGTCCGTGATGTCATCACTCATCAGTACATTACCTCAGTTCAGCTACATTTTTTTTGCAAAAATGACGTCAATTTTTGATGATGATCATAAATGGATCAAATTCTTTCAAGCATTTTTCGAAATAAATCCAATGAGTCGATGAAATAACTCAAATGTTCTGTACACTTGTAAAAGACGTTGACACTTATATTTTACTTCACTTTTTGTAATCTAAAATTTGTGCATAGAAAGCATATATTTTCCGGAAAAGTAAAAATAGATGTGCTCCTTTTATCCATTGAAACCTAAATTTTTGTAAATGCGATAAATTGGATTGAAACAAAATTAAATGAAAATTAGTTTGTTGTATTTGAACCAGGGATGTGGAAGCAGTCAAATTTTTAATGCTTCCGCTTCCAGCTCCTCTTGAAGTTTTATGCTTCCGAGTTCGCTTCCGCTTCCTCACCTTTGGAATTTTTTGCATCCGTTTCCGGCTCCGAAAAGAATTAGTCGCTTCCGAATTCGCTTCCGCTTCCAGTCTCTTTCATCTAAGTGCTTCCGCTTCCACAAAAATTTAACCACTTCCGCTTCCTGCTTTCGCTTCCACATCCCTGCTCAGCATGAAACAGCTAATTGGGACTTTTCGTGAGCGCGTAGTTTCTTTGTTTTTGTTCGCGAATTTGGCAGATGAGGATTGATTTGCTCATAACTAGCAACGGTAAAATCTAGAAAGTTGATATATGGACTCAACATGAAAATCAATAAATGTGTTATGTGTGCCAGTTTTGGGGATCCTAGATCACGTGATCGTGAATTGACACACAAAAAAACATAAAAAAATGCAATTTTTTTGGCTAGAAAGTTTATTAATTCGCCTATAACTCAAAAACCACTTAGCGTGCAAAGCTGAAATTTATAGACAATCTGGTGCTTATGAATGGTTTATGCAAACTGAGTTTAAAAGCGCCCGGTCACGTGACCAAAATGTTACCGGCCAAACATGGGCAGAAAGTGGACGGTTTTGAACCGATATCTGCGGGTAAATACCGATTTTGATGGAAAATGATTTGTGCTTTTGAGCACACTATCAACCGCCTTTCTTTTTGGTATGTTCGTTTACCCCAACCTGAATACTATTTTTCTTCTTTTTTTTCTTTTTCTTCTCCAGCTATCTACTTTTAAACCGCTAAACGCACTATATTTAAAGTTTGAGCGATTAGAAATATCAAGGAGAACTAGTGCGGGAATGAAACCGGGGGTTCCAGGCTGGGGGATCCCCCTCAATCGGGCCCTCCAAATCTTTGAACTTTTAAACCGTTAAAGCTAGATCCGTCAAAACTTCGGAATAGGTAGACGTTAAAGATAAACTAAACTTAACAAAAATTGGGGGTGCCACAATGAGGGTTTCCCCCCAAACAGGCCCTCCAAAATTCAAACTTTTTAACCTTATAAGCTTAGGTCAACGAAATTTTTAAGGTAAGTAAACATAAAGGGAAGATAAAATTTGACCAAATTTGGGAGTACCAAAATGGGGGTCCCCCAAAACGAGGCCGCCAAAATTCAAAACTTTTTAACAATACACGTTAGAGAAACAAAATTTTCAAAATAGATAAATGTAAGATAAAGATAAAATATAACAAAATTTGGGAAAACCAAATGAGGGTGTTCCTATCAAAAAAGGGCCACCAAATTCAAACTTTTGAACCACTCACGTTAGACAAATCAAATTTTCAGGATAGGCAAGTACGAAGAAAAGTTAAAATTTGACAAAATTTGGGGGCACCAAGATGAAGAGATCTTTCTCAAGCAAGAACATTAAAATTCAAGTTTAACCACTGACACTAAACTGATGAAATTTTCAGAATAGATAAATCTCAAGAAAAGATAAAATTTAAAAGATAAAATTTGACAAAATTTAGGGGTATCACAATGAGGATTTCCCTCAAACGAGGATGCCAAAATTCAAACTTTTGAATTGTTTAAGCTAGACACATCCAATTTTCTGGATAAGCAAATATCAAAGATAGATAAAGTTTGACAAAATTTAAGGCACCAAAATCGGGGGTCCCTCAGTTGGGTCCTTCAAAATTCAAACTTTTCAACCATTCAAGCTAGACACATGAAACTTTCAGAATAGGTAAACATAAAAGAAAAATAAAATCAGAATAGGTAAGTAAAAGATGACTAGATGCCACAATTAAAGAGTCCTCTTCCAACGGATTCTTCAAAATTTTTATCCACTCAAGCTAGACAAATAAAATTTTAAAGATAGGTAAAAATTTAATGTGAAAAAATATTGAGGATCTCATACTATACGGGTTCTCCAATTATGCTGACACCTTCCCCCAATAGCAACAAAATCTAAACGAATTAAATCTATTGGATAGGTTAGTATATATCAAATATAGATAACAAAATTTGGTGGGCCACATTGACGAGACCATGCCAAATGGGCGTCTTAAAAATTTTAAATCTTAAATACGAAGTACTCCAGCTTTACATATCAAATTTTAAGAGTAGGGGTAGCCTAATATTGAAAAAAGATAAAACATGCCATACTTGGTGATGCTATGTTGAACAATAATTAGCTCGAAAGATCGTATTAATTAAAGGGCGTATAGAAAACTGGGATAGTTTACCAAATTATTCTTATCGACCTGTGACAAGTTGTGAGTGAAGCATTAACCAGAGGGAAAATAAACTTTGATTCTCCTCCTTTTTTTGCAATATGTCAAATTATACCAATCGAGAATACAGTCTTATGTGGCAAAAACATAAACAATTTAATAAAAAAAAATTAAATAAATGCCTGTTTTAAATTTGCGTAATTTTAGCACTTTTTATTTTAGTTTATGCTGTTGAGGAGGGAGCTTTAATTTCGAAACAACCGGTATACCAATACAATAATATGGTGGATTGCGATGCGAAAGAGCGTTTTCAGAATCATACATGGCTGTAAGTTTGGTTGATCTAACAAAATTTGCTTGTGAGTCGCTGGAATTTTAAACACCGCTTTATGATGTTTCAAATGGAGTGAAAACTGTTAATAACTCGTAAAAAGTGCTGAGATTTGACGCTATATTGTAAACTGTTATGCGAGCTTTTTGAATGACGTTACTCGATTATTTTTGATAACTTCGAAAGATTTAAAATTTTGAACTTGAAAAACCACAAAACCATTTAAGTTAGCGAAACAAAATTTGTAAGGGGCGCATTTAAATTATTGATCTGACTATAAACGACTACATTTTTTACTAATTCATTCAAAGCAATCAGATCACTATTTTAGACCTTAATAAAGTGCAGTAAAGGTTGGATAATGCCACGAAGTCCCCAGATATCGCTTGCGATGTCACGTTCTAGTTGTATTTAGTGTAAAAAAAAACAACAAGCAAGTTTACGTTATAAGTTATTTTATTTGACTTGTGTTGTCGATTCTATATTATTATTATTATTGTTACATTTTACCCTAACAGTTGTAGCCATTTTGAAAATCCGGAAGCGTCTGATTTTGAAAAATTGCTTCCGCTTCCGGCTCCTTTTCAACACTTTCGCTTCCGAGTTCGCTTCCGCTTCCAACCTCTTTTATCAAAGTGCTTCCGCTTCCACAAAAATTTAACCGCTTCCACCGCTTCCGCTTCCACATCCCTGATTTGAACTCCAGCGTAAGGAAGATACTTGAAGAGTAAGAAAAACTTTGTTGACTGTTTTTAAATTTTTTACTACATGTTCAAGCTAAATACGAGAATAGCAAGTTTGCTTAAGTGCACAATCGCAATTACGCTAACGATTAAGGATAGAACTATTAAATATACAGTACTAACTGCTAAATTGTGGGTGACGCTGGTGATATTTCCTCCTAAAACTGGATCAGTTAAACTGTTAGCCACGTTAGGAGAACGGGTTCGGTTGTACGAGACGGAAGTAGGTACTGATGAACTAAAATAAAACTTAAATGTCTCTTTTTTATCGATATTGATTGCACAGCAGTTTTATTTAATTTGATTAAAAACAGTAAAGCCTTATTTAAAATTTTTAATCGTTTTGGACTTAGCTACGTCCATCATCAGTAAAAACTGAAGCTTACTCAAATAGAATTTAAATAAGATTTTATTAGTACTATTTTCTATTTGAATAAAACTTTATTTTTACTGATAATGGACGTAGCTAAGTCCGAAAAGTTCAGAAATTCGGATAACGCTTAACTGTTTTTAATTAAATTCGTTGTTTTTGTTTTGCAATCAAATATTGAATACAATTTACCAACAAATTTCCACCGTTGGGAAATTTCATTGAAAAGAGGTTTGTTATATAGACACAATGACGCCGAGATTTGCCCCGCCAGATCTTTACACGCTTCGGAGAAATTTAGAAAGTATGCTAAAGTATTAATTTATTATTTTTAATTTAGCTAGTTCATCGAGCGGTGGCGCGTTTGCCTCTGACGCGGGAGGTCTGAGGTTCAAATCTCGGGCCAGTCAAACTGGACACAGTGTTGCCAACGGCTCGCTACGCAACAACATTTCTTCAAAAGGAGCTGTGTTGGCAATGCCGCGGAAATGGACCAAGCAAACTTGCTACATGCTTCGGCGTAATACAACGAGTATAATGAAAGATTTGGGTTGATAGTATAACTTACCTAGTTCTTCCCAGTGTAACAGGATAAACAACTCTTTTCACATATTGAAACACGTTATTTTCTTCAACTGAATTATTTCCAACATCATTTCCTCCAGCACTGTAAAAAAAAAAACAAATCGCAATTTATCCTGAAGCGTAGTACAGTAGTAGCATTAAACAAACGAAAACGCCATGAATCTAGAAGACCGTGTTTCGGTGGATTAAAAACTGCGTCTTTCCTCTTAAAAGATCGGAAAGGTAATCGATAAGTATTGAAACTATTTCGAATTATTGAAACTCTTGTACCCTATACCAGTTGATTATCTCAACGGGTCCCTCCTGGGCACCATCTTTTCTATTTTTGGTTAATAAGTGGATTTCCATGGCTCCAAAAATTATTGTAGCAAGCTGCTCAATGTTCCACAGCGGTCATTTGGGCGTTTATGAACCTACCTAGCTGACAAGAGGTGGTATTTTTTCAAACTGCAGCGATGTAATATAGGCTGCTATATTTTGTAGATAGGGCACTATGACAGACATGTGGTGCTATTACTCATGGGGTGTTTCATTTATTTTTGACTTCTTTTATTGAAACCATGATTAAAACTCATTAACCGATCAGTGGTCAAGTGGATAAAGCGTCTACAACTAAAACGGTAGAGTAGGGGTCGATTTCCCGTCGGGTCAAATCAAATTAAAACTATAAAAATTGGTCCACAGCTTCCTGCATGAGGTTAAGCAATAAAAGGGACAGTGTGAAGCCTCCACCGTGTGTGATTGACAGGTAGGCAACTTGACTATAAAACCATAGTTCATTGTTATCTTTTGAACAAATTAATTTGGCGAACAAACATGTAATTGTAACGACGATTTAGAAGTTGGGTTCCTATACTCAAGAACGAGGGTTTAAGCCAAATCATGCCGCAGCGTGAATTTTACGGAGTTAAACAACCATCATTACATAAAAAATTATATTACACCAATCGCATTTGTACTTTGAATAAATGATTCCCCAGATCGATATTTCATCAATTGTTGCTGTGCTGGTTAACGATGAGAGATCATATCTCAATGTGAAGTGACACTGCAAAGACAAAAGGGAGTGATCCTTACACGAAAATTTTTTAAGTTTAAGCGAATAAAACGAAAATGAGGAACATTTATCTGCGCAGTTTTCATTTAAGTTTTTAAGGGTTACGATTAGGGTTTGAGTTAGCGTTAGTTAGGGTTTGGTTTGGAGTTAGTTTTAGATTAAAGATTTGAGGTTGGGTTAGAGATTTGGGCCAGAATTAATGAAAATAGTCTCTCTTAAAGACAAGAGGGTCAAAATTTCATAAATCACAATTGATTTGATATTGACT
Organism: Trididemnum nubilum; assembly: GCA_963965965.1. Taxonomy (NCBI): domain Eukaryota; kingdom Metazoa; phylum Chordata; class Ascidiacea; order Aplousobranchia; family Didemnidae; genus Trididemnum; species Trididemnum nubilum. The sequence continues at coordinate 10,787,422 of OZ014476.1, read as the reverse complement.
TTTGCAGGTTTTTCATCCGTTTTTGTTCGTATTCTTCTCTGACGTAAAAGTATGCGATATTTCATGCCCGCATTTGCACGTCCTTAAATTCAAAAACTTTCCTACCGGCAATATAAAGACAATTACAAATGAACAGAAATTGTTTTCGAAAAATTTTATTTTATGCACGAAAAGAGCAAAACATGTGCTCTATACAGTACTCGCTTCCGTAAAAACTTTTTTAGAAAAAGTTTTGCTCATATCATTTAGTTTAAATGATGCAAATTATATTATTCTATGCAAACGTCAACAAAGAAACGTCCATGTTTACGTCGTAAAAAAAGGACCAAAAAACGGCAGCGGACAAAAAACGGATAGTCTAAAATTGTGTACATCCACCTACACGCTTATTATTTTAAGAAAGATAGCAAAAATGATGATAGTATGAATCGGCAGTTATTTCGCTGAGCGCTATTTTCAAAACTATAAGCTGTTCAAAGCACAAACACAAATCAAAAAGTGAATGATAAATAAAGAGACAAAATTAATATCAAAAATGTGTAAATTACAGCAATAAAATTGTTAAGAAGAGATACAGTACGTAGAATCGATGACGACATCAATTCGTGTTCAATCTAACTGTAGACTCTTACCGGGTCTGATGGTCGCATAAGATCCCTTAAATACGTTGCCGAGGTGTTGTGAAACGAAAGAACCAGATTGTCCTGTGTTGAGGCAGCTTCCAGCGTTGTAACGCAACTTCCAACTACCTATAAGTATGTAACACAAGCGTATTACGCAAGTTCAAAAGATTGGTACATCTGCATATGCGGCAAGTCTTCATTTGTGTAGCCGACGTAACAGAGGGTGGCCAAATCCGCTCAAAAGTTATCGATGAATTTGAATTTGAATGTCTTAATCAAACATTCGATGAATTTAATTTTCTCAAATCAAAACTTACATTGTGAAAGTAGCAATTTATAAACTGGTTAAAAAGACTCAGAATCAGATCAGAATACAACTAATTGTTCAAAGCTTGTTCGTGTGCTTTTATTGTGTCTTTTTTTTTGTTTATTTACTTTTTTTTCTGATAAAAATTATGAGTTTGAACATGTGGTACTGTCCTATACGGTGAGTTAGGCCTACCTAATGTTTCTGATTCCACGAGTAAAATTTTGTTGCACAACTTGCAAGAACTACTCGAAAATCTTATTTTTTTCTAATCCTATTCTTATCTAAGTTAGTTTCTCAATAGTCTGATTTGTCAAATATGGGGTAAATTTGGATTATCGAATTTTATGAATTTAGAAGTCATAACTACAGATTTGAACTTATAATTTTACATCAGTCCAATTAAAGTAAAAATACATTTGGAGCCAACTTTCGCAAAGTCAATGATGAACTTGAATATGAATTTGAATTTAGTTTTTTCAAAGTCAGTGAATTTGAATTTAAAAGTTAAAAACAAAATTAATGGATCCAACTCTGGTGACAACATCTTCATTTTGGAAATAGCACAAGCGTATTATGCAAGTTCAGAAGATCATAATTATCTGCATATTCGGCAAATCTTCAATCGTGTTGTCGACGTAACATAGGGTGACCACATCCTCTTTTTGGAAGTCCTTCCAGCAAAAAGTGAGTATTCCTCCGGGGACATTAAAAAATGCCAAAATGTCTTCTTTTTTGCATTTCAAACCAACTTATTTTTTTAGTTCACCTAAAACAACCAACTGGAAAAGCTACAAAACCTCGGTAAAGGTTCTGTTTTTTGCTTTTCACCTGGATTTTACGGAAAAAAATAACGTAATATCGGTAAAGACCTTTTTTTTTTACTTAATCTCAATTTAATGTCTTAAGCTCAACTAGCACGTTAATAACAATTTTTGTAAAAATGTATCCTCCTTTTTGGAGATGAAAACATGGTCACCCTACGTAGCATTAGCCTACTAAACTGGTGATGATCAAGATAATATTGTTGGGATTGTGGAAGTGTTAAAGCGCAAACGGAGTAACATTTCCACACAATCATCATATTTGATTTTAGCAACCAAAGTTCATACTAGCATGCTGTCTTTTTTGTTAAAAAGGTGGGAATCGACAACGAAGCACTGAATGCTTTAATCGCCCATTAAAAAAAATACTTAGAAACTTGCTGTTGTTAATCACTGCTTGCGAAAAATATTTGTTTAATTAATATAGGCTAGTACCGTAAGATAGTAACAAACAGGTTTCTCAACTCCAATTTGGCGCATATAAACGGGCAATTCAAGAGGCTAAGACAACAGTATCAAGAAACATTATAAGCAATTTACCTGGTTTAGCCTTAGTCGTCCGGATGATACATTTATTTTCGTGAAGAGCGAATGATCTGGTCCATTATTAGCAATTGTTACGTTCACAATTAGTGGTCTCGCATTTGGCTCCAGTACCACAGGCTCTGACCCCGCTTCAATGCTACAAAATACAAAAAACATCTCAAAGATATCATTAGTGTAGAGAGAAGTCCACCCAGCGCAAGAAATTGTATGATCCCGGAATTAGGCTAAATCCTGGAATTTAGGCTGCAGATTAACGGTGGGCTAAAGTTCGACCTCTTCTTTTATCTTTTTTATGAAAATTTTCAACTAAACAAAAGCAAAACTAAATTTTGCAAAAATCTTAAAGGACAGATGTACTGTACCTGAACTAGTAAGCGGTAATATTTACAACAACTTAGAATAGCATGATGCCTAAACTGTTTGAGTTAAATCAGGGCTGCCCAAAGTGTGTTTCGCGCTGCGGGCTTCTTAACAAGTTTTCGCGGCCAGCGACTAAACTAGAGATTTATTATAAGTTTAATTTAGTGAGGGATTATAGTAATATTTATCACTCCGTTTATTATAGTAATATTTTTTATATTACTATAAAATATTACTATAATAAACGGAGTATTATAGTAATATTTTTTTGGCAACCCTGAAGCTCTTTATATCACGCAAACCTAAATAAATAGCCTCTCTTTTGGGTTGCCAACGTGGCACGAGAAGCAACTTTCAACTTTCTATATGCATCCGAATTAATCGACGATTTGGAAAACAATCGTGAATTGATTTGCGAAAATATACAGCAAATGGCGAACTAGAATTTCTTTCTGCGTATCCTGCAAGCTGGAAGACTATTGTGGCCCTTCAAGGGACTGGTGGTAAGGAGGTACGCCACAATTCTATCGCCAAAGGTAAAAAATCCGAACTGAATACTACATCAAAATCTCATTAAAAACATATTTCTCCAGTTTTCATCTAATTTCCGCTTAAAATTACAATAAACGTCACTGGGAACGACTTCTCCGGGCGAAAATTGCTACAAATTTAGTACAGCACTAATTATGCGGCGATGCTCAAAAAAGTGTAATGCGGCCCGCTCTTCAAAAAGTTTGAGGACCCCCGATTTAAATCATTGATTAATCAACATCGCATATTGGTTGGTATGTGTCGGTGCTCTGGCAGTTGGTTAGTGCTTTGCCTGTACGTATGTTTTGTACAAACATTAAAAAAAAAAAAAACGTTCGAACAATCTTTATCCCCTTTGCAGTCAAATTTTGAGTTTGGAATGGCTAATAAGTATAAATTGTGGAGAGTTGTAGCCTAAGAAAAATTTTGTTTGTTTACTTTCAAGAACTCAATGTTAGTGCAAACAATCAATTTAAATGATATGGTAATTAGGTATATTGTGCTCGAAAGCAACTAAACTATGCATCGCGACAAACTTATAACGAATGACCAGTGGGTTTTGTAAAAAAGCAGAAGTAATTTGATTAAGCTATTGGTGAGCTTGGCTCACATTACAGAACGTGTTAGCGAGCTCGTAAAGGACGTTTTCGCTGTTAAAAGGCGTTAACGAACTAAAAACTTCTTAGACAAACTGCAATTTCCGAGCCATCTCACTCAACATATATCGAAAATGCTTGTTCCAATTTCTTTGGGAGATGTTACGTAACCAGCGTTAGTACGTAATAAATACCTTCAATGTGACGTCAGATGCATTTCTACTTCAAAATAAGCAGTTCAAGCGTACTACATGTACTGCAATATTGTTATGGAAACAGATGCAATGGGCCATGCGTTATTATTCTAAATAAGCTTTCAAAATCCTGAATTGATAATTATTAGTTGATGAACGACAGAATTTAATTATATTTTTGAATCAATGCAAAAAAAGAAAAACTTTTTCCACACTACAGTTTTTTTAATGACGGAAAGCACCCTTAAGATTATTGGAAGTAAACTTACATGTTTACAGTAATTTTAGGCTTCAAAATTTTTTAAAAGTGAACGAGTCGAAGTGCACTCTTTTTTTTAAATCAGTAAATCTTGAGTTGAGATTGGCTGTTTTTAATTTTTTGCCGATTTTCAACCTAATTTGCTTTTGATTTTTTCTTAAACTTTATGAGTATCGATGTCAATTTTAGCGACTACGTTTTTGACACTGTTTTATTCTTAATGCTCTAGTTTGCTTAAGTCGAGGCTTTTTTCCTCCTTTGCAGCATCGTGAAACTGTAAAAGAGAAAAAGCAACCTTTTTCAAGTTGAACAATTGCCAAAAAAATTTCTCAATTGCTTGCCCAATGCGCAAAGCAACTGTGCGCTATAGTCTCTTTGGAGTAGTAGCAATTTTGTTACATACACAAGAAAATCACTAAACTTTTATCGTTTTAAATCAGTACAAAGTGTAGTTTCTTTTATTGATTCGAATTTTCGTTTGTTTTTGGTTTATTTTTGCTGCCGAGGCTGGCATTGCTTTTAATTTGTTCTTAACCCTATAGAGCCTGGGGGGGGGGGGGGGGGGGGGGGCCGAAAGTGCCCGCGACCTCTACAATTGCATGCAGCTTTTGAACGACTAGTCCTATTGACTTCCTACTCCATGACTTTGTCCAAAATTTATTTTTTTAACTACCAATATAATTTTTAAATTGTTTGAAGGTCAAAAACTGCACTTATTCAATGAAATTCTGAAAGTTATCAGAAAATTTATGATACTTGGACATATTTTGTTTGCCTAGTGTGTTTGCAAATCTTAATACTAGACATATTTAGACACAGCAGTCGTGGCAAGCGTTGTGTCAACAAACAAAACTCTACAAGTAACAGCACCTTCGAAAAGTAAATCAAAACTCCTAACCAAGCTTGAATCTTTTTTCACAAAGCCATATATAACAAAAGTATAAACAAAAACTGCAAGAAAATTTGAATCTCTTTTGCGTACGTACGCATAAAACCGTATTTTTGAAGCAAATATTGGTAAAACCTGGTTCGCATTTTTTTAAATGTCCTTGGTGAATCGGAAGGAACTTCATCTCAATTTGATTTGTCCAGCAGCGTGGCTTTGTATCGTTTCCAGGGAGAAGTAAGAAAACGGTTTGAACATTGTAAGAAAGAAATCAGTGGACCCGGAGCTAAGCAAGCTAAAGACAAGCTGTCGAAAATTCTTAGCCAATGCCAAAGCTGTGGCAAAGCCGTATGTCATTGTCATTCAATGCGTTACTGCTTAGATTGCCGATAGTAACACTACAGAGAGTATACCGGCTTAGCAGAGCTTGCCTTTTGGTCACTCCATGTTTTTTTTTTAAGCATAACATTTATAAGCATACGGAGGCCGGATTTAAGAAAATGAATCCCCAACTATTCCTACATAATGCTAAGAAGCTGCAAATGAAATAACCAGCCATTGTGTACCAAAAATAAAAAATCATAATTATACGCAATACAAAAATCTATCGGTCTATCAATTCATAGAGCCAAGGCTGTTATTAGTACTTTGCAAAGATATGATGCTACAAACTTTGCGATTTTCTCAGGAGTTTTAAAATTTTAGGGTGCCAACATAAGCTTTTGTTAAGCGTAACTTGAGCTTCAAATATGAAAATCGCTTAACATACCTGAGCATGATCTCCCAATATTTATATGCTTATAAAAAACATGTATCTTATTTCCTGCTGCTACATACAGTGCTGTGCTTTTGCATAAGATGCTTTTTGCACTGCGGTGATGAGACCGACGCCACTAATTTGTGTATAAAGAGTTTTGTTTCTTTTATTGCAGTATCCAGGAAAATAAAATTCTGAAACTGCGTAAGTGCATATTATTGTCTGTCTACTGTCTACCAACCAAACCCAGATTACCGCTACACCGTAGCCTACGTTCTTCGTGTTTTAGTATTGGTTGCGCTATGCCAAGGGTCACCGAAAGGGAGGGGGCAGGGGGGTACAATGACAGCGGAGCCCATGGACTTTAGGGGGCCGGCCCATGAGCTTTAGGAAGGCCGTTGGCTTCAGCGAGCCCAGCAGAGGGCTCATGAGCTCGAGAAGAGCCCATGGAAATGACCCTAAGAAATCAGCATGTGAGGCCTAAAAACATTTTTTTTGAAGATCACCAAATTTCAACCGGAAATATCGTTAAAATTTTGGTAAAGGCCTTTTTTTTGGAGATCACGATAATAATTTGGACAAAACTGCGGCATTTTCTCCGTCTGTTTTGGAGTTCACAAAACCGGAAATCCGTAATATTTGTGCTGGCCCCGGGCCCACGTTCGGCTCGCGGCGGCCCTGACTGTGCCACCACGATAAAACCAGCAAAATATCACGAGAAATGCAGAATGCCAATCACTTAAAATTTTTACAAACAAAAAGCTACAATAAGTAAAATTTCGTTTGCATATAGATTCTGCACAATGAAAACCTTTACTGTATAATATACCCGAACCAATTAATCGCTGATTTACATGCTCATTTTTTTCGCTTATTTTTGAAATGCTATGATGATAGAGCTCTGCTTTATATTGTTATACAGCTTGCATAGTATCGGTATGCACTTTGCTTGACGCTTTGAATGCAGTTTTTTGTGTTCTGTGTTTTGGATGTTTTCGCAAATTTACAACCACTCTTTTTTTTTTATTGTACATACATCGCATTTACCTGTCTAAAAAACGGAGTGTACATTTTATTAATAATCTTCTGAATACAAAAATCTTGATAACCTACGTACTATAAAACTGCTTTGTTCATATTTATTTGCCAATTTGCTTTCGCCATGCACGAGACACCAAAATGACCATGTAATCTTCGAGTCACTGCCATTTGTTTTATTACATGTAGAAGAAACTCCCCCTATTTTTCAAATGCTGAGTGCCAAACAAGGCAGCGCTGTGAATACTAATTTCTAAAATTTTTGGCATAACTCGACAAGGGAATAAACTGGTGTTTACAAGACTGCGAGACCAGCGCTCCAGCCTCTACACGCCCCACGCTCCGTTCGGTAAACACGCTTTCAACTACCATGCTGTGCTAGTAAAATAATGCAATTTTTTTTTTTTACATAATCAAGTAAGCAAATTTGCATTGATTGTACAGTAAAGGAGTATTCATAGCTACGCAAATCAAGGCGCTGCACCAGATGTTAGTTTGCCACTATTATTCTAAGTCAATGAAATCATCACTGTTTCTTGACCACAGAAATAAACAATAACAATGACAATCCGCTTAAGAGTTTTTTTTTTATAATTTATAGTTTTATGTGCTTCTAGAAACTATAGAAGTTTTCTACAGGATTTCGATTCAACTAAAAAATAATTCAAACAGTGCCAAACTTATAGCGACATGATTATTACAAAACAGTATCATTATTATAAAGAAAATCAAAACAGGAAAATTTATTTGCTAATTGAAAAAATCATTTTAATTTGAAGTAGCGTTTTGCCAGCTTGGGATTGGCTGATTGAATTCCTTTGAACTATCAAATTTTGCCATAGACTTATTCATACATTACCAGAAGTAATTTATTTTAATACGAGTGTATCAACAACCAAGTATCAACTACCACACATAACACACACTAAAATGTTTTGTCTATATTTCTGAATGGGGAAAAAAATTACAATACCACAAAAAACACAACATCTCATCGAAGCAATATTTGAACTCAGGACAAAAACTTCGGATCAAAATAAACAAATTCCAAAAACTGCTGCCTTCAGCCCGTCGTTTACACAACGCAAGTTGACGAAGTTGGTATACACAAGAGATTAAATTGAGTCGCCAAATAAAGCAAGAAGTTAATCGGATTAGTCGGCTTTCTGCGAGCATCAAAGAGCAATAAGGCAGTAAAAGAATATTTTGATGAGTTTTGTTTGAAGGCATAAACCGCGAAATTAAAAACCAAAATTTGATCACAAAAGAAACAAAATAACAGATGTTGAAATTTCGCACCAGCAACAATTTTAACCACGATTCTAGCTTTAGCAAAAGCTAAGCAATAAGTGTTCAAAAATGGCAGGCAGTTTCGACCCCCTCCCAGGTCTACAACAACTTTTAGAGCCCAGACATTATAGGGTTAAGTTTGAGCAAAAATGAGTCTTCTGTTCTTAGAAAATTGTTCTTATAAAAAGAGTGTAGGCGTATTGCTATATTTTTGTCAACTGGTGCTACTCAACATTTGTTAATCAGTCGATACAGCAAATGGTTCTTAATGCAATTCGCTTTCTTTATAGCATTCTAATAGCAAACGTGGCCACTATTTTAATTCATTTTTAGCAAAACTCGCTTTAGTTAAAAGTTTTCAACATTTTGCCATTAAATTTCTGAACCAAAAAAATGCACTGTTTTTTGCGAGGAAAATACACTGTTTTTTTACTCGAGTTTTATCTCGCAATCATCCCTGCAACTTAGCGAACGAGAATGACGTCAAACAGCTCGCAGAGCTTCAGATGCACGTGCAAAGATAACCTCTTGGCATTTGCGAGTATTTCGTTCGGTAGTGCCTCTTAAAAAATTCTCATTATTAATGCGAGCGACGAAATTTCTGTAATGCGGGCCCATTCATTAATATAATCAAACTTTTAGCGTACGCTCTAAATATGAAAAGCAAGCGGAAAATCAGCTCGATTAAGGTTACTGCCATCATTTTTTAATGCCATAATGGGCTATTTTGTGGGGAATATTACTGTGACAATACATTCAATGACAGTTAAATTAAGTTGCAGCAGCGACGGTCTGGTTTGACTTCCTCATTCATTAGGCCCGTTTCACATTGGCGACCATCTCGATACGACTGCAAAGTCAGATCAGATGATTGCATTGATTTAAATGGCGCCTTTTACACTGGTCGTAGTCGGACGTTTGGTCATACGACACAAATTTTGGCGCATCATCCTACGTCTGGTCGTACGACCACTTAATTGAACGCAAAAGAATGGCCCTTTTCACACTACACGACAAATTTCCTGCGACTGCAAGCAGTGCAGACTGCAGAAGTGTGTGTTTCTTGTAGCGTACTAGAGGTACAGTCTATACCAGGATTTCTCAACTGGGAACCACGGCAAATTAACCAGGGGGCCATTGACATTCTTTGTTTTTCTTCTCCATAGTATACTTTACGAACGAAAGCGCTCCCTTATCGAGATGGTAGCGTCCACCTATCGAAAAGCCACCCAAAACCGTCGAGCTGGGGGCCATTGATGTTGAAAGTTTATAGAAGGGGGCCAAAAGCCATAAGTGGTTGAAAACCATTGGTATATATATTTATAATTTGATTGCGATGATTTTACGTTTGCGGACCTGCAGTCGTACAAAATTGGTTGCCAGTGTGAAACGGGCACTTTTTGGTCGTACGACTGCAAAAATTTGAAGATGCGCGACAGCTGTCGCTGTGTAAAACGGGCCTTAGTTCTTATACCTTGCGGTGAAAAAAGTATGACATCTTATGCTCTTTCAATAATGCATTTTCGCGCTGCAAAAGTCGGTTTTTATTATTTAAATCTGCATGTAAGGACAGCGTCATAATTACAGCAAATATAATACTCTCGGTCACATAATTACCTTGTAACGCCGTAAACTGGTTGCAGTTTAGCTCTGCTCCAATCGAAGCAATTGAACCAATCAGTGATCAAGTAGAAAAGTGCTTACTACTGAAATGAAAGACTCGTTTTTGTTTCCCGGTTGGTTTGACAAACCAAAGTCTTTAAAAATTGGTCTTTATACAACTTCTCTGTTTGTGAAAAACAGGTGGCAGCTTGACTCGAAGACCGCACCAATATCCCTTCGCTATCTCATGGCCAAATCGACTTGGCAAATAAAAACCTAACTTTGCGTTTCAGGAAGTTAAATTATACCCATCAATTTTTGTTCGTCTGTATTGACTAAGCAAATTAATGGTTACGTTCCGGCTAAAAACTGGCTGTAAGAAAGCCTTTTTTTCATTATTCACATCCACTTAAATTTCTGTTTCGTTACTATAAGTTCAGACAATTTTTCCAGTAGAACACAACTTACGAAAAACTAGCTTCGATGCTTAAATCGTGTATGCATTGATCATTTGCCCTGCCACAACCAGGAGAAAACTCGATTGCAGAAACATTTATGTGATCAACCAAGGGATCCAGTATCGGTGAAAGTTCGCTTTCCTTATGTGCTTGAATAAAATCATATGAAAATTCAACAAGAGCGCCGGTATTTAGAGACCCACCGCCTCGAGTCGAAGCAAAAGCTAGTAACTGAAATTGACAACAAACATATTTACCACAGTGAGTTCGGTAATGCAGTTATATCAAAAATTTCTAGCTGTTTCGTCCACATAGAATTCTGACGGAGATGCCTTGATAATTTTATTCTTATTAATAAGTCTATTTCTTGATGATCCTGTTAATTTCTATAAACAAAAATTGAATTACACAAAGAATCTTGCAACTCAGTTTGAAGGTTTGGTGCTTTGTGTGATGTTGATTCTGTACTGTTCGTTCGCCCATGGAGCAATAGTTGCGGAATTCAACTCGTGGGTAGGTCTGTTTGGACAATGATGCCAACGTCTTGGCCAATTTTTTCAAAAAGAGCAATGTTTCTCGAGCGTAATGATGCGGAATGGACCCTCACACTTGTTACACCGTTACGACGTAATGCAGCAAGTATAATAAAAAGTTAATGTTGTTGGGTTGCAGTTTTCTAAAACTGCAAAAATCTGCTATTTATGAAACACTACAGAGCACCCAGTACTCAGTTGTTGAGTTTGCACGAACTATTGAAAGATTCGTTTATTTATTCCACATCAAGTTAAGTCTGTACTTTAGCGATATTATCGAATTTTTAGGCATTTTACAAAATTGATTCCAAGAGCGGTTGAAACGGTTTGAGGGATTGGTCATTATATACTAGATAATGAATGTGTTAGTTTAGGCCTTTAGGGTGTGCTGTTTGTTATATTATACAAATCAAAAACTTTACGAACGTTTAGTAAAACAGAAAAAGAAAAGCATTCGCTTGTCGACGAGATGGATTTTTGAACCGTTTTAGCAGACAATCGATCATCTTGGAAGATTAATCTCTTCAACAAAGGATTCGCGATCGCTGCATCTAGTTGAATGTTCACGTTCATATCTACAAACAGTGCATTCGCTGAAGTGAATTACTGCGAGTATTTTACACCACAGAAGAAAAACCGTAGAATAAAAGTGAAAGGTCAAGAACGTACGGTGCTTAACACTGCTCAAGTTTAAAACTATTAGCTGTTTGGTGATAAATTGTTATCAATGCATTATTCAGCAAGTTATGTCATAACCACCATTAATTATGTAATCATAAACCATGATCATTGATTATCTCTAATTTTGTATGATCTACAGAATTATATATTACACAGCAATTGTGATCGTCAGTTAGCTTAGCACTATGAGCACTGGAAACTAAAAGGTCAAACTTAGTTTCGACGAATTGGTATTACCGTATCACATAGATTCTCAAGCCAATTCTGCAACGTCTTGGCACAAAATATCAAGCGTACTACTGTATTAATATTGTTTGTTTGATTAGCAACAATGAGAGAGCAGCCTGCTAGTTTTGTGTATCATTTGGTAAAAAATACTCGCCAGTAAGCTTTTTGAGACCAATATAAGTAACTAGGAAAAATGTTTTTGGATCATGGTTCAATTTTCGAACCAGAAATGTGTCCTTTGAACTGCCATTGAAAATTGCTCTTATTTTTCATTGGGGCCAAACAATCTACCTATTGTGGTGATATATTTGACAAAATTCGGCAACGTAGCCGAGAGAGTAAAGGTGTCGTTTTTTCGACACCCTCATTGTCTAATTTGGTTCAACCAGCACCCTGGTCACGCTGTTGCGTCCTTGGACAAGACGGTTTTTGGGATGATTATCTCTGCTTGGTGGCTGCAAACAAGCAGCAAATTCATTGCAGAAAAATTCGAAGAAGTTTACCCGGGAAACTTCTTAACAGATGCTGATTTCTCCAAACACAAAGTAGTTACCGCAATGAAACGTGGGCAGATCATCCCATAATTAGCGACCGACGCTGTTCGGTAACAGGCAAACAAATATGTAAGTACTATGCATACAACAAAGCACTACTACAAAAGACATGCAATTAGAATCCCAACCTATACCCTAAAAATGCATCGCTAACAAAGACATTGCCAAAAAAAAACTCATATCAACGTACTGTGCGACCCAGACTGTCTTTCTGTCCTTGGTGTAGCAGCCAAACAAATTATTGCTATGATGCAAGGTTGTCTAAAGTTGGCTGCGCATTCGATAATATCAGCTATTGGTGGTTGGAATTGAATGCTGGCTGTGATATCAACTACGGGTCGAGTTCGAAAAATAACGACAGAATCGCTTATGGGTGCCCCAACTGCAATGTCGGTATAGCCGTTTCGATCAACATCATAAGCAGCTATTGACGCACCAAAATATCGCAAGCTTGATCGGACAGAATGGCCAAATATTTTCTAAAAAAGTAATACAGTAACATATTCAACAGTACTAGTGGATTCAGCTAAAGGATGCAAGGATTTTTTCAAATTCACTTATTTTATCTTCTTTAGGTTTATTGAAAACTTTTGATCAATATATAATACATCAACCTTAAAATGAACGCTGTATGCAAAAGTTGCTTCAAACAACAACAGTTTCATTTTATAGCGGTACGTGTTGAAAGTACTTATTTATATCTCCAGTACATCACAAAAAGACATTGCTACGTAAGCTCAGAAAGCGAGTATTGGTTTCTAGTTTTCGCATTAAATGTTCATTTTTCTCCGATTTTCTACAAAAGTAATCGAATAAATACATTGCAACCGCTTAATTTTAAAGCGGCCTTGTAATCACTAATCATAATGCGTATGCACGCGCTATGGAGAAAAGTATGTTTTATAAATTAGATTTAGGAAAAAAAGATGATGCCGCCTGTCAGCTTCATTAAAATCAGTAGCAAAAGTGTTAGTGTATAAAAAATTAGTGTATGGTTTTGCTAAAGAGAATAAAATTGCAACTCCTGTCTATCATTAATTAAAATGTGACAAAGCTGCAACTCCTAAATTTTAATGATTTGCCGAAACTTCAAAAAAGTGATGTTCCGCCTAGGTCTATTATATATTTTATTGGTGCTCCCACTTACTGTTTAGCCAAATTTTTAGTTAGTATTCTTTCTTTTTTGCTCTCTTTGGAATATGCTGTTCAAAATTCTTGTCGATTTGTGCAGTAAATTACTAATTTCCAGTGCTTTAATGATGAGCGTCTTGTTTCTTTCGGCGTGGTAAGCTTGTTTACGTCTATTTCTGTGCTTGAAACTTTGTCAATTATTTCCCATTTACTCATGTCTGATAATAATTTGCTGCACGAGCGTACTGACGTAACAGCTAGTGATGCCATAAAATGTGTTGAGCTGTGACTGCATTACACTGTTTTTTCGTTTAACAACATTTTGTTTTGGCAAATGTTTGGTGCTCCTATGGGATCTTGTACTTCACCGGTGGTTGGTAATATTTTCATAAAACTCATTGAGCGTCAAGCCCTCACTGCTTTACGAGAACCCACTAGAATTTGGCTAAGATACGTTGACGATGTGTTTTTTGTTATGAAATCGTCAGTAATTGATGACATTCACCACCGTATTAACTCTTTTTCCCCCAATGTCAAGTTCACACAGAAATTGGAACAGTACCGTCGCCAGAGCAAACGAAGTGAGGGGGCACTAGCCGAAAATGGGGGGGGGGGGCACCAAAATGGACTGAACTTTTGCTCATAAAAACTGATACTTTACGGCTACAAATTATACGCTATTTAAAAAATTTTGTATTCATGTCTGAAATAAAAGAGACACATAAGGCCAGCAGCGTTTCTTAGCTCGTTTCGTATGCGGCCCATGTAATCGCTTGAAAAATCCGTCTGTAGCAGTAAATGCAATTAGAAGCACAACCAGGATTGTGCTAAGAGGAAGGGGGCTTGAACCAAAAGTAAATTATTTTTCACAAAAATTGTCTAATTTAGGCCCCGGGCTGAACAAACTGATGCTACTCAAACGTATCGCAGAGGGGGTCTGGGGGCATAGCCCCCAGCCGCTGGGTGATTTTTGTGATTTAGCAGAAAAAAATTGCGATTTCAACGCTATTTCGATCACATTTTACACGTTTTTGAAGCCATATGAATAACTACAATAAATTACTAAAATTTAGAACTCAGAGAAGAAGTAAATTGCCTAGCTCGTTCTGAACCCCTTATACTTAAGGTCAAGTCCAAAACACGTTTAAATGCTTGTATTTTGGGGTTAAATTTTCTAAGCGACTTGACTAAAGGGGGCTGAAGCCCCTTTCTCTCTGGTTGCTCAACTGAGTGCGACCTAAACAAAATTTTGAGTGTGCTCTAAAAAGATCAAAAACAACTAATCTTTTAAAGAATGTTTTCACATATTGTTTCACGACATAATCACTAACGAAGTACTGGTAACGGTACTATAAGCTTAAATCCCTATTCCGCGGCACATCCGTAAAGGCGTGTTAATAAGACAGATTATTGCCTCACATTAATGTTCAGCAATTGGTGGACAGCAATTTCGCAAAGAATGGAGAAAAATTCGAACAATAATTATGTTTGAACGTTACCATTCCTTTTTCCATTGTTGCCTATTGTCTTGTCGTTACGTGATATTCCGAAAACGAATTCTGAGTAAACCAAAATGGGGGCACAAGCAGTCGCTAGGGGGAGCACGCCCCCCCCGTAGCGACGGCACTGAATTGGAAATGAACAGCGCTTTGGCATTTTTGGATGTTTGGGTCAACCGCAGTGCTAATTGCAAACTCTGGACCATAGTTTATTACAAACCCACCTACACTGACCGTTACCTACAATTCGAATCCCACCATCCTTTACACCAAAAGTTGGCTGTTGCTAGAACCTAGTACCACCAAATCAAATCCCACATTGAAAAATCATCTGAACGTACATCTCATCGTGATCTCATAAAGAAAATATTGACTCTCAATGATTTTTCAGCTAGATTTACCCATCTCTTTTTTATGAATAAAACTGACAAGCCAGCTAGTACTTAATTAACTTTTCTGGATTCACAACCCTACCCTACATCAAAGATGTATCAGACAAAATCAAGCGAATACTTTTGGAAACCGGTGTTAAAGTGGCGTTAAACCGTTTTTACGAGTAGATTTCTCCCTTTCCTAAAAGATTAAATCAATCGTGATGAAAAGTCCAGCTTGGTATATGAAGTTTCTTGTCAAGTTTGTGCTTTTGTTTACTTCGGACAAACCAAAGTGGACCTCAAATCAAGAATGACAAAACATCAACGAGCAACAAATTTTAACGGTCCGTCAAATCAGCACTTTGCCAGCATTCGATGGAAAATGATCACCTCACTAATTGGACTGAAGTCAAAGTTTTAACAGTGAAACATAGCCTAATTACTCGAGGCGTCTTTTTACGGAAAGTTGCTATATCAATGAAAAGCCTCTCGTGCTTAACAGAAATGGTGGATTAGCATTCCCTGCTGTTTGTACAAAGTTGCTTAATTCCCTGTGTTAAAATTTTTTTCTGGCCTAATCTTTTTTAGTGTTAGTTTTACCGTAATTTTGCTGCGATGCTAATTCGAAAAAACTATTTTTACACTATCAGCCTTCATTCATTTTTGTACGCACGTATACATTTATCTGCATGACTTAGCTTATCGTAACAACGACGTTTTTGTGATCCTTGTTTTGAATTTTTTCGCTTGTTCAATTCTAGTGTGTGGGATCGTTTTTTTGTTGTTGTTTTTTTTTTTCTATCAGTATTTGATGGCGATTTGCTGATCACAACTGATAGCAATGCTATGATGAAGCTAGTTGATCCTAACTACCAAAAGTCAGCAAATAAAATTAGTCTTTTGAGTAGCACCATAGTGGTTTCTCGAAGCTAGCCTGCAACACCAGAAGAACTTCAAAAATTTCTCAAGAGAAAAAGTCTTTTTAGCATTTAAGCTAACTTTATTAATTTTTTTTTACACGAGCTTTCGTTGACACATGTCAATTTGTCAGGTGTTATTAGTAAAACTGTAGTAAAAGTCCTAGATCTTGTGAGTTAATTTATAATGTTCATTTATGCGTCTTCTGCTGGTTTATTACCTCAACATTTACTATTGTTTACCAAAACTGCATCTGAGTTTCTTTTGAATTTTGTGGGCCAGTCTAATTCACTCCTCACTGAATTACTGTGTAATAAATTCAACTGTTTACTTTCAGCCTATAGCCCTATACCATACTTGAGTTTTTAAATCACTTAATCCATCGCTTGATCCATAATACAAATAAACAGAACCACTTCGATCCTGATCAAAAGAATTGCGATCCAAAGGAGCGCTTATGATAACATCTTCATAACCATTCTTATCAATGTCAAAGCCCGACAAAATAGCTAAGCCAAATCGCGACCCGATCGAATTGGTTCCAACCAAAACTTGAGGATCAGATTTCTAAACAAAAAATATCATCACAAAAATGCACTGCTTTATTTTTTTGCGATGAATTTTATACGAATGAGCGGGTTGTTTGGACCTAGCTCGATTTTTTGTGTAAATTTATCAACAAATTACTTTCTAGAATTTGAACTTTCTTCGATAAGAAGAACTGCCCTAACTTTGAAGTTTGCCGACGCCACTTTATTAAAGACGTTTTTATGACGCCATCATTAAGAGTTAAGTAAATCATTCCATGAGTGATCATAAAAGATTTATTTGATGATTTAAACCGCCTACGTCAAAAAAAAACTTTAATTTTGCGCTAAAAACTAAGAAGTGAAAGTCAACCCCATGCCAAATATTTTGCTTGTGCAGTTTTAGATTAAGGTAGGGACATCTCCTCAAAAATGTTTTTCATGAGTTAAAGTGATTACTCTAAATTCTCGATTGCGAGATGAGGTATATTTTTTAAGAAACATGCGTTATTTATATCTATGATATGATTTCTTTTTAGTATAACATTGCATGTAGAATAAATATAAACCTTGATTTAATTTAATCGATTCAATTTAGGAAGGCCGAACGAAGCTAAGTGGTTGACTTTCAGCAGCCAGTTGACAAAAGTTTAGAAATGGGCACATAGACAGAATAATTAGCATTACCTTGTAATAATTCGAGAGTTATTTTTTAAACTTAGGAAATCAGTATCTTTTGCACCAAGAAGTTCAACAACGTAAGCAATAGTAAAAATAGTAATTAATCAGCAGATTTCAGTAATCTTCATTGGTAAGTTACTGCATTCCATATTACGAATAAGGTCACAATCGAATAGGATCCCATAATAGATTCCTTATTGCACATAAGATCACACTAGCGTGTTACTAACAAAATGGTATCATCACGAACTCCTGATATACTGCACCACAGTTCTTAAATTGCAAAATTTTGCATGGGGAGACGCTTTTGCAGCCTTGACCAAACGCATTTGGAATGCAAAAGCATTTTAGTGGAAATTACGGAATTCCACCCCCAAAATCGAGTAAAGACCAAAAAGAAAAAGGTCTTCGTCGGAAAATTAAGAGTTTTTTTGTCCCTGAAATCAAGTGAAAACCAAAAAAAAGGTCTTCACCGCAATTTGAGACTATTTTCTTTCAGAAGTTGTGGGATTTATTCGTGCTGACAGGCCCTTTTTCGTCTGTTCATCCAACGCTCAATTCTTGATGGGGAAACGCCAAATCTCGATGGTGGAACGCTAACTCTCGATGGGGGGGACGCGTCCCCTCTACAATTTAAATACTGCTGCACCATGTATAGATAGCTAGTTGCCGTAGTTGGTGCCATATGTTACAACTTACATTTTGGGCTATTTCAAAATCGGTGTACACAAAAACTCTGCCCTGGTCATATCCAGATCGGTCAGAGAAAGTTGGGGCAGAGATTAGCAAATCATCTTTGGAATTATGATTTATGTCTATTCTGGCAAGGGCGTATCCAAAAAAAGCCCCTAATTGCCACAGCCCTCTC
Organism: Trididemnum nubilum; assembly: GCA_963965965.1. Classification (NCBI taxonomy): domain Eukaryota; kingdom Metazoa; phylum Chordata; class Ascidiacea; order Aplousobranchia; family Didemnidae; genus Trididemnum; species Trididemnum nubilum. The sequence goes on along the minus strand of OZ014476.1, from coordinate 10,769,157 downwards.
TCCAAGCTGGGATGTATGATTAGGTTTGGGGTTGCATTAGGCGCTTGTAAGAACGAATAAAGGAAAACCTAAAAAAACAAAGCCAAGATAAATGAAACAATTTATTCAATACGAGTCGTTTTGACTTGAACTTAAGTCATTTTCAATTTTATTCAAATGAAATAATATTCAAATTATTCAGTTACAATGATTTGACTGTTTCGTTTTCAATTTTTTTGTTTTGGTGGATGAATGCTAACCATTGCACTTTAAAATCCGGTTTTGAAAGAATTGTAGCAGTTTTGATTAGTGCATGCTCTACACTATTGCTATGTTTGGGCGATCAGCGCACACTACACGGTTTTTGTATGACGCAGAGTAATATGACCCAATAGCCCACTCCCGTAGTGTGCCACAGGCTGGCGCAATGACAAACCTCGGGAGCACTCAGCTTCATCCAATTTAGATAGGCAATTCTTTTAACGTCTTACCGCGCCCTTGGACTGGTATCGTGGAGATCCACAAGCAATATATAGCACTGATTCATCCAAAAAGTTTCCACTAGCTATAGAATATCCTGTAAATTTAGAAAAACAAAAACAACAAACTGATTAGTTTACCACAGAAGGTATTCGTCACTATAAAAACTACTTTATGATTACTCTTGATTATTTACAGTACTAACAGTAAAATTCGCATACTAATTTTTACTGTAATTATTATTCTTTTTAATAGATCGTAATATTAATTTAAAAATAAACTTGTTTAAACGTGCTTGTTTCCCCAAAAGCAGGTTGCAAACGATGAATTGCTTTTCTCTTAGTTTAGTTAGAAGTTATCAAATTCAAAATCATTAACAGTGAGAAGATGTCAGCGTATCGTTGTAACTCTTTGCAACAATCTTAGGCATTAGATCATAGATTATATGTGACATAAAGACATCCTTCGACTTTAGTGAAAAGAGCCTTAGCAATTCTTTTAGCGCTTAGCAATACCAGTGAATTTCATAAAACCTATCATCACTGTAATATTGCTGAGAGCTTTTCCATTTAAGTCGAGGGATGTCTTTTTGTAGCTTATATGATCTATGTTCTGTTGATATCTAAAATCGATGCAAAGCGTCACAACGAGAAGCAGACATCTTCTCATAACTCTTCATAAATGTTTTTCTACTCTACTAGTTTGTGCCCAAAAATGAGGTGCCTAAACAAAGGAAAGTATTTAACAACTTTTATAATGCTCATTTTTAATCTCAAAACTTTTACACCAAAAATACGATGCTTATTCTGCTTATGATTACTGGCGATATGGCTACGCACTGTAAAACAAGAGAGGTCTACCGGTATTCATTTTAAAAGTATTGATAAGCATCACAAGAAAATACTATTTACATACAGCAAAAGTAGTGATAAATACCTTGATCGAAAAATTACTGTGCTTAGTACCCTAGCAGTTTCAATTATAATTAAAGAGCACCTAATCCTATCCTGCCATTTTTTTGCGGTTCATTCCTTCTTTCAAGCATATGAACCAAGCTCTAGTCTGCCTCTGTCTAACCAAACAAACGCAAAGCACTTTTTTCGGGGTTATTCCGTGCAGCAACGATGCATCGCCGGGTCCGAAAATCGAACCCGGAGCCAGCAACCTTTTGAACACTAGCCCAACGTTTAACAACTGAGTAATTGCCGTCGCTGTGCTATTGTGAATAGCAATCACAACATTGCAATATTACACCTTTCTTGTATACGATAAATCAAGCAACAAGTTGCTTGACTCTTTTGTTGCGGAATGCGTAGCGGAGGTGACCGGATCCACATATTAAAAGATCCAGAACCGATCCGGGTCCAATGAAAAAAGATCCGGATCTGATCCGGTTCCACCAGTATGAAACTACGCTTTGCACATTTTTACGAATATTTTGACAAACATTAAAAATGAGTTTGAAAGTAATCAACAAAATCAAATCCGGATCCGCATCTTCTAATGAAACTGGATCTGGATCCGACAAAAAACAGTAAGATCTGGATCCGTTGCCGCCTCTGATGCGTAGTGAGGAGACAGTGTGTGCTGATACATGTCTTGCATTGCACAGAGTGGATTCTCTAGCGTCCAGCATGCTATTGGTTACGATCGAGAAGAAAGAAACAAGCAATCGCTTAAAGATAAATTTCATGAACCTAAAATTGTCCCATTGTGACAAAGTTGGCTGAATAATATAGATCTTCGCTTTTTTTTTTTGAGGCAGAATTAAAGGACTAAGTACCAATTAATATCAGTACCAATTAATTATCAATTTTCAATTCCTAATTCATATCAATACCAATTAAGAAATTCTTAAATGCAAAAAATTTTAAAGGTTTTAATAGTTGTTTTCAAAATTTTCCAGCTTAAGTGCTACTATACCATAGCAGCACAGCCTATAAAAGGGAAAGACACCAGAGTTCATTTTCAAACATTGTCGCTCAGTTAGCCTTTTAGTCAAAACCCGCAAAACTCACCATTAAAATTTTAAACCTCTTTGGCTAACTAGAAGTCAAAAATATCGCAATTAAAAATTGTCAAAATTTTCAAAATCTCATAGGATAATAGATCAAAAATTTGTAGTACTAGATTATATAAACTCACCTAGATACGAGTCTGTGAATTTGGACAAGTTTTGTGGGGTAAAGAATCCTTGCAATGTTTCATTGGTAATGTAATCATAAAAACTTTCAAAGAAACCACGATTAGACCCTGGATAACGGACGATCGTACCAACACGATCAAACGCGCCAGGCGCACCAACGTAAAGGTCGCCATTCTAAAAAAAAATTTATTAATACAAAGCGAAACTTATGCTGCAATAATGCAATAAGGTTACTTTGATAAGCAACCCTATATTGATTTTTTTAACCATTTTTGGTAAACGAAAAAGAAACTTTGGAAAAGAACCGCAAAAAAGCGAGGAAAATGTAGATGCTAAAAAGTAAGACATTGCACATTGTCGTTCCAGCTACTGTAGCAATTAACGTTTGTAGCAGCATTAATTATTACTGTCATAAACAAACATATTGCTTGTCTAGCCAATATCAGTGTGTAGCATACACCACCGTTGAGGATGGACCGAGGCGCAACTTGCACCAAAATCAAAAAGTTTTATCTCTCAGTCACATATTAAGGTTTTGCAAAACACGAGACACAACCTAGCACTTTTCTTTTTCCTTTTTTACTACTCAAGTACATTTTCTTTTTTATGAGACCAATTTTTTAAGAACACGACGCTCATTTTGCTCAAAATTTGGGAATAAATGAAGATCAATGCCAACATCACCACCAAAAACAAAACTTAAGAAGAAACGAAAAAGGATAAACTCCAAATCTGAAACAAAACTAAATTCTGCACAGATTTAAAACGATAAAACTTTAAATTTTTTTGTATTTGCAAGCAAAATTACAACAATTTCAACATTATAGAGTCAGGCACGTAGCCAGAAATCTGCAATTGGAGGGTGTAACTCGGTTCTAGGGCCTCAAAAAAGAAGTCTTCGCCTAAATTTGGAACGTTTTTGTGTCCGAATACTATCGAAGACCAAGAAAAAACAAAAATTGTTTTCACTTAAATTTTGAACGGTTTTTATGCTTCAGATCATTTTTTGAATCTGTTCCAGTGTAAAAATCAGTCTTAAAGAGCTAAAACGTGGTATTTTCCATATTCTGCATTTTGGTCGGCAGACTAGTGAGATAGGGGACTGTATAGAGTGCTGTCGTTGTGCACTGCGCTGGCAAATTTCAAATTTATGGATGTCGTTCAAATTACAAAAAAACTCGCTATTTCACGTTTGCAATTTTACGAATTACAATGCTGCAAAAAAGCGTTTACTTAAGCTGACAGGGATTCGAAATCGTCCAGTTTTATAAACATGATCGCTAAAATTAAAACGGATGCTTTTCAACATTAGGAACAAATGAGGCTGAAAATTGGCAAAAACTGAAGAACAGCCAGCGTCAACTCAAAATTTACTGGTTCTTATAAATAGGAAAGCGTGTACGCCATTTCATTCGCGTCGAGTGCTTTTTAATTTTTTTAATTGAACTTGATTTAGAATAGAGCTTAAACGATTACCAACTACTTTTATCAAATATTGGATATCATAGCAGACTGCGAATAATCCAAAATAAACTATGGCAATAGAGATTAAAAATTTTACTGCAAAAAGATGTTTATTGCTGTATTTGCCGCCAACTGCGCCCGCTTGTGTTGATCATAGCCTGCGTAATTGTATATTCAAAAATTGTTTTCTTGATTGGCTACCTGCGCAAAGACGGAGCGAGAAATTCTACAAATATACTTTTTTTTACACGAAGCTGTGAATTTTAAGTTGAAGCTGGCTGTTCTTAATTTTTGCCAATTTTCAGCCTGATTTTTTCTTAAATCTTGAAAGCATCGATGTCAATTTTAGCAACCGCGTTTGTAAAACTGTTTAACTTCGAATGCTCTTCTGTTGAGTAAACGCTTTTTTGCTGTTTTTGCTGCATCGTAAAACTGCACAAGCCAATTTGAACGACAGCCAAAAATTTTCTTATGTGCCTGCGCAGTGCTGGAATGCACTCGATAATCTCGAAACCGTTGCAATTTTGCTTGCAAGCACTGCAAAATATCTAAAACTTCATCGTTTTGAATCAGTATGCTATAGAATTTAGTTTCTTGTATTTGAAATTTTTTTGTTTGTTTGTTCTTACTTTTTACTTTGTTGGTGAAACTGGCTTTGTTATTAATTTGTTCTTAAATTTAGAGCAAAAATGAGCCTCGTGTTCTTATGAGAGTAGCCTTATTGAAAAAAGTGAACTGTGTCTACTCAATTCTAATCAGTTACTGGTACTTGATTTGTTTTAAACATGTAAGCAATTATTATCACAATCCCCTAATAACTGTGCTTTACTCCTCAGTATTTCAACTATACTACAGTAACATAATCATGCTTTACTTCATAGTAACCAAGTTCTACAGTACGTAAAATTAATTGACAAAATGCTAGTGTACAACCATTGGTTCCATAAAAAAGTCATTAGGCAAATGTATATTCTTATTTAAATCTACTGCAGAATTAAATGAAACTACAACAATTCCATTTACGCAGTTTCAGGGCAAAATAATAGGTAATTCTTTCAATTTTTTTAGCATACTTGAAAGTGCTGCAAGCTCTATCCACTCAACCACTGATCTGCTTCAAGAAGAAACGGAAAAAGAACTAGATGTTCATTTTCTCGGAGAAAATAATGCAGGACTTCCGCAAGTTACTTTTCACCAGCAATCTCCGCTTCATACTTTCACGATCACTGATATTTCTGTGAAACTCACTCGTATGCAATGCAAACAAAGTGATCTTGTTTGATGAAAAACAACGTTGATTTTGAATCATTTGTGGTTTGGGTAAAATCGATGTCCGACTAAGTATTTCAACAAAGTGATTTTGTGTGATGAAAGAAATGTTAATTTGAAATCATTTATGTTTTGGTTAAAACGAATGTCCAGCTTAGTATTTCAACCCAGCTCCGTTCAATTACGACAATTTCAAACACTGGCGTCTTTAACCGTTATGCCAGCATAGCACATAAACCCAGTTGACTGAAATAAATTGTTAAATTTACCTCTTAAAAGTGAGTTTTTGGGGGGTTTTGGGAGGTTGGTACCCTCAGGCTAGTTAAAAAAAATTGTCTCTTAAATATCTCCTGATATCAATAAAAACTGGAGCCTTATCTTGAGCCATTCAACAGTGATTTTGGGGGCTTCATATGGGGGATTCTGGTGGGAGGTGGTTTGTCCAAGTATTTGTCTGTAAAATATCTACTAATATAAAAAAAATCTAATGCTCCAGCTTAAGCTGTTAAAAATTGATTTTTGGGGGGCTATTTGGGAATTCCGTGTGGTTGGTACCCCCCAAATTATGTCAAAATAAATTTTAATTCAATATGTCTTCATATCAAAAACTAGCGCCATTGCTTAACTGTTCAAAAAGTGATTTTAGGGGTCCCTTTGGGAGGTTTGTAGGGGGATGATACCCCCAATTATGTCAAAATATTTGTCCGATTTCTGGGGAGGAGTGGTACCCCCAAACTATGTCCAAGTATTTGTCTGTTATATATCTAGTGATATTTAAAAAAAAAACTTGAACCCTAAATTAAGTTGTTACAAAATTGATTTTGGGGGGTCTTAACAGAGAATGAAACCCGATATCCTCTGATCATATCTAATGTCAAAAAAAAGATTTTGTTTTAATAAAAAGAAAAATGTACTAGTTTCAATATGATTTTAGTATTAGAAAACCGATGGTCAAATAGATGATTGAACCTAGGTCTATTCAATCACAATGGTTTCATACGCTGGCGCGTTTACCCACTAGGCCACAGCAGCACGAGTGTTCACGTGACGAAAATCAATTATCAAAATCACGTATTGAACTTCGTTATCACAAGCTTTTTGCACGCAGCACCTCCAAAAATACAGGTGAACAACTGCATATCTGACATAAAAAAAATTGTTGATTTTATATCATTTGTGGTTTTGTAACAACGAATGCCCAACTAAGTATTTCAATCCAGCACTGTTCAATCACGACAATTTCAAACACTGGCGTCTTTAACCATTATGCCAGCACAGCTCATGAACCCAGTTGACTAAAATCAATTTTTAAATTTACCTTTTAAAAAGTGATTTTTGGTGGCCCATTCAGAGGGGTTACCTGGGGTAGGTACTCCCAGATTATGTGAAAAACTTTGTTTCTTAAATATCTACTGATATCCATAGAAGCATGCTCCCCAGCTAAAGCCGTTCAAAAAATTGATTTTTGGGGGTCCATTTGGGAAGGACCTAAAGAGATGGTATACGAATGTACGTTAAAATTTTCGTCTCTTAAACATCTACTGATATCAATAAAAACTGGAGCCTTAGGTTAAGCAGTTTAAAAAATTGATTTTTGGAAGTTTATTTGGAGGTTTCCGAGGGGATGGTACCCCCACACTACGTCCAAGTACTTGCCGGTTAAATATCTACTGATATCAAAGAAACTAGAACCCTAGCTAAAGCCGCTAAAAAAAATCGTTGTTTGGTGGTCCATTTGGAGGTTCTGGGTAGTTGGTACCACCGTACTATGTCAATATAATTTTCAATTAAATATTTAATGATATCAAAAAAAACTAGCGCCACAGCTTAACGTTCAAAAAAGTGATTTTTTTGGGTCCATTTGGGAGGGTTTTCTGGAGAAGTGGTACCCCCAAAGTATGACCAGTCTCTTTATTATCTCCTGATATCAAAAAAAGCAGCATCTAGCAAAAGTCGCCAAAAAAATTGATTTTTGAGGGTCCATTTGGGGGTTTGGGGGGTTGGTATCCCAGAACTATGTCAAAATATTTTTTTTTCTTTCAAACTACTGATAAAAAAACTAGAGCGTTAGCTTAAGGTTTAAAAAAAGATTCTTAGGGAGTCTTCACAGAGAATGAAACCTGATACCCTTTGATCATAAGTGTCAAAACAAAAAATATTAAAAAAGCGATTTTGCCCTAATCGAAAAAAAATTAAATGTGCTAGATTTAATATTATCTTTGTTTTACAAAAGCGATGGCTAACTAGATAACTGAACCGGTTTCAAACACTGACGCCTTTAACCATTAGGCCGTGGTAGCACGCGCGGGTAGGTGACTAAAATGACTTAGTAAACTTCGCTATCACAAGTTTTGGATGCATCTGCCCCGAAGCACGTGACGTATTGCCTCTAAAAATGCAGGAACACAACTTCATATACAGACTTATCACTTATCATATCTCCAAATTTCAAGTTTCTATAGCTTGATGGCTTCGGAGTTTTTGTCTCCATAAAGGAAAGTGCTTAAATAAATAAATAAATGTGTCGGAATCGCCGTAATTTCATTTTGGGAGCTGAAAATGCATGCCCAGGCGCTACTAAATTCGAAACTTTTATTCTCCTCATGCAATTAGTTTTTGAGCTAGAGCTGTTTTTGGCTCCAATTGGTATTTCAGTTTTTGGCTCGGAAACGCGTATTAAGTGATGGATTGCTCCCCAAAATTTGCACTAAAAATGATTCATATGTACCCAATCTAAGCTCTAAATTTCAAGTTTCTACCTATAGCCGTTCTAAAGTTTTAGCGTTTTCGACCTTTGATTGCCGAATTCGTAATTTTGCACGGAAAAAAGCACAGGTAATTCCGACGTGAAGCTTCGCGGAAGTCCCAATAAATTTGAAATAAAAAAAAAAATTTTTTTGCTGATTCGAAACGATAAAATTTTAGTTATTTTTTAGTATTTACAATCAAAGTTACAACGATTCCGAGATTACAGAGTGCTGTTAGTGTTGCACACTGCGCTAACGACTGAGAAAATTTTTGGTAATTGTTCAAGTCGAAAAAAGCTTGCTTTTTCACTTTTGCAATTTTACGACAATGCAAAAGCAGCAGAAAAAGCCTTCAGGATTCTGAAGCAAAAAGAGCATAGAGTTTTACAAACATGGTTGCTAAAATCGACATCAATGTTTTCAAAAGTTAAGAGCAAATTAAGAACAATTGAGGCTGAAAATTGGCAAAAAAATAAGAACAGCCAGCTTCAATTCAAAATTTACTGGATCTTATAAAAAATGAGCGTATTAGAAAAAAGTTTTGAAACGTATAATATTCCTGACCTTGTACAGTTAAGACTCAACCATAACTCTTCAAGTAACGAATAAAAAAAGCTACAAAATCACATGGCCAGAAGCACTCTACGAAACCATACTTTTGAATACATATGTTTACTTGAGCCAAATGTGTAGATATTCCAAGCTGAAGTTGAGTCAGTTCTGACGTCACCTCCTGATTAGTCCCTAAATGTAGCAATTGCGCAGTATCAGAAACTTGTTTAATTAAAACCCAAACTTCTAACTAGTAAAAAAGGCCAAAATCAGAACTAAGAATTCAAGATAATATTTTATACTGTGGCAAAACTCTCCTTGAAAAACAAAAACTGGCTCTGAAAAAAACGGCTGTGAAAGAACTTTGATTTTTCAGCGATATGATTTAACCAAACGGAAAACTTTCGTTCAGATTTATTGCTCTTAGGGCAAAATAAAGCCTAAAATAAACTAAATTTATGAAATACGAGAATAGTATCAGCAAATATCTTATTCTTGGAAGGTATTAGATGTTTTTGGAAGGTAGTAAATATTGATTACTAACACGAGAGTTTGCAAAGCTGACTGCGATATGATCAAATTCACAGTAAATCTCAAGTCTTCTGTTTTGCACTACCAAGGCTGTATTAATAGGGGCGATTGATTCTGCTCCCCTCCCGCCAAGGCTTCCTCTGGACTTAGAACAAACTCATTTGACCGATTCAACTTTTAGGGTCTTTTGATTTGATTTAGTCGAGTTAAAAAGTTTGTTTGTCAACTCTATCAGAATTAAAATAGCTGGTTTAGTTACGTATGAACAAATCAATTTTAGTTAATGCATCTCGATTAGCGTCGAGATCCCGCGGATAAATTCCAACCTTGATATTGCGAATTTTAACCTACATATTTTTACCAATTCCAATGCCGAGATTGTTTGTTGTAAAACCCCAGATTAACCTAATGCACTTTGCAATATTATACAATCACCACAATGCATAGTTGGTTTGATTAGTTTTGCTTTTAAAACAATTTGCCAAATTTGGCGAGCATTCCAATAATCTTTTTTTGTATTCTTTTTCAATATTATTTTAGTCTTATATTAGCATTAAAGAACATATCTTACCTTCTAAACTTAAACCTGTATCATCAATAATGCTTCTTAAACTCTCCAAAATAGAATCAAGATTACTGAAACTATCTGCTCTTAACACCCGATCATCATCACCAGCAACCACTGCTAATTGGCTTTCGTTGATGTTGTTTCCTACTCCTACAGCCACTGTGATAATTCCATTATTTCTAAAAAGTGATAATTGCAAGAATTCTCCAGATTTTAGCTGTAGCAACCAGCATTTAAGCTACTAGCATTATAACGCTGTTAAACGATTTAATGGCATTCAAGTTGGAGTTTTTTTGGCTAAATTTGAGCTCAAGAGGTTTTGACAAACGAACCACCAAATTTGAGCTTTCAACTGCCTTCCGCTTCCTCCAGAAATTAATTTCTGCCAGTTGTGTATTTTTAGCCATTGGTTTAATCCACCCTAATAGACAGATGTTTCAAGAATTATTATGTGTTTAAAGGATACTATTTGTTAAGCATATTTGATTTATTTTGCATTTAGTCAGGGGCGTACAGAGATAGAGTGACTCGAGGTGGAGACTTAAGTCGAAAACCGGTCGCTTTTTTTGATGATTGGGTCTCGGCTTGAGGTATTTTCGTATTTCAGAAAATGACTATAAGACTCGACTCGAGTTACATTTATGTAAAAGATTCGACTCAACTCAAATTTTGTTCCAATAACTCGCACCATATTTAGATTTTATTCACGCTTAAGAATCAACAACAATCGTGCTTCTTTTTGTAGAATACGTGTTTACAGTTTCATATTAAGTTCAATAAATCAGCCAAGTGCACCAAACTCTTTAAAACCTACATCAGTAGCAACCCAATAACAGCAACTGTTCATCCAAACTTGCCCAGTAGTGAATCCCAATACGGCCAACAGGTCAAATCTTCCACATTTGGTGCTGTTGAGTTGTTATAGCATTTTCAAAACAAATCAACTCTTTTCTTGAGCTCGCTGTATTATGCCGAAACGTGTAGCGAGTTGGGGGGCTCATCTCCGCTTCCTGGCGCCCGGGTAGCACATTTTATTTTGAAGAAATGTCACAGCGGTGGCGAACTGTTGCAACTCTGCGTCAAGACCTCCCGCTCCAGATATGAACGCGTTACCGCTCTACCAACTGACTGGTAGACACATAACATTTGCAAACATAAAAAATCAAAGGTGGGTACAAATTCGTTAATCGTTAATCAGTTAATAACGAAGCTAGCTTTTTCATTAACTCGTTGATACGTTAAAAAGTTTTTTTTTATGTTAACGGACTAAAGTAACTTCCTTTAAGTCTCGTTAACTTACGTTAAAGTTTTCATCGTTAATTTCTTGAGCCATTCATTTATCGTACCGGTACAAACCAGTTTGCACTGGTAACACATGTTGCGCGTTAGGTATTAGCACGAGTTTAATAGAAGAAAAAGCGTAGAAAGGAGCTCTTTTTCGTGGCAAATAATAAGCTGCAGCCTCATAGGTGTATTAATTATCGCTGTTCGCAATTTCCAAATTTTTTCGATCGCAGCTTCTTAAATGCACATGACCCTATTTTTATTTTGGAATTAGATTAGAATTTAAAATGTAACTACCAAAACACAAAAAGACCACCACAGCAATACATTTTTCTTTACAATCAGCTCAACAGTCAACCTTTTTACATGATGCTATGGTGTTTATGAAAAAAATCAACATCATTTCGTCATAAAAGATATCACGGTTTTTATGCAAGACTTTCATACGGTAATAACCTTCAAGATACAAGTTTTATTTGATGCAATAGCCTATATTTATGACAAAATGGTGTTGAAGTTTTTCATCAACACCATTGCAAAACCTTATGGAAAAAAGCTTAGGGTCATTAGGTGTTCCAGAAGTGAGTGAATAAAAAAAAATGTCTATTACTCTCAAAATGTTAACGAATTGACGTACTTCATTAACTTCCGTTAATTAAAGCTGAAAATAACGAATTAACTTTAACGAAAGTACGAAGTTTGTTAACGGACTATGGTTAACGAACAGTAGCGTACGCAGGATTTTCGAAAGGGGGGCCAGAAAATTTGAGATTAATGAAGACCAGAATGAAAATTTTCCTGCCCAAAACCAAGTCCGTTTCTCTGTTTAAAATTACGTGAAAACCAAAACAAAAAAAAGGTCTTCACTCAAATTTAGTCCGGTTTTTGGCCAAAAAAAGGTCTTCGCCCTCCGTTTCTGTGCTCAAACCAAGGGGGGGCCTTGCCACAATTTCGCATACTTTTCTATGCTAATTATACTATCCTGGCGACCCAAAGGGGGGGGCCATGGCCCAATGGCCCCCCCCCTAAATACGCCCCTGTTAACGAAGCTTATGTTTTGCATTAATTTGCCCACTATGCAAAAAATTATACTGCAGCATCAATATGCGCTTTGTGCACGTTATTGCATTTCAAAAGTACCAAACCTGTGGCATTCATTCATTTATTCATTTCTTATTCTTGACCACCACGATAATAGCCAATGGATACTAACATTACAATAACACGTAGAGCCAGCAAAACGAAGAAATATTATGATCTCGAAGACAAATAAGTTTTCAGAAGTTCTAATAAGACTGCTTTTTTTTCATGCATTTTTCTCGTTTTAAACTGCATTTTACTTTTTCTGCTTTGCGTTTTTCACTTTTTTTATTGTTCAAAATGCAGAACATCTTGGCAAGCAATATTTTTCTAGTTGGTCGAGCAGTAACGCGTTCGTTTCTGAAGAGGGAGGTCTGAGGTTCAAATCTCGGGTCAGTCAAATTGTACACAGTTAGTGGTTGCCAAAGGCTCGCCACCGCTGCGACATTTCTTCGAAAGAAGCTGTGTTGCCCGGGTCAGAGATGAAACCGGTCAGGATTTTCTCGACTCGACCCGACCCGACCGGTAAATTTCAAAATCATTGCCGGATGACCGGCCGGTCGACCAGTTTCTGACCGGCCCGGTCGACCGGTTTTTTTACAGAAGTTTTTGGTTCACTGTTCAATGTACTGTATATAATTAAAAATTTTCAAAAGAGGGGAGGGGCATGGGTGAGGTGTTAAAATTTGTGACTTTGGACGAGGGTCTCGGAAAAAAAAACGCAAAAAAGGTTTTGTTTATTTTTGCAAAAATGACTCAAACTTAAGACCTTTTTATTTAAGTTTCGATTTGAAAGACCTGTTTTGAGCAGTGCAAAACGTGCACAAAGTAAGCATAAAAATCACTGGAGGGCACAAGCTAAATTATAAGACATTCTTTCTCATGATATTATGCGAAGGCCAAAAAATGAATTTTTTAGCTATTTGTGACAGATTATTTGCAATTTGCCGAGCAGCAAACATTAAACTTTTTTTCGGCAGTACTGCTTTTGCAGTTACAAAAAGGTAAATGAGAAAAAAATAACAGCAGAAGATAGGTAACAGTAAAAACATACAAACATCACAATACTACTTGTATTATTATACCCAAAAACATTAAAGTGATGGAGCAAAAACATTATATAATATTGAAAATTACGTCACTTACAGTGTGAAAAAAAGGAATACTGAAAAATTATGTCACTCATAAGCGTAGAAGGTGGGGTGGGGAGGGGGGCCGATAGTACTGCCCCCCTCCCCTCCCCCCGCTTGGTTTTAAGGTGTCGGTAGCGTGTCAAAATTTTGGGCAATTTCATTTTTTTGGGCAAGTTTGTCCGTCTAAAATTTTCAGCATGCCCACGCAAACCCCTCTTTATCTTCCCTTTCCTTTTTTTGGAAACCAACAGACTTTTTTTTTCGAAGGTCACTTCAATTTTTTTTTTTTTTTTTTGACAGATGAACTGTCTCAATTTCAGTGAAGACCTTTTGTTTTTTGTTTTTTTATTTGGAGATCACCTCAATTTTTTTATATCTTTGCAGATCACCTCAATTTGGACAAAAAAACTGTCTCAATTTTAGTGAAGATCTTTTCTTTTTTGGGGGGAGGAGATCACCTTAATTTGGGCATAAAACTGTATCAATTTCAGTGAAGACCTTTTTTTTTGGTGATCACCTTAATTTGGACAGAAAAACCGTCCCAATTTCAGTGAAAACCTAGTGGTTTTTCCGCCAAAATTGAATGAATCAAGTCATTTTTCAGGCAAAAGTTTGGTGCCCCCCCAAATCATCTTTAGCTCCTACGCCCATTATGTCACTAACAACGTGAAAAAAATTAATAATATCCATAACAACTAAGCTGCTTCACTAACAGTTTGAGAAAGTATGAAAAGGATCTATTGCAAAACATTATGTACTGGAAAAGCTTTTTAGCTGCACAGAGATTTATATTTGTTCCGTCCGTATATAAATCTCTGTGCAGCTAAAAAGCTTTTCCAGTACATAATGTTTTGCAATAGATCCTTTTCATACTTTCTCAAACTGTTAGTGAAGCAGCCTAGTTGTTATGAATATTATTAATTTTTTTCACGCTGTTAGTGACATAATTTTCAATATTATATAATGTTATTGCACCATCATTTTAATGTTTTTGGGCATAATACTACAAGTATTGTGATGTTCGTATGTTTTTACTGTTACCTATCTTCTGCTGTTATTTTTTTCTCATTTACCTTTTTTTAACTGCAAAGGCAGCACTGCAAGTTGTTCTGAAGAAGCTTCCCAGTTTGGGAAGCGAAACGCCAAACCAATAAATAAACTCATCGGTAGTACGAAGTAGTTATGAATAACTACCCCGATGAACAAAACGCATCCGTTATTTTCATTGATAACACTAATCTGTCATGACATTGGCTAGAAAACATTCGAAATATGATGTGCCCCAGCAGTTTGTAGAAATGCTGCTACTTCAAAACAAGCCATGGCTTGTTAGATATAAAAATAATAAGAGCTATATCTTTCTTGCCCAGTGTAGAGTGTGGTAAATTTAAGTTGAAAAAAGCTTTTCAAAGCGGCAAGATTTTAGCATGTACTAAAAAATCTGTAATCAGCGCCACTTCTACTCTTAATCTGATTAAAGTGATGCTAAAATGCAGGGAGCGAAAGCCTTTTCCACATGCATGCTTTATTAGAATCTGATTACGCGATTTTAACGTATATTTTGCACTTTTTTCTTTTGTGCCGTGGCCCAAAGTGGAGGGAGCATGGCACAATACTCCCATCTTAAATACGCCTTGGATCTGCATGTCTTAATGGTTGCAGCATATTAGTCACAGCTTGAAACCATTCAACAAGTGTTTTCGAAAGGTGTGGTTTGTTAATACTATATTTTTATAAAAGTTTTATCTAGGATAAAATATATAAATATATTTCGGTTGGTGCTTAGATGTTTTTAGTTGCCAGAAAGAATAATTTGACCGGTTTTTTAACCGGCTTGACCGGCCAGTCGAAGAATCTCGACCCGACCGGCGACCCGACCGGTTTCCATCTCTGGCCCGGGTGCAATGACGCAAAGATGGGCTCCGCAAACTCGTTACACGCATCGACATAATACAGCGAGTACATGAAAGATTTGATTTATTTGATTTTCTTCTAATTTAACTAACGGTTCGTGCAAACCCTTGCGAGCCTACTGAATAACCATCGGCGGCTGCTTTTTCATGAACAACAAAATCTAGTCAGCCGTGCTGGCATTAGAAGACAAAAATGAATATTTTTAGTAATATTATTTATGCAATTAACATTTCTAATTGTGTCAAAGTCAGTTGATGACATCATCACATAATCATCAGCACCTAGATTGGCAAAGTCCGTCATCTCAGCACATATGATAAACGAAAGTCGAAGTCGAATTTACCATATGCTTGAAACTTTTCGAGTCACATCTATACAGAGTACAGTATAATGAATTGTACAGAGTAGAGTATAGAGCATTTGCAATAATTTAAACGGTAAACTCAGTTTCGATTTTCGATCGAGTCAAACCAAAGACTAAAAAAATGGTTATTTATAGCTTTCCTCCTTGACTTTTAGCATTTTAAGGAACGTTGTGACGCGTCCACTATTTGTGGTAAACAAGGGGAAAGTGGCAGCTTGACTCGAAGACAATAATATTTCATTTGCTGGCTCTTTGCCAAAGCAACAAAGGTAATAAAGATGTGATTACAAATACAATAGCATTACAACTACCACAAATACAGTCCTGCTTAGTCTGAGTGCAAAGAAAAGCTTGGGTAAAAAAACTACAAAAATTGAGTACCTTGCTCGCTCCGCAGACAATCTAAGAGATGCGAAAGTACCAACAGTTGATTCGCCATCAGTCAAAACAATTAGCATTTTCGGAATATTGTTTCTACGACCGGAATTTTCGAAAGTTGCAACTGCTTCATCTAGAGCTCTGACGATATTAGTGGAGCCGCCATTGCTTGAGTTTCTTTGTATACTCACTATTTCTTCTAAATCAAAATGAAATTTTCCAGTGTAATAAACGAATTTCACGATTTTATAGTATAGTAATCTCAATCATTTAGTAATTAATATCAAATAATAACTTGAAATTAACATCTTTGTTTA
Organism: Trididemnum nubilum; assembly: GCA_963965965.1. Taxonomy (NCBI): domain Eukaryota; kingdom Metazoa; phylum Chordata; class Ascidiacea; order Aplousobranchia; family Didemnidae; genus Trididemnum; species Trididemnum nubilum. Next base: position 10,752,951 of record OZ014476.1, on the reverse strand, counting down.
TTGTAAACTCACCTAACAACGTTCTTTCATCAAGATCCAGTCTCAGAAATGCTTCAGTACCAAACATTAAAACGCCAAGGCGAATATTTCCATCAAGAATATCGCGCCTAAATATCCATTAAATTTCAGAGATGTAAACTGGCGGATTAGTTCAGGCTCGAACCAGTCAAGAACCTGAAAAATGATTTGAAGCCCAAACCAGGCCCAAAAGTTAAGTAAGGTCTAAAAAACGCATTGTTCCTTTTTTTAAATCACGTTATTCTGCTGTGACTAAATATTCATAAACTGTGATGGATCATTAAATTTTTTTTTCGATATAACAGACTCTTAAATCTATCAATTAACATCATTTAACTTGGTGAAGGAAAATTCTTTAAAAAAAGTCAAAAATAAATCAACCACCCCGTGTGTTACACCACATGTTCGTCATTAATGCAATTTGTACTAATTCGTATTGGGCGACATAAAGCATTGAACGAAGATTTGTGGTGTAATTAAGTCTCCGCTCAATAATGCAAAGTTATTTTAATCATGTTTTTATCGCTATCTAAAACACAAGACACGTATCTACGTGAATTTAGCCCAAAATTTTGTCAACCTAAGCCCAAACCCGAACTCGACCCGACTTGCAAACTCTATTACATTTATTTTGCGATTAGTAAAAAAAGGTTTATAAGTGAACGGCACAAACGGGCACATCCAACAGCGTATGCAGAAAAATCAAAAGGAGGAAGGGGCACACGGAAAAGTTATGCAGAAAATTCAAAAGGGGCGTATACAGAAAATTCAAAAAGGGGGAGAAGCTTCCAGCCGCCCTAGGCAAGATTTTTACTTTTTTAGAAAAATAACTAAAGAATTGCTTTAATTAAAATGCTCATTTTTCGAAACAGCTTTTCATTTGACGCTTGCACTTGTCAGAAAGAATTGTCAGAATGGAAAGCACAGAAAAAGAGCGGCTATTTATGGGAAAAAGCCGTTCCGTAACTGGCTGAAAAAAAAAAAACAATGAGAGAGCATCATTAGTGTACAATATTTATACTATTTAGACAAATTCTTTTTGTCAGCAGTGGGTGGAGTTAGAATAATTCAATTTTAAGAACATTTTTAGGTTAACTTTTGTTTTAATTGGCATGTCTTTTGCAACGTTAACAAAACATACAGAAAATATACAAGAAAAAAATAAAGAGCACAATCTATTCACCCATCCTTTTTTGTGGCACAGCACGTAATTAAGGTCAGGAAAAAGTAAGAGTTTTGGAGCTAATGCTGAAAGATGGAATTATTTGCAACTTGCCAAGAAGCAAACGCTAAACTGTTATTGGCACGTTATACTTCAATGTTTTCCTACCAATGCTTGAAGTATAACGTGCCACGGCAGTTGTTTAAGATTCCTCTAAATGACAAGCCTTCTTTGAATAATGTCAAGACCCACATAGGAGAACTAGGGTACCGCAAAAAGCCTTTTGAAACATTTTGTGTTATCGGCATGGAACATTTTCTGCCTCTGTTGTACTAGGGCCCAAATGAAACTGGTGTTGCACACGGAAGTGGAGTTCTCCAGGACGTCCTTGGCCTTGAGGACACATTTTGAAGTCCTTGGCCTTAGCCTCCAAGCTCACATCCTAGGCCTTTGCCTCGAAACCTGCAAGTCCTCAAAAATGTCCTGTCCTCGGCTCGAGGACAGCATTATTTTTTGATTGGTTGAAAAGGAAAATAACCAAACAAAAAATAATCTACGCTTCTAACCTGTCAATTCGTTTCATTTTTTTATTATTTTAAAAAATAATTTAATATATTTTTTAAGTCATAGTAAATCTTATTTTTAAATAACATTGTGTGAAAGCTCTAATCGGAGAATGAGTTGACAAAAGGCAATGTAGAATCATTCTTTTTGTTTCTGCTAATACTTCCAATGCAGGTGGTACAAACAGCAAAGCTCTAAAACCATCCAGGGTCATAACAAGAGTTCCGAAGGTCCAAACACAAACATTTTTGAGTTGCTAATGCTAAAACATGACCGTGCTTGTCTGAGTGTGGATTCAGAAGAAAGAAAGTTTGTGATAATAAAATGCATACAGTAACCAGAAATAACCTCTTATACTAAATGCGTTAGTACATCCTAGCTGATATAACTAAGAAAACGTAACTTGAGAACGCCAACTTGTTCTGAAAATACGTGAGCAAATATTACAAAGAATTTATTTTGAGATATGAAAGAGCAATTCTATAATCACTGACAAGCGGTCTGGGGACAAAGCCACATCCGCTAAACAAGTTTTGGGTTGGAAATTGCTGCTCTGAATTTCATGTAATAAACTGCTGTATCTGTATCAGAAAAAACGCTGCATGAAGAACTATTAACAAAGGGAGTGTGAAATTAAATATAAGTATAATTGTTTGAATGCCTGGAAAGATGCGCTGCATTTAAAATCATTTTTTACAAGAAGTCATGAAGACAAGGAGGCGAAACTCCCGCAAAAAATTAGGACACTTTTAGAAAAAAATAATGATTTAAGCTTATTATTTTTACGTTTCTACAAACTGTGGGCCTTTCGAATTTGGGCCCTAGGCAAATCGCAAATGGGCTCAATGCCTTCCTCCTTAATACAGCCCTGCTGGGATCAGAGATGTAAGTCGGGCCGGGCTCGGGCCTAAAATTGACAAAAATTTCGGGTTTAAATCGGGCCTAAGACGTGTTTTTTTTTGTCTTAGGTGCACAAAAATATAATCAGATTAACTTGGCAACGTTACTAAATTTTTCAGGCCTAACTTAATTGCTTTTTTTTGGGTATGATTTGGGCTTCAATTTAGTTTTCGGATTCGGGCCAGGTTTGGGCTTATTCTTTTGGGTTCGGGCCTAAACTAGTCAAACCGTTTACAACTCTGGCTGGGATCTTCATGTTATTCTTTGAAGTCAAAAACCTTATGCTAAATTTTACAAAGTGTACTTTAGAGGCCGAAAATTGCTCGCTCATTCATTGATGGACAATAGGTATTAGATGCGAGAATACAGGAAGACATCACGTGCACTGAAACGCAAAGAAAAGATTGGCTTAAAATTAGGATCGCGAAAATGTGGGGAAACTAAAAGTTTTTCTCACTTAAGTTTCACGGTATTTTCTTTTTCAAATTGCTTTGAAAATCTAATTGTGTAATTCTTTAAAATTCACTAAAATGACTTGAGCTTTCAAATTAATGCCTGGTACGGTATTAGAAAGCTCAAATAATTTCAGTTCACAACTCTGAAATTGATTTTTTAAAACGAATTCAGGTAAAACCTCAATTTATTTTAAAAACATAAATTTACGGTATTCTGCAATACTCTTAGATAATCGTAGCATATTCGATAATTCAATGTAATTTTTTTAAAACTATGACAATATTTTTTAAAATTTGGTGAAAAGAAGTCCTTTAACCAAACAATAAGATTTGTGTTGGAGAAACTACTAAAAAACTAGGAATCTAAAATCATCACTCAGTGCAGTGGCGCACCCAGGATTTTGTAAAGGGGGGGGGGGGGGGCCATAGGGGCAAATCCCAAAAATATTTGCAGGTGGTCCGGAGGCAACGGGGGTCTGGGGGCGGAGCCCCCAGAAGCTAGCAATTTTTGAAGAATTGAGTGCAAAATAACTCATTTGGGGAACACATGTAGTAACTTTCGGCTGAATTTTATCTTTCACAGCTTTTCAAATAAACTATTTTACGAACCTAAACTTGCGACTAATGGTCAGGAGTTTCGACATTAAGCGTGAAACGTATGTTCAGATTAACAAAATCGATGTCTATTGATTTTAATACCATATTTTCCGGCTAATCAGCCGACTCGTCGAATAAGCCGAGTCCAGTTTTTAGCTTTGGAAATGAAGGTTTTCATATTACCGCCAAATAAGCCAAGGAAGAAAAAATGCGTTTAACTACCGTATTTAATCGAGTACGTTGTAGTGAAATGTGCCATTAATAATGGTTGTATCCAATACGTATTACGTTCGTGCGCTCGTTGCATGCACATTGCACATACCAATGAGAGACGCTATCGTGAGCGCACACGCACATGCGACGATTCAGCGTGCGTTGGACATTCCCGCTATGTTGAGAAAAAATGCAGTTTCAACGCAATTACGTCAACAGTAACACAATTGCAATTTTGACCTCCGGCATTTTTTGGTCCGAAGTCATACCCTCCCGATAAGCCGACCCCAGAAAATAAGGTTCAAAAATTTATTCCAGAAAATCGGCGTATTAGCCAAAAAATAAGGTAGTTATGAAAACAATCGTATATACTCGGTACTCGCATATACATCTGGTACAGTATTTTCGCTGAATTTCCTGCGCCGAATTGTCACTAACTAACCACACTCGTAATTGTAGCTCACTTTATGTCAACTTAAAAAATTAACTGAAATTCAGTCTTCGATTTTTGCGTGAAAATTCATAGATCACTTGGTCCAAGTCCAAGCTGATGTCACGATGAACATAGAGCAATGCTAGTCCATTCAACCGAATTTCCTTCATCGTGGAGCGTAGGTAAGTTTTCAGATATTTCAGAGCACTGAAAGAGCGTTCATTTGTGGCTGTGGTCACCGGAAGTGTTGCTAATATCTGAAAAAGAACTTCCAGAGATGGGTATGTTTCCATCTTTTTTGCGCACAAAAGAGCATCCAATGCATTGTTAGGTAATGAATTACCAGTACTACTGCGGCGCAGCCAATAAGCGCGCCATCGCAAAAATTCGGCTTCCACGGTGTCAATGCTGCCTTCCAAAAAAGAGGCATAGAGATGAACAGCATTTCTTAAAGATTCAAAAGCAATGTCATTCTTTACGCACACAGATGGAATCAAATATTGTAATTTTATGCAGTCAACTTGATCAAAAGAAAATCTTTGGTTCAGTTGTTCAAGCACTGTGTCAACAAAGGGTAAAAACACGGCTCTTCTGTAAAACTGCAATGGAGAAGTTGCAGGTGGATTAGCTCTATTGGCTTGCCGGTTGATGACTCGAGGCATGGGTATGGATTCTCCGTAGAAATCTTCAGCATGACGAAATAATCTTTCAAATTCTTCTTCGTTGTTTCGCAATGCCTCGATCACGTCTTTGCAACTGGTGATGGCATCGAGTGCTGTTAAAATGGTTTCTTGCGTTCCCTGCAACTTCCTTGCAACTGGTTTGGTAATATTCAGTATCGCATTCAAAACTTCCATGCATATTAAAAAGTCGGGTGTAGTTATCATTTTTAGGTGTGACATTGCCTTTCCTGCAGCTTCTCCATCTCTCGATTCTGACAATTCGTCCAGAGCTCCAACTGCGGCCAGATACATCTCCTTGAAAACAATGACGGCTTCTTGATTTTCAACCCATCTTGTGGTACAATGCCGCTTCAAACGAGAATGCGAACTATCAGGGCATTTACGACTAATATATGAATGTAATGTGGACAGACGTTTGCTGGAGTTAGAAAAAAATGTGGCTATATCTTTCATTGTACACATGGCTGACTGAATCTCACGTACATTGCAAGCCTTTACGATGCAAAGATTGAGTCGATGAGACGCACAATGGGTGTATATAGCCTTCGGGTATTGATCTCGGATGTGTTTCTGGACTCCATTGTGCTGACCAGACATAGAGGCAGCTCCATCATAACATTGGATTAATTCCAACGTTTTCAAGAATAGTTAAAAGTTGGGTAGCAATTCCAGAGCCAGATAGGTCCGGTGCTTCTACAAGCTGCAATAACCTTTCGTGAAGCTTTCCATCACGTACATATCGCAGGCAAACACTATGCCAGAGCAGTCTGTAGTCTCATCGGCCAATAAGGTAAAAAATTTAGTTTCGTTAATTTCACTTACAACTTTTTGGGTCAAAACTGTTCCAATCGCCTCAATAAGTTCATTTTGAGAACGCCATGAAATGTATGTGGCGTTGCGACTGCATGTTTCTATGTGCTCTTCGATAATTTCATCGCACAACCAACCATAAAACGAAGAAGCGCTCTAAAATTTTCTTCACTGGAAGCATCAATAGCACTTTCGTCTTCTACCATTGCTATTGGGTAGCCACTGTCCCTATGTCCTCTTAGTGGCAGCCCACAACGACCAAGAAAAACAATTGCTTTCAAAATTCTTGTCAAGATCGCACGATTTCTGTTTTTTGCTACTGCAGCAGCTTGATTCAATTGATGACATGTGTCAGTTTCTTCACCTGTCGCCACCTTTTCAAACTGTGTCGCTTTATAGCAACTGTCTTCATGGTATTGCTTGGATAAATGTGCAGTTAAATAACCATCACGACCTGTCAAATGACTGTAATTTTGTAGCGGCGTACGAACTAATCTATTTAATGAAACTCCCCCAGCAGACGTTGTTCCGAAGAGAACACAAGGAACACAGAACAAACTCTTTTCAATCGGAGAGTATGAAAAACAAGAGTATTTTCCGGATATACAGTATGTTGGGGTCCAAGATATTTTTTTCGAATTTTATTGCCATCTTTACGTTCAGAATATGGCCAGCCGGTGGTATCATCAGGTTTCCAGCGTTTTTTAAGGAGTTCCAACTTATCTTGGGAAGAAAGCGATGTCAGCGAAACACGCGAACTTGCAACATTTCCTATGTCGTTAGTAACTGAAGTAGAAGGCAGACTCTCGCCTGTAGTTGCAGCAGAAGTAGCAGTTGCTGCTGTCGTTATGCTTGGTGTATCAATAATTACATCTTGGGGTTGGCTGCTACCGGTGCTAGATTGCTGAAGAGTATTTGCTTCACCTTCACTATCTGATGTATTTGTTAACCTTGCAGACTTTGACGCAAAAAAATCTTGCATTAATCTTTGTCTCTTCATAATGTTTTTGACTAAAAGATATAAACTTCTTAACTAATTAACTCGAATGTTTGATACTGACGATGTTTTAAAATGTCGTAACTGCAAATCATCATATAGAATTAATGATTACAACCAGGGCCGGATTTACCCTTGGCACTTTTCAAAAATGAAACCTCAAAAAAAAAGTTTTGCACTGTCTTCGAAGAAACTTGTCAAAACTCTAACGAAAAGATTGACGTTGCAGCTTCAGGGATTCGAATTAGCGTTTTATCAATATTACGTTTTAGTTTTTAAAGTGAGCTCAGACAACTTATGTTAAAGGCTCACTTCAGTAAGCATCTAAAGCAACCAGTGTGCCATGCTCGATTCCTAGTCAGGCAGTCGACGAACAGCCCTGATAAGAGACGACCGCAGTTTTCAAATCATAAATGAAATATTAGGACATAAAGTCAATAATTGGGTCGGCCTCAAGGGTTGACATTAAAATATAGTCACGTATGGAATTGGAACCCATGCCCGCACCAACTGGTTAAGGGCTAAGGGCTGCCGCGACCTCAGAAGCCGGGTTTAAGTTTCCGGCTGGTGCGGGCTTGGGTTCGAATCCCAAACGTGACCATATTTTGCTGTCAACCCTTGAGGTCGACCCAGTTATTGACTTTATGTCTTAAATATTAAGACATAAAGTCAATAATTGGGTCGGCCTCAATGGTTGACAGACGAAGGCCTGGTTGATCAACAATGCCCCAGCATCTGAAGAACTCGAAACAAGATTATCCTCCAAACGAAGAAGATTTATTACTTATTAGTATACTTAAATCGTACCTAATAAACCATGAAGACTAGCAGTGATGTCACTGTAAATTGACGTTTATAAACGAAAGCGCAGCATTCAAATGCATGGGTCTGGTAGAAATAAAGAACCTTTTCAAAATATGTATCCTGATTTCTAATTACCGGCATCATCTATCTTTCTGATACCAATTATTTTCTAAAACTAACTTAGCCATTTATGCACATTCGATTTAAACCACAAAATAACCTGCAAGCCGCGTTTGAAACTTTCGCTTTTCTCTTCAAACAGTCACAGATATAAGAAGTGAGAAGCAGCACGAGCAACTCCCTGCTGTGACGTATTGAATTAGAAGCTTTGTAAGCAGAATTAACGATTAGGAATGACCGATAACTACGTAGATTTAAAGAATCTTAGGAAGTCTGGAGCTTACGAACAGTGTTAAAACAGTCAAATGATTTGCAATTTTTATGCTTGAGCGCGGGAATCTCTATAGCGCGAGGTCCCTGGCAGATGGCACTGTGCCAAATTGCTATATGGTAAATCCGGCCCTGATTACAACGAGCATTTGGGTACTAAACTCTACTTTTTAAATGCGAAAATATCATGTTTGTTGAATTTCATTGACTCTGCTCTCCATCATTTTTAGTCTTACTATTCCGTTGCAGATCATTGTTGCAGTAATTTTTTTGCAGCCTCCTATGTCCAAATCTAACATACTAGGAAAATAATCCTAATCGAACAAAAATATTGCACCTACACAATCGCAGCTGATAGAATGTCTCGCAGATTTCAAAATAATAGGGATAAATTCGAAGGGCGCGTTTGAGTAACCGTGCTCGGTGAGTACAGCAAATTGTACAGTGTCCCAAACCTAGAGAACCAACACAGTCAATTCCACGGTCCTACTTGAACTAGAAATTGACTGATCCTACACCAACGAATGCTTCTTTCCTGCTGCCCGCAATCCCCATCACCGAAGATAGGAAATAGTCATAGTCACACACGTTATTCAAGTTTTATCACAATTACTATTTACTAATCACTAACAGGGGCGGTAAGCCAACTGTCAGAAACCAAAAAGAGCCCCCGGCTGGCCGGCTACAAGTGGCTTAATGGGATGGACAAGTAGGGGGATACGAACCGGCAGTTAAGGTTCTAAAAACAATAACACACTGGTAAAACCTGTCCTTACTACTACACAAACAACCTAACTATACCGCGAAAAAGGTACGTGTCTTTTTCAAGGACACGCCGGTAACCTATCTCTAACCTTAACCTAGGCCAAGCTAAACGGTAACAGCTGGCACATAAAACGTACTCTGACTCAACGAAATACAGTCCCTAAAATGTCAGCATAACGGCTATGAGTATAAACACTCCTGACTAGTTTGTCTCCACGTTAACTGTGTTTGCCTTCCCACCTAACTAACGTAAACTGCTAGAAACTACACACTACACAGTTCAAAATCTCAGATGTATCACACGTGCGATATCTGACTTACACCGCTGAGACAAATAAAATATCTACGCAAAATGCCAAACTATGACGTAACAGTGAGAAACAAAAACAATAGACAACGCCAAACAAGAATTTAAATTTGCGTCAAAACTTAGTGGTCAAATGACAACTGAATCGATGAAATCAATTAGCCAACAAAATTTTATATTGATACTTTCTCCCCCCCTCCCCCCCCCCATCATCGTCATCTTGGCATTTTAGTTGAAGCACGGCGAGACAATGCGACTTCTTTATGTCATTTTCTGTGCATTTTTTTTTGTAGCACTGTTGCAGTTGGGCCAAAAAGGGGGGCCATGGCATCGTGACCCCCCCTGCGTGCGCCCCTGACTCAGTGGACGTTTGCACCGGGGTCCTAACTCATGAAGTTAAGGCCTTAAAATTGACCATTTCAACGCTTAGATTTTTGTTATTCCCATTTACACATTACGGCTTTAATTGTTTTATTGCCAAGATACCGTTACGGAACATAGTCAACATTGCTGCTAACACGTAAAACTTCAAAATAACATTCGTTTAGAAGCGAAACTATTACTTTAGAAACTACTATTTTCGAATTATCATCAAAACTTAACAAAATGCAATTTTTGCAAATAATTTCGTGCTAAAAAATAATCGAAAATTTGCAGAACTTAATAAAAATTGTGCCCTCGGTCCTTGGCCTCGAGCATTCCTGTCCTAGGCCTGGAGAGGGCCTGCCCTCGAAAAGTCGGTCCTCGTCCTTAGCCTCGGATTTTTTTTGGTCTTTGGCCTCGAACGTTGAGTCCTCGACTCCACCTCTGTTAGCTCTGTTCCCTTCCCACTTAAAAAGCTATAGGGCATTAAATAGAGCTATTTCTTTTGTTACAGTTTAGGATGTAGTGATCTTAAGCTGAAATTTTTCTAAGGCAGCAAAATACTGGCATGAGCTAAGAAAATCTGAACTCTTTGCCTACTCTACCCTAAAACTCAATAAAATGATGTTAAAATGCAGGGTAGCAAAAGCATTTTTCATGTGTATGCTCCATTTTAATTTAAGAAAGCTGATTTTAACATTGAAAAATCAAAGATAGTGCTGCCATCAGCTCGCCACCGCTGCGGCATTTCTTTGAAAAAAGCTACGTTGCACGCAGGCGCAATGAAGCGGTAATGGGCCCCGCAAACTCGTTGCACGCTTCGGCGTACAGCGAGTATGATGAAAAATTTGATTTTAACATTTTTTTATACTTTTTTTGCAATGGGCATTTTTTTTGCAGTGGACGTTTTTTTACACATGACCCAAAGTGGGCACAATGCCCCTCTCCCCCGTCTACGCTGCTGGGCTCATCATCAGTTTATTAAGCATAAAAGCTTTTGTGCATAAATATAAGCATACACAATAAATGCAGATGTTTAAAAAATCTTGAATTAAGGATTAGAAAAAAAGATGATAATGTACAGCGATATAAGTTAGAGAATGCTTGTAGAGTAAATTTATTTTATTTAGAACAATTGACTAATATTTTGGATAATTTAGAAAAAAGAAAACCAGGAAAAATCAATTGTACTTTTAAATTAAGTTCAATCGTACATTGGATTATAACTGCGTTAACTTAAAACTGCTTGACCAAACACTTTCAGAGATATAGTATTTGCTTCAAACACAAGGTCCTGTCTTGTAACTTAGCACACCATTGACAATTTTACTGCGGTGCACCATGACGTTAATTATCGCCTGTGAAGTGCGTTACCGTCGATTACCGTAAAATCATCGCTTTGGAAGTAATTAGAGATGTGTTTTAATTGCACAGAGGGTAACAACGTCAGTGCTGCCCACTAAAATTGTCAATCTTATGCTTGAACTGCAGTTGAAGCAGATTTTCTCTGGAATTTTTCGGATACAAAAGTTTGGAGTCAACACCAGTACAGTATAATTTAAAAGCATTATATATTGCTCTAAATTTAGAAACACTATTGATTTTTCTTATTGCCCTCGTTTAACCCTATTTCACACGAACAAGACAAGACAAATTTTGTTTAGTCGCTCAGTAACACTATAATGGTAGTCTTAAAAATTGATTCGACTGGCGACAGGGAAGTTGCGAAAGGACCTCACTTTCATCAATTCAAGTAGCCACTCTAATTGTCAAGAGAACGTGCTGATTTAGCCAGTAGTATTGAGGCTTAAATATTTTTTGGTGAAATGCACCGTAGTTAGATTTTATTTACTGAAACGGCACTTCGTCGGCCAAACCATTTAAGCCTCTTGAAGAATCGGAAGAGAAACATAGTTACTGCTAGACGAGCAGCGAGCATAATTGCTACTGATTTAGCAAAAAAATTTTAAACTGAATTTTAAATCTTTTATAAAATAACACCTTAATTTCTTGAGGAATGGAATTCCAGACTTTGACTCTTTGATATTTTTTTTAATGCACCTTGAATTGCAATTTGTTTGTTCGGTAGCGTGAAATAAAGGTTTGAGTTATCACTGGAGTAATACACTAAGAATATTCAGATTCAACAAACTTACATTGTCAAAAAACCTGTATGATTCAAGTCCCTTTAAAGCACAATTGCTGCCTATATACCAGCAACTAAATTTAATGAATCTATGTCAAATTAATGAATTAGAAATATTAAAATTTTTTATGCTTAAATATGAAAATAAAACTCTCCCCAACTGTTTCAAAAACTACTTTAAAACTCCGTCGGAAAGCCATAATTATCCAATCAGGTTTGCTTACGATGACAACTGGGCTGATGCATTCCAAAATAAAAAGTTCACTACAAAACGTTCAATTCAATATAATTGGGTATGAAATTTGGAATGACTTGTTATTAGAAATTGAAAGGTTATATAAAAAGAGCTTTATCATCTTTTTAAAACGAAAAAAAAATTTAGATTGGGAAAGGATTGACAATACTTGTTTTTCATCTAAGAAAACAAAATAGCAAAACATTAATTAGATGGATTTCCAGCCTGTATAGTTTTGAATGATAGATTTGCGCAGCCTCCGTTGTCCTCGGTCATCAAGTTTTTAACTGATCGAAGAACCTGCTGTCTTGTAGCATTATTTAAGGAGATTATGGTTTAATGTTATATAATGCATGATTATATATTTATCCATGTATGCCTTGTATAGCTCATATTATTATACTTACTAATTTTATTTATCTATTAAGGTTTCTTCTAAATTTACTGCGCTAGTTTTCATTTGTACGGAATAAATCTAGTTTGTGTTGTATCAAGATTTTATACTGACGATGATGAGACGCTGCAGACTTGACGACCACGCCTTTCCTTGAAAAAGCCCTGAGCTATCTCCAGGAAATGGCCCATGGTCTTTTCGCAACTCTCATCAGAAATGATCATTCTGTATTTTTTTGTTGCTCCATTTTACGGTGTGTCTTGGTATATTTATTTTACAGAGTGTCTTTCTAAACAAAAATAAATGCCAATTGAATTGAATTGGATTGTCTCGTAACTCGGCTCGAATACTCAACAGTTTTGCGAAAATAATTGCGAAACGAATTAGGAGTTTTGTTGGTTTAATAACAATGAAAAAAATTAGAGATTTCATACTTTGATAGATCATCAATTTGGAAAATCTTAAATTGAATGTAATATGGGTTTACTCCATTTTGGTAATGACATCTAGCGACCGCTCTTATTGCTCGATTCTGTAAGAATTTTAATCTTTGTAGGTGGGATAAGCAGCTCCCCAGATTGTTATACCGTAGAATAAGAAGGGATACACTAATGGATAGTAAAGTTTTAGCATAATCTATTGAGGAAAAAAGTGCTTTAATTTAGATAATATTTTAACTGAGCGAGCCACCTTTTCCTCCAACATTTTAATGTGCTGTTTAAAATCGAGATCGTTATCGATTTTAAACAGCACATTAAAATGTTGGAGGAAAAGGTGGCTCGCTCAGTTAATGTTAAATGTTAATGTTTAAATCTAAATTAAATCTCAGTTTAAATCTCAGTTAATGTTTAAATCTAAAATGTTGGAGGAAAAGGTGGCTCGCTCAGTATCGATCACAAATCCCAAATCTTTGGCGCTATCAACAATATTTTCCGGGAATCCATTGCTTGTCAAGTGAAGATGAGGAATCGCAACTGTAGTTTGTTTAGGGGGAATAATTATGATGTTGGTTTTGACAGGGTTGATCAAAAGTTTATTTACGCAACACCATTGATGGAGGTTTTGTAATGTCGAATTAATTTTGATTAGTAATTGCTCAGGATTTAAGTATATCACAATTACACAGTTGTCGTCAGCAAAAAATCTAGGTTGGCTTTTAAAGGCAAAATTTAGGTTGTTGATGTAAATGAGAAAAAACAAAAGGCCAATCAAAGAACCCTGGAAGACCCCACAATGAATTAATTTTTGGTCAGATTTTGATTGATTGTTAGATATAAAAGTGTTGTCTGCTATAAAGATAAAAGTGAATCAAATTATAAGCCACACCCCTGACACCATAGTTACTGAGCTTTACCAAAAGAATTTCATGTGACACTGCATCGAAAGCTTTTCTTAAATCGACAAAAGATGAAGTTGTGTAACTAGATTCATTAATGTTATCGTAAAAGGAAGTGACAACATCCAGCATTGCATGCGCTGCAGAAATATTATTTTGAAAACCATATTGATTTTCGTAGATTACATTGTGTTTTTTGGGGGATTTGTAGAGTCGTGCTTACAGAATTGATTTAATCATTTTAGTAAAACAAGTGAGTATCGAAATGGGCCGGAAAGGTTAAGTGCAAATTCAGAATAAAAGTGCATCTTTTTGGATAAGGCTTTGATCCTAGTAAGTGTATCGGAGTAAAGCCGAAAAAGAGTTTTTCAGTTAAATAACCTTTAATGAAATAAATTCTAAACATGGCATTTTTTTCACATGGAGATCAAACTTCCTTTTGCAATCCAAGATTTACATTGACAACCGCGTAGAACATTAATTAGCAATGATATTAATATTGAGAATCGGAGGGGCTGGGCTCTCTCAATTCAAATTTTTGCCAACCAATTTCAATGGGCGAAATTCAAAACCTACGAGAAAGTCAGAGTTTTTGTCCTAAAAGTTGCAACCGCGGACTCTCATCAAGCCATTTTTTGAACTTAATGCAATAACATGTTAGTGAGTTCGTGAATGAGTCTCAAAATTGTTATTTATTTTATTGCATGAATCCTGCTGGCAAAGACAGCGGAGTGTGCGAGCAAAAGTAAAGCAAGTGAACTAAGTTTTTCTACACTGATCAATATAATAAAATGTCGACTAAGTTTCTGATAAGCGCATATTTAGACCGATTACATGATGACATCGCAATGCCCATTGTCTGGTTCTCACTGCAGATCGTAGTAAAATTCGTCCATTTACAGTAAATCAACGGTAAAATTCTGACATACACGCCACTTCAAACAAATACTGTAGGTTAGTGGGCGGCGTTTTTTGTTTGATTTTACTTTTATATGAAGGGCCAAAGCTTCGTAATTCCATTTCAGGTTATTTCCGGGGTTAAAAGTTTTTATAAATGCGTACTAAACTCATTTTAAAAAGGGCACTTTTGCACCGTAAAATAGCGTTTTAACGCTTATTTAATGACATGTGATATTTCTGAGCAGAGTTGTGATGCATATAGGATAAAAGTGTCAAATGGTATTGTGTTTTGCACCAGGATGCGATCATATAAGCGAAAAGAGTAGTCGCAAATTTTACCGATTTCCTCAGAATAGCAATTTGGCTTCAAAATGGGAATCACGCTGCAGGTAAGCTTGTTTTATAATCAATACTAATCACCATATAAAGTCAAGTTTTTTGATAGAAAATTAGGAGAAGATACGAGCACAAAACAGCCAAATTCTTCGATGGAGGAGGAGTTGGGCAAATTGACCCTAACCCTGACGAAAAGGAAAACTGTTAAGTTATCCAATTTTATTTCTTGCGCACATTTTTGGCAGGTTTTTCGACTAATCTCAATTTCTGTCAAAAGCTCTGCACAAAGGACGTGCATGGAGCGCCAGGAGTCCAGGTCCGAAGCTGGAGCGCCAGGAGTCCAGGTCCGAAACTGGAGCGCCTCGTTACCTTAGTAATGATCTTTTTTGTTTAAGTTTTAGTCCCTTTTTTGGCAAAGATACTTTTGGTTTCACAAGTAGTTTTTAAAAAACTTTAAATACTTCCTCAGTGATGACCTGTAACCATGATATCTGAAGTACGACCTAGGTATTCTACAGTAGAGGTAGATCCCTGCCGGTAATATTTTCAGTTTTGAGAATAGGGCAACTAGGTTAGATTGTTCTTGGTAGTGCCCGATAAAACATCAATCCGGTCCAGTGGTGCACCCAGAATTTTCAAAGAGGGAAGGAGGAAATTTTTCAAAAAAGAAATACTTTCGCAGCCAAATTTTTGGCCTTTTTTACTGAAAATAGGGGTTTTTACGCTATTTTCAGACAAAAATTAACAAACTTTGTTCTCTTTTTTTCGGTTTTACTTAGGCATCTTTTGGTTTTACTTAGGCGTTTTGTGCTGCCTCGTGGCGGAATGTAATTTAAGGAAAAAATAATTATTATATCATTTTTTTGTCTAAAAAGTTCTTTTTTCTACTAAATATCGTAAATGACATTGCTATGGGACTGGATCTAGGAGGATGTAGCTCTCCTAGACCTTACCCCTGCAGGCCCTGCCGCGCTTACCATATACGCCTGTATATGGGACATCAATTTTGCATTCGCAAAATAATACAAAATCATTTACTTTGCTTTGACCTTTCTACACTATTTGAGTTGTTAATTTAGACCTGTAGCCTTCATTCATTTCTAAAATCGTTGTTGACCTCTTTTTGGTCTTAGATTGTTCTTGACTTCACATTTCCCTATGTTTATGATTGTTTAGCAATTGATTTTCTGTACAGTATATCCAGTGAAGTTGTCTAGAAACGCTAATCTGTGTCGAAATAGTACCCTTTTTAAAATGAGTTTAGTACGCATTTATAAAAACTTTTAACCCCGGAAATAACCTGAAATGGAATTACGAAGCTTTGGCCCTTCATATAAAAGTAAAATCAAACAAAAAACGCCGCCCACTAACCTACAGTATTTGTTTGAAGTTGCGTGTATGTCAGAATTTTACCGTTGATTTACTGTAAATGGACGAATTTTACTACGATCTGCAGTAAGAACCAGACAATGGGCATTGCGATGTCATCATGTAATCGGCCTATACTGATTACTGCGTCATATGATGTCACTGCCGAAACAAATTCTCTGGGAGATTCGGCCGACCAAACCGCATTCTGAGCCAAGCCAAAATTAATGCATGCTATCAGAAAGGAAACGACGGAAGAAGAGTGCAATATCGTACCTTTTCCCGACATCAACAGTCATAATGTGAGAAACCAAAATTGGTGTGACAAGGCAATAAATAAAGGCAACAATTACCACACCAGATTCGCTGCAGCATGAACAGTGACCATTTATTGCATCGGTATAAACTTTATTGAATAACAATCCACCTCATCAGTTTTTACGCGACAAAGTAGTTTGGATAAAATCTAGCAAGGAGGAAAAACTATTAGGGGAAAAAGCTTATTGAACAAATTATTGAATTTTAATAGAGGGGACCCGGGTCCCCTTGTCGTAAATATACTCCTAAAACTGCTTATTTTTATGACAAAACAAGAACTCCCCAAGGCAACTCTTTGAGTGAATTATTATTTACTGTTAAAAATATTGCAAGGAGGCAATGTACCTTCTTTCCCCACACCTGGGCTAAGTCATTAATAATATTTAACCAAAAAAAGGAAGATTTTAAACGGGTTTTGGACTTGACTCTTAAGTACAGTAAAGGCAGGTCTGAACAATATAATTTTCTACACTTGGCTTTCAAATCTTAGAAATTTATAGTTCTTTCAAATGGCTGTAAATCGTGCGAAATGTAATCCAAATGGCATTAAAATAGCTGTTTATCTAAAATATTACAAAACTCGCGCAGCGGCTGGGAGCTTCGCTCCTAGACCCCCATCTGTGATACATTAATACAGATGAGTTACATTTGTTTGATCACCACGTCTCCCAATTTAAACATTTTCAAAGGCTTTTTTTACTTTTGGTTTGAATCCTCCACTTTCAGTAGAATAATCCTGGTTACACGTCAACCCAGGCACGGGCTACCGATCTTCCACTTTACGGTATTTTTGTCCCATAAAAAGTCCTTTTTTCGAAAATTTATGATGATGTCATTGAATGTGATTTGCGGTTTGAGTCTCCCCAATCAAAAATCCAGGCTACGACTATGCGCTGTGGTTACCAGAACTTTCAAGATTGGTGATAACCGTTGAGCAATTCGTTTTCAAGTTTTTAAATTTCAGAAATGTAAAACCAAAACCATATAGTGCAAGAAAATGGCCATTCGATTGAAACGGTGTGCAAATTTATCCCACCAAAAAACAAGTTAAAGTGCATTTTGACTGGACGTGAAGCGACGTGAAGCGACCAAAATTTGACATCATCGACAGCTCACGAAAAGTTTCAACCGGTCGCAACCTTCGCGAGCAGTTGCGCAACATCGCTTGCTTGCAGGCTGAAGCAAGATAACCTACTAAATCACTGATCGGATTTTTAGGATTGCAGTTTGCTAGCAAATAATGTAAATAGTATATTTGTATGGTTTAGCGCCTATTTATCAGTCCAAAGAATAGGTTGCTGGCAAAGTTAAATTCGGGATAACCCTAGGCTAGCCAAGTTAATTTGGATCTGGACAGCTAAGGCTGTAAATCCTAGAGTGATTTTTCATGGATCTCAGAGCTTCATTATAACGAATACACCAAAGCAGTAGGCCTAGCCCCACGGCATCTAGCTTTTAAAACAAAACTTTTTATTCTGTGCAGCATAGCAGAAGCTGTTGTATCAGTCCAGTGGTTCTTTTGGCTGAGCAGCTTTAACTTTTTTGTCTTAAACTAACATGGTGTTGTTGTTTTTATTTCAGAATATAAAATAACCCACCAACAGGCTAGTTTTGAATGTGTTGGTAGTGTTTTTACCCATTGTTTGTTAGCTTGTTGTTTTATAAGTAACCACAATTGAACAATTCCTTGAATACTGGAAAATTCGCAAAAGTTTTTTCGCTGTCTACTTGGCCAAGCAACTTGGTGAATAAAATTGTATTTGGAATTGGTTTCAAGCTACATATAAAAGCTAGATAGATACAAAAAATTGAAAAATTTCTATGAACTTTTGCATTGGCCTAATTAGTAATCACTTCTTTGAATAGCTACAAACATGGAATTTTTTCTTTTGAATGTCCTCTTAAAAGTCTTCTTGTTTCTGAAGATTTGTGACCGTGATCAAGTTGAACTAGAAGCAATGGTTTTGGACTACCCCAAGGTTTACAATCATGAATATTGTCGTCTGGTAGTGATTTTCCACTCCAGTCCTATGTGATGAAAATAGAAGTGTCAAGTGTGTTAAACATTCATTTACTGTGTCTTTGTGTAATATCTGAATTTAGTTGTTTGTGAATTTCAAAACATTTTTACTGTCTCTTAAAATTTTAACTGCTTTACATGGTGAATAAAGTGACAAAGTAAACAATTTTAAGTCTGAAGTTCAATCATCACAATTACAGTCAGTGTAATCAGATTGAACTAGAAAGCCAATATATATCTACCTAGTAAAAAGTGAGTTCTATTTTTTGCTTAGGTTACTGTTATTGGTAGAGAAGTAGCTGCCAAGCAAGTCCATTAATATTGTTCCATTCTCATTAGTCACCACTAAACAAAAAACTTGATACAGCATTTATAATAATTGGACTGGGGAAGGAAGCGTCAGTTATATGAAAATGTAAGAACTAACAACACTTTTATTCAGATGCTTGAGTAACAATTTTTACACAAAAAAATCTAAATTTTTTTTTTTTTATCAGGGGCATAACCAAAAACTTGCTAAGAAGTGGGGGCTTGACCTTACAACTGTAAATTTGTCTGTATCTTGCAAACTGTGGTTTGGAGTGAAGCCCTTTGAGGTAAACGCAACCGTCGCAACGTAGTGGTACCGCAAGAAAATGCGAACTAATAAAATGCTCTCGAAAGCATTTAACTTCGCACTAAACATCGATAAGCGCTCCGCTAGCGAATAAGAAAACAAACGTAGTTTTAGAGGCTGACTTTTCCTCAAAGCAACTGCTGGTATTACTGTGCAATATTCTTGTCCTTCGATGATAGAGTCAAATCAAGCAAAAACTGCAATGTTTTTTTGCTTTCTCCAGCAAATCAACACAGCAATCCATTGCACAATACGCAAAAAATCCACTACATTGCTGATGACAAATCCAGCTTTCAGATTCACTCATACTGTTAACATTGGGAGTCTTCATAAACAGCACTAAATAGCAAACACAAACAACTGTTTAAGCTTACTACAGGATTCATAACATGCTTGCCTGAAAAAGAAAAGTCACATTTATAAAACAACATACCGGTAGTTTACGCTTTAAATGAACATGTAGACTAGCCTATAATTGGTCTACACTCTTTAAAATAGATCTACCAGTACCATAATGAGACATCGATGGTGAAAGGGTTAAGGATTTGTTAACTGAATAAACACCTAAAGAGAACTTTGGCATCTCCTTCCAGGTTTTAGCGTTTCTCCTTTAAAACGCAGACTGTCATCATCAAAACAGGTTATGGCAAGTTTTCAGAGGAAGGATCTAAACAAAGCATTGATAGCTAGTAAATAGGCTAAATACTACTACGTTTTTGAAGAATAACTTGTCTTTTCATTTCCAAATTCGATCTGCTGTAATTCGTTTTTCCCTTATACTTTACAAACTTTTTTCTCAAGATTGTTTTGTTACCTGAGCTATTAGTCTAGACTCTTCTTCACGGTTATTGCTGATAACATAATACAAACTCAATCTTCGTTTTAATTCCAGCACGCTATGACGAAACTGAACCTGTGATTACAAAATAGCGCTTCAATAATAAAGTACACAATGCTTTCTGCTTATTGAATACATTTTAAAAGTAAGTTATTAAAATTAGCCTATAAAGCGACCTGTCGCAAAGATTAGCAACCACTTGCGAAAGTTGGCAACCTTCGCGAGTGACGTAAGCAACCACTCGCGAAGGTTGGCAAAGGTCGCCAACCTTCACTTTGCGTTGCTTTGCGTCCAGTCTAAACGCACTTTTAATATCAACATAAAACAACAGCGTTGCAATTCAAGACAACTTTATATGCAGAAAAACAAAAAGTATTTTTTGATTGCAAGTCGGCACAAACTTGAGTTTTTAAGCAGTCTCATCTTGTTGATTGACCCTCCTATTCTATACCACATTATCCAACAAATAAAACTTACTGAAAAGTCCGTAAAACGTTGGTAGTCCATCTTAATGACCGGATAAAGTCAGCATTTCCCACACTGCCAGATTCATCTAGGGCAAATATGATATCAACTTCAACAATTCCAGCAGTCGAGCAATCTACAATATATACCAAATGACGGACTGGATGATTTAACTGGCTGAAAAACCAGGTCATCATCACAACGGTCGCTGTACAGATAGGCAGCTAGATCAGTTACCATTACTGCACTTAAAAATACTGTATAGCTTGAATCAAAATTCATCTGCAAACAGACACATTTAAGGACAATCAGAAACACTGCTTAGTGTTTTGATGACTTGGCCGATCAGCAAAGAAAATTTTGATTTGGAAATTTGTTGGTTTACTTCTTGGCTATGAAAGGGGTGCTAACTAGCCAAAAAATTGGCTTCAAAGTACGTGATAAGCAGGGTTGGAAATCGATAATGAAAAAGTAAAGAATAATTGATATTCAGTACTTCAAAAAAATAGTACAGATTAGGCGATATCGATAATGAAAAAAAAAAGTAAAGAATAATCGATAATGTAATCGATAACTTTTTATGGAGTCAAAAAAGAGTGTCAACATATTTTGACATAACAACTAAACGTAAATATCTGTATGCAAGTGACATTGCACTTCAATGTATATATATTCATTCCAATGCAACCGGTACCATTGTTGGTACTGGTTCCAGCACTGCCAGTAGTTTCCTTATCAGAATTATCCCCAGAACTGCTATTAATTGTCACTGACACTGGTAAAGAAACATATGCCTTACTTTTCATAACTATAAGTTGTCACTTGTCTAGGCCAATAGGTTCAAAAATTTCTTAGTTACTAGGCTATTACAGTACCAGTATGGCACTAGGATATTTAATAGCCAAAGCTTCAATAAACAAATTGACTACATAGAGTATAGGCTACAAAACTTTGTATTGGAACATACAGGATATGTACAAAATGTGAAAGTTAAGCATACCAGTAGGCTACTAGGCAAAGAATAGCATTTGATAATGGCTAGTAAAATACCAGTAGGCCACCGCCAAATGAGTACAACTGGGATAGCCTACACATGTGCATTCCACCTCTCCATGTTGATGTTGAGGTAAGCAGTGGTTATAGCATCTGCCTTGCAGTCTGCAGGCCTGGGTTCACTACTAGTACTACCTCAGTAGGCTACCTGCCTACTTGGTAGAGAGTCTGCAAACACTTAAAAAATTGGTATTCATAGATTTCCTGCTTGACATTCCAGATCTAGCTATAAGCTGCTAGATGCCATTTCTTATAATTTTTGCATAATTATTCACAGAGTTGCCTCAGCCACAAAACAGCTAAATGACCATAGGGTCTTAAGAGTCGTTGCCACCTGTCGAATATATCAGTAAAGCTTCACACTATCCCTTCAAATGCTGAGTGCCAAGTAGGAAAAATGTGAATACCATTTTTTAAAGTGTTGTAATATGGCTCAGTAAAGGAATCAAATTCAGGTGTACTGACTGTGAGACCAATGCTCTAACCACTAGACCTAAGCCACCATGCCACTTAAAGCAGTCCCTAGCCTACTAGCTACCACTGCACTGTGACTGTACTATAAGACTACTGCAAGTATCAATAGCAATGATAATTACTTGAGCTTTTCGCTTTTCCAATGTGTGCCTAACAATATCATCTGACCTAGTCCTACTCGGCACGACGGTACATTGCAAAGAATATAGGAACTGACACCTCACAGCACTACTTGACTAGGCTTACTGCAACACTCTGCACTGCTACCACTAGCTACAAGAGCATTATTGTGTTTGTATGACTTGGAATGAAGTCAAAAATGATTGCGATTCGAAAATTTGAACTATTCAGTATTGCATACATTAATTTAAGTAAAATTATAATTACTTCTAGAGATGAAACGGTCCACAAAATTTTTGTTTGCAAACTTCACCACACCGCTCAACTCCATCCGCATACTGCACTGCACCACAAAAAGTTTGTGAACTTGTTACACCACACCGCAAAAGTCAAAATGTAATGATTACGGTATTGCTTAACACCAATACTGTATCTTACTGCATGGTTGGCACCCCATGGTCCACCTGATGCTAGTCAAACAATAGCTTTAGATAATGACTTGGTCTAAATTGTTGCTTAACTAAACAAGTCCATAAACCAAACCCTTGATGATAGGTCTTAGTTCAATTTTAAATAATAAAAAATTATCCCAATCAAGAATCAACCCATGGACAATTGGACATTATATTTGGAATATTGAATATACAGTATCATCACTTCCAATTTAGAAGTTCCAGTTGCCAAAGTTTGATGGCTGAATTCATGCAAACAGTAGCATTAAAAGCACAGTCACATCTGACATCATCACGAGGCTTGCCAGAGTAAATCATGGTCATGCTTGATAAGTTACAGTGTATGTATATAAATCAGTCCTTTAAATTTAATTGTAATTTAATACCACAAAACTGACAACTATGTACATTTTAAGTTTCATATCAATGTAGCTCTAAAATTCTATATTGTAACTTGTATTGCATAAACAACTTTGGCTCAAAGTATCTTAAGCCTAAGGTGAAGAATTAATATGCAAAAGTAGTTTTAACCATTACATCTTGTTTTTTTGTAACTGCTATCACATATGATAAGAGAATACTAATAATTATAAACGAAAAAGATGGTCTAAGGTTAAGCACTTTGTGCTTCTACAAGATCAGTCAATGAGCATTGATTGACATGTTGAATTTGAACCAATATTACAAGCAATTATTACCAACTATGGTATATCTATTGTTGATTTGGAATGGAAAGAAAAAGATACACTCTGCACTGACATCTAAATATGGCTCCTCTTAAAAATAGTAGAAATAGAACTCTGAGGCTACTTTATACTGCACAGTAGGCTTCAGGAATAGATTGTTGTCTGGGGTAGGGTGACTGATAGTGATACTAACTACAATCACATGAGAAAAATTTTCAAACTACGAATCTGACATTCTTAAATCACTGCTCAGACTACAATACTCTGGTACTGTACAATCAAGCAGTCAATAAAATTTTGCCATGCTCTCAATACCAGTACTGTAATGTTTCAATGATAAACTTTAATGTTTATTGCAATGGATCCTTCAGTTTTTAGAAATAGCTACTAGCCTTGGATCTGCGATACCGGTATGCATGCAACAAACTCAACAAAAGTCTAGACTTTACTACATGTCAAAAAGCTAAAATAGGTATGCCTACTGAACCAGACTACCAGTCCCTGAGTCAGCCGATATTTCATTAGGCCTACCAGTATCACATACCGTACTAGGTACCGGTATGATACCAGCCCGGTATTTAGCTTACAACTCAACTTACAAGTAGTAAGTACCGATACCTGCTTACAGTTTGACTATTAATAACATCACCTTATCTGTTCGTGTCTGATGTTATGCAGTACCGGTATGCAATGGCCTAGAGATAACCACTACTGTACCAGTACCCATCTAGCCCAGCTTACCGGTTCAGGCTGCATTACGATTACGGTTAGACATGCACGGTAGGCCTATGATTTGAAAGATAAACCTAGGCTACCGATAAACCATGGTACCTAAGACTAACAAGTAACAGACCTAGACTGGCTACATTGAGACTTAATTTAACAACTGAAGTAGAGTGGCTGAGGTCTCATTCTCCACGCTGCAACTGCACTGCACTGCAAAACTACTGGAATTTTTCACGCTGCGCGGCGCTGTTGGTCGAACCGCATACGCGGCTGCGTACGCAGGGCTGCTACCATCTCTAATTACTTCTATAATAAAAACCGCAGTACGCAAAAAACTAGTAATGTGTTTTCAAAAAAATTTTGCTTAACTTGAAAAAAAATATCGATTAATAATTATCGATTTACTAGGCAAAAGAGTAGGGAAAAGGCACATTCGATAATGAACCTAAAAAGTAAAGAATTTTTGCATTCGATAACCAAAAAGTAACGAATAACGATATCGATTATCGATTTCAAGTCGATATTTCCAACCCTGGTGATAAGTCAATTTTATAGATTAAAAGTCGGAGATGCGTAGAGTATTTTCATACCACAACAGCAAATTATTTTTCAGTGTGAAAATGATCCGCCATTGAAGGCTGGGTCTTGAATTCTAAGTAGCTGCATTAATGAGTGCTGGTGATACCTAAAAACGATCATGAATAGAAATTTTAAAAAGAGATTCATGAGTCAAAAGCGGACCACATAATGGAGGCGAGGCTACCACAGCAACCAGAAGTATGGGTTTCTGTAAACGGATCCCTAGCGCTCAGAAACTTTTACGATTTCTTAATTAAAGTTACTCAATGTTATAGCCTTTTGTTTTCAAAAATTACTGTTCAAAAGGACCAAACAGCTGCGATATTTCAATATCAGCATGAAAGCATCTGGAGGGGTAGCATAAGCTATTTCAATTGTTTTTCGTTGCTGTGCGACTATTCGCAAGACAAGAGGAAATAAAAGTATCGCAGCTGTTTGGTTCGTTTGCAATTTGCAAAACATCAATAGCTGAAGCATCATTGGCATTAGCTGGAAAACATTCGAAATATAACACGTCCCCCCCACCCCCACTTGCTGCTTGAAACCCTTCTGCATCAGCTTACAACCCTTTTTATATTGTGTCATGACCCTAATAAGAAACCATTACTAAAAAATTTTTGTGGGTATCGTTCAATTGAAAGCGGCATGCACAATTGCATAGTCCCATTCCCTCTGAAACGTTATTTGGTATCAAATAGAGCTACTTTTTCACTTTTAAAAATTTATGATGATAAGTAAAGAAAAACTTTTAAACGCAAAAAAAATATTACCATGGGAGAAAACATCTGAACTTTGCACCTCCCACAAGCAGATTAAAATGCTGCTGAAATATCAGGTTGTGAAAGACTTTTCCACGTTTATGCTCTATTTTATTCTATTTGCTCTAATATTAAGATTTTTTTAAACAAAACTTTAAAACTTCAACTAAAGCTTCACTTTTCCTTGGTGTCAGAAGCAGAGATGGAATCCTCGAGGACATTCTTGGCTTCGAGGACGTCCTCGAGGACACATTTTGAAGTCCTTGGACTTGGCCTTGGCCTCGAAGCCTCAAGTCCTTGGCTTTGGCCTCGAAGCCTTAGGTCCTCGAAAATTGCCCGGTCCTCGGCTCGAGGACAGCACTATTTTTTGAACCATTGAAATTTTGTCGGATAACGCCAGAAACCTCGCGGAAAATTTGTAAATACCTTTTTTATTTTGCGCAATTGGAGCATAGGCTTAGCCAACTGGGCCTTCCCCCCAATTGAAATTTTACCAATGACAAAAATGTGACAAAAAAGCCTATTGTTTCTTCAGTTTCAGTTTCTTTTTAGCGTTTTTCGCGTACAAGTAGCGAACAACAATATTGAAGACCAGGGGCCCCGGAACCCCCTAAATTCAATTTTGCCAGCCAATTTAAACGCAAATCTGAAAGAAATGGATAGTTTTTGTCCTAAAAGTTGCTATCTCAGGCTCACATCTAGTCTTTTTATGAACGTAATGCATTAACAAAGGCCGGATTTACCACAATATGGCGCAGTACCAGTTAAGGGCCCTGAGCTCAAATCTTGACTTTTTATGGTCTTTTCCTACATTTGGCAGAAAGATGTTGCGAAAATCTCCAAAGTGCCAGGGGCCCAGCGCGATTAAAATCGGGCCCGGCAATAACATGGTCAGTAGCGTGGCCAGGGAAGGGAGGCGGGATGGGCTATAGCCCCCCCACTGGCCTGTCAACCAAAATGCAGAAAACGAAAAACACCACGTTTTTAGCTCTTCTGAGACTGTTTTTTGCGCTGGAATTGACTAAAAAGTGATTTAAACCATTTTTTGAAACATATATTCAGAGGGGGGGCTAATTCGTCAAAAATTAAAGTCACCAATCAATGAAAACTTTTAAAAAAGCCCAAAAATAAGCAATCAAATTTGATCGATAGTGTAAAAACGACAAACATAGGTTTTATCATCAAATATATTATAAACTCAGGAATAAGGGGGTGGGGGTGGGGGGACTATTCAGTGTTAGTTAATTACCAATCACTTTTCTCAAATTCTCAAATATCTTTCCATTAGCCCCCTCCCCCCCCGATTATTTTTCTTTATAAAATACAGACGAAATAGATTACTCCATGTGAGTTTCATTGAATAATAGGATTTTATGATTTACCAGCAAGTAAACAAGAGAACTGCAATGTTATCATTAGCCACTTCCCACATAGCCTGATAATGCAACCAGTTGAATCATGTTGCGCTGCCAATTTCTATGCCACGTTTTAAAAGCATTGTTTTTTATTAAAAGAGCTCTGAAATTAAGTTATATTTGCAATAAAATGCAAAATTTGCGAGCGCTGGTGGCTCCGCCTCCAAACCCCAGTGCCTCCGGCGGCTGGGGGCTTTGCTCCCAGACCCCCAAAACAGCCTCCCCCACATTGGGGATTTCTGAAAAAAAAATTTGCGAATTTCTGGCTACGCGCCTGAACATGGTTAGTAAGCGAAACTACCCATCTATTGTACTGTTTTTCAATAACAATTCATAAATTCACTTCCACCTCGCCAGTTTTTACCCACAAACTACTTTTTAAAAAAATTAGCCATGGAAAATGCTGGTTGAACAAATCGTTGAACTTCAGTGGAGGGGGCCTGGGCCCCCTGGCCTAACATGCACTTCTATAACTGGTTATTTTTATGACAAAACAAAAATCTCTAAGGAAAATCTTCGAGTGGGTTTTCGTTTACTGCTAAAATGTTGCACGAGACAATGTACCTTACTTCCCCCTACCTGGAGCAAATCACGCACAATTAAACTTTAACACCAAAATGCAAGATGTTAAACGTATTTTGAACTTAAATTGCAACTAGAAGGAGGATTAAACAATTTAAGATTTTTGATTGGTTTTCAAATGTCAAAAATCTAGTGCTTTTTAAAATAGCTTTTTTTTCCAAAAAATTACAAAAGTCGCTCAACAGCTGGGGGCTTTGCCCCAAGACCCCCGTCTGTGATACGTTTGAGTTACACTGGTTTTCTCAAAACGTCTCTAAAGTTACGTATTTGCCATAGGTGGGCAGTACCGCGGTACTTTTTTGGTACCGGTACCGTCGGTACTTTTGTGGTACCGGTACCGCCAAAAAATAGCAAAGTACCGCGGTGCCGGTACTTTAGTTTTGTTTTTTTTTAGTACGGATTTTAAGAACGTACCATTAAAAACTTGAAACGTTGTAAAAATGCTTGCAAATAAATTGGATAAACAATAAACCAATCTTTTTTTTAATTTAGTTTTTAACTGTTGGTCTTACTCGCTACTACCACCTCAGGGACTTAGCGTTTGCAGTTTGCTGGCCGATTTGAAAAATTGACGTTTTCTTGCAATGGCAAAATAGTGCATTGTATTCATGCACCGGCGAAACAAAAGTAAAACCCCTAAGAAAAAAATTGTAAGAGACGACTTACGCAATGAATACTCATCACATCAGGCGTGAATACATTAGCGTAGCCAGGGGGCGCGAGATGATTATAGCCCCTCCATTGGCCTGCCGACCATAATGCAGAATAAGAAAAATACTACGTTGTTAGCACTTCTGATACTGTCTTTTGCTCTAGAATAGATTTAAAATTATTTAAAGCATATTTTGAAATGTTTATTGAAGGGGGAAGGGAGCTAATTTGTCAAAAATAAAACTTATAAATCAGAAAAAAGACTATAAAGAATAGCCGAAAATTGGTAATCAAATTTGATCGCTTTTTGAACAATACTCAACAACTTTTCTCGACCTTTTTTCGATTGGCACCCATATATGCATATATCTTTCACTATAAAATTTAGCTAAAATAGATTACTTCTTGCGAGGTTTACTAAACTACCGAAATAGGATTTTATGATTTACCTACTTGAAAATAAGAGAACTGAAATTCTAGCAATAGCTACCTCCCACATAACCCATTTATGCAACTAGTACAGTATAATGATTTTTTTGCACTGCTAATTTGATGCCACGTATTAATAGCATTGATTTTTATCAAAATAGGCCTAAAATTAAGATATTTTTGCCAAAAAAATACAAATTTTTCGAGCGCTGAGGGATCCGCCCCTACACCCTATGCCTCCGGTGGCTGGGGGCCTTGCCCCCGACCCCAATTGTCTACGGTGTTTGGGAGATCCGCCCCCAGATCCCCGCAACGTCTCCCCGCCCCCATTGCAGATTTTTGGTTACGGGCATGCTTGAAGAAAAATTTACTGCACGTTACTGCCGGCATCCATTTATATTAGCTTTTGGCTTTAAATATGCCTGGAACGTTTGGCGAAGAAGATGGTCTTATTTACAAACGGTGTATAATGCGGCCAAAAGTATTTCACCCGGTAATACTTATACAGAAAAGTTATCTCAAAAATCCTTTCATCTACACCAACCCCACTTTGGCTTTGGCCGCGATGAGGTTTTTTTGTTCCTAAACATTGTACGCTCTTCTAATAAGTTCTACAGGGCAAAACAACCCAATCTAATTTTTGCGCAAAATTGTCGAGTAAAAAACACGGTTTTGTCTTTTGAAATTTTTGGGTGCCACCTACCCTGAAACCCCACAAATTAATCTCCCAGAAATCAATTTTTATGATTGCACCTCTTTTAGAACACCCAAAATTGAACATAACAAAAAATAAATACAGGGTGAGCCAAAAGTAGGTGGACGGCATATGGAATAGATTTATGCCTCAGTTACTTTAATTGAATTGTTCATTTTAACTTTGTTACAACTATGTTACTTGTGGTATATAATTACAATTTTAGTACTAAAATTTGTTTTAATTTTACCTGTTTTCTATTACTATGTTACACTTAATTTTTTTTTACTGTCCATCTACTTTTGGCTCAACCTGTATTTTAACGGCTTTAGCCAAAAGGCTATTTTTTTTATAATCAGAAGAGACAAAGAATCTTCTTGAGAGTCCCCCAAAAGCGTGGCCAAAAGTGCTAAAGCTTTTTTGCGACAACTCTAATTGCATAATCTGTGTTCAACCTACACTCTGGTTACGTTGTTGCGTTCTTGGATTGACCGCTTTACGATGATTATCTCTGCTTGTGGCTTCGAACTAGCCAAAAATTCAGTGGTAAGAAATCGAAATTCACGGAACACTGGAAAACTGGAAACTCTTAAGCAGGTGCAAATTCCTCCAGGCACGAAGCAAATATCACAATGAACGTGTGCGGATTGTGCAATAATTAGCGTCTAACGCTGTGTTGTGACAAGAGAATAAATATGCTATACAACAGCAACAAAACATGCTGTAATTTTGAAATTGTTCTCATTACGGGGAAACAAAAGAATTTTTTTGAAGTCACCACCAACATGCGTCGTTCGTTTATAGGCTGGCAACTGGTAAGCTCCCATCTAGCTTTAAATAAGAAATGCAAAAAGTAACTGCAGCAACGAATCAACTAAAAAAAATCAAAACAGTACACTTTGCCAAAAGTGCAATTTATCCCCCAATTTCTAAGTTTTGTGTAAATATCACTTGTGCAATAATTGGGAGCTGATGATCGTCAGAGCATCCTTCAGTGTCAACTTACGCACGTGATGCTTTAGAGACGACTGCTGTTTGGTTATTATTGGGCACAAGATACTCCAGCACAGGGCTGCCCAACCTGTGGCCGGCGGGCCACATTTGGCCCACGAAGCTGTTTTGTGTGGCCCGCAAGATCTTTTTGCGCGGTTAATTTCCTCATGGAAAGGCTTACAAAGCATTTTCTGGCAAATAAAAAGGTCTAAACCAAAATCCTCTTCTGTTTGGTTTTCCTGAAATCAGATCTGATTTGCGGCGAAGACCTTTTTTTTGGTCTTCACTTACTTTTGGGGACAGATACCCAAAATACTGACAGAAATCAACACCGATTTGCGGCGAAGACCTTTTTTTTTATCTTCACTTACTTTTGGGGACAGATACCCAAAATACTGGCCAAAGTGAGCACCAATTTTTGTACAACAAACTTGCAATTATTTGGAGTTGAACCTTGGTAAAAATGCATTTGGCCCTCAATAACTTTTCTCCCGTAAATGTGGCCCGTACTAGTAAAAAGATTGGGCAGCCCTGCTCTAGTACAATACGTAGCCCGGTGACCGTAGTTTGTATAAGTTAGATACTTAATCGAGTCAACTTCATCACTAGCTAGTACGAGGGTCAGTCAAAAAGTAATGAGCCCAATCTTTAGAGATGACTCCTGGCCATATTAATTGCAATAAAATCTAAAGTCATACTTAAAAAGAAAGCCCAGGGACAGGAGATCTCAGTTCTACTTTTCAAAGTAATCTCTGCGCTTTTCAATTCCAACTTGACTTCTTGATCACTAGTAAAGTGCTGCCCCCTAACTCCTTCTTTCAATGGTCCAAAAAGATGATAGTCAGATGGCGCCAGGTCGGGTGAGTATGGGGGATGGGTTACCGTCGTCCAACCAAAGGAAGCAATCCCTTCACGAGTTTTGAGACTGGTATGGGGACGGGCGTTATCGTGTTGCAACAAGACCTTAGATATGTCCAGGTGAGGTCGTACTCTCCTCAGTCTCGCTTTCAGTTTGCGTAAAGTGTCAATGTAAACATCTGAGGTGATGGTGGTACCTTTAGGCATAAAATCTACCCATATGACTCCTTCAATGTCCCAAAACACAGTCGCCATAATTTTTCAAGCTGAACGTTGACTTTTGAATTTCTTGACTCTTGGGGACGTAGGTTGGCGCCATTCTATAGATGATCTTTTCGACTCAGGTTTATAGTGATAAACCCAGGTCTCATCTTCTGTCACTATACGGCTGAGAAAAGTTTTGTCACTTTTGTGACACTCAATAAGCTCCGAACAAGCTTTAAAACGGGCTTGCTAGTGAAAATCCAAAAGTTGCCTCGGAACCCATCTGGCACAAACCTTTGCAAAGCCTAGCTCATTAACAATATTTACAGCACTTCCATGGCTAACTACAACACATTCAGCAATGTCATCAATAGTGATTCTGCGATCATCTCTAATCAATTTCTCAACCTCATCACTGTTTCCAGGATTGACTGCTGAAGATGGTCTTCCACTTCTTCGTCTGTCTTGGAGGCTACTCAAACTTGGATCATCTTCTTCGTCTTTAATCCAGAATACCCACTTTTTCACAGTGCTGTAGGCTATTGAAGCATCCCCATAAACCTTTACCAATCTTTCGAAAATTTTTTTTGGTGGCTCCCCTTCCGAAACAAGAAATTCAATCACGGCTCTTTGCTTCTGACAGACATTCAAGGATGACGTCATTTCCGAAAAACGAGACCAAAAGTGGACTCGTTGAAACAATTTTTTTTACAATTTATCTTTAAAGCATTGAATTTACTAAACTCCCTTAAAATTTCTAGAAAAAATATGAAGGTTAAAGTGGTTAAACTTAACAGGGCTCATTACTTTTTGACCAATCCTCGTACTTTGTACTCACTATTGTAGTAATACCATAGTTGGGCAAGTTAATGCAAAACGTTAGCTTCGTTAACCACTAGTCCGTTAACAAACTTCACACTTCCGTTAACGTTAATCCGTTATTTTCAGGTTTAATTAACGGAAGTTAATAAAGTCCGTTAATCCGTTAACATTTAGCGTGTAATCTACATTTCGTTTTATTCACTCGCTTCTAGAACACGTATTGACGCTGTTGAGCTGATTCTAAGGAAATATTTATTGCTGAAATGGTCTTTTTGTGTTTTGGAAGTTACATTTTACAGTCTAATCTAATTTCAAGATAAAAGCAAGTTCAAATGCACTACGAAGCTGCGATCAGAAAGTCTTTGGAAATCGTGAACAGCGATAATTAATAGACCTATGAGGCTGCAGCTTATTATTTGCCACAAAACAGAGCTTCTTTCTTCGATAAAACTTGTGCTAATACGCAAAAAGTGTTTCCAGTGCAAACTGGTTTGTACTGGTCCAATGAATGAATGGTGCTAGATATTAACGATAAAAACCTTAACGGAAGTTAACAGAACTTAACGGAAGTTAATTTAGTCCGTTAACGTGGAAAATCATTTAAACGGATTTACGAGTTAATGAAAAAGTTAGCTTCGTTATTAATGGATTAACGATTAACGGACTTGTGCCCACTTATGAGTAATACTAATACTGCAATTGCTTACTATTCTACGGCAAACTTTCTCTAAAACGAACTGTAGGTCTACGCAGTTCGCACTAGTCGCGGAAACGAACCAAATTGCTAAAAGTGATGATTGACAATCCAGTAAACGAGGTCAATCAGTCCAAAGGTCGCGGTACTACCGCGGTACTTTTAATTTGAAAGTACAGGTACCGCGGTACTAATTTTAGCAAAGTACCGAGTACCGGTATCGAGGTACTTTTGCAAAGTACCGTGCCCACCCATGGTATTTGCACTTTTCAACTATATTAATTGAGGCTCTCTCCATTTGCAAAATCCTGGTTAAGTGCCAACAGGCAAATTTTTGATGACGTCATTGCATGTGATTTGTGGTTTAGGCCTCCCCAATCAAAAATTCTGGCTACGCCTATAAATTGGAGATTGCCTGAAAAACTTTTTTGAAGATCTTTTTTTTGTGGAAAACACTTGCGGCTGTGTCTTTGGTCCTTGGCCTTGGCCTCGAGCATTCCTGTCCTTGGCTTCGAGAGGGTCTGTCCTCGGAAAGACGGTCCTTGGCCTTGGCCTCGAGCCTTGTGTCCTCGACTCCACCTCTGGTCAGAAGCTTGTTGCAAAAAAAAAAAAAGAAAACGATAAAAATATTCAAACAAATTCGATTTAACCTGCTTGTTTATAAACTACAAATTTTCAAGGAATTTTTTGATCAATTTTTTTCCACACTTTAATTAAGATGGATCAGAGTAAGTATAGGATGCAATGAAGCATTTTCTTTCAAGCCAAAATTAAAACTGTCTATGTTTGTAACGATCTATTTTCCTCTTATAAAAGTCATGCTTATTAAGTTAATCATAAACAAACATTTACATTTTGAACGAAAGTCGGGCTCTAAGACTTTAATTGACAACTCTTTTGATCAAAACAATGAGGTCACTTCGAATACTCATTTTTACTCAAATTATAGAGCGGTATTGGTGTCTACAGTGAAATCATGTAAAGCCTGTAATGATAAAAGTCAATTACAGACAAAATTTGGTCTTTCCAAGCTTTCCGATATCGAAGTTAGTGAAGAATTCCAGCTGGAGCAAATTTGCAATAATGACTTGGACTAGACTTGAAGCTTAAACCCAGTTTATCCTAGGCGTAAAATTGTGGCTATTCAAGCGTGCAATGTATCTTTTGCATTCTTGAACAAATTTTGAGCTGTACTGCGGCAAGCTTGTACAGCGGCAGGCTGGAGTACCAAACGTTTTGTTAAAATAACAAAAGATGTACTCACACCTTCATAACTTTATGCCAGTGTAAACCAGGTCTTTTCTAATCTAATAACAAAATCATTCAACGCTGTTGTCTCGAATAATAATTTTGAATGCCTGAGATATGATTATTTGTTGTTTTTTAACGTGTACGTGACTGATTTACTACTTTTGCCGCTTTTTTTGATTTAGATTATTCGAGATATTCGAGATGATTCCTTTCTAGTATATTCTGCTGTTGTCTATTAGTCACCGAAATAATTAGTTGTTTACATGTCTCAATTACTATATTTAGACTTGAAGTTTGTGACATCATAATTAAGTTGAAATCTGTTATCGTAAGCTCTTGTATTTTTTTTCTATTGTGACGTATCATAAATTTTTCTGGGATATTCAATTGCTTTTGCCGTAGTATAAATAGGCAGGTTGTTTTTCATTCTTAAATTCTAATATTCAAAGAGTGGGTGATTTTTGGTATTAGTTTCGTAAACAGTTAAGCCGAGTTTGTGTATGTGGGGTTGGCTCGTAAAGCCGTTTAGTGAGAAGTGATAGTGGAGCGATTTTGCTCAGTGAGAGGGGTTTTGTGTTTTAATCTTAAATAGAAGTTTTAATTTAAGATTGGTGTGCTGCTTTCTGAGATTCAAAAAGCTAAAGGAACTATCAACTGACATTTTCGATTCGTCAATTGACATCTTAGTCGTTCTCTAGTTTCAGTTGACATGGACGATTTTAGAGATTAAAGGTTGTACTCTAGCCAAGTATCAATGATTGCGACAGCTGTCAATAATTCATCACTTACTATAATTTCTAGGCTATTGAAAAACAATGAACACTGTTCTTTAACCAAACCGAAAAACTAATTGTACATCAGTAACTTAATGAATGGAAATCAAAACAAAATTATTGGTGTACCTGTTGCAGCTGGCGACCCAAATATTTGGAAGAAATTAAAGCTTGTTACATCAAATCTGTAGCAGTCTCCAACCTGCTCCCGGTTCACCACATTGTTATTTCTGGAGCATTCGACAAAATAATAAGGTGCGCAAACCTAGAAAACCAAGTGGTAAATGATGCTGTCCCACTGATGATAATTTGCTTGCAACGAAGTACGATTTTTAGATCGCACGTATTTGAACATCTTCATACATTATCGTGGTTTTTGTCATGTAAATAAAACCACAAAAATTGTGAAATTTTCAGCTTGATTACACACTAAACCATAACCAAAGAAATTCGGTACAGTTGTATATTTTTTTAACTTGTAAATCCATCCACACTAGAGTGATCCATATTTTATCACTTTTTGAAAGTTTTAAGTCTGACCCCTTCATTCCTTCAATAGTGTCATTTCATGAAAAAATAACGCGTAAAGTTTTTTTTAATTGTTTACGTCTTGGGGTGCCCCAGGTTTCCCAAAAATCGGAAATTTTGTCAAATTTTGGTATTTTTGTCATGTTGAGTATTGCCCTGAGAGTATTATTTGATCGAAAACTATGATAATAATTGATGTTTAGAACAGAGTGTCGAACCGTTTCAAACAACAGTTCGAGTTCAAGTTTAGCTCCAGCTCAAAATATTTTAGCGATTCAGGTTTGGGTCGGGTTCACTTAAGCACCATTTTCGAGGTTTAGGTTTGGTTCAGGTTCACTCAAGTAAAATATTACTGGTTCAGGTTCGGTTTGGGTTCATTGACTTAAAATTTAACTGTCGTTACTCGTTTCGTCCAGAAAAAAAAGGAGAAATTGCTGAACCTGTTGATGATCACCACTGCTCTTATTGTGCGTGTACCAGCGCCAGCGGCATCCGGATATGGAAAAGTATATTCTTACTTTTGTTAGGGGTTCAGGTTCGGTTTGGGTTCACTTGAGCGCAATTTTGAGGGGTTAGGTTTGGTTCAGGTTCACTGAAGTAAAACTTTGCTGGTTCAGGTTCGGTTCGGGTACACCAAAATGAAACGGTTCATTCGGGTTCAGATTCAGTTCAACACCATGGTTTAGAATGATGTGTCACCTCATATTTGTCAAAATTTGACACTCATATGTGTGGTAATGCAAAATTGCAATCACTTTTGATTTCTACCACTATATGGCGCTATAGTTTAGATCATAAATATTGGAAATATTTTGTAATTTCTTAACCCTATTCGGACCAGGCAAAATTTTTTGATTAATGGACCAACGGGGGATCGATTCGACACAACAAATTCAAACGTTAATAACTCCCGAACTACAAAAGATAAAAATCCGTTTTTGCTTCTCGAGAAGCTCAATTTTCTGACAAAAAGTCCAAACTTTTTGTCATGATGTTTGCAACCGTGATCTTTAATAAATTTGAACATAAGTCAATGACTATCAGAAACGATCGGTTCGCTTTTTATCTGCACAATGTTAATAAGCGTTTGATTGCCGTGACGCGGCATCGCAGCTGGAGTTTTATTCAGTAACTCCGAGATAATTACGGATTAAATTAAACAACTATTTCTATTGTGCTAAAATATCTAAAACATTAGTTTGTTGCAGGATTAATTGCAAGCTGAATATTTGTTACTCTTGTAGTTCCTTTTGCTAAACACTACAAAATATGGTATTTTTTGTACAAAAGTTTATGAAAAAACAAGCATCAAACCACTAATTTTTCTCATTTACATTTTGTGTCTAAATGTATATAACATAGCTGTAACAAACGTCAATAAAATTGGTTGAATTTTAATGTAATTTTTGGTAAGCTGAAGATTCGCAGTCTAATATAATATAGTAAGAGTTTTCACTCGGAAAACTTGTACTATGGATTTCATTCTCATAATGGTATATCTGGCAATGCTAAACCTAATCGAAAGTGCAGCATAGCATTCTGTATATAACAACACTGTTGTAAAATTTTTTTATAACAACATTTTTATCATTAGTCGAGTTGATAAGCGTCTGCTGCTGATACAGTAGATTTGGTTTCGATTACCGCTCTGGTCAAACCAAAATTTGAAAAAAGTTTGTATTTACATCCAGCTTCCCAGCTGAATATTAGCAATAAAGTGGGCAGTGTGAAGCTTTCACCGCTTGTGGTAGACAGATGGGCAAACGACAGCCTTTTCTAAAAAAAAGTACAATTTTTTCGCTGTCTATATACAACTTGGTAAATAAAAATG
This sequence comes from Trididemnum nubilum, assembly GCA_963965965.1. Taxonomy (NCBI): domain Eukaryota; kingdom Metazoa; phylum Chordata; class Ascidiacea; order Aplousobranchia; family Didemnidae; genus Trididemnum; species Trididemnum nubilum. The sequence goes on along the minus strand of OZ014476.1, from coordinate 10,715,945 downwards.
CAATTACTTCGAACTTACGAAAAAAACTTTCAAATTGTGTCGCTCGGAGTTTTTTCAAACTATTTTTCAATTCAACTATTATTGACGTTTTTTCAAACTAGTAAATGTTGATTTTTTCAAACTATTTTTTGTACAATTTTTCACGGAATTTTGAATTATAAGAAAAAAAAAAGAAATTGGTCTAACTTGGTAGTCGGATTCTTGGTTAATTTTTAGAATAATAGTTTGGATAATTTGGAGTACTGTAATAGGTTTTGGCGTCCGAATAATTTTTTTTTATCGCTCACGTTGTGAAAGATTACGTTGTCTAATACTGGAGAGTAATTTTTTCTCAAAAATTTTGTAGTTTTTATGACGTTTATATAAGAAAACCTAAACTAATTTAATCATTGCTCGTCATAAGATTTTCCAAAATCTTATATAGTACCCAAATGGCTTACCTTCTAGTGTATTATCACAAATGATTTCAGAACTAAAAAGCAAAAATTACGATTGTTTCCAACATTGTAATTACAATTAATGGTTGTACTGATCGAAATACCATTCTTTTTATCACTATTCGTATCATTCTACAAAGAATGTCTAATTATCAAACGTAACGATTTTGTCTTGATAATCTTGCAGATTTTATTTCAGAGATGGCTTATAACAAATTGTTGCAAACTTTGGTTGTTACTGGGATTAGTGTTGAATAAGTTTAGAAAAAAACATTAAAAAAGATAGTATAATCCCAAGGCTAGAAATTTTTTGCCAGTTCTCATCTTTGATCGAAATCTTCAAAGCTATTCTACTCCTATTGTCCTCACCACTAGCGTACACAGAATTTTCAAAGGGGGAGGGGGGTGCCAGAAAATTTGAGAATAATGAAGACCAAAAGAAAAATTTCTCCACTCAGAATCAGTCCGTTTTCCTGCCCAAAATTAGGTGAAGATAAAAAAAAAAGTTATTAGTCAGATTTTGTCCGTTTTTGTGCTCAAACTTTCTGCTCAAATTACAAATAGAGGGGCATGCCGCAATTTTGCATACTATTCTATGCTAATAATACTATACTGACGACCCAAAGAGGGTGGCCATGGCACCATGTCCCCCCTAAATACGCCCCTGGTCCTCACATCCAGAACCAACAATATTGTTTGTATGCGATAAAGCCGTTAGACAGTTGCCGCAAAGTAGAAACATTAAAAAATTTGCTAACGACATCAGTGAATTTAGATATCTTATTTATAATCACAAAAAAAATCAGAATAAATTCATTTACTAAACGGTCAGCTAATCGGATTGTTACACGCAAAGTCTGCTAGTAGAGAATTTGCTTTCCGTTTTTATATTTTGTATCTACAAACATATTTTTTGTTGGTTGTGAATGTACACACATAAAACCGAAAATTGAAAAGTAACGAAACAACATAAATTTTTCAAATTCAGCATGCCACAGTTGCTACCTATCATTATAGACCACAAATGAAAAATCAATGTGAAACTCAGTAATATCTGCAACAGTATGCCATGCTGTAGGCCTGTAGTAGCATCTAATACGAAAATAAATGTGGTAGCAAGTAGAACACACCACATGAAATAGCACATTTTACAATGTACATTGTACATACTCAATAATTATTGTTTAGTTTGATGGGAATTTTATAAGAAATTGGTAACATTTTACACTAGTTATTGGGTATTGCTTCGAAAAGCATTTTTTACGCAAAGATTTTAATAATAATAACCTTGAATAACAAAAAAGGTAAAAATTGAAAGTAATGATTCCGAAACAACTATTATCAAAAACTCTCTACTTCTTGCAATGTTATTGAATATCGCAAAGGCCTACTCGTATGAAATGTTGCAATTTGATGAAAACAAAGCGTATGCGCACAATGAAGTTGTCAGTGTGCTGCTACGTCACGCGCAATCGGGCAAATTTCTGTTTTGGATGTTATCACTTAAACTTCATGAAAAAACCTCAGGCAGTCAAAAATATGCGTATGTTTTTGTGAAAAATGAAATGAACATCTTTCTACTGATACTGCCACTTAGCAGAAACTAAAAATTTATTTAAAATTTGCGTCATTTTTCTTTTTTTTAGTCACCAAAAACAAATTTCGAACATAAAGACAACCGAAATTCATGCTATATGCCTCACACTTGATAACCTATGGACACTTTTGACTACTGTACTACTCGTATATCAGCAACGTGAAAAAAAAAATACAGGCAAAAAACAAAAGAATTTGCGCTTACGTTGGCCTCTAATTCTTTTATCAATAAATACGTTTATTTTGCTAAATCGCAATTCTTACTTATTACCGAAATGCAAAAAATAAAGCTTAGTTTGAAATTTGGTAAAATTATACAAAATTATTACAAGAAATTCAGCTGTAAGCTTTATAAATCATAATGAAAATTATAATGCCTCAGGCAAATAGTAAATGAAAATCTATTGTCACAGCTCTTTTAGAACATCGATAGAAACAAAAGGTGTTCAAGTGGTCACTGGATTTACGTTCGAAAAAGCGTAAAATTATTCAATACGACAGAACAATTGGGACTAATAGGATTAAATTAATTTTTCGAAAATTTTGCCTGAAACGCAGGGTCGACCTTGAGAAACATTTAATAACTCCAAATCTAGTTTTCATACGACAATGGTTTTACAAATGAAAGTTGAAGCAGTAAATTTTAGGAAAAGTCAAGAAATTTGATTATTGTGGCTTGACTGCTTCATAACAAAATTTCAAAATAAGTGAAGGGGGGGAGCTAATCGATCCCCCCTGGGCCGAATAGGGTTAAAGGTGGTGAATCATCCAGCCAATTCCGGTGGTTTACAATAGCTAAAACTGAACTATAATTTTTGATATTTTTTGTTTTAATTTTGGGACTGCGGTTGCAAAGATATTCAACAAACACAACAAGATGTCCCCCGAAAAAAAGTTTTTGGAAACTCTGAGTTTTGTTCTTCCCGCCAAAACCACAGTAGGCCTAATGGTTTAGAGAACTGTGGTAGGCCTAATAGTTTAGAGATAGTTTATTTCTAAATAGTTTGGGCTTAAATATCTCTAAACTATTAGGCCTAATAGTTTAGAGATAGTAAGGCCTAATAGTTTAATAAGATTACAGTAGGCCTAATAGTTTAGAGAACTGTGGTTTTGGCGGGAAGAACCAAACTCAGAGTTTCCAAAAACTTTTTTTCGGGGGACATCTTTTTGTATTTGCTGAATATTTTTGCAAACGCAGCCCCAAAATTAAAACAAAAAATATCAAAAATTATAGTTCAATTTTAGCTATTGTAAACCACCGCAATTGGCTGGATGATTCACCGCCTTTAACTCAGAGCAATGGCATTGATTTCTGGAACCACATTTTCAGCAACGGATGTTCTAAAACTTCAATATAATGCTATTTTTATGCTATAGAATTGCTTCATACTTTTTCATTTTCCTTCACAGCGATTTTAAACTTTTTGCATTTAATTCACATTTGTTTGTGATAAAACTAACAATTACTATATTCTTTTTAATAGTTTTTGACTAGAAGACAATATTGTGATATCTAGTAGCCATTAAGAAATCAAATACCATTGTTCTGAATTAAGAAACTACAACATAATACCAATATTCATGATTTAAATTATAGCGCAACATAGTGGTAGAAATCAAAAGTGACCACTTTTGCATTTATAACATACATGGGTGTCAAATTTTGACAAATATGAGATGACATAGCATTCTAAACATTAGTTATCACAGTTTTCGATCAAAAAATATATTAAGCTCAATATTACAAAAATATCACAATTTGAGAAACTTTTCCGTTTTTGGTGGGGCTGGGGCACCTCTAAACGTTAACAATTTTCCAAAAACATTTTACACAAGTTATTTTTCCGGAAATTATGCAATTAAACGGGTCAAGCTTAAAACTTTCAAAAGTTGATAAAATATGAACCACCCTCATCCACACTCATAGGTAATGTATCAACGTGACATTGCCATTTTGAAACCTACACCTGCAGACAATTCGTTTTTCTGTGACGGTATAAGACTCAATAAGACTCTTTGTTTATTCAGCCAGCCAATCAATCAGCTAATTCTGGTCGAGAATGTCATCTGAGCAAACAAAACGAGCCTAAGGAAGGAAACTTTTTTTGTTTTTATTGAAAGATATGTGTCGCGACTCGCGATTGTTGATACTTGGCTAGAGTACAACCTTTAATCCCTAAAATTGCCCACGTCGGCTAAACTAGAGAACGACTGAGATGTTAATTGACGAATCAAAAATGGCAGTTGACAGTTTCTTTAGCTTCTTGAATCTCAGAAAGCAGCACACCGATGTTAAATTAAAACTTCTATTTAAGATTGAAACACAAACCAACTAACTGAGCAAAATCGCTCCACTCACACCTCTTACTAAACGGCTATACGAGCCAACCCCAGATACACAAACTCGGCTTAACTGCCTACGAAACTAATACCTAAAAATCATCCACTTTCAGAATATTGGAATAAATGAATCAAAAACGACCCGCCTATTTATACTAAGGTAAAAGCTATCGAATATCCCAGAACAATCCATGATATGTCACAATAGAAAAAAAATACAAGAGCTTACAATAAGATTTCAACATGATTATGACGTCACAAACTTCAAGTCTAAATATAGCAATTAAGACAAGTAAACAACTAATAATTCCGGTGACTAATAGAAGACAGTAGAATATGCTAGAAAGGAATTATGCAGATATCCCGAATATTCTAAATCAAAAAAAGCGGCAAAAGTAGTAAATCAGTCACGTACGCAATAAAATACAGCAAATAATCATAACTCAGGCATTCAAAATTATTATTCGTGACAATATGCAAATTCAATAGACTTTCAATAAAATTAAAACATGGGTATACAACCTGCAACATTTGTCTAAAGCAGGGGTGCCCAAAGTTTTTGAGGAGCGGGCCACATTACCCTTTTCCTGAGATTAGCGTGCCGCACAATTTACTCATAAAATGTTTGGAATATTTTCATCCCGACCACTGCACAAACGCACGTGTACAATATAAGCTTTGAATTTTCCTACCAAATTGAATAGTGTTTAATCTGGTGCTAACCTTTAAGAGAATTAAACTTCGTTTAATGTTAATCAAAAATTAAAGTTTTTTCAGTTGTATTAAAGAACTTTTAATAAGCAAAGAAACATAGGCCTGTGCATTACACATATCATCATATCCAGGATTTTGCTAAGGCAAGGATTTAATCCGAAACCGTCTCTTTTTCTATACTGAAATATGCGCGGTATCCAGCACCCAATGATAACATCTCAAACGCGTTATGAACGAAATCTGAAGGCAAAGCCACAGCCGCCGAGCGACTTTTGTGATTTCATGGAAAAAACTAGCCATTTTAACAAAAGAAATTTAGTACATATTTAGAGCCACTTAAAAGAATCGTATTGCTAAGTCACTCCCATTTAGGTCAAGTCCAAAATACGTTTAAAAGCTAGCATACTTGTGCAAAACTTTCTACTCAGTTGCTACCCTTTAATCTGCTCCTACTCTAGAGGAGTAGTGGTGTCATTAACCAAATAAAAATCACGAAAAGTGATAGAAATTATTGTTTGAAAACACTCGCGCCAACAAATTTGACAGAAAAAACTACTTTTTGATAAGAAAATTACACGCATCAAAAGAAACTTAAAAATCTCCTGTCGCGGGTCGCACTATGGACAGCTCTGGTGTAAAATGCCTCAAGATTGAAGCCATTTGTCCCAAAGCGATATTACTGCAGTTTGAAAATTTTCTAATCTTTTTTAAAATGGCATAAAGCTGAAAAAGTTTCAGGTACAATTTATTCTGAAAAATTCAAAAAGCGGCAAAGCCCCCTGTTCTCGGTTTTAGCGAGATAAATTTTCTCAGAAAAAATGGTCTTAATTCCTAATTACTGTAACTAAAATTTAAGTCAAATTTTATCCGCAAAAAAACTCTTAAAAATTTGAGTTTGGTATGGTAAAGAAACGTTTTCCAATTTTGAGATTTGCCATAGCTACTTTGGTAAAATTTCAGCATTTTTTGACAATATTCAACTTAAACGACTTCACTGTGATGACGTCATCAATTCAAAAGTAATTTTTCTATTAAACTTTGATAAAGACCACATCCCACATGCCGATTTTAGTATTTTCATGACCTTCGGTTCAGGAGTTAGCTAACCCTTTACCCCGAGTAAAATAAGGTTAAAAGTGTTGTCTCATTTCAGCCTTGACAATAGGTAACATATAGGTTTCACCAGCTAGACAAACGAAACGTTTGCGTTTTAAAATCATGTTCATTTACGAGTTTCTAATTTCACAAAATTATACACCTTGCTACCAACAGTAAGGCGAGATTACTTAATTATTTTTTCTTTTGGCACAACATCCTGCTATTTTTGATGTTTTTACATTACGGCTTTTTCCTTTCTCGTGCCTTTTTCACGTTAGATTGCCATACATAAACGAAGATTGCATACTTAAACGACTGATTGTAACGAACCCAAGTATTTCGCTCAAAATTCGCGTAAAGTTTAAGGCACAGACAAAATTGGGCGTAATCTCATTAGCGCACGAGCGTATTTCAGTGTATTTGAACAGAAATCCGGTACGCTATGCGTATCGACTTACCAGCGACAAGTCATCAAGGATACGCTTGTGCACTTACAATTTTCCGCATAGCGTAGACCAGCGGCTAATTACTAGTACTTAGGTGTACTGCAACAGCGTCAAAAGAGAATCACAGGCAAACTTCAAAAAAAATTTTGAGAATTTTATTTAGCTTAATTATTCAGTTCCAATCTAATCATTTAATGGTCTCAAATGTTTGTTTGTTACGCGTACTCTGAGTAAAACATACAGTAAAATTAAGAGAACCAAAAAAAAGGCACAAGAAACTTCCTTGTAAGCGATACTGTGACAGCCTTTGTGCTATGACTTACTGCTAAAGTTGAAGCAATGCTTATTTCTGACACTGTTGTTCCATACCCACCACCTGCAAAACAAATTGAAACACATAACTGTGAAAAATATTAGTTTGATTTTTTTAAAGTAAATTCGACCGATTAGTTGGTTGAACGATAATGTATTCGTCTCTGAAGCGGCAAATCTCGGGCTGGTCGAATTGGACGCGGTGTCGCCAACTGCTTGCCATCGCTGCGTTATTTCTTCAACAGAAGCTGTGCTGTTTGGGAGATAAGCCCATCAATGCGGAGATGGGCCCAACATACTCATTTCATGAAACGAGTAATGCAGCAAATATGACAAAAATTTAAATCTTTTTGAACATTAATTTTACATTTTTTTTCGATTTCAACTGTTTAGAATAGCTACATCTGTTTATTGTTTTTTTTGCTGTTTTTTGTTTTTGTATTTATAGTACTTACAAAAAAACAATGTTATAACAAGTTCTTCAAAAGCAGAAAATGCAATTTAAGTCAATAGTTTTTAGCATTGCAGCTTTGTAGTATCTATGTAGAAAGAATGATACCTCTCGATCCTCGTGGAAATTGAAGATGTAGAGGCAAACAACGAAATGAATTGCCGTAGTTGTTTCCGTCAAATTCACAAAAATAAAAATCACCTTCCGATACTCCAGAAACCACGTTACTGCCTTTTGGGGCGCCGGCATAAAGGCGAATCCGATTTGAAGATCTGTAAGTAACGCTTTACGCAAAACTCTTTAACTTTTGAAATTAATACAATATGATGGTTACATACCTTCATTTAAAATTTTGAAACGCAGTTTGTGATTTAAAGCAGTGGTCGGCAACCCAACGGTCCGCGGAGAGTTCGTTACCGGGCCTTATACTTTTCCGGGTTAAATACTTTGGTATATATTTTAACATCGTGTGATAAAATAATTCCAATTTAAAGGAAGTACTGTGCTACAACAATTCGGCTTTGTTACAACAACAATGCAAATATATCATCTATTAACTGCGAACATTTGAATTTGATGCCATTTCCTCATTGCAGCAGACTTACAGTTTCATTGCTAATCATTTGTGTTTTTGAAAGTCGGTCAGCAAAAAATGTTCCATTTTTCACCCGCCCACAGAACAGATAAGGTTGCCCCTTTTTTTAAGGATTTCAGATATTTGAACCTGAGCGAACTCACGAAAACATTTGAAACAGTACCTGCAAATATCAAATTTTTACGCTAGGTGATCTGTTGATACAAAATTTGTTGCAACAAAGCGATTACTATTTTCCGTGTTTTTATGGGGCGCGAAATGCAAAATAGCTAAATCTACATAATTGTTGAAAAATACATGATTGGTTTTGCTTGAAAAAGAAAAATTAGGTGTTTCAACCAAGTTATCCAATAGGCCAACCGATCAGTAGTCGAGTGAATAGAGCGTCTGATACTGAAACGGTAGAATCAGATTCGATTCCCGGTCGCGTCAAATTAAGTCTATAAATATTTTTCACAGCTTTCCTGCGTGACGTTCAGCATTTAAAGGTACAGTGTGAAGCCCCCACCGTGTGTGGTAGACAGGTGGGCAAGTGGCAGCTAGACTCGAAGACAGAAAGATTCTTTCGCTGTCTCCTGGCCCAGGCAACTCGGTGAATAATTATGTAGGTACTACTACTAGTATTATCTAACCAACGTTTTTTGTTAGTCATTCATGACGCAATTTTTTTTGCAGTGAGAATTGATCCTTGGTAGTATTGTATTTGTTAAATAAGATATTTGATTGTTGATGTCTTGCAAGGGAATATTGGTTTACATGAATTTTGAGATATTGACGGTTTTCGTTACCTGTATGTCCGTGAAACTTAAAACCGTATCTGAATAAACTTGAACGTTGAGCCCGTGATGCTATTCAAATTTTGCCAGAACTGAATCTGCAACCAGTTCGTTTGAGCCAAAAGCGCAGGAAATTTTTACATTAGCAAATTTAAACAACCTGTTTTTGCATTTAGGAACCGCATTGAATAGCAGCATCGTTCATTTCTAATTCGACTTGACCGAAAATTTAAAGTGCTAATTGCTTAATTAAAATCGCCTTCAAATTTTGATTAGCACTTTAAATATTATCCCAAGTGAAATATTGGATTTAGGTTTGTTCTAGAGGATTTCTTATAAGCATTAACGCGTATTGTCAAATTTTAGTGGATAAAATTGCGGATTTTTCTTCCCATCATATTCCACTGAAATTAAGCCAATTGCTGTACTTACTGGGGTCCGTCTCCAAGGGTTATACTGTTTCCAAACCAGCTGTCTATTGCTTGCTGCTCTCTAATGAAGATGTGATTGCGTGATTCAATACTTCGAGCATAAGTCGCTGTTACTATTGCATCAGTGATAAGCAAAATCAAAAACACCCTCATTATAAGCAAAAAATAGGACTTTTGCTAATTCTAAAGAACATAAGATTGACTATAACCGTCAGGAAATCTCGGAAATGTTCAATTCTAAAATCTTCAAGCTTTTTCAGGGCGCGTTGACTCTTCCACGGCAAGATTTTTGATGCCAACCGTGATTTTTGGATAGTAAAATATGGCATTACAAAAAACGTATTTGAAAACTACACAAGCAACCAATTCAAAATTTTATTGCATGGTAGAGCATTTAGTAATCTTTCAATACAGCTAAATCAACTTTGGAGTTTATTTTAGAAAGCTATTAATGAAATTTGCATTTTAATTTAAAAACACTGTGTGTAGAAGCATCGTGAAGTATCAAAAAAAACTGTATTTCGAAATTTTCAATTATGAATTAAAGGATAAAACAAGTTTTTGAAGATTAACAAAAATGAAATACCTTTTATTATAATTTTGTTCATGTTTTATTTATTTACTTAACAACGTTTTTGAAAGAAGCTTCTACAATTCTTCTTTTGCTTCAGTTTTAATGATCTCATCATCTTTTTTTGATGAATTTTTGAATTTATCCACTAAGTTTTAAGGGCTTCTCATTGATACACATTCGGTTTCATTTTTTACAGAACTTCTCTTAGCACTAATTGTTGTGATAAGCTTGATTGGCAGCTCGTTAATTAGTTTTCAACTGATCCATATTTTATTATTCTTACAGTAATGTTTTGCTAAAAATTGCTTGTATTTTTCAAATCACTTTCAATCTTTTTGCTAGTTTTCTACTAACGGTACTACAGCATGTACAAGTATATGCTGCACATCTGCAACGATGTGATTTTTTCTGTTTGGCCAAGCATTGTTTTCAAAATATTTTATGCAGCAATGCATCGGTAACACGGAGAAGATTTGACTGCTGCTAACGAGTTCCTGTTGCAGAGCAAAGGTACTGCCGACAGGTTTCTTTACAGCAGTGGTTCTCAACCTTTTTACGACCTCGTACCACTTGGGCACCCCGAATTGTCAACGCGTACCACTTCTTGTAGAACGTCTTTTTGATTGCTGGTAAGCAGTGACATCAAGTTTTACAAATTCGAAGTTACTTGTCAAATCCGAACTTTAGTCCTGCAATCACTTTATCGCGATGCTGTGCGTCACAGTTTCGTTAAACATAAACTCAAAAAGGGGGAAAACACTCCTAAACTTTTCTATTGTATGCGTTTGCATATCTTTTGCTAGTAGGTAGCGACTTCCAAAGATCTGCACCCTATAGATTTAGCAAGTTGTTCATGCTTTGCTGCTTTGCGTTCCCGCACAGCCGCTAGAATTAGCTCTAATCTTGGTTTGCTTTATCAACGTAGTTTGTTCTACATGGTATTCGAGCCGGCGTCTGGGCTTCATAGTAGGTTTGAAGAGTGTTTTCACGCAACCCGCACATTGTGAAAGAATTTCGCCATAGCGATCAACTGAGATGAAACCAAATTTAACGTAAGCCGATCACGCTCATTCGCTTGCGCATGATGCAGGGTTGATTAAGAATTTAACTAAAGTTATAATTACATTTTCTAAATAATACTTTGCTTTTTGCAAAAGTCATAGTTTTGTTTGTGACGTATAATTTTTTGTTGCTTTACGTACGTGAAGATTGCAATAATAAGAAACAATAAGAATCGCACGCTTTCAGAAAATTGATTTATTTAGAAGAAAAACCCGATAAAGAAGATACCAGAAAGCTGTGAATCTAGGCTTTTTTTATCAAAATAATGGAAGTGACTCGCGTACCACCTAAAAAGCCTTTACGTACCATTAGTGGTACGCGTACCACAGGTTGAGAACCATTGCTTTACAGAGTAACGGAGAAAAAAAGTACTTGGTAGAAACGGTTATGTATATATATATTGTAAATTATTTTTTAGAATTGCGAAAAATATCAGCGTATACAGAATTATACGGTACCACACTTTTTTATTGGAATAAGTTTATGAGAAGAAGAGGCTCATTTTTGCTCAAAATTAAAGAACAAATTAACCGAATTAAGAACAATGCCACACTTAGCATGAAAAAAATAATTAAAAACATGGGCTCTCACAACGTACTCGCAAGGAATCAGAAAAGCTTTCTGGCCTTTTCTATTTTACCATTGTTGATTTGCCCTACAGTAGTCATGATCTTTCACAAAATATAACTTTTAAGCAAGCAGGATAAATTTGTCTCACTTTATTATTCAATAAATAAAGAAAAAATACGGCTAAAAAGTCGTGAAAATTTTAAAACAGCCTGACTTATAACTGCAAATTTTCTGGTTGTATGCATTGAAGCAGATTTTACAATGTTGTAACGGAACTGCTATGCGTTTTGTAGCGGTTATCACAATGAAGTATTGGGAAAACCTTTTTACGTAATGGTGCTGTGCCTTTTCAAACACTTAAAAATGCGTATCGCTAATTTATCATTTTTCACGAATATACAGTAGTTTAAAGCAAAATTTTAGGAACTGGATTGCATACAATTGTAAGTATTTATAAATAATAAACCTAGCACGTTAGTGTCACGCAATTTAATAAATAAAGATTACAGTACTGTACAATCTAAGCTAACTATTTTACACGGAAGAAAGACATTTTTGCCACCTATCGTTTTTTTTTTCTTGATAAATCCCCAGCAACAAAGAGATTTTTAAATCAAGTCAACTTGACTTTGGGTCAAATTTCACCACAAATACCATTTGAAAATTTAAAGTTGCTAAGATAGCGAGAATTTTTCCAATTTTAAGATTTTTCTGAAGTAACTTTCCGAAATCTGAGCATTTTTTGGCCAAAATTTAACTTTACACGTTACAAATGACGTTACAAAACAGTTTTGTATATCACTACTTTAACTTGCGCGTTTTATGATTCAGCATTAAAAACAAACCTATACGTACAAAATTTGAGCCGCCTGTGACGTCATTGCAAAAATGACGTCATTTCTTTCAAAAAAATGGCCGTGACATCACAAGGATAATGTTATCAACTCAAAATTTATTTTTCTGAAAATATTTCGTAAACACCAATCCTTGTTCTAAATTTGGTGTTTCCATGACTTTTGGTTTTGGAGTTAGATAGAGGTGGGATTTTTGCCCTACTCCCCGAGTAAAATGAGTGGCCAAATACCCCGTGTAAAATAGGGTTAAGTTTGTTTTGAATCACTTGAAAATTTTTGTCATAGAGTTATTGACCAAGATCATCATTGAAATGTTGAAAAATGGTTTCAGAAAAACAAAAACAAAAAATTTGAAAAAACACTCCGAAAAAAACTACCGGTAGTTATTGATTTGAGCTGAGCCAAAGCAATGCTTTTTCAGTACCTACACCGGTATTGACCTTTTTTTTATTTATTGTGTTTTTGTGACTGCATGTGTCTGTTGGATGATTTTGTGCATCAATTAAAAAGAGAAGCGAAAAATCGTATCACCAATTATCATTTTAGATATTTTAAATCCGGTAGTTAATCAAAAAGATTGGCAAAAGCATAATTTATTTATCGTCTATGCAGCATTTTCCTCGGCTGCTATTGTACTTAACGTCAATCAAAACTATATCATAAAATTAGAAAGATGTCTACAACAAAAAATTAGGAATACTAGTAGCATTTTTTCACACTTTGCTTCTTTGCTACCGAGTGTTTAACAAGAACTAACGATGCTAAATTTTTAAACGTTTGATCTTACAATTTCGGGAAAAAGGTTATTTTTTTCAGCCTGCATAGCAATGTATATCAACCATGGGGTTTGATGCATGTTTTTGTAGTTAATCGTATTTTGCACGAGTTATTTGATCAAAATATCCCCCTATCCATCAAAATCCTTAACCGAAAATCATGAAAACACTAAATTTGGCATGCGAGTTGATGTTCACTAAAAGTTTTAGAAAGTTGATTTTAAGTTAATGACGTCATTGCAGTGACATCAAGGCCATATTTGGGGAAATAACGTCATTATTCAATCACGTCATACGATATAAAACTTTGCGCATAGGTCTATGTTTAGACTGAATCTTAAAATGGCCAAGTCAAGGTATTGACATCGTAAAAACGCCTTATGACGTCTTTTAAGTTAAAAATTAATCAAAAATGCTTAGATGCCTGAATGTGATTTTGACAAACCGCAAAACCGAAAAATTTCCCCTTATCTGAGCAACTTCACATTTTCAAGACTTATCACCAAAAAAAACGTAAGGGAGGCATTTTTTCCCTGCCCTCTGGGAAAAAAAGAGTAAATATTACAGTTTTTATTTATGTGATATTTTACGATTTATATTAATAAAGTATTTACACCTACGTTAGGGTGCACCATTTGCCCCATAAAATTAAGAATGTTATTATTTCAAGTCTACCTTTTTTGTGGTGGTGAGGTTAGCTACAAAAATGACTTCTGTAAAATTTTAAGTTGATCGGATTATTTTTCACCCCCCCACCCAGAAGTTAAAGTTGGTTGTTATGCCCGTTTTTTTGAAATATTTGCCACTAGGTGGCATTGTGTATTAGTTAGCCTTATTCAAGGTATTTAAAAAGCTAGCTCTTCTACTGTCCATTCGTTTAAAAAAATAACTGTTTAAATTCGACCAGTGGTTTTTGAGATATGGGGAATTTTGATCCTTCCAAAACTCAATACTGCCACTAGCGGTGAAAATGTAATTTTCAATAATTCTTGCATTACTCTTTCAATTGAGATAAAATTGGTGTCTATCCCCCCATTTGCTGGGGAGGCGATTTCAATTTTAGTTCTTGTTTTCTGTGTTTTGGCCACTAGAGGGCGCAAAGCATGCTTTTGAAAAGGATTTTTTGCGCTATGCCTAATACTACTCCATCTTAGCAATGCAGCTTGTGACTTAGCACCGCAAGGGAGAAGCTTTAACCAGAAGGCAAGCGTTTTCTGATACTAGACCCTAGCTATCTTTTATGTGTAGAGCAAAACCACAAACATTAAATATTACTGAGACTTTAAATAATTAAATTCAAAGTTGTAGCAAAATTCCAAGCAAAAGCAAGACACTAGCGATGAAATAAGAAGTTCCAAACTGAAGTGAGATTGTGGTGACGAAGTTAGGCTGTTAAAGTGCAAAATGATGCAAAATTTAAAATAAAACTCTATTTTTACAGGAATTTTTAATTTATCGAACTTTAGTAATTTATCTGCTTAGTTTCAATTATAATGTCCAAAAGGGACTTGAGGAAGTTTATTCTTTGCACTACTCCGACGGATGGTGATAAAACATTAAAAGGTAGTCGATTACCTACAGAGCATGCAGTTCTTCTTAGTTTTTTAGCTTTTCGTCAATCTTCAGCAATAACAAAAAGAGATGCAGCCAACAAAACTGTTGAAGCTGCACTTCCCTTTTTTCTTAAAGCAGGCATTCCAACACACCAAAAACATAAATTTGCAGAAGCAATCGAAAAGATAGTGGCTGAATTTGAAAATATTTAAAAAATTAAGCCTGCTGCAAGAGATTCAGGCAAACCAAAAGAACGAATTGAAAAATTTAAAAAACGAATCCACCAAACAACTATGAAATTTTGGCCTCGAAATGTTTTGGAACTAATCAGCAATGAAGAAGATAAGGCATTTCTAATATCCATGATGACTGACAGAAAAGCATCAATGGCAGGAAAAGATACTAAACTGAAGAAACAACAGGAAAAAAAGCAAAACAGGAAGAAAGAAGAAGCTAAGAGATTGAAAAGATGGGAAGACAAACGACCAGTCACTTCTTCTGTAACTTTCAGTGACAGCACATCCACTGATGGCTCTGCAGGTGATTCTCTGAGTGAAAAGGAAAGTTTTATGCCTCAGTTTTCTTCTGACCGCAAGCATAAAAGGTCAGTAAAAACGGGTGTTCGGGTTCATATACCTCCAGATATTTTGAAATCCCCAGCAGTTGTTTAAATTAAATTAAATTAAACTTGTGCGAAATAAAGTTTCGTCAACTGCTATTTCTGCTGTGATGCACGAAATCATCGCAGTTGCAGAAGGGGACCCATCCAAATTGAGTTTGAGCTATACCACAACAGAAAGGTACAAACTTGAAACTATCCAGGAGATCTCTGAAAAAATAGCTGAAAACTGGGTTCCACCTTCAATTGCAAATATTCACTGGGATGGCAAACTCGTGGATACAGCCGATAAAACAAATAAAGTTGAAAGATTACCAATTCTTCTTTCAGGCATCGGAGGAATCAAGCTATTAGGGGTGCCTGCTATCCCCTACAAATCATCATCAGAAGGTGAAAAAATAGCACAGGCTTCCTTGGAACTCATTAAAATTTGGGATTGTGCCAAAAGCTTGCGTGGTATGGTATTTGACACCACAAGCTCAAATACAGGTGCACAAACTGCTGCATGTGTGTCGTTGCAAAATGCTCTTTCAAAACCATTGCTTTGGTTTGCTTGTCGCCATCACATTGGCGAAATTATACTAACCCATGTTTGGGCTGTGCTGAATATTCAGACATCTAAAAGTCCTGAAATTTCTTTGTTCCAAAGATTTCAGAAGTTTTTTCCCGCAATTTCAATTGCAGACAAAAACTTTGATATTTTTGATAGAACACAAAATGTGTCCAAAAATGAAGAGATTATCGCATTATGTAACAGCTATCTTGCTCAGCCCACCAGTAGAGACGATTACAAGGAGCTTGTTCAGCTAACACTCCTCTACCTTGGTGATGCCGAAACCAAAGCAACATTTACAGCTTTCAGCCGACCTGGCGCGCTGCACAAAGCAAGGTGGATGGCTAAGCTTTTATACGCCATCAAAATGGATTTACTTGGATCAACAATATGTGATAACTTGGAAGGTATATATGTCTTAAACAAAACAACATAACAGTACTGTAGGCTATTAGCTAGTACAAAATAAAACACTAACGATTTCGCTGAAATATTGCTAGGTGTATTGTGACTCGACAGTACTACTGACCTCATGCTATTTTTGTTTGTATGCTTATTTTGAACGGCAACCTTTTAGCCTTGACAATCATCAATGTTGAATTATAAATAATTTGCATTTTATGTTTAGGAAAGATCTTCGGAAGAGGGCAATTGAAAAAAATTCGTCGCTTTGTAAAATTTGCCTTATTTTGCTACATTCCTTGGTGGCTTACTGCTCCAGTGTCATCAGCTGCTCCAAAAATGACCGATTGCTAATAAATTCTTTTCTTGAATATCAAGAAAAAGATCAAGTTATTGCTAGTGCAGCTCTCAAGAGCTTTGAAAGGCACCTGTGGTAGTTAACAGAGGAGCTTGTGCCATTGTCTCTTTTTTGTTCAAGCGTTGAAAATTCCACTAAGCAAGCAATAGCACAAAAAATGCTCACAATAAAAAATGATGCTGTTTGTGCAAAAAGATTTGGCTGCGGATTTGGAAAACCGAAGTTTCCTTCACTTCCCACTAATCTTGTAACTAACCTTGACATTTTCATTGGTGAAGATTCCTGGTCATTCTTTCACATTTTGCAACTTGATTCATCTTTCTTTTGCCAATCCGTAGAGTCGTGGAATAAAAATGAAACCTACTTGAATGCAAAGTTGGTTGTGGAAAATATTAGAGTAGTCAATGATGCGGCGGAAAGAGGAGTAAAATTAGCCCAAGATTTTAATGATGCAGCCCACAATGAAAAGCATTACCAGAATATTTTGCAAACTGTGGAAAATTCAAGAAACACAGTTCCAAACCAAAGAAATCGCAACCAAACTGGATCTTCATGGCATTTCAGCATGCAGTGAATTAAAGTCAAGAAAACAATTATTCATTGCAATTCATTTTTTCGAATGTAAACAGTGGTTTGCTTTTATTTTGTACCATTTTATGCAGCAGTACATTAATTTCAAATGTGGCTTGTGCTTAAAGAAAGTGTACTGTACATTTTCATTAATTTGTTATTTCATGCAGCTAATGCTACAATATTTGAAAAAGTGGCATCGGTATCAGTTTGTTCTTCATTATGCTGTATTGATTTGCGGAAAATGTGATTGAACTTGCATGATTTGTGAATTGTTTATCAAATTGTATAGCAATATTTTAACAGTTTGGTTATGCTAGATAGTGTAAACCTTAGCTTCGTTATAGCTGAACTGGGCTGCAAACCACAATTGCGCCCTTTAGTGACCAAAAAACTATAAAACCAATAATGATTCGATATCGCCTCCCCAGCAAATGGGGGGATAGACACCAATTTTATCTCAATTGAAAGAATAATTCAAGAATTATTGAAAATTACATTTTCACTACTAGTGGCAGTATTGAGTTTTGGAAGGATCAAAATTCCCCATATCTCAAAAACCACTGGTCGAATTTAAACAGTTATTTTTTTAAACGAATGGACAGTAGAAGAGCTAGCTTTTTAAATACCTTGAATAAGGCTAACTAATACACAATGCCACCTAGTGGCAAATATTTCAAAAAACGGGCATAACAACCAACTTTAACTTCTGGGTGGGGGGGTGAAAAATAATCCGATCAACTTAAAATTTTACAGAAGTCATTTTTGTAGCTAACCTCACCACCAAAAAAAAGGTAGGCTGTTTTGAGAAAAGTCGGGGCAAATGGTGCACCCTAACCTACGTCCTACATTACTTGTCTAGTAAAGTATTTTGCAACTGTAAATATCACACTAAAACACTGTGTTACTTTACTAACATATACAAAACATGTTTCATTGTTTAGTTCAAGCACTTTTTTATTTTTCGGCAACAGCAATAATCAATAATAAGCTATAGACAATATCCAGAGTCTTGTAGACACAATCAAACCTTTGATTAACAGTCTAAGACATACAGTTTCGGAATCGACATTCGTCTTTTATTTCTCGTCAGTATAGCTAACAGTACAGGTATGAACATGAGCGTAGAAAGGCAAGGAATTGCAAATTAACCAGATTGGGCAAAACAGCTGTCTGAAGCATGCTATTGAACATCATTTTGAATTAAACTAGTATAATTAGCTCTCGTAGTATTGTGATTATTAAGTTTAAAAAAAAAAGCTGTGTTATGATCTGGTTAATTTGCGATTCCTTGCCTTTTTACGCTCATGTTCATACCTGTAGTCCTACCTATACTCAGGCGCGTAGCCAGGATTTGGAAAAGGGGGGGGGCTATTTTGAAAGAGTGAGAAGTGTGCAAACGACCTTGACTCGAATTTTCATTGATCTTGAATCAATTTCAGGCGGTTTGTCCGAAACTTGAGGCGAAATGTCTCGGAAAGCTCGGAAATTCAAAGCTTTTTTCCGCCCAATATTTGGTGATCTCCAAAAAAAAAAAAAAAAAGAAGGTCTTCGCCAAAATTCAGAGTGATTTTTTGGCCGAAATCCGAAATTCAAAGCTTTTTTCCGCCCAAAATAAGGTGATCTCCCAAAAAAAAAAAAAACAAAAAAAAGGTCTTCACCAAAATTGTGGCTGCTATTTCGTCCAATTTCGCAAATTCAGACATTTGAGGGGGGGCTGTTTTCGAATGGGGAGGGGGGCTATTTTCCATTTTTCACAGAAAATCGGCCTCAAAAGCACAAAAAGCATGCGATTTTGCATACTTCACAAGCCAATGGGGGGGCTCGAGCCCCCCCGCCCCCCCCCTGGCTACGCTACTGCCTATACTGACGAGGAATAAAAGACGAATGTCGATTTCGAAACAGTATGTCTTAGGCTGTTAATCAAAGGTTTGATTGTGCATATAAGACTCTGGATACTGTCTATAGCTTATTATCAATTTTTTTAGAACATTGTTCTTAAGCAGTATTTTCTTTTCACCTTTTTTGTACGTTACTTTTGTAATGTACAATTTTCAGACAACCGTGTTATACTGCATTTACTATTCTGTTACGTACCGTGGTATACTATTACTAAACAAAGTTTAATCAAGTACATATTATAAAGGAAAAGTTAAATCAAACGGAAGAGATAGCAATCACAATTTAAGACTAAGTTTCAAAAAGGAAGTTGCGAATACGTGGTTTATGACTGCACGACAACTATACGATTGTTTAAGTTTAAGCAACAGATTATATAGCCAATACAGCCAAATGCAATCTTATACAGTTAAACAAAATCATTTTAAAGGGCGAAACAAATTGAGGGAAATTAACAAAAAATGCTGCAATGCCTATCGTACTCAACAATCCTGCGAACGGTCTGAGCTGGCAGAGTGGTCGAAAGGCTTAGGATCCTTAGTTTTTACGATGACCCTGATTGCATTTAAATGGGTTCAACCAGCACCTTCGTCACGTTGTTGCGTTGTTGGATAAGACACTTCGCAGTGATTATCTCTGCTTGATGATTTCAAATAAGCAGAAAAATTCTGGGGACAAAAATGTGAAGAAATCTACAGGAACACTGTGTCTTTCAAAATACTTTCAAAATACTAAAGTCGTCTTGTCGCTTGACCTTTAAGCTAGGGTGGTAGTTTTATCTTATACCAAGTGATAGAGACAAATGTTTTGATATAGTTTGGAGATACCATGCCTCCGGAAACCCCCAAATTGAACAAATTAGGCTAAGGCAATAGCTTTTTTTGATGTCAGCAGATATATAGGAGAAAAATACTTTGATATAGTTTGCGGGTATCCCAAAAAACGACCCCCTAAAAATCAATTTCTTGAAGGGCTTAAGCTAAGGCGCTAGTTTTTTTTTTTTTTGATATCTGTAGATATTTCAGAGACAAGTATTTTGACAAGTATTTTGACGTAATAGAATGCTGCTTTTGCTTTGATCTTTTATATAGTCTGTAGTTGTTTGTTGGTTAGTATTGGGTACCACACATTTTGGGGGGAGGGTAATCTTATTACTGTGGTTAAGTTAAGTTAGTTTGTGGCAGGGTTGGGTAAACCTAATTTGAGTGGGTACCACATGCTAGCAATGCTACGCTTCTGGCTTGTGTTTTCTTTTTTCTTTTTTTTTTGTCATGTGTCATTCACTTGAAATTTCTGCCTGGTATTATTTGCTTGCTTCAATTCGTCTTTCTGGATCCATGGTGTTAACTGACTTTGAACATTAGGCACACTGCAAATGGTAGTTGATGCTGTTTGTTTTTTCAAGCAATATCTTAAAACATTAAAATAGAAACAAAGTAATTGTATAATATTCTTTAAAGTTAATTTTGATGTTGTATTTCGGCTTTTATCTGTCCACGTTTTTAGACATATACCCTGTATTTCCAAATGCTTTTGTCCTGGTATGGCTCCTAGCAACAATTTAACATATTTGTCCCTAAATCTAGTATCCATGTTGAAATAGGCCTACTAGTGTAACCTGTAAGAATGAGCTGCCACAAAAATATTGCTGTACATGCCATCCTCACTACCGAAAATATGCAAATACGCTGTGAAACGTCTGCTACTATCGTTAAAATATCCAGATTTTATTAAATAGCTACTATAATTGTAAAAAAATGTCTAAAGCATTAATGCTGGCATTAATTTGTCCATCAAGTTTCTTTTTTGCTCTTCTTCTGCTGTGACGCGCGCGGGGTAAATCTTGAAAAATTAAATCTGTTGTTGCTCATTTAAATCTCAACTTATTTCGCTGAAATTTTGTATTTGGGTTATATAGGCCTAGACACGATACTAAAATGTTGAACAGCGTTTTTTAAGAGAGTTGGGGCAGCTGCAACACCCTAATATGTATGCGTACGTGTTTTTTTTTTTAGGTGAGATTTAGTAGACAAACAATCAACCTAAACTAAAATACTGTGATGTAAAAGCAAACAAAAAGAAATCGACTTTGGTATGGAATAAGGCCATCATTAGTCTTATCCAATAGATGCATTTTTTTATAATAGAATAGTTGTTTAATAGAATGTAATTTCTGATTGAATCTTTTTTTAATAATTTATTTTTGTCACTTTCTTGGTTGTAAGCGTAGCGACAAATACAAATAAATGCATAGATAATAAATAAAATTTACTTTAGCTTTGACTTGGTAGATTTTAGCGCTAAATGTGCTCGTTGCTATTGAGGAAATCGGTGCTTTGGTCTGGCGCGTAGCAAGAAATATATAATAATGAGAGGGCTGTTTCGGGGGTCTGGGGGCGGAATCCACAGCCGACGGAGGCTGGAGATCAAGGGGCAAAGCCCCTACAAGCCGGAGGCACAGGATCTGTGAACAAACACCCTAGTCGCCGGTGGCATTGGTGTCTGGGGACGGAGCCCTCTAGCGGCTGAAATTTTTGTATTTTTTGGCAAAAATAGCTTAATTTTAGGCCTATTTTGATAAAAATTAATGCTTTTGAAACGTGGCATAGAATTAGCCGAGCAAAAACATGACTAAACTGGTTGCATATATGTGCTATGTGGGAGGTGACTAATGTTAAAATTTCAGTTCTCTACTCTTATTTACAAGCTGATGAATCATAAAATCCTATGGTTCAATAAAACTCGCAAGGAGTAAACTATCACGTCTGTCTTATACAGAAAGATACTTGGGGGGAGGATAATGAAACAATATTTGAGGGAAGTGATTGGTGATTAACTCAGACTGAATCGCCCATTTTTTCTATTCCTGAACTTATATACATTTTTTTTAATGAAACTTATGTTCAGCGTTTTTCAACAAGCGATCAAATTTGATTGCTTATTTTTGGCTATTTTTCAAAGCTTTTTTCTGATTTATGAGTTCTATTTTTGACCAATTAGGCCCTCCTCCTTAATAAATGTTTCAAAATACGCTTTAAATCGCTTTTTAAATCTATTCAGTGCAAAAAACAGTCTAAAAAGTGCTAAAAACGTAGAATTTATCTAATTCTGCATTTTGGTCGGCAGGCCAATTGGGTAGGAGAGGAGCTACAGCGAACGGCTACGCTACAGCATACACTATTTATTTTTGGCAGTTACTATTTGACCAGAAAAATTTTAAGTAAAGAGCGATGAACGATAGTGAGAAATATCCATCTTCGCATCTTTTGAATACGTTTCGTTGAAATAAAGCCTTGTTTATTTTTTGAATGTTAATTAATTGTTGCTTTTCGTGAAGCAGTAACGTTGAACTGCCGGTAAACTTCATAACGCAACTATTGAAATGCTGTGAGGATATTTCATCACGGTTGAAAAAAATGGTAAATGTACAACTTTTTAACACTTCTTTAGGCTTATTGATGAACTTGCTTATCGTCAGCCAGCTAAGATATAATTGCTCACGTCATTTGTACCACATTAAGTTTTTTGTTTAAATGGTTTTTAGCAGATGGGGATTCCTTGAGGACGTCCTTGGCCTCGAGGACACATTTTGATGTCTTTGGCCTTGGCCTCAAAGGTCAAGTCCTTGGCCTTGAAACCTCAAGTCCTTAAAAATTGCCCTCTCCTCGGCTCGAGGACAGCAGTATTTTTTGAATTGCTAAAATTTTGTAGATCGCCTAAAAAAAAATTTTGAAGGAAATCGCCTGAAAAAATTTTTGAAGACCTTTTGTTTTCGGAGAACACTTGCGCCTGTGTCCTTGGCCTTTGGCCTCGAGCATTCCAGCCCCTGGCCTTGAGAGGGTCTGTCCGTCTGTCCTCGGAAAGGCTGTGCTTGGCCTCAGATTTTTTTTGTGTCCTTGGCCTTGGCCTCGAGCCTTGTGTCCTCGACTCCACCTCTGGTATTTATATAGTTTAAGCATAAAAAAAGACCATTAATTCAACCCGTTATAGCCAATGCGTACTGACTTAAACTTTGCAGAAACCGAATCTGTGACCTGTTCTCTCAATTTGTGGGCTACCAGTTCGTTCGAGCCGGAAGTGCAGAATTTCAGATACCCAAGCCAACTTCAACAGCCAGTTTCTAAATTTAGCAACCGGTTTACGTGAAAGGGCTGAATATTTCCACTGCTTACAACCTCAAGAAACTGTAAAAATAGTCTAAAAATTGCCAAAACTTCCAGGCACACGCCACGCGTTTCTATATGAACCATTTTTTGAAACTCACTGACTTCCTTTTTGTTCTACGTTTGGGTCTATTCAGCAAGAATTCAGAACCCATCGTTCAATGAGCAATGGCGAAGCAACTTTCCGCTCAAAAATGATTTGCTTTTCTATTCAAGCATGGCAGTACGGTGCAATATTCAGTACGTAAGTAGGGTACGGTAGGCCTCAATTTTTCCTAAAAAGTACAGTACGCGCTTTTTGTGAAGGAACGGGTACGGTACTTTGGTACGCTGTTTGAAGGTGCGTACTAGTAAACGTTCAAACGTACCGTACCATGCAAGTACGTTACGTAATTCGCTGACGACGCTACGTACCGTACTTGTGTTAGTACGATGCATTGTTAGGCGTCTGTAAATTATTTATGACCCGTGTTCTGACTTCTGAGTTCTAATCATTTGTTTCCCTCCTCTTTCTTTCCCAATAATTAAGGCCAAAAGGCGTCATAAAAGTTGAACAGTTTCAAACTTGCAAAAGCGATGTTTATGAATTTCTATTTTAGCCTATATTTGCAGCAGTTAAACCTTTTTTCGAAGCGCGAAAAACGAAAACTTCCGAAAAACCTTAGCAATTTTTTTACTTACGTATCGTACCTCTCAAGCAAGAATGACAGAACGCTACGTTACGGAACGTAAGTAGTAAGTACGGTACGGACGCCTCAATTTTTGCTAAAAAGTACAGTACGCTTGTACGGTACGCCCTTTTTGTGAAGGTGCAGTACTTTGGTACGCTGTTTGAATGAGCGCACAAAACGTACTAACGTACCGTACTATGCAAGCTCGTTACGTAACGACATTTGCAACTCGCTTACGACGCTACGTACCGTATTTGTGTTAGTACGATGCATTGTTAGGCGTCTGTAAATTATTCATGACGCGTGTTTTGAGTTCTGATTGTTTGTTCTCTTCCCTTTTCTTCCCTGAAATTAAGGCCAAAAGGGGTCGTCACATGAATTAATCAGTTCCAAACTTGAAAAAACTTATATTAATAACACAGGCCAACAAAAAAAATTTTTTTCAAAAGGCAGAAGATGTTGGATCGTTTTTAGGGTAAATCGAGGGTGCTGAGTCCGAAAATGCACTTAGTTTTGCCGAATTGGCTCTAGTTTTTGAGATATTTTACTTTTTATATTTTTATATATTTGCTTGAGCATAGTGCATTCTGAAGCACACAAAGCACCTTTCTTGTAATGTTATTGGTTTCCCATTCAAAGTTTAGTGCCCATTTACTCCATGCAAGTTATATGTATATCGATAAAGGAAGATTAAGCCATAACCCTGTAAGAAGAGTAGCACAAAATCTACGATTTTACGCTGATTCAATGCCTGACGACTTTGAATCCTTGCTAATTCGGTTAATTTTGTTTAATGGGAATATTGATGATTCATGAAACTGAAAGTCTGATGTCGTTTAGAGCATTGCTGACAGCTAATATCAGTACAATTACGACTTATGTAACATTTACGATTCCCTATTAAATGTTTCTCTTAGTACGTTCACATTTCTTCAAACAGTTCAGTATCATTTCTTCAAAGAGTATCAGTTTTAATACATTTGCCCTCCCCTGTGCAATAAAACAGCTATGATTAAGCCTAGAAGGCAGTACAGGAGTACATTGTGAAAAGCGCAGGCATCACTCAGTTAGCTAATGTGCTAGATCTTGTGAATTTAGAGTTTTTTTTTGCAAAAAACTTAAAAGGGTTGCTTTGTATTTTATTGCAGGAAACTTGAGTTACACTTTATTGAATTAAGCTGTAAATTTTTACGTGACAAGTAAAGATGAGTATTAAGAGAAGGCAGTGCCGAAACAATCCAGACGCATTTTGCTACATTTGTGGTGATTACATGATGGCAAAGTGCAGATTTAACGTGAGAGACTTTACAAAGAGAGCTTATGAAGCCTACTTTGGCATGAAGTTAGGGGACCAAGACAAGCCTTGGGCACCTCACAAAGTGTGCAAACATTGTACTGAAACGCTGCGCTTTTGGACCCAAGGCAAAGTCAATTCAATGCGGTTTGGGGTTCCTATGGTATGGCGTGAACCTAAAAATCACCATGACGATTGTTATTTTTGTATAATGAACATGTCTGGATGGAATCAGCGAAAGAAGAAAGACTGGTATTACCCTGATATTGAGTCTGCTCGACGACCCATACCACATTGTGCTGAAGTTCCAGTTACTGCTTTCACTTCCTTGCCTGCACTCACTGCTGCAGATGAAATGCTGGAGGCAATGGATGATACTGATAGTGGAGACAGTAGCATCAGTAGCTCCTCCAGCATGGGTGGTGTAGAATCTTCGCCCAGTTCAAAGCCAAAACCGTTTAGTCAAGGACAACTGAATGATCTAATTCGTGATCTCGGCTTATCTAAGGAATCTTCTGAGATTTTGGCATCTCGTCTTGATGAACATGGCATACTAGGTTCGGAAACTAAAATTGCATTCTACCGTAAAAGGGATGACATGTTGATCCGTTTTTTTACTATGGAAGATAACTTTGTTTATTGTAACGACATCCAAGGCCTTCTTTCAAAAATGGGTCTTCCAGAGTACAATCCAGATGATTGGAGATTGTTTATCGACAGCTCCAAACGTAGTTTGAAATGTGTGTTACTTTACAATGGTAACATGTTTGCATGTGTTCCGATCGGACATTCCGTGGTTCTTAAGGAACACTATCAAAATGTGAAGATGTGTTTGGAAAAACTGCGTTACAGTAAGCACAACTGGGCCCTTTGTGTAGACTTTAAAATGGTCAATTTTTTGCTAGGACAGCAAGGGGGATACACCAAACACCCTTGCTTTCTCTGTTACTGGGATAGTCGCGCTACTGATCAGCACTGGGTAAAGAAGGATTGGCCATCACGACAAGATCTTGCACTCGGAGATAAAAATATCATCAATGAACCACTTGTAAATCGTGATCGCATTATTCTGCCACCACTACACATAAAGCTGGGTCTCATGAAACAATTCGTGAAGGCTCTTGATAAAGATGGCGATTGTTTTAATTACATCGCCCAAACCTTTCCCGGCCTCAGCATAGAAAAGCTTAAAGGAGATATCTTTGATGGACCCCAAATTCGAAAACTAATGCAAGATCAAACCTTCACTGCTCGTATGACAGTAGTCGAGAGGGCTGGCTGGTGCTCATATGTCTCAGTGATACGAGAGTTTCTAGGTAACACAAAATCTTCCAACTACCGGATCCTTGTGGATGTGATGCTTCAGAACTTTCAAGCTCTTGGCGCAAGGATGAGCATAAAACTTCACTATCTATTCAGCCATCTAGACTATTTCCCAGGCAATCTTGGCGATGTTAGCGAGGAACAAGGGGAGAGGTTCCATCAAGACATTAGGACAATGGAAGAAAGATATCAAGGTCGTTGGGACATTCACATGATGGCGGATTATTGCTGGACTTTGATCCGGGATTGTACCGAACAAAGCCATAGGCGGAAATTGTACAAGCAAACTTTCCTTCAGATGAACAGTTAAAATGGAATTGGACTTGCAAGCCAATGTGACGTGCTTGTTTTGCAAATAATGGACCAATACAAGTATTTGTATTTTTTGTGATGTTGATTGCAGTATGTTTACTACATAGTATGCTTTTTTTATCCCGCAAATTAAGAGCTTTGCCAGCATTGGCTCAGTAGCCATTCTTTTCAGGCATATATGGTTACCCTAAACTAACATATTGTTCATTGACCAGCCTTATATAAATGTTCATTTAAAAGTAGTCACTAACGGTATAAAATAAACTTAAATATTAAAATATCTCAAAAACTAGAGCCAATCTGAAAAAAATAAGGTCATTTTCAAACTCAGCGCCCCCAATATTATATTTTGCAATTTTCCTAAATATTAAAATATATTAAAATATCATTCCTAAAACCGCTCTTACCTTATATGCCAAAATTTTTTTGTTGGCCAGTGTAATTTAATTGTGATGTTTTGGCGTTTGCAGGGCAGAGTTTAATGTTTGATCGTTTTGCGTGCTTCTGGCCAAATGGTTACCAGCGCAGAAGCCTTCAGGAAAAAGCCACCAGAACGGTGACTACTTAAAACAACCAATGCAAAAAAGTTATTCTTTCACAGGATTAAAATTAAAATGAAGCAGGCTAAACGATTAAATATTAAAACTCTGGCCTGCAAAGTCTAACCATAACAATTAAATTTATACGAACATCATAGTACTGGGCAGTGGCGGATCTAGAAAATTTTGGTGGGGGGGGATTTTAAGCACAAAACCTCAAAAATTCGGATGTCTTCACCGAAATTGAGAGTGATTTTTCGGCCGAAATCGGAAATTCAAGCGTTTTTTTCGCCCAAAATTAGCTGGTCTCCAAAAAACAAAAAAAAAACAAAACAAAAAAAAAGGTTCGGGACTGATTGAACGGCAGTTTTACTTAATTTGATTAAAAACAGTAAAGCCTTATTTAAAATAATGAAATTTTTAAACGTTTAAAAATTTCATTATTTTAAATAAGGCTTTACTGTTTTTAATCAAAAAAAAAGGCCTTCACCAAAATTGAGAGTGATTTTTCGGCCGAAATCGGAAATTCAAGCGTTTTTTTCGCCCAAAATTAGGTGGTCTCCAAATAAAAAAAAAAAAAAAAAAAAAGGTCTTCACCAAAATTGAGAGTGATTTTTCGGCCGAAATCGGAAATTCAAGCGTTTTTTTCGCCCAAAATTAGGTGGACTCCAAAAAAAAAAAACAAAAAAAAAAAAACAAAAAAAGGTCTTCACCAAAATTGAGAGTGATTTTTCGGCCGGGTTCGTTAGGTTTAGGTTGGTGGGGGGGGATGCATCCCTAACTGGAGCCGAATTATTCGAAATAGAGGCTGATTTTTTGGCCAAAATCGTTACTTTTAGGTTGGTGGGGGGGATGCATCCCCCCCGTCCCCCCCCCCTAAATCCGCCACTGGTACTGGGTTTAAATAGCCATATTAAGCATGCAAATAGCCATATTAAGCATTTCTAGCTCAGGTGGAGAGCAGTGGACCGGTAATCCAAAGGCTGCAGGTTCGAATCTTGTGGGAGAATAACTTTTTCGCATTGCTTGTTTTTAAGTAGCCACCATTCTGGTTGCTCTTCCTCATAGGCTCCCGCGGTGGTAGCCTTTAGGCC
This sequence comes from Trididemnum nubilum, assembly GCA_963965965.1. Lineage (NCBI taxonomy): Eukaryota > Metazoa > Chordata > Ascidiacea > Aplousobranchia > Didemnidae > Trididemnum > Trididemnum nubilum. The sequence goes on along the minus strand of OZ014476.1, from coordinate 10,687,562 downwards.
AGAAGCATGCAAAACATTTAAAAACTGATATTCATAACAATTCTATTTTCGAATATACGAGTGTGCAGTTAAACCTTTTTTTAAAAGCGCAGAAAACAAGAGCGTCGGAAAAACCTTAGCAATTTTTTTTACCTCCGTACCGTACCCTCTCAAGTATGGTACGTTTCGATCTTTGATTAACCTACGGACCGTGCCTTTTAAGTACGGTACGTTTAGAGCGTGCCATCCGATGAAAAGTACGTAGGTAGGTACGCATGCGAACATTGTTTTTTTGGTACGTTACATTGGTACCGTACGGTAAATTTTTGAAGTACGCCATCTTCAAATTTTGAACTTACCGTACCATACTTCCATCCTTGGTAATATTATAATACCAAGGCATTTTCACTTTCTAACATAAAAAGGACTCAACAATCACTTGAAATCGCAAGAATTTTGGCCAGAGCTATTTTTAGCTGCGGTGTTGGTAGCTGTTGTAGATTCCTATCGACACTGTGGTTGTCTCTATGATGGTCTGGTTTGTTAACCAAAGTATGTAGCTTATTATCACTGTCACCGACAATAACATATTATGCTTAATATTCACTTTCTTTTTTTATAATAACCAATAAATTTTGAGTTGTGACTGGCTGTTCTTAATTTTTTGCCGATTTTCAGCCTCATTCGTTTTTAATTTGTTCTTAAATTTTGAGAGCGTCGACGTCAATTTAGCGACCATTTTTGTAAAATTGTTTAATTCCCAATGCTCTGTCTGCTTGAGTAAACGCTTTTTACGTTATTGTGTAAACACTTTGACACAAAAACTTCGATCTCATGATGTGTATTGTGTGATACTAAGGTAAGTCGCAAAAACAGCTGTTGCGCTCGAATTGGACAAGAACTCTTTAATTTTGCTCGAATTTCCTTTATTTTTCATTCATTAATACGTTTCAGGTTTGAAAACCTCAAAAATTGCAACTTTCAAAACTAGTTTTTGCTACTTTTGACCGTTCACACATGCGTAAGATTTCGTTCCTCGTCATCAAAACCAATATGAGTAAATGATTTGTTTTCTCATGTGTAAACGCGACAGGTTTAATCTCCACGTGCAAAAACTATCGTTGTCAAACCTATAATGCAAACGCACGTTCGCCTCTTACGAAACTATTTTATTTCACTTACCAAAATTAACCGGTCTTGACACCAATCTTAAGCTACGAGACCGAGACCACGGTGGTGCGAGACCAAGACCGAGACCGGTGCGAAAGAGTCGAGACCAAGACTGAGATCGCAAAAAATCGGTCTCGGGATCGATGTAGAGACCTACAGCTCTGCAGTTTCGTTTTCAGATTCAAAAACGGCTGCTTAAATTCATAAATTCTTAAAAAAAAAGCTGAAAATGATGATCAGAATCTTGAAAATTTTCCAATTGCATTCCAAAATTAAATAAAAAAAAAAGCTTTAAAATTGAAGCATTTTTGTGATTATTGTTATATTGTTAAGCATTATTTAATCATGCCTTTTAAAACTATCCAGAAAATTGAATTATTTGAGATTTATCTTAATATCCGTACCGCATTTCAATTCATTTCGTGTTAAAAATGTATTTCCGCCTATTCGGCAGCGTGACCATAAAGCAGGGCTTCCCAAATTGAGGGTCGCGACCCTCCAAGGGGTCGCGTAGCAATCTTCAGGGGTTGCAAAGAGCGTACCAATTTTGCAAGTGTAAAATTGGTGTACTCTTTGCAACCCTTGACTGTCGTTAAAAACTCACGAAATTCTACCAAAACGTCATTCTTAGCTGTAGATTATACTTAAATAGGCACTACTAAATAGTGAGACCTTGTTGAACAATGTATTATATAAGAAGACAGCAGATAAACTTTCCCCTATTCGTATCATGTAGCACAGCTGGTTGCGTAACTTGCTTTGTTTTGTCACTTTGGTTTATGACAAAATAGAACATCGCAGACCAAATTCAATGCTTGTATAGTGCTGTGGTCAGTAGCATAGCTAGAGGGTGGTAGGAGGGGGGGTATCATTGGCCTGCCAAACAAAATGCAGAAAAAGGAAACTACCACGTTTTAACACTTCGGAGACAGTCTTTTGCACTGTAACAGACTCAAAAAATGATTTAAAGCATATTTTGAAACGTATATTTAGAGGGGGGTAATTTGTCAAAAATGAGGCTCATAAATCAGAAGAAAAAACTTTGAAACATAGCCAAAAATCGATATTCAAATTTGATCGCATATTGAAAAATTCTTAACATACGTTTCATCAAAAAAATATATAACCTCAGGAATAGGGGGAGGGGGGTATTCAGTATTAGTCAATTACTAATCACTTCTCTCAAACTTCCTTCCATTAGCCCTACTAACTATATCTATTTCTATAAAACATGGGCGAAATAGATTACTCCTTGAGAGTTTTATTGAACTATCGGTATACAGGGGTCGAAATTAACATTTTTAACAACTTGCCCGTCGGGCAAGTGATAGCAAATGTCTACGTGCCCGAGGAAATTTCAACTTGCCCGAAAGAAAATAGGCACAATAAGTTTTGAGGCTGTTTACCTTTGGAAAAAAATTGTAAAATGTACTTTTGGGCAAAAACACTGAATTTCCATACTACGTGTATTCTATTTCGAGAATCAAGCTTATGAGCGCGATTGTTATGGTAAGGTGACGTAAAAAATAACTTTTTTCAAACGCAATACACAAAAACTCATTTTTTGATTGTAATGCATTTTCAATCGCAAATATTTTGGAAACTTTACCAACTACAAAAGCCGAAATTTTTTGCAAAAGTTATAGGAGCTAAAAGATCTTCGAAAATAATCATAACAAAAAAAATTGCAAATTTCTAGACGTCTTCATGCTGCGCAGGGTATTGTTGTACTTGTGATATTTGAAACAGCGGTTAACGCGGTAAGCGTGGGAAAATTTTTCTTGGAAAAAAAAACGTAGCATTTCGTGCCAAAAAGTTGCAAAGCGCGTCTGAGTATCGCAAAATTTGCGAACGATTAAGAAGTGTTAATTGGCATTAATTATGTGCGTAAGATTAAACAAGCGATGTTCATTGTGATGGTTCCGAAGTGCTAAAATAAACCAAACAACATTTTTCTCTACTTACATTCTATTTTATTGCAACAAAAGCGGACCTAAATTGCATTTCTGAATAACCTATGTGCAGTTGTTTAATATGCTGTATTTTGTTAGCTTGCCCATCGGGCAAGTTAAGCCGAAAAATAACTTGGCCGAGGTGATTTCAGCTTGCCTCGGGCAAGCGGGCAAGCGTTAATTTCGAACCCTGGGTATAGGATTTTACGGTTCACCAGCTTGTAAAAAGAGAACTGAAATTCTAGCAATAGAACTGAATTTCCAGTAATAAATTCTACCAATCCCACATAGCCCATTTACGCAACTAGTGTAATCAAGTTTTTGCACTGTTAACTTCTACACCACGTTTTAATAGCATTAATTTTTATTAAATAGGCCTAAAATTAGGTTATTTTTGCAAAACAAATACAAAATTTTCGAGCGCTAGGAGCTCCGCCCCCAGACCCCTGTAACAGCCCCCTCTTATTGCACAATTTTGGCTGTAATACCGGTGGCTTAGTAGAGGAGTAGGAGCGTAACATATATATAGCTGAGTTGAACTGTAACTACCATACTACTACTACTGGTTAGATTTTAATCAATGGATAGCTGGTTGAAAAAGTCGCACGATTGCGGTAATAACCGTATTGCAGATGATGTTGAAGCTATGGTAAAGATAAATGCAAACAGGGTGTTTGCAAAATTGTTTGCGTTTTGTACGCATCGGTTACCAGTGCCTTGTAATTTTTGTTTTCATTGAGTAATTACTACAAATAATGCACAACTCACAGTATTTATTATTTTAACCGTGAAGGCACTGAAGGGTCGCGAAAATTTTTAGAAGATTAAAGGGGGCCGCGAGCAAAAAAGTTTGGGAAGCCTTGCCGAAAAGGACAAAGAGTCATTTGTACCAGAGTTGTAATTCGGGCCGAGCTTTTCGGGTCGGGTTCGGGCCTAAAGTTGACAAAATTTCGGGCTTAATTTGGGCCTGAGACGTACTTTTTGTCTTAGTTGCACAAAAATATAATCAACATAACTTGACAACATTGCTAAATTTTTCAGGCCTAACTTAACTTTCGGGTTATTTCGGGCATGATTTGGGCTTCAAATTAGTTGTCGGGTTCGGGCCGGTTTCGGGCCTGAATTAGTCGGCCCGTTTACAACTCTGCTGTATGCACAACTAACTTTTGTTTTTCTAATGTCATCTGAATAAAGTGTGTATAATTGTAAACAAAGCGTAGCTCAAATAGAATGAAACGAGCAAGTGTGTAATTAGAATATCACACAGTTGTGAAAGAATTTCGCTGCAATTGCTTTAGTTTTGTAGAACGTATAGAATATATACGTTTTACGCACTGAGACAGCGATAGGCTTAAACGAATAAATAGTTTTATGCGCTGAACAGATTAAAAGAGACTGCCACAATCTATATCAAGTTCTTAGAAAAAATAGTGAAAAATGGAAACGAAAATTAGGATCAGCAAAATTTTAAAAAATAACAATTTTCAAAGTGAAGCATTTTGGTGATTAAGTATTTTTCAATATGTTATTTCAAAATTCTTCGCTAAAATCAAATTATTTGAGATTTTGGGCCGTATTCCAAAATAGGATTTGAGCAGCTTGGGACTTACTCGAGTCCCCGCTAAAAATGGTATTCTATAAGAGTAACTTTGGCAGGAACTTCAGAGGCCACATACCCTGGTATTCGAGAAAATACGAATATTCGTGTTTCGGTGGTCATTTGAATTTCAAATTTTTGTTCAGAATAGTTTTTAACGAATATTTTTTTGAAAGTTTGCATTAACTTTTTTTCGTAAAATTATAACTTCATTTTCTTCGTGATCGACATTTCGTTAAAAAAAATTGTAATAACTAAAAAATCTTCGTATTCAGATATTCATTATTTAGTTTTCAAAACAAAGTTGTAGCTTCAAAAATCTTCGTTAAAAGTTTTCCAAGGAATTCTAACCAAAAAATCATCGTTTTCGTAAGAGCAATTTGCTTTTTGCGTTCAAATACGAGTATAAAAAAGGTCATTAAATACGTAACAATCATTAAATAATTGGCCATTATTGAAAATAAACAATAAATAATTGTCACCTTTTCCGCTTTGTGCGCCTGTGAAATTTTGGTTAAAATGGCTATACGCTTTAACTTGGCTGTTTCAAATTTTTTGTCATGTTATTTATGGAAATTAAATCAAAACTGAGTCGCAGATTTAACTCAATAAATAAATCTTGTGAGCTCAAGGCGGATTTAACATTAAATGTTTTTCGTCCGTTTTTTACGTTTTTGCTTCTTGAAAAAGTATGCGCTTTTTCGTCAGCATTTTTGTAAGTCCATTTCCGTACTACGTAGACTGCAGGTATTGATAAACATTTTGTTCAAAAAGCGATATTTCAAAACAGAACTGTACCCCTTTACAAAATATGTTTTCGGAAAATTTTTGTGCGGTATGTGAGTGATGGTTAGTGCGGTCGTGCGGATATAGACATACAAAAACGCTGACGAAAAAAGAACATACTGTACTTTTTTATGGAGATCAAAAAACGGACACTGTGTAAATCCATCTTTAGTAAGTCAAAATTATGACAATCTACCATCTTCGCTTTCCGTCTGCAAGACGTAAGGCATGGTGGTTCAAAAATGGAAGTGGATTGCTAATTCCATTGATTCATTCCATTCCATTGCTCCACTGTATAGATAAAAATTCATTCACAGTAGAAAAAATTAAACTGAATTAGTTCGATTTGAAATTCGTAAGTAAAAAAAAAAGGTGACTCTTACAATAAAGTGCTTTTAAAGATGAAAGTTGGACCACGCAAAGCGGTTAAATCTGCAAACTCTTGATTAGTTTCGCTCATTAATAAACTATTCGATCTTCTTCATCCTAAAACTTCTTCCTCATTCATAAATTCATACATCAAAGCCATGATAAAACAAGCAATAATGTGTAGCACACTCCTTTTCCTCTACTACCTCCCAACAACCCACAAAACAAGCGTAATTGCCAGCAAAAAATTTTTCGAAAAATTTTACGAGTGGTCTAGACTAGAGCATTTGTAAATTTATCCGAAGATTCAGGCTAATTCTCGAACATTTTGAGTCATTTTCAGTTTTGTTTTGTTTTTTGTTTTTTTTTCGAAGAAAAAAATTGTTTGTACAACCAAAAAATGTTATTAACGAATAAAAACATCTTCGGCCGAACAAAAAAATTTTAGGAAAAAAATTCTAAATCTTCGGCAGAACAAAATAATTTTCGGCCAAAGTTTTTTTGTTCGTGAAATATTTACAAATATTTGGAAAAGAAAGTCTTGAAACGAAGATTCGGAAATTTTATTCGTAGCGAAGGCCGTAGTTTGCCACAGAAATGGAATCGGGCCGAGTTGGTATAGCCCGAACCCTACCCGAATCCAAAGAAGTAAGCCCAAACCCGACCCGAAACCGAGGCCTCATAAGGAAGTCCGATTCGGCCCGACAGTAGTTTTTCCTGTTCATTAAGTAAGCTATGCTAGATATTTGGATGTTAATGTGCTACAAACCAGTTTTATTGTTTAGAAAGAAATAAAACAAAAACACACAAATAAATCAATCAGTTGTAAGCAGAACTCAGTAGTTCTATTGCCTCCACGGTTTCTGGAGATAGCAATGTCCGCCTTTCTGTTATTGTAATCTGTTCTGTTATGTCCGCCTTTCTGTTATTCTAATCTGTTCTAGTTTTTACAGCCATTTCTAACAATCACAATCAAACGTCGAATTTCTCACGCGCAAGAGACTTACTAATCACATCACCAAACAAGCATGAAGTGATAGTTTCACGCTCAATCACTTCGGCCGTTCGGCGCAGAAAAATCTAGTTTTGAGAAATACGTTCAAATGAAAAAAAATTATTTGCTAGTGTGCCCTCGATTGAGCCCGACTGAGCCCGATTTCTCTTTGGAAAGTTAGGCTTGAAACCGGGCCCGAACCCGACCCGAAAAACCCGACCCGACTTCCATCTCTGGTTTGCCAATTTCACGAAACACGAACTTTTGTGCTTTTCCGAAGACCATAGTATGTGGCCCCAGATCGACCGAATTCGGAGTACAACTTGAATTATGCAATTATCATGTGGTTTATTTCAACCACCTGATTGACAATTCTTCAACAAATATTTCGCAATGAAGGGAAAATAAGTTGTAAGGCAACGAGTTCTTTAGCGGGTGTTAGCGCGGAAATAGAGTTATTATTTATAAGAGGGTTTAATGCAAAATTATTAGTCTAGTGCATTTTTGCAATTTGCTTGGGTTAACTAAATGCAACCTTACTCCTGAAAAATGATAGCTTACGGATTTGCTTGGATTATTCAGGATCAATAACAGACAAAAGCAGCCTATAGTAACCACTACAGGCTTATCGCTACACAGCAATAAAACTCGCTCGGTCAATCAATAAAGTGATAAAAACTTAGGCATCTCCAAACAAATGGAAGCCGCAATAAACGTCTCTTTTAACTTAAAAATAAGCTTTTTGAAAGTCTACACAATTCGAATTTTGAACAGATTCTGAATAATTACAGCAATTTTGCTCCGATTTGTTGCTACGGGGCTCAATGGGCTTTTATAGCCAGTTAAATTTTACCAGTATGCCGAATAACGGCGAGCTGTGGGAACAATACGTCCGATTAGGCCTTCAAAATGATATACTGTAGTTAGAAATTAGTAAGCCTAATATAGAACCTCTAGAACTACAACTTTCTGGGAGCTCCTCCTAATGTTATTGCTAAAATATCGGTTAGATTTTTGCAAAATTCAAGCTAATACGGGCTCGTATTCTGCGTGCTTTCTCCTTTTTTATGTCGTACGTAGTTTCTTTTTTCAACTCGGCACAATTTGATTGATTTTGGCTCTATGCTACATCCTGGTTGATGCACTAGACACGTTTTGTTTTAATACAATCACAAGGGCTGCGTCAACAGAAGCAAGAAATCCACTGCATTGATCGTCATAGAGTATTCAGTTTTCCATTACTGTTTTACTCGACATTATTCAAAACAAAGTGCAAGAAACGGAAATGAAAGAGAGTTGCTTACAGCTACAATAAGCGGAAGACTAATATGCGTGTCATCACGAGTCTGTTACAATGCTATTTGTTAGCGATTGATTACACAGGTACGTACGTAATTAGGTGACAAAAAAAAACATACCGTATATGCTCGTTTAACAGCCCGATCTCGATTAAGTCCCGTTTGAATAATCGCCCGTGTAAACAGAACATAAAAATAAAGAAGGGCCCGTGCTTGAATTCCCGCCCGATGTAAAAACTGATTTTTCAGTGGTAGAGAACAATAGGAAACAAGAAGCACTTTTGTCACAACGCTGTTGAATTTTAAGCGCTGGTAGATAACAATCACGCCTTAGGCGTCCAATCGCGTAACAGATAGCATTGATTACGTAACAGAAAGCAGACTTTCCTGCCAAAAGCAAAGAACTGATAGTATGAAAGGCTCCCATTTGACATGGAAAAAGGATTAATGTCGTGAAATATTTGTCTTCAAAGATACCGTAATTTTTGTGTGTACCGGTAATTTTACGTTGAAAATAACAAGCGCCCGTGCTTGAATAAGGGCCCATTTGAATAAGGGCCCGGTAGTGAGTTTAGTTGAAAAAAATATGGGCCCGGGCTACAAAACGAGCAAATACGGTAATGCCGTTTTCTCAAGATTGATCGGACCTTACTTTTTTCACCCTGAGATTCAGTAACGAGCCAGGTCAACTGACCGCGAACGAACTGACCGCGAACCAATGGTTTCGTCACAGTGATTGCATCACTGCTTTCGGCACAGTGAGGGATTGGGAAAAATGGCTCTGAAGATAGTAAAATATGCTTATGATCGCTCATCTCAGCTAATCGGCGTCCTTTGGTTGGCGGTCAGTTGTCGTGAACCCATTTAGTAAGGAGTATTCTTTTTTAGACGAAGTAAAAAAAAAAACAAATGAACCACCCCTCGAATTAAACCACTTTTGATGCTTGTAATGATGAATCTACTTTCAAAAATACTGCAGTGAGTGCCCTAAATAAAGCTGCTGTTTCGGGAAATAAAATCTCTCATTGGATAAAAGCTAGTTAGGAAGACCTACCAAGCATCAATTCGAAGTGACCAGTTCATATGGAATATGGAAGCAGTTCATTACAATCATCACAGTTCAGGCAACTCAAATGAAACTTTAGAATAAAGTTGTTTTTTTTACAAAAGTTGCTACAGTTTGTGAGCTTTGTGGAGGATCCTTCTCCAGATTTGCAGTGTTTTGACAGCTCCTCTCTCAAACTCTACAGCTTCTAAACTAAACTACTACAACAATAACCTCATCCTCTCTTCCGGAAAATTTTTGCATCGCCCTTGAGCAGAAGCAATTGCTAATAGAAACAAATGAGGAAACGTTTGAAAATAAAGGAGGGCTGTCAGAAAAAAAACATCGCCCACTCCATTTGCTTCTTGAAACATTAAATGAGCTATGACATGGCTACTTAACTGGAGGATCGCGGCCCGCTATCGAACTAAATTCGGATCTTCACTCTCCTTTGGGCTTGAACTGACTGTTTGCCGTCAGTACGTGGAGCGCGAAATCCTCACCAAATCGCGGAGGTGTTGACCTTTTTTTATTTTTGCTCTTCAATCGCTTTTTGGTCATCAAAACACGGTCAAGACCTTTTCTGGACCAAACGATTTTTCATCTTCTATATCTGGACCTTCACTAAAACTAGTTGAGTACCCCTGAGCTATGAATAACATTTTTTAGTAGGAAAAAAAGCATGTGTTGTTCTGATTTTATTGTATACCAGTAAGTAATATGGTACTTGGATTTTTCAAAGTGTTACAAATAATTTAGTAAGTTTGTGATGCAGTGCCTTTTTTAAGATTTGCATTTGGAATTAGGGTGAACAAAATTTTTAAAAATTTACAACGTCAAGTAATTTACGCTAATTCTCAGATATCTCTCCCCAACAAAGAAATCAAATCACGTCAAAGCACAAAAAAAAAGTTTTCCGTAAAGCATTTTTCAAGCTGAAATCACCTGAAGCATTTAATGCATTTTGTTTTGGGAGCGAGGGAGCTAGCAACACGTATAGCGAAAAAAAGTGGGCAACAACTATTTCTAGGGTGGAAAATGTTTACTCTAAAACCCTTTCAAAGGCCTTGCTGAGATGATTTTCGATTGCATTGTTCTTCAAGCCATGCCAAATTTTGACCAACATTAAATTTTATTGATATTATGTTCCAAATACAGATACTAAAGTACCAGCGCAGTTTGACCTCTAACCAATAGCGCGCAACTTTCTTCAAAAAATCTTCCAAAACCAGCACTTAAGGAACCGAAGTACTGTAAACCTTTGCGACAAATTCGTTTCTGCAGTGATATGGTTGGTAAGACACTTTCATCTGCTATCGAACTAAGTTTCGAATGCTTTATCGCGGAAGAGTGTTTTGAGCAGTTTTTCTACGTTGACGCTATTTCCTCCCAATCGGCGACCCAAAACTACGGAATCGACAGGCAATTGAACGGACGCTGGTTTGTGAGAACAACATAGTTTGTACTGAATAAATATCGTAGAAATTTTGACATCAGCATCGTCAGCAAAATACACAGTAGAATATTTTTGGTCACTGCCAAGATTCTCTTCCATCTTCTTGCGAACAATGATGTATGGATCATACGCGTGATTAAGTATTGGTTGGGATTCGTGGTTAAGTACTGGTTGGGATTCTGCGCTATAAACATAATTTGATTAAGCATTACATAGCCATAGAAATGATACGAGACTTAACAAAAACTTTACGGGAAAAGTTTAACCCTAATTGTATAACTTCTTTTCAACTTTAGCTGTTCGGCGTAGCTACATCTGTCTGTTTCTGTCGGTTTTATTTACGGAAAAGACAGTCTAAAAGCAAGTTCTTTAAAAGCAGTAAATGTAATAAAGTCAATAATTTTTAGCATTGTAGCTTTCCAGTATGTCTGCATTAAGTAAAAAATGATACCTTTCGATCCTTGCGGAAATTGAAGATTTAAAGGCGAACAAAAAGAATTGCCGTAGTTTCCGTCAAATTCACAATAATAAAAATCACCTTTTGATACTTTAGAAACCACGTTACTGCGTTTTGGGCCGCAAACGCTAAGGCGAATCTGATTGGAAGATCTGTAAGCAACACTTCAAGCAAAAATTCTTCAACTTATGAATTTAATGCAATGGTCACTATGGTGTCCCTTATTTGGGGTCAAATTTTAAAATACACATTTTTGTGTGTCTGACCCTCTCAAAAGTTTCCATTGTGCCAAAAACTGCCTCATGCAAAGTTTTGTAGCAAAATTTTGATTTTTAGATGTGGCGCAGTGATCTCAAAGTTGGGTTGACAAGCACCATTATTTGCACAAAAGAAGTATTCGAATCAGTACAGTACTTATGTTTACAGAAAGTTATCGCTGCATAAAAGTAGATTTCTTTATATTCGGAACAAACGCCTGGTTATTTTCAACAATCGGTAAAGCATGCTGCATTGTTTTTATTTTTGAAGCCGGTCGTTTGAGTGATGGTGCTACCCAACTCCTTCCAAGAGATGAGAAGCAAAAGAACTTAGCAGAAACACAACAGTTGAGCCACACGCCAGGGTGCAAACTACAGACTCAAATATGATTTGCATAGAGGCTCAGAGGCAAGTACTCAAGAAAGAGATGATTAAGATCCTGTAGAAGGTGTCTACAGGCGCTGCAGGAAGAGTTACGACAATAATAACGACTTTGATCATAGAAGCGAAGTCGGAAATCTCAGAGCATGTGGGGCGTGAGAGCACCAATTGCTCCGGAGAATCTGTAAAAACGGAACAGTTGAGATGTGAGTGAGAATGAGGAAATGTGACGTCTTCATTTGTGATACTGTATATAATGGGTTTGGAGATAGCTGGGGAGAGGGACAAGCGTCCATCGCAGTCGGCAGGAAAGAAAATCAGCATGTTTGTTTTCAAGGATTGTTTGTTTCCATGACCGGAAACCCATTGGAAGTTAAAATGGTATTGTTGGAAAGCGAGGAGACCTGAAACCAGACATTTTAGAAAGGTCTTGGCCAGAGATCTAAGGGGGCCTTTAAAAGTAAGGAAAGAACCGATTATCGATTCTTGACGTATTCAAGGTGGGGTGGGCTAGGGCCACTGCAGTTAGGTATGGAGATCAGAGGTGGAGTCGAGAACACAAGGCTCGAGGCCAAGGCCAAGGACACAAAAAAATCCGAGGCCAAGGCCAAGACCAAGGACAGACACTCTCGAGGCCAAGGACAGGAATACTCGAGGCCAAGGCCAAGGACACAGCCGCAAGTGTTTTCCAAAAAATGAAGGTCTTCAAAAAAGTTTTTCAGGCAATCTCCAATTTATAGGCGTAGCCAGAATTTTTGATTGGGGAGATCTAAACCACAAATCACATGCAATGATGTCATCAAAAATTTGCTTGTTGGCACTTAACCAGGATTTTGCTGAGGGAGAGGGCCTCTACTAATATAGTTGAAAAGTGCAAATACGTAACTTTGGAGACGTTTTGAGAAAACCAGTGTAACTCAAACGTATCACAGACGGGGGTCTAGGGGCGAAGCCCCCAGCTGTTGGGCAATTTTTTGTAATTTTTTGGAAAAAAAGCTATTTTAATGCCATTGAATTACACTTCGCACATGTTTAGAGCCATTTGAAAGCACTAGATTTTTAACATTTGAAAACCAATTAAAAAAATTAACTTGTTTAATCCTCCTTCTAGTAGCAATTTAAGTTCAAAACACGTTTAACGTCTTGCATTTTGGTGTTAAAGTTTAATTGTACGTGATTTGCACCAGGTAGGGGGAAGTAAGGTGCATTGACTCGTGCAACATTTTAGCAGTAAATGAAAACCCACTCAAAGATTTTCCTTAGAGATTTTTGTTTTGTCATGAAAATAACCAGTTATAGAAGTGCATGTTAGGTCAGGGTGCCCAGGCTCCCTCCACTGAAGTTCAACAATTTGTTCAACCAGTATTTTCCATGGCTAATTTTTTTTAAAAGTAGTTTGTGGGTAAAAACTGGCGAGGCGGAAGTGAATTTATGAATTGCTATTGAAAAATAGTACAATACATGGATAGTTTCGCTTACTAACCATGTGTCAGGCGCGTAGCCAGAACTTCGCAATGGGGGGCTGTTTTAGGGGTCTGGGGAGCGGAGCCCCCAGCGCTCGCAAATTTTGCATTTTATTGTAAATATAACTTAATTTTAGAGCTATTTTAATAAAAAATAATGCTTTTAAAACGTGGCATAGAAATTGCCAGCGCAACATAATTCAACTGGTTGCATTATCAGGCTACGTGGGAAGTGGCTAATGATAACATTGCAGTTCTCTTGTTTACATGCTGGTAAATCATAAAATCCTATTATTCAATAAAACTCACACGGAGTAATCTATTTCGTTTGTATTTTATAAAGAAAAATAATCGGGGGGGGGGGGGTTAATGGAAAGATATTTGAGAGAAGTGATTGGCAATTAACTAACACTGAATAGCCCCCCCCCACCCCCTTATTCCTGAGTTTATGATATATTTGTTGATAAAACCTATGTTTGTCGTTTTTACACTAGCGATCAAATTTGATTGCTTATTTTTGGGCATTTTTTTAAGTTTTTGTTGATTGGTGACTTTAATTTTTGACGAATTAGCCCCCCTCTGAATATATGTTTCAAAAAATGCTGTAAATCACTTTTTAGTCAATTCCAGCGCAAAAGACAGTCTCAGAAGAGCTAAAAACGTGGTGTTTTTCTTGTTCTGCATTTTGGTTGACAGGCAATGCGGGGGGCTATAGCCCCTTCGCCCCCCCCCCCCCCCTGGCTACGCTACTGACCATGTTATTGCCGATCCGGATTTCCATCGAGCTGGGCCCCTGGCACTTTGGACATTTTCGCAACATCTTTCTGCCAAATGTAAGTGAAGACCACAAAAAGTCTTAAGATTTGAGCGCAGGGCCTTTAACGGGGACTGCTCCATATTGTGGTAAATCCGGCCTTGGTTAATGCATTACGTTCATAAAAAGGCTAGATGTGATCCTGAGATAGCAACTTTTAGGACAAAAACTATCCATTTTATTCAGGTTTGCGTTTAAATTGGCTGGCAAAAATTGAATTTAGGGGGTTCCGGGGCCCCTGGTCTTCCATATTGTTGTTCGCTACTGGTGTAAACGAAAAACGCTAAAAAGAAACTAAAGAAACAATAGGCTTTTTTGTCACATTTTTGTCATTGGTAAAATTTCAATTTGGGGGGGAGGCATGGTTGGCTAAGCCTATGCTCCGATTGCACAAAATAAAAAAGGTATGTACAAATTTTCCGCGAGGTTTCTGGCGTTATCCGACAAAATTTCAACGGTTCAAAAAATAGTGCTGTCCTCGAGCCGAGGACAGGGCAATTTTCGAGGACCTAAGGCTTCGAGGCCAAGACCAAGGACTTGAGGCTTCGAGGCCAAGGCCAAGGACTTCAAAATGTGTCCTCGAGGACGTCCTCGAGGCCAAGGACGTCCTCGAGGACTCTACCTCTGATGGAAATTGATACTCTAAACTTGATTAGATTCTATAAGGGATTGGGGGACAAGTAAATTGATGGCTCGCCCAAGGATAGAAGAGTTTCTTCTGCCGAAAAGCATTGTAATAACCAGGAGGGTTTCTTCTTTAACCGACTGATCACTGATTTTGAGCAAAGGGCGCTGAAATCAAATAATTCTGGGAGGAGGCGCACGGCACATTCAAAGCATGAAAGTGTTTGGTGTTTCAAAGTGGTTTTCAACAGGGGAAGTTGGGTTTCAATAAGAAGCAATAGAATAGGGGCGGAAGAGAGGCATCCACTAAAGACCTTGCTTGCAGCTTTGTGGAAAATTTCTTATGATTTGTCCAACACAGCGAGCTTCTACTGTTTTTTGGTGAAACACTCAATACATGTTTTGTTTTTTGTGTGGGTCATATCAACTCGAGGGATTGAGTAGACCTGGGTTCAATAATTTTGTTGGCCATCGATTTTCTAATTCCAAAATCATATTGAATCCAGCACAGTTTTTTTGATTAAAACATAATCGCTTTTAAATCTTTTATTTTGACATTACATATGACCAGAGGGTATCCGGTTTTATTCTCTATAAAAATTCTCCCAAAATCAATTTTTTTAACGACTTAAGCTAGGGTGCTAGTTTTTTTGATATCAGTAGATATTTAACTGACAAATACTTGGAGATAGTTTGGGGGTACCCTCCCCAAAAAAACTCCCAAACGTCATTGCGTTGAACGGCTTAAGCTAAAACTCCAGTTTTTTTGGACATAATATGGGGGTACCAGACCCCCGGAAATTCCCATGTGAACCCCACAAAAGTCAAATTTTTGAACTTAAGCTAAGGCTAAAGTATTTTTTACATCAAAAGATATTTAAGAGGCAAAATGTTTGACATCTTTTTTAGTACTCCTCTCCGAAACCTTCCCAAATGGACCCCCCAAAATTAATTATTTTGAACAGCCTGAGCTAAGGTGCTAGTTTTTTTGAATATCAGTACATACTTAAAAGACAATTTTTTACGTGGTTTGGGGGTACCAACCCCCAAATAAACCTCCCCAAAAATCACTTTTTGAAAGCTAAATTTAACAATTGATTTTAGTTAGTTGGGTTCATATGCTGAGCACTGTGAGCAGGCATAATGATTAAAGGCGCCAGGGTTTTAAATTGTCGTGAATGATCTGAGTTGGGTTCAAATAGTTAGTCGGATATCGGTTTTATCCAAATCACAGATGATTTAAAATCAACATTTTTTTCATGAGACAAAATCACGTTGTTTGCATTGCATACGATTGAATTTTAAAGGAATATCGGTAACCTTCAAAGTATGAAGGGGAAAATGATGGTGAAATGGAACTGGCGGAAGTCCCGTATTTTTTCCCCCGGGAAAATGAACATCTAGTTTATTTTTGATATCAGTAGATATTTAAAAGACAAATATTTTGACATAGTTTGGCGGTACCAACCCCCCGAAACCCCCAAATGGACTCAAAAATATCAATTTTTTTGACGGCTTAAGTTGGGTTAAATTTTTTGAATATCAAGAGATATTATAGAGACAAATATCTGGACATAGTTTGGGATTACCACCTCCCCGGACACCCACCCAAATGTACCCAAAAAATTACTTTTTTAAGCGGTTAAGCTAAGGCGCTAGCTATTTTTTTCATATCAGTAAGTATTTATGAGAAAAATATTTTAACATAGTTTGGAGTACCAATCACCCGGAACCCCCAAATGGACCACCAAAAATTTTTTTTTTTTAAACGCTTAAGCTAGAGTTCTAGTTTTTTTGATATCACGAAATATTACAGAGGTAAATAATTGGACATAATTTGAGGGTACCACTCTCACTCGAAAATTTCCAAATGTACCGTACCTCACAAAAATCAATTTTTTGAACGGCTTAATCTAAGGTTGCAGTTTTGTTTTTTTTTCTAAAGGCGCTGTATGAAAGAAAATGCTGGATCTTCTTCGTGATCCAAACATTATTATAAAATAAAGTTAGAGCTTTTATTGTGCTGCCTTTTCGACACCGTTGGAAAGCTGGCCAGCATTAAACTAAAAAAAAGAGTTTACTTGCGGCCAGCGAGAGGAATTTTAGGGCAAAAGAAAAATCTTAGATCTTTCTCAATTTATTCTGCATATCTGCCAGCCCAACCATGCAACTTTAGCTCTTCTAAGACGATTTCAGCCCTGCCTTAACCCTTCTGGCTACGGTTCCTTTCATAATTACAAAAACCTTTTAAAATCAAACAGTAAAATTGCTTGAAAAAGCATAATTGACATGTCAAAATATGCCAAAAATCTAGAAATTTTGAAGTATTGTGTGCACCAGTTTTTTTTTCGTTTCGGAATTAAATATTAGTGTAGAAATATTTAATACAATACACAACTTTATTGATTGCAAGCCCAGGAATTTCGATTTTATTTAAAAAGTTGGAAAATTCATAAACTTAATGTGCACGTGTGCTCCTATGGCATAGAGGTAAGAGGCGTCAATGAATAAAACCTATGTGAATGACTAGACGTGGGTTCAATTATTTAGTGGGCCATCGCTTTTTCTGTAACCGAGATCATAATGAATTTTGCGTTTCTAATTTTTTTAGATTACGACAAAATCACTTTTAATATTTTTCTTTTGGCACTAGATATGATCGGAGGGTATCAGGTTTTATTCTGTGTGAAGACTCCCCAAAAATCGATTTTTTTAACATCTTAAGCTAGCACGCTAATTTTTGTTTGACGCCAGTAGAAATTTAAACGACGAAAATTTTGACATGGTTTGAGGATATAAACCACTAGAAACCCCCAAATCACTTTTTGGAAGCTAAATTAGACAATTGATTTGAGTCAACTGGGTTCATGTCCGGGGGTTGGCATTGTGGTTAAAAGCGCCAGTGTTTGAAATTGCTGTGATGAACAGAGCTGGGTTGAAGCAGTTAGTCAAACATCCGTTTTACCCAAACCACAAATGATTTAATATCAACATTTTTTTTTCATCAAACAAAATCACTTTGTTTGCAGTGCATACAATTGAGTTTTAGAGATATATCAGTAACCTTCAAAGTATGAAGGGTAAAACGAAATTTCGAATGGGCAAAATCCCGAACCGGCAAAATCCCGAATGGACAAAAATCCAGAATTAAACCAACTTCAAAGATAGAGAAAGTCAGGAATAATAGTGTACTCACTACTGGCTTATAAGCACTAATAAATATTAATAATTAATTTGATGACAAAGATGCATGTCTTTCATTCGCTTTTATCGTGGCGCCCTAGAAAATCAGCGCATTTACAAAAACAGAGTGATCAAGTCAATAAACTTTGCTGTTTTGTCGAGTTGATTATTTGCGTAGCAGTTTGTCCGGTAGCGAAAGCCTAGCACTTTTCACGTTTGATGTCAACTCCTTCCGTTTGCAGGAAAAAAAACTAGGCAGTATTTAAGATAAATTGACGAATTTTGTTCTTGACAAAATGTAAGCAAGTAAGAGGTGGAGAGGAAGTTGGCCCACGAACAAACTTCCTGAGAATAAAATTTTTTCTGTTTCCATTATTGCTCTCTTTTTTTGTCAAGAACAAAATTTGGTGTGAATGTTTACAAAATTACATATTAAATGTTTTTTGCCATGACTAAAAAGATTTTCTTTGAATTAAACCAAAACTGGCAAAAGAGCAAAAGAGTTTCGAAAATTATGCTTCACTTCAATGATTATTTGTTGTAGTGATTATATGTTTTAATACTGCTTTTTGTTTCTAAAACATAACAAAAACACCTAAGAAACATGAATATAAGAGGTGTGCAGAACAGCTTGATTAAGAAATTTACAATTTACAATTTTTTTTTAAAGTACATTATTTACAAAAATTACGTTGAAGGTTTTTGGCAAAACATTTCACTCTTGTCATGGCACCTAAACAATATAACATAGTTTCCACATGGAATAAAATTAATTAACAATATTTTTTTTCTTTCTTTTGCAGTCGTTCGAATTAAAACCAACTATTTACGTTAACACATGAGATTAAATGAATTAAATAGAGCAGTTAAATGAGTGATAAGCGGACCAAAAAGTTTACTAAAGTTGTCACGATAAATATATTTAAAATCCAAACAGAAGCATTACTGTTGTGATTGATTTTCAAATTACTGTCAACCCACAACGGTGAGAACAATCAAACACTATCGAAGCAATCAAAAATCAAAAACTTTGCACCAGTAAAAATATTTTGATCGCTTAGGTAGTGTTTGAACGTTCGATAACTAATCATTTTGTTTTGACTGTAACTTGAAAATCACCCATAACTTATTCTCTTTAAACTTAAAATAATTATAGTGACAACTTTTGTAAACTGTTTTGCCCGCTTATCCAACATTTAACCACACTGTGGAATTCGTTTAATTGCATGTGTTGACGCAATTTGTTTAAACATACTGTATGCTGTTATCAAATCTTTCATTATACTCGCTGCATTACGCCGAAGCGTGTAACGAGCTAGCGAGGCCCATCTTCGCGTCATTGCTCCCGGGCAACACAGCTCCTTTTGAAGAAATGTTGCAGCGGTGGC
Organism: Trididemnum nubilum; assembly: GCA_963965965.1. Taxonomy (NCBI): domain Eukaryota; kingdom Metazoa; phylum Chordata; class Ascidiacea; order Aplousobranchia; family Didemnidae; genus Trididemnum; species Trididemnum nubilum. Next base: position 10,668,348 of record OZ014476.1, on the reverse strand, counting down.
GAGCCGTTGGCAACACTGTGTTCGGTTTGACCAAAGGTGGAGTCGAGGACACAACTTTCAAGGTCAAGGACTCAAAAAAAATCCGAGTCCAAGGCCAAGGACTGACTTTTCGAGGACAGACCCTCTCGAGGCCTAGGACAGAAATGGTCGAAGCCCAGGACTGAGGACACAATTTTTCTGTATCATGGTGGGTAAATTTTCCGCAATTCTTAAGCGCGAAAGTGCTTAAGATATTGTATTTCGTTAAGTTTTTGATGATAATTCGAAAATAATAGTTTTTAAAATAATAACAACTGCCATTTTGAAGTTTGACACGTTAGCAACTGATATTGATTTCGCTCCGTTGCGGTATTGTAGTAAGTTAATAAAACAAGGTCATTACCTGTGAATGGTAAAATAGCCAGAAGCCTACTTGAATTGTAGGAGGGACTTTTCCTCTAACGGTAGTTAGCGTCCCCCCACTGAGATTTGGCTTCCCTTAATGGAAAATTCAGCGTTCTTCCCATACAGGGTAAGCGGGAAAAACCTTTTTCGTATTTGTTTGGTCTTCATTCGAATGTGGCTGTCAAATACCACGCAAAAAAACATATGTCGCACAATAAAATAAATTTCGCACAATAAAACCATAAACAAAAAAATCGTCAAATAAAACCTTTTTGCTTTGGTCTTCATTTCAATTAGCGGATAAAAATCGCACAAACTGGGGTGAAGACCTTGTTTTTTGTTGTTTTTTTTGGTTTGCATTCGAATTTGGCTGAGAAAAAATTGCAGCAGAAGGCGATTATTTCTGTTTTTCTTCTGATTTCGGGGCTAAACTTACACTAATTAAGTTGCTACGGCATTGCGAATGCATCTGGTCAGGCAGTTTAAGCGTCCCTCCCATGCGATATTTCACAGTTTAAATGCTGAATATAGCTAAATTATAAACGTAGAAATGGTCAATTTTAAGGCCATTACTTCATCAGTTAGGGCCTCGATACATAGGCCCACTGATTATGGATCCCCACGTTTTTAGTAATTTTCTAAGTGCAAACCATATTGCTCGGTTAAACCATTAATTTCTTTTCGCGAAAGTTTTCAAAAGTTATTTTCTAAAAATATTGCGAAATACCGTGAATTTATGCTTTTAAAATGAAATGAGATACCGTAAAGGGTATATTTGTACGCTCAAAAGTTTTTGGCATTGAAACAAAGGGAGTTTGGGGCGAGGGCAATATCCCTATGTCCCCGTTAAATAATTTTAGTGATTTTTTGAAAAAAAAATAGCAATATTTGTGACTTTAAAGAAGATTACACATTTAAATTTTCCAAGCAATTTGAAAAGAAAATACCGTAAATGCTAAATTATAAAAAGTTTAGTTTTCCCACAATTTTCCAACTCTGATTTTAAGCCATACTTTTCTTTACATTTCAGTGCATTTTGTCTTTATTGCTTTGAAAATTTAAATGTGTAATCTTCTTTAAAGTCACAAAAATTGCTATTTTTTTTTCAAAAAAATCATTAAAATTATTTACCGGGGACATAGGGATATTGCCCTCGCCCCAAACCCCTTTTTTTTTTCAATGCCAAAAACTTTTGAGCTTACAAATATACCCTTTACGGTACTTCAATTCATTTTAAAACCGGGGACATGGGGACATTGCCTTCGCCCCAAACCCCTTTTTTTCAATGCCAAAAACTTTTGAGCTTACAAAATATACCCTTTAAGGGTTTGGGGCGAGGGCAATATCCCCATGTCCCCGCTAATAATTTTTGTGATTTTTTTGAAAAAAAATAGCAATTTTTGTGACTTTAAAGAAGATTACACATTGGTAAAGATTTGATTTAAAGAAATAGTTTCATTCGGTAAAGATGTAATTAATAGCTTTAGTTTGATTGGGTAAAGATTTTTCAGTTACGATTTACTTACTTTGTTAGCTAGGCTATCGTTCTTTTGAGAGATGTAAGGTAAGATTTGTACTTTAATCGGTAAAGATTTGATTTATAGCTATACAGTAGTTTCATTCGGTAAAGATTTAATTGATAGCTTTAGTTTAATTGGATAAAAATTTTTCGGTTACGATTTACTTATTTTGGCTAAAATTGACTGAATGATGGGTAAAGATTTATGCATTATAAACCTAATCGGTAAAGATTTATTCATTGACTGATAAATTGGTAAAGATGCATGTTTTGAACATTTTTATCGCTGGTGATATTTGCTCTTTTGGCCTGCCAGCCTTACTGATGAGCCCTGAGATTGGGCGAAACAGCTGTCTAAGGCATGCTATTGGAAATTCGTTTGAATTAAACTATTAGAATTATCTCACCTAATATTGTGATTACCAGGGCCTCAGAGAGAAAATTTTTCAGGGTTACGAAAGTCGATACCGGGCCCCCAAATCTTATTGGGCCCCCAAGCCTTATCGGGGCCCATGCCATAAAATCAGTTTTTGTCGAACGGGGTGCAGATCTTCATTTAAAAGTGGGGGATATCAATATTCGCATACAGTTAGGACCTACGAAAAACACAACTATACATAAAATTGGTTTAAATCCAGCTAGGGGGCTTGGGGAAGCGCTATGAGCTCCCCCAGCGGGGTGCGGGGCAGAGCCCCGGAAGCTTTAGCGCTTTTCATGTTTCTCGAGGGTAAAATACAGCATTTGATCAACATCTCAGCACCAAACTTGCTTAAATTGACAAGCGGAAAACGTGATATACATGAAAGAAACTACGTAAAGTGGGGATGATGATATTGACACAATATTACACAATATAATGATTTTAATACTGCAAATCCAAATATTTTACTGATAAAATTTTTAAGATGTCATCTGCAATCATAGATTTCACAAATCCAAATACCTATTTAACGCATACAGATAGAGTGAGTTACTCAATGATAGTAGTATAGTATGTCAACTTTGACTCCGCTCTCTGAGGTTGAACTGCTTTTGGATCTTTGGAAATGTGGGCCCTCGTACATTGTTATACCGTAGAATTAGGGCTCTTAAGTCAGAGAAATGTACCAAAACGTTAATTTCGGTGCAAGTGTATGGCTTTTGATACATTTTCCTCTTTTTTTAAAATCAAATCGGCCACTATTGGATGCCCTAAAGGCTGTGTAGCAAAAATAGCGACCAACTACCAGTACTGAATAAGCTGACTGATGTTTTTGCTGTAGGCAGGTTTGATTACGGTATTATGGTGCGATACCAAAACTTAACGCGGAAACCTGAACTCTAATGGGCCCCTTAAGCCCGGGCCCCCCTAGGTCCGGGCCTGGGTACGATGTACCCCCTGAACTCCCCTCTCACCGGCCGTGGTGATTACTTTATAGTTTTGGAAAAAACAAAATTGTGTCATGATCTAGTTAATTTGCAATTCTTTGCCTTTCTACGCTCATGTTCATACCTGTAGTCCTAGCTATACTGACGAGAAATAAAAGACGAATGTCGATTACGAAACAGTATGTCTTAGGCTGTTAATCAAAGGTTTGATTGTACCTATAAGACTCTGTATACTGTCTATAGCTTATTATTAATTTTCTCAGTACATAGTTCTTAATAAATTTGCTGTATTTTGCAATATTTTTAGAAAACCAAATTGCTTTGATATTTAAATGCGTAATTTTCTTCAAAGTCACAAAAATTGGTTCAATAAAATCACTAAAATTATTTAACGGGGACATGGGTAGTTGGTCGAGCGGTAACGCGTTCGTCTCTGGAGCGGGAGGTCTGAGGTTCAAATCTCGGGCAGGTCAAACCGGACGCAGTGTTGACAGGTGCTCGCCAATACTGTGACATTTCTTCGAAAGAAGCTGTGTTGCCCGCGCTCAGTGACGCGGAGATGGGCCCCGCAAACTCGTTACACGCTTCGGCGTAATACAGCGAGTATAATGAAAGATTTGATTTGTCATTCTCACATCTATAACCTGCCAAAGAATGAGCGCGAAGGTTTCGGCCGCCAAAGGACACTTTGTTAAATTCACATACGGTATTTAATTACAAAAATCTAAGGATCCCATCAGGTTCGTTTTAAGAAAGAAGGTATAGTATACATTTGCCCAGTGCCCCCTTCAAGAGGTCTACAATTGCCGAAACGGAAAAACAATAAACCATTAATTTTTTTAAAAAACGCCCAATTTTTTGTGGAAGCTTGTAAAAAATTTATTATGTACTCCAGGCATTTGAACAATTCTAGTTACATTTAATTTCACGCATACTGTAATTTAATAATCCTTCAAGCAGCGTTGTTTTTGTTGTGATCCAATAGTTTGCTATTTGGGATTCTTAGCGGCGATTTTCAACGCACAAATTGTTCCGTAGACGCAGTTTTGCCCCTCCAGACCGCTTGCCAGTAATTAGCATTACTCTTTCTCATCTCAAAGTCGCGTACTTTCAGAACAAGTTTGCGTTCTCGACGAGATATACTAACAAAATTACGATAATATATCAATATGCATTTCCTGGTAATACTGTATTACATTTCATTATCACATACATACTTCCTTTTAAATTCACACACAGAATAGGCTCGGTCATGTTCTAGCATTAACAACTCAAAATGGTTTGTCCGGACCCTCGGATTCCTTATTATGGCTCTGAATGGCTTTACTGTAGCGCTTTGCAGTTTTACCGCTTGCACCATAAGTATTAGCAGAAATAAAAACAACAATTTTTTCGATAATGCGTTTTGTCTCCTTATTCTCCGATTAGAGCTTTTAAACAATGCCATTTAAAATAAGTTTTAGTATGACTTGGCCTTGGTTTAGTCGGCTATCCCATTGTGTTATTTCTCAAATAAGGAAAAGAAACTACGAATTGACAGACTGTCAGATATGTTGTCTTTTGTTTGTTTGTTTTTTGTTTTTTTTACCAGTCAAAAAATAATGCTGCCCTCGAGCCGAGTACAGGACGTCTAAGCTTCGAGGCCAAGGCCAAAACCAAGGACTTGAAAACGTATCCTCGAAGCCAAGAACGTCCTTTAGGACTCCACCTCTGGATGTGATCATACTGAGATTTAAACCTCAAACCTCCCGCTCCAGAGACGAACGTGTTTCCGCTCGACCAACTCGCCGGTTCAAAAAAAAAAACATTAAAACATATCATGACCATAACAAATAATCATTAAAGTGCAGTATAATTTTCTAAACTCTTTTGCCGGTTTTGGTTTAATTCAAAGAAAATCCTTTTAGTCACGACAAAAAACATTTAATATGTGATTTTGTAAACATTCATACCAAATTTTGTTCTTGACAAAAAAAGAAAGCAATATTGGAAACAGAAAAAATTTTATTCTCAGGAAGTTTGTTCGTGGGCCAACTTCCTCTCCACCTCTTAATTGCTTACAGTTTTGTCAAGAACAAAACTCGTTAATTTATCTTCAATACTGCAGAGTCTCTTTTCCTGCAAACGGAAGGAGTTAACGTCAAACATGAAAAGTGCGAGGCTTTCGCTACCGGACAAACTGCTACGCAAATAATCAACTAGACAAAACTGCAAAGTTTATTGACTTGATCACTCTGTTTTTGTATATGCGCTGATTTTCTGGGACGCCACGACAAAAGCGAATGAAAGACATGCATCTTTGTCATCAAATTAATCATTAATATTTATTAGTGCTTATAAGCCAGCAGTGAGTACACTATTATTCCTGACATTCTCTATCTTTGAAATTGGTTTAATTCTAGATTTTTGTCCATTCGGGATTTTGTCCAATTCTGAATTTTGTCCATGCTGGATTTTGTCCATAAACAGTTAAAGGCGCCAGTACATGGAATTTTTGTGATTGAATAGACCTGGGTTCTAATGTCTAGTAGGTCGTCGATTTTCTCATTGCCAAATCATACTGAATCTAGCATATTTTGTTTGATTAGGACCAAATCTCTTTTAGTATTTTTTTGCCAGCATATGAAACCTTTGTGATTGAATAGATTAATAATGTAGTTGGCTATTGGTTTTCTCAGTCCAAGATCATGTTGAATCCAGCTTTTTTTAATTAGGACAAATGAAGTTGTGCACCTGCATTTTTAGGGACGCTACGTCACGTGGTTTGGGGCAGACGCGCCAAAAACTTGTGATAATGAAGTTCAATACGTGATTTTGATAATTGATTTTTGTCATGTGTACACTACAGATGTGCTTCTGTGGCCTAGTCGTTAAAGGCGCCGACATGTTAAACTATTGTAATTGAATAGACCTGGGTTCAATCATCTAGTTGGCCATTCCGAAATCATATTAAATCCACAACATTTTTTTTATTAAGACAAAAGCTCTTAAAACTTTTATTTTATCTTTATGACCAGAGGATTTCAGATTTCATATTCTGTAAAGACCCCAATAATCCATTTTTTAACGGCTCAAGCAAGGATGTTAGTTTGTTTGAGGTCAGTAGATATTTAACTAACAAAAATATTTGGATATAGTTAAAGAGTACAACCCCCCCCTCCCCCCCGGAAATGAAACTACAAAAATCAATTTTTTTAACACCTTAAAGCTAAGGCTCCAGCTTTTTTTTATGTCAGTTGATATTAAACGGACAAAAATTTTGACATATTTTTGGGTATCAACCATCCGGAACCTTCCCACGTGGATTCCCCAAAAATCAATTTTTTGAGCGGCTTAAGCTAGGGCGCTAGTTCTTTTATATCAGTTGACATTTAACAGAGAAATACTTGGATATAGTTTGGGGTACCATCTCCCGCCAGTAACCCCCAAATAAACCCTCAAAAAAACAAAATTATATTGAACCTGGCATATACAATTTTTTTCGATTAGGACAAAATCGCTTTAAATATTTTTTGTTTTGACACTACATATGACCCAAAGGTATCAGATTTCATTCTCTGAAAAGACTTCCCAAAAAACATTTATTTGACGGCTTAATCTAGGGTGCAACTTTTTTTAATAAATGTATAAGAGACAAAATTTTGACCTAATTTGGGAGTATTATCCCTTAGGAACCTTTTGAAATAGATCCCCATATATCACTTTTTTGAACGGCTTAGGCTATAGGGCCCTAGGTTTTTTGAATATCAGTAAATATCTATGAGACAAATTTTTTACATGCTTCGGGGGTAACAACCCCCTGAAACCGCTTTAAATGGGCCCCTTTTTGGAAGCTAAATTTAACGATAGATTTTAGTCAACTGGGTTCATGGGCGCCAGTGTTTGAAATAGTCGTGATTGAACAGAGCTGGGTTCAAACAAAGCTGGAAACTTGAAATTTGGAGATTAAAGTCATCATTGCTTAAAACCTAACTAAGTGAATAAACCTGGATTCAATTATTTACTTGGCCATTGCTTTCATCAAACCAAGATTATATTGAATCCAGCATATTTAATTTTTTTCGATTAAGACAAAATCGCGTTTAATATTTTTGTTTTGCCACTACACATGACCAAAAGGTACTAGGTTTTATTTTCTGTGAAGACTCCCAAAAATCAATTTTTATAACCAAAAATCAACTTTTCAAAAAATATTTTGACCTAGGTGGAGTCCTCGAGGACGTCCTTGGCCTCGAGGCCTCAAGTCCTCGAACAATTGCCCTGTCCTCGGCTCGAGGACAGCACTTTTTTTGAATTGTTGAAATTTTGTAGATCGCCTGAAAACAAAATTTTTGGAAGACGTTTTTTGCTGGAAAACGCCTGAAAATTTTTTTGAAGACCTTTTTTTTGAGAACACTTACGCTTGTGTCCTTGGCCTTGGCCTCGAGCAAACCTGTCCTTGGCCTTGAGAGTGTCTGTCCTCGGAAGAGCTGTCCTTGGCCTTGGCTTCGGATTTTTTTTGTGTCCTTGGCCTCGAGCCTTGTGTCCTCGACTCCACCTCTGATTTTGACATAGTTTGGGGTTATCAACCACCCGAAACCCTTAAATGGACCCCAAAAAATCAATTTTCTTAATGGCTTAAGCTAAAGTTCTAGTTTTTTTAATATCAATAGATATTTAACAAACAAATACTTGAACATAATTAAACGGCACCATCTCCCTGGAAAGCCCCAAATGAACCTCTCAAAATCAGTTTTTTGAACGGCTTCTGCTCAGGCTCCGGTTTTTATTGATATCAGTGGATGTTCAAAACACAAAAATTTTAACATAGTTTTGGGGGTGCCGCCCTTCCGGTACCATCCCAAATGGACCCCCATAAATTAATTTTTTGAACGGCTTAAGCTTGGGCGCTGGTTTTTTGGATATCAGTAGATGTTTAAGAAACAATTTTTTTTACTTGATCTGGGGGTAGCCTACCAACCACCCGGAACCCCCCCTAATTAGGCCCCCAAAAATCACTTTTTGGAAGCTAATGATTTTACTCAACTGGGTTCATGTCCGGTGCTGACATAATGGTTAAAAGCGCAATTGTTTGAAGTTGTCGTGATTGAACAGAGCTGGGTTTAAATATTTAGTCCGACATCCGTTTTATCCAATCCACAAATGATTTAAAATCAACATTTTTTTTCATCAAACAAAATCACTTTGTTTGCTGTGCATACAATAGAGTTTTACAGAAATATCAGCAACCTTAAAAGTATGAAGGGGAGAATGCTGGTGAAAAGAAACTGACGGAAGTCCCATATTCCTTTCCTCCGGGAAAATAAACCTCTCGTTGTTAGATTGATTTTGCTTAAAACTGGGTATTTCAACCAAGTTATCCAACAGGCAAACTAACGATTTTGGTTAGACATTCATAACCCAATTTTTTTTGCAGTGAGAAATGATGCTTGGCAATACATTGTATTTGATAAATAGGATATTTGATTGGTGATGTCTTGAAAGCCGAATTGGTTTCCGTAAGTTCTGAGATTTTAGTTTTTTTCTATTGCAAGAATTTTATTTCTCCTATTTACAAGCTAGTAAATCATAAAATCCTATACCGGTAGTTTAATACAACTCTCAAGGAATAATCTATTTTGTCTATATTTTATAGAGAAAGAAATAATTAGGGGGCTAATGGAAGGAAGTTTGCGAAAAGTGATTGGTAATTAATTAATACTGAAGAGCTTATATATCTTTTGTTGGAACCTATCTTAAGCATTTTTCAATGAGCGATCAAATTTAATTACTAATTTTTGGCGATTTTTTAAAGTTTTTTTTCTGGTTTATGAGTTTCATTTTTGACAAAATTAGCCTCCCTCTCCCTAAATAAACGTTCCAAAATATGCTTTGAATCATTTTTTGAGTCTATTCCAGAGCAAAAGAGAGTCTCAGAAGTGCCAAAAACGTGGTATTTTCTTTGTTCTGTATTTTTGTCGGCAGGCCAATGTGGGTGGGCTACATTGCCCCTCCGCTCCCCCTGCCTTTGGCTATCCTACTGGGCATGCGCGATTGATCCCGATCCATTGATTGTTCGGTTAATTTGAATTTAATACAACACTGCACTGTTGAATTTAAAATCCAGGGTATGTTTCCTACTCAATGAATAACTTGAGCTTGTTTAGCTCTTAGCTGAAGTACAACAAAATTTCAAAAAACGAAGGTTGTATTTCAAACACAAAAATACACAAACATGTGGTGCACCCACAAATGGTTCAGCATTCTGAGCAAAATGTGCTTTTTGGTATTTTTCTCTGTTGCGGGCAAACCAAGCATGCATGGCAAGTGTGCTTTCCACATTTGCAACATCTTCCCGTTTGATGCCTTGTACTGTACGGTTTATGTTGTTAGAAGTAGCATCAATAAACCCCATCTTTTCGACAAATATTTTATTTTACCTGTCAATTTTCGGTTGCTTACGTTTGGTAAAGCAAATGGAAAGTTTGAGAGAACTCTAGTTATGTTACTCAAACAGTCTTGTATAGAACAGTAACGTTTAGTGCAGCTTTCCTAAACAAAAAAGTGGGTAGACTCCAACCAAAAAAAACTGGGTTGAGCTCTGACAACCAGTGAGTAAGCTTGTACCAAAAAGTGGGTGTATTTCAAGTAGGTTAGATAAATCAAGTAGGTTAAGCCGGAGTTTTTTGGAACTTATCCACCAAGAAGTGGCATTCTTCCGTAAAATTTTGGGACAAAAAAGGTCTTCACCAAAATTCAGGAGCCTTTTTTAGTCTAATTTACAGAGGTGGAGTCCTCGAGGACACATTTTCAAGTCCTTGGCCTTGGCCTCGAAGCCTCAAGTCCTTGGCCTTGGCCTCGAAGCCTTAGGTCCTCGAAAATTGCCCTGTCCTCGGTTCGAGGACAGCACTATTTTTGAACCGTTGAAATTTTGTTGGAAAACGCCAGAAACCTCGCGGAAAATTTGTAAATACCTTTTTTATTTTGCGCAATTGGAGCATAGGCTTAGCCAAGCGGGCCTCCCCCCCAATTGAAATTTCACCAATGACAAAAATGTGACAAAATAGCCTATTGTTTCTTCAGTTTCTTTTTAGCGTTTTTCTCGTACACCAGTAGCGAACAACAATATTGAAGACCAGGGGCCCCGGGACCCCCTCAAATCAATTTTTGCCAGCCAATTTAAACGTAAACCTGAATAAAATGGATAGTTTTCGTCCTAAAAGTAGCTACCTCAGGATCACATCTAGCCTTTTTATGAACGTAATGCATTAACCAAGGCCGGATTTACCATAATATGGCGCAGTACCAGCTAAGGGCCCTGCGCTCAAATCTTAAGACTTTTTGTGGTCTTCACCTACATTTGGCAGAAAGATGTTGCGAAAATCTTTAAAGTGCCAGGGGCCCAGCGCGATGTAAATCCAGCCCGGCAATAACATGGTCAGTAGCGTAGCCAGGGGGCCGGGGCTAAAGCCCCTCCCCGCATTGCCTGTCAACCAAAATGCAGAATAAGAAAAACACCACGTTTTTAGCTCTTCTGAGACTGTCTTTTGCGCTGAAATTGACTAAAAAGTGATTTACAGCATTTTTTGAAACATATATTCAGAGGGGGGGCTAATTCGTCAAAAATTAAAGTCACCAATCAATGAAAATTTTAAAAAATGCCCAAAAATAAGCAATCAAATTTGATCGTTAGTGTAAAAACGCCAAACATAGGTTTTATCAACAAATATATTATAAACTCAGGAATAAAAGGGGGGGGCTACTCAGTGTTAGTTAATTGCCAATCACTTCTCTCAAATATCTTTCCATTAACCCCCCCTCCGATTATTTTTCTTTATAAAATACAGACGAAATAGATTACTCCGTGTGAGTTTTATTGAATAATAGGATTTTATGATTTACCAGCATGTAAACAAGAGAACTACAATGTTATCATTAGCCACTTCCCACATAGCCCGATAATGCAACCAGTTGAATCATGTTGCGTTGGTAATTTCTATGCCACGTTTTAAAAGCATTATTTTTTATTAAAATAGCTCTAAAGTTAAGTTATATTTGCAAAAAAATGCAAAGTTTGCGAGCGCTGGGGGCTCTGCCCCCAGACACCCGTGCCTCCGGCGGCTGGGGGCTTTGCCCCCAGGCCCCCAAAACAGCCCCGCCCCATTGCGAATTTGTGGCTACACGCCTGACACATGGTTAGTAGGCGAAACTACCTATCTATTGTACTATTTCTCAATAGCAATTCATAAATTCACCTCCACCTCGCCAGTTTTTACGCACAAACTACTTGTAAAAAAAAATTAGCCATGGAAAATGCTGATTGAACAAATCGTTGAACTTCAATTGAGGGGGCCTGGGCCCCTTGGCCTAACATGCACTTCTATAACTGGTTATTTTCATGACAAAACGAAAATCTCTAAGGAAAATCTTCGAGTGGGTTTTCATCTACTGCTAAAATGTTGCACGAGTCAATGCACCTTACTTCCTCATACCTGGACCAAATCACGTACAATTAAACTTTAACACCAAAATGCAAGATGTTAATCGTGTTTTGAACTTAAATTGCAACTAGAAGGAGGATTAAACAATTTAATTTTTTTAATTGGTTTTCAAATGTCAAAAATCTAGTGTTTTCAAATGGTTCTAAACATGTGCGAAGTGTGATTCAATGGCATTAAAATAGCTTTTTTTCCAAAAAATTACAAAAAACCACCCAACAGCTGGGGGCTTCGCCCCCAGACCCCCGTCTGTGATACGTTTGAGTTACACTGGCTTTCTCAAAACGTCTCCAAAGTTACGTATTTGCACTTTTCAACTATATTAGTTGAGGCTCTCTCCCTTTGCAAAATCCTGGTTAAGTGAAAAACAGGCAAATTTTTGATGACGTCATTGCATGTAATTTGCGGTTTAAGCCCCCCCAATCAAAAATTCTGGCTACGCCTATAAATTGGAGATTGCCTGAAAAACTTTTTTGAAGACCTTTTTTTTTGGAACACACTTGCGGCTGTGTCCTTGGTCCTTGGCCTTGGCCTCGAGCATTCCTGTCCTTGGCCTCGAGAAAGTCTGTTCTCGGAAAGACGGTCCTTGGCCTTGGATTTTTTTGTGTCCTTGGCCTTGGCCTCGAGCCTTGTGTCCTCGACTCCACCTCTGCTAATTTAGGTAAAGACCCAAAAAAAAAGCACTTCACCGAAATTCAACAGCGTTTTCCGAAAATTTTCCTCAATTACCACCACGCTTAGTGGGTTGGGGCCTACTTGAGCCTATCCTGCCAACAAAGGAAGGTAAGCCGAGCCTCGGTAGGCAGGTAGTCTCGACGGCAGCATTGGTTACGTTAGTTAGTACTTCAAGCCTAGTACAGTGCGTAAAAATCTACTGGTAATGATTTTATGTTCTAAATTCTGACAAATTAGTATTCTTGTCTAACTTAGTATTTCGGAATGTACGTACTACGTAGACTGCTACTACGTCTGAGATAATAGAACTGTTGAAAGAACTTAACATCCTTCAGCCAAAAATCACTTCACTAAATGCATTTGCAAATTTCTTACAGTTGTTGGCAGTTGCGTTGAAACAATAGCTAATTAGCTGTAACAATAATTATCATTTAGTTACAGCAGCCGCAGCAACAGTCATTCATTGTAATTTTGAATCTCAAAAGTCGTATATCGTTGTTAGTTTGCTATTGTTTCTATTTGTTGACATTTGCCAACAGTTGTTCCGATTGAGATAAAACGCAGATAACTCATTGTAGCAACAATTTAGGAATTTGCTATCACTGCATCAAGAAGCTAATAAGAAGTTTTCCTTCGTAAGTGAATGGCACTCATCTAGCACATAGGGGGCGAGTGCAATGAAAAAAAAAATCATTGTTGACAAATGTCAACGGCGTATGTTCTGATAAGGGTTGGTAGCTTCTTAGCCTTTCTAGCAGCCTCTAGCAGGCGACGTCTCACTGTACTTGAGCTTAAACAAACTCCTGCAGATCCCAAATCCTTTTGTAAATCAAAACTTGTCTTTCTTCGATATTTTTAGCTATTTTGAAGAAGGATTTATCATCTTTCAGTGTAGTTTTATGCCTTCTACCGCACTTTCCTCTGCGTTTCGGAGTAACAGAACCTGTTGCTTCCTGCTTCTTAATAATGCGAGACACAGACTTTTGACGAACCCCTACAATATTTACAATGGTTGTTTGGGTGAAGTTAGAGTGTTCTGAAAGAGTAGTGCCGTCGCTACGGGGGGGCCTGGGGGCCGTGTCCCCCTAACTGTTGCTTGTGCCCCTCCTTCCCCCCATTTAGGTTTACTCAAAATGCTGGAAAAAGGAATAAATACGTACAAACATAATTCTCCTTTGGTGTTTTCTCGATTCTTCGCAAAATTGCTGGCAACCAACGGCTGTGTCACATAAATCTGACGCAACATTCCGTCTTATTTACACGCCTTTACATTTACACGCGAAAGAGAAATGTAAGCCTGCAGAATTGTTACTGGTACTTCGTAAGTAATTACGACATGAAGCAATATACGCAATACATTTTTTTCAAAGACCAGCTGAATTGATTTTTAAGCACACTGTTAGCCAAATCACTTAGGAAATTTAACCTTAAAATACGAGCTTTTAAACGTATTTTAGACTTGACCTGAAGTAAGGGGGGGTTGAAGGTGCTAAGCTATTTAATTCTTTTAAATCACTTCTGAATTTTAGCAATTTAGTTATTCATATGGCTTCAAAAAGTGCGAAATAAGATTAAAATGGCGTTAAAATTGCTATTTTTTTGCAGCAAAATTGCAAAAATTGCCCAGCCGCCGGGGGCTCTGCCCCCAGGCCCCCCGTCCACGGTCACTTAATATTTAATGACTGCATGTCCTATATGTCCCGTCTGTGACACGCTTGAGTCGCATTAGTTTGGTCAGCACGAGTGCTAAATCAGGTAGTTTTTGTGCAAACAAAATTTACTTTTGTTCACCCCTCTTAGCAAAATCCTGGTTGCACGTCTGGTGGCATTCACTGCTGTAGATAGATTTTTTAAGCGACTCTGCGCCGCAGACGAAACGAGCTAAGAAACACTGCCGGCCTTATTTCAAAATTAAGCATTATTGTTGCCGTACAAAATCTAAAGATCAGTTTTTATATGCAAATTGTAGTGCCTCTCCACTTTTGTCTAGAGCCCCTTCACTTCGTTTGCTCTGGCGACGGCACTGTAAATGAGTGAAAATGCGATTTCACTTCCTAGGAGTCATATCTACCATTAAGAATTTTAGAAATTCAATATATCTAACCACAATCTGCACACAACAAAAAAAAGTTTCATTCAGAGAAAAAGGGGTGAGCGATTTTTTGAAAAACAAGCTATTTCAAATGCCATTAAACCACGTTTCGCACTTGTTCAGAGCCATTTGAAAGAACTAGATTTTTAACGTTTCAAAGCCAATTGAAAAAATTGAGTATCGTTCAATCTTCCTTTTACTTACAATTTAAGTCCAAAACACGTTTAAAATCTTGCATTTTGGGGTTAAATTTTGTGAGGAGGGGTTAAATTTAAAGTTAATTTAAATTAGTTAAATTTAAGTTAAAGTTAAATTTTGGCCGAGGTAGGGGGAAGTAAGTCATATTGCCTCATGCATAATTTTAACAGTAAAGAATAAGACAACCCACTCGAAGATATTTCTAGGCAATTTTTGTTTTGTTATGAAAATAACCAGTTTGTTTTATGTTTTGTTATGGAGAACACGTACGGTCAGGCCCCTCAATTCAAATTCAATCATTTGTTTAATGAGGATTTCCCGTTGCTGATTTTTTTTCAAAACTATATTGTCGTGTAGAAACTGCCAAGGTGGAGGTGAATTGTTATTTAAAAATGGTACAATGAATAGTTTCGCTTACTAACTAAATTATTGACCTCGCTGGATTTACATTGCGTGGGGCCTCTGGTGCTTTGAAAATTTTCGCTAAATCTTCTTGCCAAATATAGATGAAGACCAAAAAAAGTCTTACCATCTGAGAGCGAGGACCCTGGTAATGTGCTACATAGTAAATTCGCTCTTGTTATTGTATTACGTTCACAAAAAGGTTAGATGAGGTAAACAACTTTTAGAACAACTTTTAGAACAAAAACCCTTAATTTTACCCGGGTTACGCATATAAATTGGTAGTCAAAAATTGAATTAAGAGGGCCCTGTCCTGTGGTCGTCAATATTATTGTTCATTCCTGTAGTACGTGCGTGCATGTTATACGCGAAAAATGCTAAAAGAAACTGAAATTGAAGAAATAATAGGCTTTTTTGTCACATTTTCATCATTGGTGGCATTTCAATTGGGGGGCGAGCCTCTTGGGACCCCATGGCTACGCCTATGCCCCTGGCACTGTGCCATATGGTAGATACGGCCCCGATTATTGCATTACGTTCATAAAAAGATGAGGTGAGGGTCTGAGTTAGCAACTTTTAGGATAAAAACCCTTAATTTCACTTGGGTTATACATTTAAATCGGTAGGCAAAAATTGAATCGAAGGGGCCCGGGGTCCCTGGATCAATATCATTGTTCATTACTGTTGTACGAGTGTACTGATATACGCAAAAAAATGCTATAAGAAAGTAAAACTGAAAAAGCAAATGGATTTTTTGTCAAATTTTTTTCTTTGGTAGCATTTCAATTAGAAGGGGGCCCCGGTCCCTTAAACCCCCCTGGCTACGCCTATGCTCAGACTTGGGATGTATTTGTAATTTAAAATACAAATACGTATTTGAAATACAAAATACTTTATTTTGTACTTGTATTTAAATGCATTTATTTTTATGTATTTTTTATTTGTATTTAAATGCTTTTTACAAGAAGTATTTGTATTTTGTATTTTAAATACATTAAGTTCCACGCAATGGATATGTAAACAACGCCAAACAGAGGAAGATCCCAGTTGTTAAAGCAAAATTGTAAACAACTCTCTCATAACTTCCGTGTATGTACTTATTTGTACAATGACGTATGTTCAGACTGGTCTACAAAATGCTTGCTTCATGGTACCATGGACTTCTAAATGGTACGAATAGTAAAACTTGCTAAAATCTACACATGAAAAAAGGCGCTTTATGTTTTGACAACGCCAGCGCGTCCGTCGAGCGTGCCAACAGCGAAATAAAAAATTTAGTGCAGTAACAAAAAATATCATCCGTAGCTTTATTTGTTTATTGTAAAACAAAAAGTGATTGTAAAATAACCAAACTAAGAGATACAATAATAAACAGTCTGAATCAATTTGACGAAACCCACTTACGTGTTACATTTCCATTCAATTGATTAATTAAACTATTCTTTGTTTATTCTACAGTCATTTTTTTTTCTTTTATAAACAAATGATATTGATAATGCAATGACCGTTGTAAGAGAAGCATAAAAATTGATAACCATTTTGGCATTGTCTCGACTGTACTCGCCAAGTTTTTTTAAGAGTATGATTTTTTTACTTTTGGGAAAAGTATTTTCAAATGTATTGATATAGATTGTTACAGTATTTGTATTTTGTGTTTACCAGTATTGCCGGAAAGTATTTTGTATTTATATTTAATTACTTTATAACCACTGTATTTTGTATTTGTATTTAAATACATTTGGAGAGTATTTTGCCCAAATCTGCCTATGCTTCGACTCGATGCAAAACTTTCAACTGCAACAAAGTGACTTGCATCAATCTACATTCTGTAATGGCACAGAAGTCGCTTGAAATTAGCAAGTTTGGCGGGTTATTACGACATCATACTGGAATTCCCACTACGTCGAGCAAGCTTTGCGCCGTTACACCACTTTCAGGTTTGCAGTAGTGTTGTCAGATTGGAACTATTGATTGGTTCCAAATCTGGAACCAAATTCAACTTCTCTAAACCGAAATTTTTGTTTAGAAACCTGGAACTATATTTAGAACTAAAATGATGCCTTTGGAAGAGAACTTGTTACAGAACTTTGCTCGTATGCTCACAGTTTCGATGGTACTGGTAACAAATACTCTGGTAACTAGAAGCAAAAGGTAGTTAGGTTTGCTTAATGGAAAACAAAAATAGTTGAAAGAATAAATCGGCAACATTGATTGTGATCTATCATCCATGATCCATAAGCGCATCAGCGCATGAGGTATGGTTGTTGAAAAGTGAAGATAGAAGAAATTCAACTAGATAGATTCAATTTATGCATTTCAATATCAGAATTACGACTAGCCCATAGTAGCTTAGGTAGGGTTACCATATTTTCATCACCAAAAAGGTGGACACCTTTCTAATGACATTTATTTATTAACAGAAAAAGGTCTTCGCCGCAAATTGAAGTTTGTTTTTTTTTCCGAAATCAGGTGAAGACCAAACAATAAAATAAAAAAATGGTCTTCGCCGAAAATTGAAATCTTTTTTCACCAAAATCAGGTGAAGACCAAAAAATTTATACACTAAAAAGTGGCGTGGGTGGACATGTTTTGTCTGTTCAAAATACCGAAAAGGAGGACATTTCGTTAACGTCCTCGAATGACAAATCATTTTTCATTAAAATGGAGGACATGTTCTTCAAAAAGAGGACGTATGGTAACCCTAAGCTTAGGTAGATTTCAAGCTGCTATTTTATCGAAGACTGATAGCGATTAAAGTTGTTCTGATAAGACGAAGATTGCTTCGAATTTAGCAAATCGTGGATTCCAGTAATTCGTCACGTACAAGTTAGTCCTAGTCGCATCTGACATTAGACTAGTAGCCTGCAGCGATAGCAGTGGTGATGGTGAATGATGATGGCTACCACCTATCGGTACACTTCCTGTAGCCTACAGATGGTAGCATACAGCCTACGCTAACATGGTAGTTTAAATTTGGAACTATTTAGAACCTATTTGAAGTCTTAAAATTTATAACTATTTAGAATCTTTCTGGGGTCCTATCTGGAACCTCTTGCTGAAAGCAATCTGGCAACTCTGGTTTGCAGTTTATTTTATTCAAAATCGACGAAGCGAAAGCTAGCGATGAAGGTAACCTACCGAAAATCAAGATATAACATTCGAAAATATTTTAGGTTCTTTAGTGTTATAAACGCTGCATGTTCACCTTACATTGAGTGGCTGCCACCGATTAAAAATCGTATAATATTATGGTAAAACAAATAATAACGTTCAAACATAATTCTCGTCTAAAGTTTTCTCGATTCTTTGCGAGATTGTTGGCAACCAACTGCTGTTCATAAATGCGACGCAATAATCCGTTTTATTAACACGCCTTTACGGATGTGTCGCGCAAGAAAGATGTAAGCCTATGGAATCGTTACCGGTACCTATACTTAGTTAGTGATAATGACCTGAAACAATATGTGAAAACATTTTTCTAAAAGACCAGTTGTTTTTTGTTTTTTTAGAGCACACTCGAGGTCAGTAGTGTTGCCAGGGGGGAGGGGGGCTATAGCCTTTTTTTTTGGAGATCACCTAATTTCGCCCGTAAAAACCGTTTCAATTCTGGCAAAGACCTTTTTTTTCAGATCACCTGATCTGGACAGAAAAACCGCCTCAATCTGATTCAAGATTAATAAAAATTTGGGTCAAGTTCGTTTAGTGTTGTTTCCACCTCTCAAAAAATCCCCCCGTTGCGAAATCCTGGCTACGCGACTGGAAGAGGCTAAGGGGGCTCCAGCCCCCTTTAGCCAAGTCATTTAGAAGATTTAACCCAAAAATACAAGCGTTTAAACATGTATTGTACTTGACCTGAAGTATAAGGGGGCAGAAGAGGCTATTTAGTTTTATTTTTATTTGGTTATTCTTTCTTTCAATGGCAATTTAATTCTTTCAATGACTTTTGAATTTTAGCAATTTACTGCAGCTATTCATTTGGCTTCAAAATGTGCAAAATGTGATTGAAATGGCGTTAAAATAGATATTTTTGCCGCAAAATCACAAAAATTACCAAGCGGCTGGTGACTCTGCTCCCCCAGGCCCTCTCTGTGAAACGCTTTAGTTGGATCAGTTTATTCAGCAAGTGGCCTAAATTAGACAACTTTTGTGCAAAAATTTTTACGTTTGGTTCAAGTCCCCTGTCGCGATCGTTGATAGTTGGCTAGAGTACAACTTTTAATCTCTAGAATTGTCCACGTCGGCTGAAACTAGAGAACGACTGAGATGTTAATTGACGAATCGAAAATGGCAGTTGATAGTTTCTTTAGCTTCGTGAATCTCAGAAAGCAGCACACCGATGTTAAATTAAAACTTCTATTTAAGATTGAAACACAAACCAACTCACTGAGCAAAATCGCTCCACTCACACCTCTTACTAAACGGCTATACGAGCCAACCCCAGATACACAAACACGGCTTAACTGCCTACAAAACTAATACCTAAAATCACCAACTCTTAGAATATTAGAATAATCAATGAAAAACGACCCGCCTATTTATACTACGACAAAAGCTGTCGAATATCCCTGAAAAATCCATGATACGTCACAATAGAAAAAAATACACGAGCTTACGATAAACAAATTTTGACATAATTTTGATGTCACAACTTCAAGTCTAAATATAGCAATTAGGAGTCGTAACAACCCAAACATTGATAACTGCAGAAAATAGCAGAACGTACTAGAAAGGAATTATCTCAAATATCTCGAATATTCTAAATCAAAAAAGCGGCAAAAGCAGTAAATCAGTCACGTACACGTTAAAATACAGCAAATAATCATATCTCAGGGATTCAAAATTATTATTCGTAACACCCCCTCTCTCTTAGTAAAATCCTAGTTGAGCTTCTGGTTGCATTCACTGCTGCAGACAGATTTTTCAAGTGATTATATGGGCAGGATACAAAACGAGTTAAGAAAAGCTGCCGGCCCTATACGTCTCGTTTTTCAGACATGAACACAAAATTGTTAAAATAGCGCATAATTTGTAGCCGTAAAATATCAATGTTTATGAGCAAAACTTCAGTTTATTTTAGTGCCCCCCCCCCCCCAATTTCGGCTAGAGCCCCGTCACTTCGGTCGCTCTGGCGACGGCACTGAGTAAAACTACTGTAATGTTCTCTATAATGTGGTCTAGCTGTCGACTAATTTATTTCCAACGATCTCATACCGATCACTATGCTTTGTTTCGTTACCTAATTGACTTCACTGATGTAAAAGTGTCTACCAGTAGGCATGATCGTTGAGCGAAGTTTCGGGCCTTTTGGCAACAAATACAAACGGCCCCCAGCACGACCATTGAGAGAAATTCCTAGGCCAAATGCCAAATAAGAAAAGATCTTCACCGAATTTGATTCTGCTTTCCTGACTAAGTAAAAGATCGTCGCGCTTCTTTGGAAGAACTTTGCCTCAACGATCAACTGAGATGAAACTATATTTTAAGTACGCCGATCACGCTTTCGTTCAGTCATGATGCAGGGTCTAAATAACATTTTCTAAATATTTTCCTTATTCGTGCAAAAGCCATTATTTGGTTTGTGACGCATAATTTGACACTGCCTTATGTGCATGAAGATCGCGATTTTACAAAACAATAAGAATTGCAGGCTTTCGTAAAATCTATTTATTAGAAACAAAACCGAATAAATAAAATACAAGAAAGCTGTGAATCCAGGATTTTGTATAAAGTAATGGGAGTGACTTGCGCACCAACCACCTGAAAAGTCTTCGCATACCGCTAGTGGTACGCGTACCACAGGTTGAGAATCACTGGTCTAACCATTTCAACATAAAACGAGAAGATCATCGATAAAAGGCACCAGAACGAAGCGTAACGGCACGTTACAAAAGGTTCTATAAGCGCGCGGGCGTTTCGAAGTTCCAGATATGCAATGGAGGCAAAGATTTTACTTTAAAAGTATTTAAGTGAAGACTACTCCGTAGCTCTAACCCTAATGTTAATCCTAACCCAAACTCAAAATCTTAAGCTTTTTTCGCATCGTGAAGCCCCAAGTACATCACGAAAGCGAAGACTTTACTCTTGGTTCAGACGTGTAGCCAGAAATTCGCAATTGGGGCTGTTTTGGGGGTCTGGAAGAGGAGCCTCCAGCGCTCGAAAATTTTGCGTTTTTTTGCAAAAATAATTTAATTTTAGGGCGATTTTGATAAAAAATAATGCTTTTAAAAACGTGGCATAGAAAGTAGCAGTGCAAACATGATTAAACTGGTTGCAATAATAGGCTATGAAGGAGGTAGCTAATGGTAAAATTTAAGTTCTCTTGTTTACGTGCTGGTAAATCTAAAATCCTATAGTTCAATAAAACTCACACGGAGTAACCTATTTCGTCTAGATTTTACACAGAAAATGATTGGAGGGGGGGGCTAATGGAAAGATATTTTAGGGACGTGATTGGTAATTGACTAATACTAAATAGCTCTCCTATTACTGAGTTTATAATATATTTGTTAATGTAACCCAAATCTGATTGCTCATTTTTTGGCCATTTTTTAAAGTTTTGATTGATTTGTGAGTTTTATTTTTGACAAATTAGCCCCCCGTATATATCTTTCAAAAGATGCTTTAAATCACTTTTTAGTCCATTCCAGTGCAAAAAAACAGCCTCAGAAGTGTTAAAAACGTATTTTTCTTATTCTGCATTTTGGTCGACAGGCCAATGGGGAAATATTATAGCCTCCCCATTAGTCACAAACATTTACCCTTTTCGCTTTTTCCTCAATCCTCGTTATTCAAAGTGTGTCGGCGTTACGCTTCATTGCGGTGCGTTTTATCGCTGATCTTCTCGTCAAGGCAGAGCACTTTTTTGGGTTTTGTGTGCAAGTCTTTCGTCAGAATGGGCCACCACAACTTGTAGACTGCTTGCTCTTAACGGTAAATAAGTGTGAAGTGTCTTTACGAAGGTCACAACGACGCATTGCCAATTCGGTTATCGAACTGGGAGGCAGCAACTTTTCGATCCCTAACCGACGTTTTACCAATTGAGCTTCTGTCTTGTGACACAAAATGAGTAAGTAGTTTTTACTACCGATATTTTAAATTTGATGCTTATATTAGAGTAAGTCAAAATGAATGACAAAGTCACGTAACTGATACAAGTGCAGTGTAGAGTAACTTCACAAACACAGTATACAACTATACATTAGCAAGGCTTTAATTTTGATCTTGCAGTAAATTTTCGAGCGGGATATAGTTTTGTATTCTTACTGTTTTCAATCTGATGTTGTAGCTGAGGTAACAGCGCTTGTATTATCACCAACATTCTGCTCATCCATTAGTTCTTCTCCACCTTCTTGTTTCTTTGGCTTCCTTATGCTTTTGCGGGCCTCAATAGTTTTGGCTTTGTATTTGCTCTTGAAAAATCCACTCTAAAATTGATGCATACTTGTAAATAGTTCAATCATGTTTTTCAGCATGGTCCTACCAGTACAGAGTTGTAAGTCGGGTCGGGATTTTTGGGTCGGGTTCGGGCCGGGTTTGGGCCTAAAGTTGACAAAAATTTCGGGCTTAATTCGGGCCTGAGACGTGCTTTTTATCTCAGGTGCACAAAAATACACTCAAAATAACTTGGCAACATTGCTAAATTTTTCAGACCTAACTTAACTTTCGTTTTTTTTTGGGGCATGATATGGCCTTCAAATTAGTTTTCGGGTTCGGGCCTGAACAAGTCGGCCCGTTTACAACTCTGTACCACTAACATTCCCGAACAGTAATTTTTTTTCTTAGAAGCAATTAAAACCGAAAAACAGACTTTTTTCGTACTCTTCCTCATTATTTATTACTTGTTTTTGCCGACTGAGGATGTTTTTACGAAATCGACTACTTCCCACAAGATCGGTTCAATCGGAGAGAAGCTTATTGTACAGTAGCTAATGATGGAAGTACATTATCTTATTTGATCGCGAAATATGCGTTTTTGGCAGTATATGCTGTATCATAGACAGCTGATGTCCAGGTCACGTATTTAGGTTTTTTTTTGTTCTTTTTCGCTTCGTTTTTCTATCTCTTAATCTGGCAATGTTGCCCCAAGCGTAAATGTTAAACAAGCTTTTGCAGAAAATGAATAAGCGCAAAGCGAATCTCACACAAACACTCGCTTTATTTTTACGCCACAGAAACGATGCCGTTCAATAAAAGCCAAGTAGTTACCCCGAGAAAAAAAGAAAATAAGCTAGATTGTAATTGTAAGATTACAAAATCTTATCATGCTTTTTGCCCTTCAGAAATAAGTGATCCGGATCTGGAGCAGCCTGGTGATTTGCAATGGAGTCAATTTTCAATTTTTTTTCCACAATGAGACGGGAGCAGGTCTTTGAGCTACAAATTGATTCGATGCAAAAAGAGCATTCCAATTTTTAAAAAGTAGCAGAGAATAATGTGGTTCAAAACTACGAGGGATTTGTATCATAATTGAAATTGGTGAAAAGTAGTACTTAGAAATCTTAATTGAAAAAACTTTAGAGAGTCAAAATTGGATAGTTTTTACAAATCGCAAAATCGGGAGTCAAATTCTATTTATGATGAACGACTGTCCGCCCTTGCAACTGCTATGCCGTAAGTGGAAAACCAACTGCTATTAAGCCGGATTAAAAAGTTATAACTTACTTTCCACAGGATAAGCACAAGAATAATTAGAAGCAGAAGACCGCCAACAATTCCACCAATGATAATGCCAATGTCGGTAGACCGGGTTGCAGGAGGTTCCACAGGAGGGCGGTATTCCATCACACGAGTGCTGGCCTAAACGTGGTTATTTTACTTTGCGCTCTAATTTGAAGCAATGCTGAAAGAGGCTACTGGCAGCAGGTCCAGCATAGCCAACCTAGTTCTTCAGACGATGCTCATTCGTAATTACCATTAACAGCTACAGAACACAAAATGAAAGTTTTCCAGGAGGAGACTACACTTTTCTTTCTGGCCCTCCAAGCCTTTGATGGCTACGGCCTTGGGAAGTGACAGTAGCTACTGAACCACGTTTTGAAGCATAACAGACCGACCAGGAGTGATGGTACTTACAGTATAGTGTTTTTATCAATGCCATGAACTGGTAATCTATATGTACAGTAGCTAAAACGTGCTATTACCCAGTAGATCATCGAAACGGTAGTTTTGTTGGGAAGCCAACAGGACGGCTTTTTGAATAATTTGTGATTTTTTCAAGTTGAAATGATGTAACCATCATGCACAAGTTTCAGCGTTTTTGCTTAAAAATTTTCAAATATTTTCAATGACAGAGAATTTGCCTCCATCCCTTAAGTTACGTTTTCATAGTTTTTAATCAAACATTGCATTTTTGACAACAGTATTTTCTAATCTACATTCACTGTTACTTTTTGCTTATGGATAAGAATTAAACTTCATCTTTCCTTAAACAAATAATACCATATATCAGTACTTCCCAATACAGGAACAATTTCACTATTCTATTACCTAGGGTTACCATACGTCTTCTTTTTGGAGGACATGTCCTCCTTTTTAATGAAAAATAATTTATCCTCCGAGGACGTTAAAAAATGCCCAAACGTCCTCCTTTTCGGCATTTCGAACAGATAAAACATGTCCACTCACGCAGCCTTTTAGTGTATAGATATCACATGAGCTAGATCAGGGTCGACAACCTTTTATACTAATGGGCCACATTCAGTCCTAACAAGGTTCCAGCGGGCCGCCACCATTCCAGCAGACCAAAAAAGACAGGTCTTCGCCAGAAATATAGGCCTGTTTTCGGACGAATTGATGGCGAAGACAAAAAAAACAAACAAAGGTCTTCGCCACAAATTCAGCCCTTTTTTTGGACGAATCGGTGGCTAAGGCACAAAAGCAGGTTTTCGCCGGCGGATGAAAATCATTTCGGCGCTTCATTGCTGCATATCTATCATTGAAAAAAGAAAAAAGGTCGCGGGCCGGGTAAAATGCCTTGGCGGGCAGCATTCGGACCGCGGGCCGTAGGTTGCCGACCTCTGAGTTAGATCATTAAAAGTAGGCCTATGTATCGCGCATGTGTTGTAGCTTACGTCTTACCAGGTTACTCTAGGACAGTCGGGGGTGTTTACGACGTAATAAATTTCTCATTCGATTAATTAAGCTTTGTTAAGACATCCAAATCCAGTTAAGTGTAAACTGGCCTATTTTAACACCTGCAGTACTATTGAATTGTTTAGCGAGCAGTTAAAAATCGCACAGTTTTACTTCATTATATTTAGCTCATAACGCTGATGTTGAAAGTATTTTTTCCTTGATGCAACCACAATGGTCAAAAGAAAGAAAACAATTTGTTCTGGATTCAGTTGCAAGCATCTTGAAGTTAGTATACAATTTCAATGATTTTACGTGCAACCAGTTTTACGACATTGTCAAAGCTGATTCTACACTACTTAAGAAAGTTAAGGAAACGGCCAAATACTCGTGGGCTAAGTCGAAAAATTAAATGTAATAACACTTTGACCTATCGCTAAAATAATTGTTGCTTTCGTTTGTCTTTGCCGAATAGGCGATGCAGAACAACTAGCTGTTAATAAATTTCATTAAAAAGGTGTCCTCCT
The DNA here is from genome assembly GCA_963965965.1 of Trididemnum nubilum. NCBI lineage: Eukaryota > Metazoa > Chordata > Ascidiacea > Aplousobranchia > Didemnidae > Trididemnum > Trididemnum nubilum. Next base: position 10,642,635 of record OZ014476.1, on the reverse strand, counting down.
TTTTGGTGATGAAAATATGGTAACCCTACTATTACCCTCCTTTTCACATAGTCATAATCTAGTAGCAGTTTGATAGGAGCAGGTATTCAAAATTATGACTTTGATTACTTTTAGCAGCAATTAAGTATGCTGTACGTGAAAGATTTTACTTGAAAGTTGTTTCTCTAGTAGTTTTGTAAATCCAAAGTTTTGAAAAACTAACAGCAAAGCTGTATTGTTAAATGACTATCAAACTTGTAACTTACTGCAGTTGTATAGATTACATCACTCGGAGTTAAAGGCAAGCCGGTTGTATCAATTTCAAGCTTGCTCATCACAACTGTGGTTACATTAGACTGAAAAAAAAAAAATCAAATTACATACAAAAAGACTATACCCTTGTCTTAGCCTTTCTCAAAATTCAAATTACAAACATATTTTTGCGACTTTACCGATGAAAGACTGCCAAACGCAAGATAAAAAATTAGTTAAGTAAGCATTGAAATTAACGGTAGATAAATCGTAAAAAGCTGTCTCTTGCATTATTAGTCTGGGATTGTTTTTTCTATTTTCAAAAAAACGTGTTGTTTTTACGGCTTTTCAAGATTAATAACATTTTTAAATGCGAGTTTGCCTTTAACAGCATTAAAAACTTTTTTTTTAAAAAGAAACAGTATTTTATTACTTGGAAACGTGCAAAAAATTCTTGGTATAACAAATAAATTTAAAGCAATTAACTTGAAAGTGCTTTGGTGTTGTGATTTCAGAAGCACTTTGAAATTATAATTTCGCACTCGCCAGTTTAGTTTTTAGGCTTTTTATTAAAAGAATATGTAGAGTTTTTTGATTTTTAGCTTTTGTTGAAAAGAAGACAACATTAAACCATCTCGTAGAAAATACCAGTCCGTGCTTTTAATGACATTTGTCCCGCTCACTAACCTTAGTAAAAGTTGGTTGCCAGATTTTAAATTGAGCTGTGACTTGAACGGATCGAAAAGCCGGAAGCGCTTCCAAAGAACAAGTTATGTTGTCGCATTCCACATTCGCACATGTCTATAAATTACATAGATATTGACATCATAACACAGTACACGTCAAAAATTAAAACCCTACTGTCTCTTTCACCCGTAACCGCGATCATCAGGGTTGTGTTATTCAAATGAATTCAAACTCCACTCATCAAAAATGTTGACATATTTTACAGAATATAGAGTATAATACGTAGAGCAAGTTTTTGCGACTTTTGCAACTTTTTTTAAAGCTTCCGACAGCTTTCTAAATACTAAGAGTTTTGTAACACAATGTTTTGAGCTGTTTTTAGGAATTTTAAATTGCAACTTTTTGCAACTTTTTTTTTGTTACATGTAACTTTTCACTACAGTTTTTATTAAGTATGGCGCAAAATGTTGGTGTGATTTAAGAAACATTTTATAAAACTATTTCAGTACAGTTCTATTGTCTTTGATTTGAATAACAAAGAGCTATGTGACAGATTACCCACGTCTCTATGTTTTCTAGGACGCAACAGTTGGCTTACAACTGTGTGCACTGTGAAGCAAAGTTAAGCAGGCAATGCAAACTGTTGGCAAAAGATCGCCATTTCTCCCCAAATAATATTTGCAAATATTTGGCATTATTGGTTCATAAATCGCTGGAGTAGATCACTGTCCTTTAAAATGTTTGAGTATAAATGTAATTTTTTGAAACTTTCGTTAAAAATATATATGCAACTTTTTCGATTTCTTAGTGCTACAAAAACTTGTCCTAATAATAAGAAAGTTACCTGTTTCATTCTCAACAGACGGTATCTCTATTCAAACAGATTTTATTAAAACAAGAATACTTCATGAGGATCCCGTTATAGGGCAGACTGCAGAAGTATTGCATTTATGCGCTTACATATATTATTTTTAATGTCAAAAGACAGTACGAAAAGCGTAAAAAACACTAACTCGTCAATTACATCCTTACGGGGTTGTATGTAGAAATCCGCTGAAAGCATCTTTGCACCACTGTAATAATTTCAAGTAATCTGCATAGATGTACCATTGAACTCTCATTTTATGGAAAAATCAAACCAATATCGATTAAATATTGACTTTTTAAAAATGATTACATCTTTTTTTTACCAAATTATCTTAGTCAGGAGATAGCAAAAAGATATCTAGATCGTCGAGCTGCTGCTTTATTTAGTCAAGCTGCCACCACCTCCCTCTGTCTACCACACCGGTGGAGGTTTCACAAAGTCTCTTTTACTAAGCAGCAAATTCTATATTTTTAGTTTGACCCGATCGGTAATCGAACTCGAGTCTGCTGTTTCATGAAGTAGGTGCTCGATCAATTAGACAATACTGATCAGTTAGCGATGGAATTAACTTAATTGTTTTGAAATGGACAAAAGACGCCAGTATATTCATCAAAAAGTATTTTCACGTTTAATGTCAAAAAAAAAACAAAAAAAACTAGAGCTCTTTTAGACATTTTTAATACATAATCACTGCCCAAAAACTAAATATCACGTACAGTACGTAATACCATGCTTATGCTGCAAAACGTATTTCACTTATTTTTAATGCCGTACGAGCATATAGACACAACACTATTTAACACAAAAGTACTTTATATTACGCGCGCTGACGAAAACGGCAAGGTAATCAATCTCTCATTCTTGAAAGCTGGAGTCCAGTAACTACTGACTAGCCTTTGCTTCATTCTTAAGTGTTTACTATTGCGCAATTACTTACCGGCATATTTGGTATTTGAATTTCATTTTCTGCGGGAAACTGCAGAGGCACAGGTGCAGCGTTTGCGTTGTTCCTGGGAGGAAGGTTCAATGGGTTCACTTTCTCTAATCCAGTGCATTTGCACAAATGTTCAGGCTGCAATAACATAGCAATATTGTTTGCTGCACTCGTATTTTGGTAATGCAGGAATATCTTAACATGCTGTTAGTTTGACCATGGCCTGCTAAAAAGTTTGACCGGTTACATTAAACTCGAATTATTGATTATATTTAAAAGCATGATAAGTGGACTTCTTGAATAATTTAATTGAAAACAATACAGCCAAAATACTGTCGAGCATTTATTGAAATGTTTCGATTAATTTCTTTAAACCATTGTCATTCTTATTCAAATAGATCGTCATTGTTGTTCAAATCGTTGTCATCCTTCTGGTCTATAATCTATCAGAATCATACTATTTTCAGATCCGTCGAAAGTAGTCGAGTATCTAACGCCATAACCGCCACCACCCGCTAGGAGAACGATTTCACAATTTTCCGGAAAAATAGAGAAAAACACACCTACAATCACCCGCTGTACGCATCTGTTGTTGCTCTTCTGTAGTCTTAATTGCAAATCTCAAACATTAGGCTTTTGCGCATCATCAGCATAAATCACCACAAAAACGAAAATAAGGCAGACAGACGGACATATAAAGACACTTTTATAATTAAATAAAGCAACAAGTGCAAAAATAGAGCGTAAATCACTCATCTTTTTCATAAAACAAAAGTTGTATCAAAACAAGAATGCTTACTTTGCAATTAAATTCATAAAGATACATCAACCGATATTGCTGTATTGAAGCAAACCAAATTAATTTGACGGGTACTTGTGGTAAAATTGATGGACCTCTATTGGAAATCTTAAAAAACAAACAACTTATAAAACTTGTTTTTATTTGGTGCAAATTGCGTAACTTTTATGCAAGCTGTTCGACCACATAAGAACCGATACGTGATGTCATCAGTACATTACCTCAGTTCAGTTACATTTTTTTTTGTGCAAAAATGACGTCAATTTTTGATGACGTTTATAAATGGATCAAATTCTTTTAAGCATTTTTGAAATAAATCCTACGAGTCAATGACATAACTCAAATATACTGTACACTTGTAAAACACGTTGACACTTTTATTTAATTTCATTTTTTTGTAATCTAAAATTTGTTCATACTAAGCATATATTTTCCGGAAAATTAAAAATATATGAATCCTTTTATCTAATTAAACCTAAATTTTTGTAAATGCGCTAAATTCGATTAAAACAAAATTAAATGAAAATTAGTTTGTGGTATTTGAACTTCAGCGTAAGAAAGATACTAGAAGAGTAGGGAAAAAAGTTGTTGACTGTTTTAAACTTTTTTAACAAATGTTCAAGCTAAATACGAGAATAGCAAGATTGCTCAAGCACTCAATCGTAATTACGCTAACGATTAAGGATAAAACTATCAAATATACAGTACTAACCGCTAAATTGTGGGTGACGGTGGTGATATTTCCTCCTAAAACTGGATCAGTTAAACTGTTAGCCACGTTAAGAGAACGGGTTCGGTTGTATGAGACAGAAGTAGGTACCGATGAACTAAAATAAAACGTAAAATGTCCCTTTTTTTATTGATATTAATTGCACAGCAATATTATTTAATTTGATTAAAAACAGTAAAGTCTTATTTATAGATTTTTCATCGTTTTGGACTTAGCTAAGTCCATCACCAGTAAAAATAGAAGCTTATTCAGATAGAATTTGAATAAGATTTTATTTGTAGTATTTTTTATTTGAATAAGACTATATTTTTACTGATAATGGATGTAGCTAAGTCTGAAACCTTCAGAAATTTTACTATTTTGGAGGTCATTCCATTATATTAAAAAAAAAATTAAGCTTTTTTATACCCAACCTCTGGAAAAGAGTCAATTAATCATTTTATAGATAGAGGCTGGCGTACTGATCAACCTACAAAAATTTTTTTTCTAATCGGCCCAGGGCCTACTGAGATATTGAGAGTCACCACTAGGTGGCAGACGCGAGTATGAAAATTTTTAAATTTAGATTTTACGAGTTTTACTAGAGGTATCAACTGGGTTTTTGTGTCTAAATACAAGTTTTTTTGAGGCAAGGATTCAGAATTTCAGGTTATTTTCATAGTAATTTCTTAGAAAAGTCTTTTATTTGAAGTTTTTTTAAATTTTGGGAGCTAAGTTGAGGCCCAAAAAATGGGAATAAAGGATTGCACGAAATAAAAAAAAAAAAACAAATATGCTTTAAAGTTTTGACAATAAACATTTTTCATTGCATTTTCGTTTTTTAATGACAATTGTAGTCTTTATCACCTATGTAGTATTTTTTAAAATAAGCTTCCAAAAATTCTTTCTTTGTTTTTTCAAATTTTGAATTTATTGCTTGCTCTGTGTGAATACAAGCATTGATTGTTTCAAAACAATTACAGTTGTTTTATAATTATACAACAAATATATGGCTAGCCTATTTATCAGAATCAAGAAATTTACCTTATTGAGCAATAATCAGATATCATTCTCTCCAATACTTCATTATGAGTTTAGTTGCCATGAATGATTTTTATTTGATTAGGCTATATTTCACCAAATGATATCAATTAGTGATTGTTTGTGCAAATTAGGTTATACAAAGTACTAATTAAAATTAATCAAAGTTATTCTGATCATTTTCACCAATTTTGCATGCATTATTTTAGAGCTTGCATACAAAATATTTTAATTTTTAGTTATTTTTAGCGCAAAATTTTCAATTTTTGGGCCATTCATTAAAAAATTGCGCAATAATTATCAAATAACTGAAAAAAACTAATAAATCTAGACTGTTAATAGTATTGATTTACTGAATAAGGTCAATTAGAGTTTGCATCTCAATGTTATAAAGATTAACTTTTTAATTGTGCTCATTATGAAAAAGATGTAAGCTACAACAAAGAAACTATTAAAAAATACTATATTATCAAACATCTGAATTGCTTACTCACTTAGGTCAATACTCATGTATTTAGTAATTTTGAGTGTGCTTAGTAGTACCGTTTTCTCCCAGGACCTTGGTATTCTTTTGTGCATGTGATTTTGATTGTCATTTAACTTTATCAAATCAAAATCAAATTTTCCTTTATATTCGTTGTATTACGCTAAAGCATGTAACGAGTTTGCGTGGCCCATGTCCGCGTCATTGCGCCCAAGCAACACAGCTCCTTTTGAAGAAATGTCGCAGCAGCGGCAAGCCGTTGGCAACACTGTCTGATTTGACTGGCCTGGGATTTGACCTCCCACTTCAGAGACGAACGCGTTACCACTTGACCAACTGGCCGGTCATTTAACTTTATTCCAAGTGAAATTGCAATTGCACTATAAATAAGTTAGCCATGCTAGTTTCTTGTTCTTTCTAATGGCATACAGTAGCAATCATTTGGACATGAACCCACGTGTATAATATTTTATCATTTGCATCAACCTATTTGCTCATAATATTTTTGAGCTAAATTAGTTAAAAAGTATATACAAGGTGCTTCAAAAGAAACATACCGGTATTGTATTGAAATAATACCAGTATATTGGTATGCTACGTTTGAAACACCCTGTACAACGCTTTTGCAATGATTAAAATTGTATAGTTGGTTGAGCGGTGACGCGTTCGTCTCTGGAGCGGGAGGTTTGGGTTCAAATCTTGGGCCAGTCAAATCGGACTAAGTGTTGCCAACGGCTCGCCACCGCTGCAACATTTTTTCGAAAGAAGTTGTGTTGCAAGCGCGCAATTAAGCGGAAACGGGCCCAGTAAACTCGTTACACGCTTCGGCGTATTACAGCTATTATAATGAAAGATTCGATTTGATTGATTTGATTTTTATAGTAAAAATGCGCAAAACACCAATTTCACCATTGCAATAATGATACCAATCTTGTGATTGACTAGCATTTATTATATTAGTCAGCAAGACCAATATAATGCTATGTATAATTTGTGGATAAAACGTCTACTAATGTTTGTTACATGTTACATGCAGCTGTATCGTTATTTGCTCACCTGCATTGTATAGTGAAACTAATATACTCAAAATTTGTCTCTTTGCATATCCATACTTTTATGTCACTTAAATGAAGAAATTTTCATGTGCTGTTTTTGTAACGTTACCTATCTTGGTAGCTGAATGTAACAGCAAAACAAATTGTTCTGTTTACACTCATTGCTAATCAATCATCATCCTAAATTCTTTATGAAAAACAAAGAATAGCCATTGTACTACCCAAAATTATTTCTGTTTCAAAATTTTATTCGATCCTTCATCCCCAATTTTAGACCCCAATTTACACGCCAAAAACGTAAAAAAACTATCAAAACACAATTTTGTAGCAAAATTAGCCTTAATCAAACCCCAAATTTAGATTTTCCATCCCCCAAAACATATATTTTGACATAAACACCAACTTTCTGCAATAAGTAAGAGCCTCAAAATTAATTTTTGTATTTTTTCTTACTCTCGTCTAATATCTAGTGGTCATTATCGATATCTCATTAACGGACAGTCCGATATCAAAAAGAATTTTTTTTATATAGCTTGTGCCATCTTATGTAGATGATCAATAAGCATTTCATATAAATTTTCCAACCTAGGGTATTTGGCATTTGTTGAAATATAATAAAACAGCTGCTTTATTGTTTTTTAATCAAATTCGTTGTTTTTGTTTTTGCAGTCAAATATTGAATACAGTTTGCCAACAAATTTCCACCGTTGAAAAATTTCATGGAAAAGAGCTCTGTTGTTTAGACACAATGACGCCGAGATTCTCCCCGCCGGATCTTTACACGATTCGGAGAAATTTAGAATATACTAAAGTATTAATTTATTATTTTTAATTTAGCTAGTTGATCAAGCGCTATGGCGTTTGCCTCTGACGCGGGAGGTCTGAGGTTCAAATCTCGGGCCAGTCAAATTGGACACAGTGTTGCCAACGGCTACCACCGCAGCAACATTTCTTCAAAAGGAGCTGTATTGGCAATGACGCGGAAATGAACCAATTAAGCAAACTTGCTACACGCTTCGGCGTAATACAACGAGTATAATAAAAGATTTGGTTTGATATTATAACTTACCTAGTTCTTCCCAGTGTTACAGGATAAACAACTCTTTTCACATACTGAAACACGTTGTTTTCTGCAACTGAATTATTTCCAACATCATTCCTTCCAGCACTGTAAAAAAAAACAAATCGCAATTCATCCTGAAGCGCAGTAATAGCATTAAACAAACGAAAAAGCCATGAATCTAGAAGACCGTGTTTCGGTGGGTTAAAAACTGCGTCTTCCCTCTTAAAGGATCAGAAAGGTAATCGTTAAGTATTGAAATTATTTCGAATTATTGAAACCCTTGTGGCCTATACCAGTTAATTATCTCAAGGGGTCCCTTTTGGGAACCATCTTTTCTATTTTCGGTTAATAAGTGGATTTCCATGGCTCCAAAAATTATTGTAGCAAGCTGCTTAGTGTTCCACAGCGGTCATTTGAGCGTTTATGAGCCTACCTAGCTGACAAGAGGTGGTACTTTTTCAAACAGCCGCGATGTAATATAGGCTGCTACATTTTGTGGGTAGGCCATTATAATAGGCAGGTGGTGCTATTACTCATGGGGTGTTTCATTTATTTTTGACTTCTTTTATTGAAACCATGATTGAAACTCATTAACGGATCAGCGGTCAAGTGGATAAAGCGTCTACTACTAAAACGGTAGAGTAGGGGTTGATTCCCGGTCTGGTCAATCCAAATTAAGACAATAAAAATTGGTTCACAGCTTCCCTGCTTGACGTTAAGCAATAAAAGGGACAGTGTGAAGCCTCCCCCGTGTGTGGTTGACAGGTGGGCAAGTGGCAGCTTGACTCTAAAACCAAAGTTCTTTGCTATCTTTTGAACAAATCAACTCGGCGAGCAGACATGTAATTGTAACGACAATTTAGAAGTTGGGTTCTGTCACGAAATAATAATTTTGAATGCCTGATATATGATTATTTGCTGTATTTTACTGCGTACGTGACTGAGTTACTACTTTTGTCGCTTTTTTTGATTTAGAATATTCGAGGTATTCTGGATTATTCCTTTCTAGTATTTTCTACTGTCTTCTATTAGTCACCGGAATTATTAGTTGTTTACTTGTCTTAATTGCTATATTTAGACTTGAGTTTGTGACGTCATAATCATGTTGAAATCTTATCGTAAGCTCATGTATTTTTTTCTATTGTGACGTATCATGGATTGTTCTGGGATATTCGACAGCTTTAACCTTAGTATAAATTGGCGGGTCGTCTTTTACTCTATTATTCTAATATTCTAAAAGTGGTTGATTTTTAGGTATTAGTTTCGTGGGCACTTTTGCCGAGTGTGTGTATCTGTGGTTGGCTTGCGTAACCGTATAGTTTGGCGATCTGAATTGGGCGATCGCGAGAGTGTGTAAGGTGCGACGTCAACCTGGTCGGTCGCGGTTAAGGCTTTTACGATCTGAGCCTGTTCAATAGTAAGAAGTGTTAGTGGAGCGATTCTGCTCAGTGAGAGTGGTTTTGTGTTTTCAATCTTAAATAGAAGTTTTAATTTAAGATTGGTGTGCTGCTTTCTGAGATTCAAGAAGCTAAAGGAACTGTCAACTGCCATTTTCGATTCGTCAATTAACATCTCAGTCGTTCTCTAGTTTCAGCCGACGTGGGCAATTCTAGGGATTAAAGGTTGTACTCTAGCCAAGTATCAACGATCGCGACAGGTTCCTATACCCAAGAGCGTGAATTTAAGCCAAGTAATTCCGCAGCGTGAATTTTACGGAGTTAAACAACTATCATTGCATAAAAAAATTACATTATACCAATCGCATTAGTACTTTGAATAAATGATTCCCCGGATTGATATTTCATCAATTGTTGCTGTGCTGGTTAACGATGAGAGATCATACCTCAATGTGAAGTAACACTGCAAAGACAAAAGGGAGTGATCCTTATACAAAAAATTTTTTAAGTTTAAGCGAATAAAACGAAAACGAGGAACATTTTTCCGCGCAGATTTTATGTAAGTTTTTAAGGGTTACGATTAGGGTTTGAGTTAGCGTTAGTTAGGGTTAGGTTTGGGGTTAGTTTTGAATTAAGGATTTGAGGTTGAGTTACAGATTTGGGCCAGAATTAATGAAAAAGTAAATAAAAATTTCCGATGAAATAGTCTCTTCTAAAGACAAGAGGGTCAAAATTTCATAAATTACAAATAATTTGATATTGACTTTTGCAGATTTTGTTTTTTATCCGTTCTTGTTCGTATTCTTCTCTGACGTAAAAGTATGCGATATTTCAGGCCTGCATTTGCAAGTCCTTAAATTGAAAAAACTTTCCTACTGGCAATATAAAGGCAATCACAAATGAACAGAAATTGTTTTCAAAAAATTTTATTTTATGCACGAAGAGAGCGAAATATGTGCTCTACACAGTACTCGCTTCCGTAAAAAACTTTTTTAGAAAAAGTTTTGCTCATATCATATAGTTTGGATAATGCAAATTATATTATTCCATGCAAACGTCAACAAAGAAACGCCCATTTTTACGTCGTAAAAAAAAAGTATCAAAAAACAGCAGCGGACAAAAAACGGATAGTCTAAAATTGTGTACATCCACCTACACGCTTATTATTTTAAAAAAGATAGCAAAAATGATGATAATATGAATTCAGCATTTATTTCGCCGAGCGCTTTTTTCGAAACTATAAACTGTTCAGAGCACAAACACAAATCAAAAGTGAACGATAAATAAAGAGACAAAAATAATATCAAAAATATGTAATTTACAGCAATAAAATTGTTAAGAAGAGATACAGTACGTAGAATCGATGAAGACATCAATTCGTGTTCAATCTAACTGTAGAGTCTTACTGGGTCTGATGGTCGCATAAGATCCCTCAAATACGATGACGAGGTGTTGTGAAACGAAAGAACCAGATTGTCCGGTGTTGAGGCAGCTTCCAGCGGTGTAACGCATCTTCCGACTACCTATAAGTATGTAACACAAGCGTATTATGCAAGTTCAAAAGATTACATCTGCATATGCGGCAAGTCTTCATTCGTGTAGCCGACGTAACAGAGGGTGACCAAATCCGCTCATAAGTTATTGATGAATTTGAATTTGACTTTTAAAAAGTCAATGAATTGGAATTTGAATGTCTTAATCAAACATTCGATAAATTTGATTTTCTCAAATCAAAACTTACATTGTGAAAGTAGCAATTTATAAACTGGTTAAAAAGACTCAGAATCAGATCAGAATACAACTAATAGTTCAAAGCTTGTTCGTGTGCTTTTATTGTGTCTTTTTTTTTGTTTATTTACTAATTTTTTTCTGATAAAAATTATGAGTTTGTACGTGTGGTACTGTCTTATACGATGAGTTAGGCCAACGTAATTTTTCTGATTCCCCAGTTAAATTATTTTGCATAACTTGCAAGAACTACTCGAAAATGTTAGTTTTTTCTAATCCTATTCTTATCTAAGTTAGTTTCTCGATAGTCTGATTCGTCAAATATGGGGTGAGTTTGGATTATCGAATTTTATGAATTTAGAGGTCGTAACTATAAATTTGAACTTATAACTTTACATCAGTCCAATTAAAGTAAAAATACACACATTTGGAGCCAACTTTCGCAAAGCCAATGATGAACTTGAATATGAATTTAGTTTTTTCAAAGTCAATGAATTTAAATTTAAAAATTAAAAACAAAATGAATGGATCCAACTCTGGTGACAACATCCTCTTTTTGGAAGTAACACAAGCGTATTATGCAAGTTCAGAAGATTATAATCATCTGCATATGTGGCAAATCTTCAATGGTGTAGTTGACGTAATAGAGGGTGACCACATCCTCTTTTTGGAAGTCCTTCCAGCAAAAAGTGAGTATTCCTCCGAGGACATTGAAAAATGCCAAAATGTCTTCTTTTTTGCATTTCAAACCAACTTATTTTTTTAGTTCACCTAAAACAACTAACTGGAAAAGCTACAAAATCTCGGTAAAGGTCCTGTTTTTTGCTTTTCACTTGAATTTTACGGAAAAAAAACGTAATATCGGTAAAGACCTTTTTTACTTTATCTCAATTTAATGTATTAAGCTAAACTGGCACGTTAATAGTAATTTTTGTAAAAATGTATCCTCCTTTTTGGCGATGAAAATATGGTCACCCTACGTAGCATTAGTCTACTAAACTGGTGATGATCAAGATTGTTAAAGCGCAAACGGAATAACATTTCCACACAATCATCATATTTGATTTTAGCAACCAAACTTTTTTTTTTAAAAAGGTGGGAATCGACAACGATTAAGCACCGAAAGCTTAATTGCCCATTTAAAAAAATACTTAAAAACTTGCTATTGTTAATCACTGCTTGCGGAAAATAATTGTTTGATTAATATAGGCTAATACCGTACGATAGCAACAAACAAGTCGCTCAACTCCAATTTGGCGCATACAAACGGGCAATTCAAGTGGCAAAGATAACAGCATCAAGAAACATTACAAGCAATTTACCTGGTTTAGCCTTAGTCGTCCGGATGATACATTTATTTTAGTGAAGAGCGAATGATCTGGTCCATTATTTGCAATTGTTATGTTCACAATAAGTGGTCTAGCATTTGGCTCCAGTACCACAGGTTCTGACCCCGCTTCAATGCTACGAAATACAAAAAACGTCTTAAAGATATCATTAGTGTGAAGAGAAGTCGACCCAGCGCCAGAAATTGTATGATCCCGGAATTAGGCTAAATCCTGGAATTTAGATTACCGGTGGGCTAAAGTTTGATCTCTTCTTTATCTTCTGTTATGAAAATTATTCAACTAAACAAAAGCAAAACTAAATTTTGCAAAAATCTTAAAGGACAGATGTACTGTACCTGAACTAGTAAGTGGTAATATTTACACCAACTTAGAATAGCATGTTGCCTAAACTGGTTGATTTAAATCAGGGCTGCCCAAAGTGCGTTTCGCGCTGCGGGCTTCTTAACAAGTTTTCGCGGCCCGCGACTGAACTAGAGATTTATTATAAGTTTAATTTAGTGAGGGAATGCGGTTTACTCCGTTTTTTATAGTAATATTTTTTTGGCAGCCCTGAAACTTTTTATCTTATGCAATCACAAATAAGTAGCCTCTCTCTTAGGTTGCCAACGTGGCACGAGAAGCAACTTTCTAAATGCATCCGAGTTAATCGACGATTTGGAAAACAATTGTGAGTTGACTTTCGAAAATATACAGTACAGCAAGCAGCGAATTAGAATTTCTTTCTGCGTATCCTGCAAGCTGGAAGACAATTGTAGCCCGTCAAGGGATTGGTGGGAAAGAGGGACGCCACAATTCTAGCCGAAGGTAAAAAATCCGAACTGAATACTACACCAAATCTCATTAAAAACAGATTTCTCCGGCCAAAACTAACTTCAGATTTCGGTGAGGGCTTTTTTTGGTCTTCATCTAATTTCCGAGAATTTATTTTAAAACCGACAATTCATCCAAAACCCACAATTTATTTTCGATATGTTGACGACACTTTTGCCATCTTTAAACAAGAGGATGACGTTGACGATTTCCTGGTCACGCTTAATCGTCTACATCCTGCACTCAAGTTCACGTTTGAAAAAGAACATGATGGCAAACTTCCATTTCTAGACATTCTAGTGGAATAAACTGAACTTGGTTTCGAGACCAGTGTATTCCGAAATCCCACGTTTTCTGGTCAATACATCCGCTGGGAATCCTTCAGCCCACGTAAACGGAAAACGAACGTAATCGCCACGCTGGCACACAGAGCACTTATGATATGTACGAAAAACAAGCTAAAGCAAGAAATTGATTTTATCAAAAAGATATTGCTTGACAACGGGTACCCTGAAGATACTGTACTCAAGCACATATCCAAGAAAATTACACAACTTTCTACAGCCAAACCCTTTGGACCAGAAAAGTGTCCAGTGTACCTTAAAGCCCCGTGGATAGGCTCAGCTTCTCAGCAATTAGAACATCCAATTAAAAGTGCTGTGCAAAATTGCTACGAAGCAGTGTCACCACGCTTGATTTTCTCAAGCCAATGCATGCTACCTGCTGCGTAAAGGGATGTGCTACCTGCCAATCAAAGAAGTATGGTTATTCATGAATAAGTGTTCCACTGTGAGAGTTGTTGTTGTTGTTGTTTTACCGGGCTGCTTCCGAGGGATGGCAGCCTCCTATGTCCAAAGAGGACACAAGAGAATCACCCTTAGCACAGAAGTGCTACTGGCATAGGATAATCCCAGAGGGTGGTGGCCATTTCGATCCCTGCACAGTGCACAAAGCAGGGCACTCCCACCACTCGACGGCGACCACCGTTGGTGGGTCTTAAAGAGTGCAGCCAGATGCACAAAAGGGGTTGAAACAACATCGAAAAAAAGCTTCTCATTACTACTAATAGCAATAGTTAGAGTCGACTCGCATCAAGTTACTCTAGCCAATTGAGAAAGTCTTCTGGCACAAGAAATACAAGAAGAAAGAAGTCCCAACAGGCATGGTTCCCAGAAGGCGCCGCCAGCGGGAGGCCAATTTTGCAAGACCCAAAAGTCAAGCAGCTCAGCACCGATAGTTGACCATGCCGAGTATCCAATAACCGCCTCTTACGGTTCGCTGGGTGGGCTGCTTCAATATTCTGCCCCGGTGAAGCACGGGGTCACTGTGATAGTCGGTACGTAGGTCGCACTACTCAAAGGCTTCAGGAACGCATTAAGCAACATGTTCCAAAAGCAATAAGGCAAAAAACCACTCTTACTCAAAACCAGGGAACCCACCAATCTCAATCAATCAGAACCCAGCCAAATAGAAAATGCAAAGCCAAAAGTGAGACTCAGCTCAAACCAGAAAGCGATTCAGCCATTGGCCAACATTTGTTGGAAACCAATCGTGCGCACGCAACTATTCTGATTCGCAGTTTAAAATCCTAACCACAGCTCGCTCTCAGTTTCACTTGAGCCTGTTGGAAGCGGTTTATAATTCACGGACAAAAACAGATTTGTGCAGGCAAAAGCAGTTCGTATTCACTCTACAACTGTTTCGGTAAAATCAAAGCCTGCTGTCATTGGATAGATTGCGTTTCTCCTTACTATTGTGCAATCTCCTTAAAATGCATTTCTCCTTACTGCAGAGTGCATTTTTTCTAACTGCATTTGATCTTTAATAGATCCTGCTCACCACATACCAAACCAGACAGAGATCGCAACTGAAGAGTTCTTTCCGTAAAACTTATTGTGAAAGCAAAATGAAATCGACTTTATTAAAAGTCATATTCAAATTCTGCAGCACCTCAAAATTGTTCATTCATCTAATTTCCGCTGAAAATTACAATAAATGTCTCTGGGAACGACTTCTTCGGCAGAAAATTACTGCAAGTTTAGTACAGCACTAGTTATGCGGCCTGTTCAAGCTCAAAAAAGTGTAATGCTTTGTAATGCTCTTCAAAAACTTTGAGAACCCCTGATTTAAATCATTGCTTAATCAACATCGCATATTGGTTGGTAGATGTGTCGGTGCTCTGGCAGTTTGGTAGTGTTTTGCCTGTACGTGTGTTTTGTACAAACATTAAAAAAAAACAAAAAAAAACGTGCGAATAATCTTTATCCTCTTTGCAGTCAAATTTTGAGTTTGGAATGGCTAAAAAGTATAAGTTTGAAGAGTTGTAGCCTTAGAGAAATTCCTTTTGTTTACTTTCAAGAACTCAATGTTAGAGCATACAATTAATTTTAAAAAATGTGGTAATGAGGTATTTTGTGCTCGAGAGAAACTAAACTACGCCTCGCGACACAATTATTACAAATGACCAGTGAGTTTTGTTAAAAAAGCAGAAATAAGTTGATTAAGCTATTGGTGAGCTCGGCTCACATTACAGAACGTATTAGCGAGCTTGTAAAGGTCGTTTTCGCTCGCTAAAAGGCGTTAACGAACTGAAAACGTAGTAGACAAACTGCTATTTCCGAGCCGTCTCACTCAACATGCATTGCAAATGCTCGTTCAAATTTCTTTGGGAGATGTTACGTAACCTGCGTAAGTACGTAATAAGTATACCTTCAATGTGACGTCAGATGCATTTCTACTTCAAAATAATGAGTTCAAGCGTGCTATATGTACTGCAATTGCTGTGGAAAAAGATGCAATGGGTCATGCGTTATTATTCTAAATAAGCTTTCAAAATTCTCAAGTGATAATTATTAGTTAATGAACGACAGAATTTAATTGTATTTTTGAATCAATGCAAAAAAAGAACAACTTCTTCCACACTACAGTTTTTTTAATGACGGAAAGCACCCTTAAGATTGTTGGAGGTAAACTTACATCTAAACAGTAACTTTAGGCTTCAAAATTTTTCAAAAGTGAACATGTCGAAGTACACTATTTTTTTTAACGTTTTTTTTAGTTTAAATCTTGAATTTAAATTTAATTTATTTAAATTAAATTTAAATCTTGAATTGAGATTGGCTGTTTTTAATTTTTTGCCGATTTTCAACCTTATTGGTTCTTGATTTTTTTTTAATCTGAAAAGCATCAATGTCAATTTTAGCAACTACGTTTTTGACACTGTTTTATTCCTAGTGCTCTGGTCTGCTTAAGTCAAGGCTTTTTTCCTGCTTTAGCAGCATCGTGAAACTGCAAAAGAGAAAAAGCAACCTTTTTCAAGTTGAACGAATGCCAAAAAAATTTCTCAGTTGCTTGCGCAATGCACAAAGCAACAGTGCTCTAGTCTCTAATCTTGGAATACTAGCAATTTTGTGACAAACACATGAAAATCACTGCACTTTTATCGTTTTAAATCAGTACAAAGTGTAGTTTCTTTCATTGAGTCAAATTTTTGTTTTTCGTTTGTTTTTGTTTATTTTTGCTGCCGAGGCGGGCATTGTTTTTAATTTGTTCTTAAGTTTTGAGCAAAAATGAGTCTCGTGTTCTCAGAAAATTGTTCTTATAAAAAGAGTGTAGGTCTATTGCTATTTTGTCTACTGATGCTACTCAATATTTTTTTTCAGTCGATACAACAAATGGTTCTCAATGCAATTCGCTTTCTTCTTAGCAGTCAAAAAGCAAACATGGCCACTATTTTAATTAATTTTTAGCAAAATTCGCTTTGGTTAAAAGTTTTCAACATTTTGCCTATAAATTTCTGAACCAAAAAAGATTTCTCGCACACTTAAAGAGAGCTTCAAAATCTTCGTTAAGTTGGCGAGGAAAATGTGCCGTTTTATTACTCGGGTTATATCTCGCAATCATCCCAGCAACTTAGCGAACGAGAATGACGTTAAGCAGCTCGCAGAGCTTCAGATGCTCGTGCAAAAATAACCTCTTGCCATTTGCGAGTATTTCGTTCGGAAGCGCCTCTTAAAACATTCTCGTTATTAATGTGAGCGACGAAATTTCTGTAATGCGGGCCCATTCGTTAATATAATCCAACTTATAGTAAGCGTACGCTCTAAATATGAAAAGGAAGCGGAAAGTCAGCTCAATTAATGTTACTGCCATCATTTTTTAATACCATAATGGGCTATTTTGTGGGGAATAATACTGTGAAAATACATTCAATGACAGTTAAATTAAGTTGCAGTAGTGACGTTCTGGTTTGACTTCCTCATTTATTAGGCCCGTTTCACATTGGCGACCAACTCGATACAACTGTAAAAGTCAGACCAGATGATTGCATTGATTTAAATGGCGCTTTTCACACATGGTCGGAGTTGGACGTTTGGTCATACGGCACAAATTTTGGTACATCATCCTAGCTGCGTCTGGTCATACGACCATTTAACTGAACGCAAAAGAATGGCTCTTTTCAAACTACACGACGAATTTCATGCGACTGCTAGCAGTGCAGACTGCAGAAGTTTTGTGTTTCTTGTAGCGTACTAGAGGTACAGTCTATACCAGGATTGCTGAACTGGGAACCACGGCACTTTAACCAGGGGACCACAGACATTCTTTGCTTTTCTTCTCCATAGTATGCTTCACGAATAAAAGCGCTCCCTTATCGAGATGGTAGCGTCCGCCTATCCAAAAGCCACCCAAAACCGTCGAGCTGGGGGCCACTGATGTTGAAAGTTTATAGAAGGGGGCCAAAAGCCATAAAAGGTTGAGAACCATTGGTATATAATATTAATAATTTGATTGTGATGATCTTACGTTTGCGGGCCTGCAGTCGTACGAAATTGGTCGCCAGTGTGAAACAGGCACTTTTTGGTCGTACGACTGCAGCAAAAATTTAAAGACGCGCTACAGCTGTCGCTAGTGTGAAACGGGCCTTAGTTCTTATATCTTGCGGTGAAAAAAGCATGGCATCTTTTGCTCTTTCAATAATGCATTTTCGCGCTACAAAACTCCGTTTTTATTATTTAAATCTGTATGTAAGGACAGCGTCATAATTACAGCAAATATAATATCCTCGGTCACGTAATCACCTTGTCACGCCGTAAACTGGTAGCAGTTTAGCTCTGCTCCGATCGAAACAATTGAACCAATCAGTGATCAAGTAGAAAAGTGCTTACTACCAAAATGAAAGACTTGTGTTTGTTTCCCGGTTGGTGTGATAAACCAAAGTCTTTAAAAATTGGTCTTTATACAACTTCTCTGTTTGTGAAAAACAGGTGGCAGCTTGACTCGAAGACCGCACCAATATCCCTTCGCTATCTCATGGCCAAATCGACTTGGCAAATAAAAACCTAACTTTGCGTTTCAGCAAGTTAAATTATACCCATCAATTTTTGTTTGCCTGTCTTGACTAAGCAAATTAATGGTTGCGTTCTGGCCAAAAACTGCCTGTAAGAAAGGCATATTTTTGATTGCACACATCCACTTAAATTTCTGTTTCGTAACTATAAGTTCAGACAATTTTTCCTGTAGAACACAACTCACGAAAAACTAGCTTCGATGCTTAAATCGTGTATACATTGATCATTTGCGCTGCCACAACCAGGAGAAAAATCGATTACAGAAACATTCATGTGATCAACCAAGGGATCCAGTATGGATGAAAGTTCGCTTTCCTTATGTGCTTGAGTAAAATCATACGAAAATTCAACAAGAGCGCCGGCATTTAGAGACTCACCGCCTCGAGTCGAAGCAAAAGCTGGTAACTGAAATTGACAACAATCATATTTACTACAGTGAGTTCGGTAATGCAGTTATATAAAAAAATTCTAGCTATTTCTTCCACATGGAATTCTGACGGAGATGGCCTTGTTGATTTTATTTATATAAGTAAGTCTATTTCTTGAAGATCCTGTCAATTTCTATCAACAAAAATTGAATTACACAAAGAATCTTGCAACTCGGTTTGAAGGTTTGGTGCTTTGTGTGATGTTGATTCTGCTTTGTTCGTTCGCCTCTGGAGCGATATTTGCGGAATTCAACTCGTGCATAGCTCTGTTTGGACAATGATGCCAACGTCTTGGCCAATTTTTTTTAAACGAGCAAGGTTTCTCAAGCGTAATGACGCTGGAATGGACCCTCACACTTGTTACACCGTAACGACACAATGCAGCAAGAATAATAAAAAGTTAATGCAGGTTGGTAGCAGATTTCTAAAACTACAAAAATCTGCTATTTATGAAACACTACAGAGTACCCTGTTCTCAGTTGTTAAGTTTGCAAGTAATACTGAAGGATTCTTCTATTTATTCCATATCAAGTTAAGTCTGTACTATTGCGATATTATCAAATTTTTTAGGCATTTTACTAAATTGATTCCGAGAGCTGGTGAAACGGTTTGAGGTATTGTTCATTATATACTAGATAATGAATATGTTGGGTTAGGCCTTTAGGGTGTGCTATTTGTAGTATTATGATTCATAGTTTTGTACAAATCAAAAACTTTACGAACGTTTAGTAAAATAGGAAAAGAAAAGCATTCGCTTGTCGACGAGATGAATTTTTGAACCGTTTTAGCAGACAATCGATCTTTTTGAAAGATTAATCTCTTCAACGAAGGATTCGCGATCGCTGCATCTAGTTGAATGTCCACGATCATATCTACAAACAAATGCATTCGTTGAAGTGAATTACTGCGAGTATTTTACACCGCAGAAGAAAAACCGTAGAATAAAAGTGAAAGGTCAAGAGCGTACGATACTTAACACTGCTCAAGTTTAAAACTATTAGCTGTTTGGTGATAAATTGTTATCAATGCATTATTCAGTAAGCTATGTCATAACCACCATCAGTAGCGTAACCATTGGCATGTCGACCAAAATGCAGAATGGGAAAAACACTACGTTTTTAGTACTTATAAGACTGCTTTATGCACTGGAGTGGACTAAATAGTGATTCAATACATCTTTTGAAACATATATTCAGGGGGGGGCTAATTTGTCAAAAACAAAACTAACAAATAAATGAAAACTTTGAAAAATGGTCAGATTAAGCAATCAAATTTGATCGCAAGTGTAAAAATGCTAAACATATGTGTCGTCAACAAATATACTGTAAACTAAAGAATAGGAGGGGGAGGCTATTCAGGATTAATTAATAACCAATCATCTCTCTCAAATCTCTTTTCATTGCCCCCCAATTATTTTTCTCTATAAACTGTATACGAAATAGATTACTCCGCGTGAGTTTTATTGAACTATTCGATTTTATAATTTAGCAGCATCTAAACAAGAGAACAAACATTTTACCATTAGCCACCTCCCAAATAGCCCATTTATGCCACCACTTTAATCATGTTTGCACTGCCAATTTTTAAGCCACGTTTTAAAAGCATTATTTTTTAATCAAAATAGCCCTAAAATGAAGTTATTTTTGCAAAAAATGAAAAATTTTCTAGCGCTGGGGGCTCCGCTCCTAGACTTCCGTTCCCCCGGCGGATGGGGGCTTTGCCCCCAACCCCCCAGGTTCCGGCGGCTGGGGGCTCCGCCCCCAGATCTCCAAAACAGCCCGCCCCCATTGCAAATTTCTGGCTACGCGCCTGACCACCATTAATTATGTCATCATAAACCATGATCAATAATTATCTCTAATTTTGTATGATTTATAGAGTTATAGATTACATAAAAATTGTGATCGTCAGTTAGCTTAGCACTACGAGCACCGAAAACTGAAAGGTCAAACTTAGTTTTGACAAATTGGTATTACCATATCACATAGATTCTCCAGCCTATTTGCAACGCCTTGGCGCAAAATATTAAGCGTACAATTAATATTGTTTGTTTGATTAGCAACAATGAGAAAGCAGCATGCTAGTTTTGCGTATCAGTTGGTAAAAAGTATTCTCCAGTATCCTTTTCGAGCAGAGTTGTAAAAAGTATTCTCCAGTATCCTTTTTGAGCAGGGCCGGGCTTTTCGGGTTGGGTTCGGGTTTGGGCCGGGTTCGGGTCGGGTTCGGACCTAAAGTTGACAAAAATTTCGGGCTAAATTCGGGCCTGAGACGTGCTTTTTGTCTTAGGTGCACCAAAAATATAAACAAAATAACTTGGCAACATTGCTAAATTTTTCAGACCTAACTTAACTTTCGGATTTTTTCGGGTATGATTGGGGCTTCAAATTAGTTTTCGGGTTCGTGCTTACATTTTCGAGTTCGGGCCTGAACTAGTCGGCCAGTTTACAACTCTGTTTTCGAGACCAATATAAGTAACTAGGAAAAATGTTTTTGGATCATGGTTCAATTTTTGATCCAGAAATGTGCGTTTGTACTGCCATTGAAAATTGCACTTATTTTCATTGGGACCAAACAATCTACCTATTATGGTGATCTATTTGACAAAATTCAGCAACGTAGCCGAAAGGGTAAAGGTGTCGTTTTTCCGAATCCCTGATTGCAAAATTTGGGTTCAATCAGCACCCTGGTCACGATGTTGCGTCCTTGGACAAGACGGTTTACGATGATTATCTCTCCTTGGTGGCTGCAAACAAGCAGAAAATTAATTGGAAAAGAATTCGAAGAAGTCTACACGGGAAACTTCTAAACAGATGCTGATTTCTCCAAAGACAAAGTAGTTACTACAATGAAACGTGTTCGGATCACTCAATACTTAGCGACTGACGCTGTCTGGTAACAGGCAAACAAATACTTAAGTACTGTACATACAGCAAATCACTGTTACAAAAGATCTGCAATTAGAATCCCAACCTATACGCTAAAAATGCATCGCTAACAAAGATATTGCCAAGAAAAAAAAAAAACTCTAATCAACTTACTGTACGACCCCGATTGTCTTTCGATCCTTGGTATAGCAGCCAAACAAATTATTGCTATGATGCAAGGCTGTCCAAAGTTGGCTGCGCATTCGATGATATCAGCTGTTGGTGGTTGGAACTGAATGCTGGCTGTGATATCAACTACGGGTCGAGTTCGAAAAATAACGACAGAATCGCTTTTGGGTGCCCCGATTGCAATGTCGGTATAGCCGTTTCGATCAACATCATAAGCAGCAATTGACGCACCAAAATATCGCAAGCTCGATCGGACAGAACGGCCAAATATTTTCTAAAAAAGTAATACAGTAACATAGTCAACACTACTAGTGGATTCAGCTAAAGGATGCAAGGGTTTTTTCAAATTTGCTTATTTTGTCTTCTTTAGCTTTATTGAAAACTTTTGATCAATTTATTATACATCAACCTCAAAATGAACACTGTGTGCAAAATTTGCTTTAAACAACAACAGTTTCATTTTGTAGCAGTATGCGTTGAAAGTACTTATTTATATCTCCAGTATATCACAAAAAGACATTGCTATTTTATTACTAATAGGCCGTTTGCTGTAAATTCTAGCGTTCACCTTGTAAAAAAATTTGAGTGGCAACTTATTTTTTGCTTAAATACATTGATTTTCATCTCACAAACTCACATGCAAAAGTTCTCCACTTATTTTCCTGCAGTATTTTTTTAATTTGACCTGAAAGTTGGCTTCTAAAATGCGGATGAATACAATCAGACAACCGAAATCGACCAATCATAAAATAGAATAACTTGGGGACTTTCCCTTCAACGAATTTTTAAAAACTGTTTTGGATCAGGTCCTGAGGTAAGCTACACTGATTTAACGGTTAGTTTTTTTACTATGTTAGCTTAAATTGGGTTAAATGGGTGCAATAGTTGGATTTTGTTCTTAAATTTGTTTTAAAAAGAAATTTTTGGCAAATTACTAGCAATAAATACTAGTATCCATGATGAAACATCGCTTTAAAGTAGACCTAGGTCTACACAGTATAGATAGCCAGGCACTTGGTAACCAAAAGTGATATGACGTGCCAAGCAGAAATTATGAAGCATTGTTTCAAAACAGTACTTTAACATAGCCTATAGTTACTGGTACAGAGATAATAAATTATATGACCTGCCAAGCAGAACATCGTCGCAAACTGCTGTGTTCAGGTATCAGTGGTAATTTTATGACAGTGCTGCGAAAATGGTCGAGACTTTTAGATTTGAAAATGCACAAAACATGTAGACCTAGCATTGTTTCTCAAACAACTAGGCCTAATGTAGATTTGTATATGTAGACTTAGCATTGTTGTGCAGGCTCCTAGATAAAATAGAATAGATTTGTACTTTTAGACCCAACTCCCATGAAGACACTGCGACTTGTCATTTGAGATTTTGTTCAACGCTCTCTCAATTTTAGCCAGGTAGCACTCTGTTTAACAAAGTTTAAATCAGAGGCGGAGTCCTCGAGGACACATTTTGAAGTCCTTGGCCTCGAAGGTTAAATCCTTGGCTTTGAAGCCTACAAGCATGGGCGTAGTAGCTCAAAAGGATTTGGGGGAGCACCAGATTTTGCCCAAAAAATGACATTGAATTTACCCGGAAAGTGATCGGTTTTTCTGTCCAAATTAAGGTGACCTCCAAAAAAAAAAGGTCTTCACTGAAATTGAGACGGTTTGATGAATATTAAATTGCCCGAAATTTTGACGCAAACTTGCCCGAAAAATATGAAATTGCCCAAAATTTTAATGCAATATTGCCCAAATAATATAAAATTGCCCAAAATTTCGACACTTTAAAACCAAGCGGGGGGGGGGGGGGGGGGGGGCAGTGCCCCCCGCCTCCTACACCACTGCCTACAAGTCCTCGAAAATATCCTGTTCTCGGATCGAGGATAGCATTATTTTTTGATTGGTTGAAAAGGAAAATAACGAAACAAAAAATAATCAAAAATTCTAGCTTTTCAATTCATTTTTTTTTCCTTATTTGAAAAATATCATATACTGTATTGCGATAGCCAAGTCATAGTAAACCTTATTTTAAATGGCATTGTGTGAAAGCTTTAATCAGAGAATGAGGGGCAAAAGGCAGTCTAGAATTGTTATTCTTATTTCTGCTAATATTTCCGGTGCGGGTGGTACAAACCGCAAAGCCCTAAAACCATCAAGAGCCATAACAAGGGATCCGGGGTCCTGACGCAAACATTTTTGAGTTGCCAATGCTAACTCATGACCGTGCTTATCTGAGTATGGACTCGGAAAAAAGTATATGTGCGTGATAATGAAATGTAATACAGTTACCACGGCAGTAGCTTAGCCAGGGTGAAGCGGGGGGTGGGGGGCCTATAGCCTCCCCATTGGCCTGTCAACCAAAACGCAGAATAAGAAAAATACCACGTTTTTAGGTCTTTTGAGGCTGTTTTTTTTGCGCTGGAATGGACTAAAAAGTGATGTAGAGCATCTTTTGCAACATATCTTCAGGAGAGGCTAATTTGTCAAAAATTAAAGTCACAAATCAATAAAAACTTTGAAAAATGCCCAAAAATAAAAAATCAATAAATTTTGATCGCTGGTGCAAAAACGCCAAACATTGGTTTTATTAACAAATATGTTACAAACTCAGAAATAAAGAAGAGGGGGGCTATTCAGTGTTGATTAATTACCAATCATTTCTCTAAAATCTCTTTTCATTAGCCTCCCCCCGATTTTTTCCTTTATAAAATATAGACGAAATAGATTACTTCGTTTGAGTTTTATTGAATAGAAGGATTTTATGATTTACCAGCATGTAAACAAGAGAACTGCAATGTTATCATTAGCCACCTCCCACATAGCCCGTTAATGCAACCGGTTGAATCATGTTGCACTGCCAACTTCTATACCACTTTTTAAAAGCATTATTTTTATTAAAATAGCCCTAAAATTAAGTTATTTTTACAAAAAAATCCAAAATTATTGAGCGCTAGGGGCCCTGCCCCCAGACCTCCGTGCCTCCGGCGGCTGGGAGTTTCTCCCCCACACCCCATTTGACCTCCAGCGGCTGGGGGCTCCGCCCCCAGACCCCCAAACCAACCCTCCCCCATTGTGAATTTCTGGCTACGCGCCTGTACCAGGGATAGCATATTAAACAGAGTATGTTAGTGTATGCGTGATATAACTAACAAAACTTATCTTGAGAAAGCCACCTTGTTCTGAATGTATGCGAGCAAAAATCGCGAAGATTTTTTTTGAAATAAGAAAGAGCTACACTCTAATCACTGTTATGTGATGTGGGAAAAAGCCACATTTGCTGAGCAATTTTTGCGTTAAAAATCGCCGTTAAGAATCCCAAATAACAGAGGCGGAGTCCTCGATGACACATTTTGAAGTCCTTGGCTTTGGCCTCGAAGGTTAAACCCTTGGCCTTGAAGCCTGCAAGTCCTCGAAAATGCCATGCTCTCGGCCGAGGACATTAAATTGTTGAAAATGATCCATGGCCATGAGCTTTTTTCACTTTACCTTGGAAATTGGCATTTCCTCGCGTGAAGACCTTTTGTTTCGTTTTCGAGAACACCTGCGCCTTGTGTCCTTGGCCTTGAGCATTCCTGTCCTAGGCCTCGAGAAGTCAGCCCTTGGCCTTGATCTCGGATTTTTTTGTATCATTGGCCTAGGCTTCGAACGTTGTGTCCTCGACTCCACCTCTGTCCTCGACAAATAATAAACTATACTGTATCAGAAAAAAGCGCTACATGTGGAGTTAAAAATGAGAGCGTGAAATTAAATATAACTATAATTGTTTGAATGGCTGAAAACAGTCGCGTAGCCAGGATTTCGCAACAGGGGGGGGGGCTTTTTTTGAAGTTTGATTCAACTGTAAACGAACTTGATCCGAATTTTCATTTGGTTTCAATTGGATTGAGGCAACTTCAGAGCGTTTTTCTGCCAAAATCGAGTGATCTCCAAAAAAAAAAGTCTTCACCGAAATTCAGAGCGTTTTTCTGTCAACTGACACCCACTTCTACTTCTCATTTCACGATCTTTGGGGGGCTATTTTCGTTTGGGGGGGGGCTATTTCCCGTTTTAGGGCAAATACCAACCTCAAAACTGCTAAAAGCATGTTATTTTGCATACTGTTCAGGCCAATGGGGGGGGGGCTATAGCACCATTTGCTTCCCCTAGCTACGCTACTGGCTGGAAAGATGCGCGCTGCAGTCAATCAATTTTTCACACGACGTCATTAAGATGAGGAGAAGCTCCCATGAAAAATTTGGACCTTTTTCGAAAAAAATAATAATTTATCGTTTTTACGTTTCTACAATTGTGAGCTCTTCAGAGGGGGAGGGCGACCCCGGACAAATTGCAAATCTCTTCAAGGCCTTCCTCCTTGATACAGCCCTGCTAAGATTCCCAAGTTATTTTTGCCATTAAATAATCTATGTTAAAATTTACAAAGTGACGTTTGGCGGCAGAAACGCGTGCCCTCATTCATCGATAGGCAATTAATGAGCTATAGAAAGATATCATGTGTAATAAAACGTAAAAAAAGATTAATTAGGATTGGGAAAAATGTGATAAAACTAAAGTTTTTCAACTTAACTTTTACGTTACCGGTATTTAATTTTTTAAAATTGCTTTGAAAATTTAATTGTTTCACCTCTTTCAAAATGACAAAAATTGTTTTTTTATTAAAAAAAAGTCACTAAAATTGTTCAACAGAGGCATGTGAACTTTGCCCTAGCCCCCAGACCCCGTTTTTTCCAAGGATGTGAGCTTGCAAATACTGGATACGGTACCTTAATTCATTTTAAAAACATAAATTATTTTACTCTATTTTGCAATACTTTTAGATAATAATATCGTAGTCGCTATACAATGTTTGAAAACTATGATAACATTTTTAAAAATCTACAAAAAGAAGTCGTTCAAACAATAAAGGTTGTTTTGGAAAAAGTACTAAACCGGTGGGGATGAGTGATCCATAATCACTCAGAGGACGTTTACACTGGGGTGTTAACTGATGAAGTTAAGGTCTTAAAATTGACCGTTTCCATGTTCAGAAGTTAGTTACTCTCATGTCGCATAACGGTCTTAATTGTTTTATTACCTCGATACCGCTATGGAACGTAATCAAAATTGCTGCTAACGGGTAAAACTTCAAAATAACATTCGTTATTTTTAGAAACTACCATTTTTAAATTATCATGAAAAACTTAACGAAATGCAATGTCTCACACTTTCGCGCTTAAAAACAGTCAAAGTTTGCAGACCATAGCTTTTTTTTTAATTTTGTCCTTGGTCCTTGGCTTTGGCCTCGACCAATTCTGCCCTTGGCCTCGAGAGGGTCTGTACTTGAAAAGCTGGTCCTTGGTTTTGGCCTCGGATTTTTTTTCAGTCCTTGGCCTCGAACATTGTGTCCTCGACTCCAGATCTGCTTCAATTATCGAACACGTAACGTGCAACTTGAATGTGGTGATTGATGACCACGACAATGAAAATAATTTGTATTAATGTGATCGGTGATATTATAGAAAAAGTTTTGATTTCTCCAAACATTGTTGAAGCTTAAGACATCACCGGCAACCTGCATATTTTGCTTTATTTTTTGCACTATCCTAAGTAATCAAAAGTGTTCTAATTTATTCTTCAATTGTTACTTGCTTCGGATGCACCCTAGGGTTAGAATTCACCTATAGCACACCCTTCAAAAATTGATTTTTACCAAAAAATGCGATTTTGCTTTTCATCAACTCAAAAAGTATTGTGGTTTTGCAAAATTTTGACAAAAACTTCATTTTGCAATTTATATTGTGACGTTTCATTCACTCGTTACGTTTTTTTGTGACGTCATCATTGACCGGTTACGTCATTTCAAAAGTACTCTCATCAAAAATCCTGTTTATAATTGTGCAGTTATAAGTTGATATACTTATTTTAAATATTTAACAAGCATTTGAAACATGTTTGCTTTTGTAGTTAATTTTATTGATTTTTGTTAACTGTTTTTTAGTCAAACAAGGCCCCAAAATTAATAAATTTTTAATTTTATCCGTAGCCCAATGCTTTCGGAAAAGTTTATGTCATTTTTGTACGTTCAAACAAATGAAGTAAACTCCTATCGATGGTTAATCACTGAAAAATTAAGGGGAAAATTATTAAAAGCTTAAATAAATACAAAAGAAACATTTCGCCGCTAGAAGTGCAAGAGAGCGCTAGGGAGGATTGCTTAATTTAACTTTAAAACCAAACTAGAAATTTGAGCATCTGAAAAATTGTCAAAATAAGCAAACAGAAATGATAAAAGAATTTAAATTTGCACATTATGCGGAAAATATGTAATGTTTAGTTTTGAAAACCATCAACTTTACCCCCCATTTGCTCGAAAACTGCAGGGTAATTTTTGGAGAACTTTTTATATAAACCTCCTAGGATGAAATACAGTCTATCTGCATCAAAATTTTTTTGCCACTCAAACTTTTTTACAAACTCGATTTTTAAGCGTCCTAGAATTTACAGCAAACGGCCTATAAGCTCAGAAAGCAAGTACAGTATTGGTTTCTATTTTTTCGCATTAAATGTTCATTTTTTCCGATTTTTGACGCAAGTAATCGATTGAATGCATTGCAACCGCTTTATTTAAAAGTGGCTGTGTATTTATTAATCATTATATATATGCATGCGTTATGGAGAAAAAGCATGTTTTATAAATTAGATTTAGGAAAAAAAGACGATACCGTCTGCCAGCTTCATTAAAATCAGTAGAAAAAGTTTTATTTAGTGTATAAAAAATTAGTGTATGGCTTTGCTAAAGAGAATAAAATTGCAGCTCCTGTCTATCATTAATTAAAATGTGACAAAGCTGCAACTCGTAAATTTTATGGTTTACCAAAAATTCAAAAAAGTGATGTTTCGCATAGGCCTACTACATCTTTTATTGGTGCTCCTACTTATTGCTTAGCTGAGTTTTTAGTTAGTATTCTTTCTTCTTTGCTTTCTTAGGAATATACTGTTCAAAACTTTAGTCGATTTGTGCAGTTAATTAATAATTTCCAGTGTTTTAATGATGAGCAGTAGCGTAGCCAGGGGGCTCGAGCCCCCCCCCCCATTGGCTTGTGAAGTATGCAAAATCGCACCTTTTTGGTGGTTTTGAGGCCGATTTTTTGTGAAAAATTGAAAACAGCCCCCCCCCATAGGAAAACAGCCCCCCCTCAAACGTTTGGATTTCCGATTTCGGCCGAAAAATCAGTCTCAAATTCGGTGAAGACCTTTTTTTCTTTTTTTGGAGACCAAATGATTTTGGGCGGAAAAAACGTTTGAATTTCCGATTTCGGCCGAAAAATCAGTCAATTTCGGTGAAACCTTTTTTTTTTGGAGACCACCTAATTTTGGCCGGAAACAACCCTTGAATTTCCGAGCTTTCCGAGAAATTTCGTCTCAATTTTCGGACAAACCGTGTGAAACTGATTCAAGAACAATGAAAATTCGGGTCAAGGTCGTTTGCACACTTCTTACTCTTTCAAAATAGCCCCCCTTTTTCCAAATCCTGGCTACGCGTCTGATGATGAGTGCCTTGTTTCTTTCGACGTAGTAAGCTTGTTTACTTCTATTTCTCTGCCCGAAACTTTGTCAATTATTTCCCATTTACTCATGTCTGATAATTTGCTGCATGAGCGTACGGACTTAACGGCTCGAGATGTCACAAAATGTGTTAAGCTGTGACTGCATCCCACTCTTTTTTCGTTTTTCAACATTTAGTTTCGGCAAGTTTTTGGTGCTCCTATGTGATCTTGTATTTCACCTGTGGTTGCTAATGTTTTCATGGAACATATTAAGCGTCAAGCCCTCACTACCTTACGAGAACCCACTAGAATTTGGCTACGATAGGTTGATGATGTGTTTTTTGTTATCATATCGTCAGTAATTGATGACATTCACCACCGTATTAACTCAATTTTCCCCGATATTAAGTTCAAACTGAAATTGGAGGATAACAGCTCTTCGACGTTTTTTGAATGTTCGGGTCAACCGCAGTGCTAATTGCAAACTCTGGGCCTCAACTTATCACAAATCCACTCACGCTGACCGTTAGCTACAATTCGAATTCCACCAACCCTTACACCAAAAGTAGGCTGTTGCTGGAACCTTGTTCCACCGAATCGAAACCCACTGTGAAAAATCACCTGAACATAAATCTCATCTTGATCTCACAAGGAAAACATTGACTCTCAACGGCTCCTCAACTAGATCCTTTTTCCATATGTAAAACTGACAAGCCAGCTAGTACTCAATTAACTTTTTTCTGGATTCACAACCCTACCCTACATCAAAGATTATTGGACAAAATCAAGCGAATACTTTTGGAAAGCGGTGTAACAGCGGTGTTGAAACCGTTTTTTAAATTGGCAGATTTCTCCCTGCCCTCGAAGATCAAATGAAACATGATGAACAGTTCTGCTTAGTATGTGAAGTCAAAATCGTGCTTTTGTTTGCATCGGACGAACCAAACGGGACCTCAAATCAAGAATAACGGAACAACGAGTAATAAAATTTCAATGGCCCGAGAAATCAGCACTTTGCCAGCATTTAATGGAAAATGATCACCTCATTAATTGGTCTGAAACCAAAATTTTAACATGATTACTCGAAGCATAATTTACTCTTTTTACGAAAAGTTGCTATGCCAATGAAAAGCCTCAAGTGCTCTACAGAAACGATGGATTAGCATTCCCTGCAGTTTATACAAAGTTGCTCAATTTCCAGTGTTAAAAAATGTTTCTGGTTTAATCTTTTTTAGTGTTGGTTTTACCCTAATTTTGCAGCGATGCAAATCGGAAATTGTTTTTCTACTAACTGCCTTTATTCATTTTTGAACGCACCTTTATTTTTATCTGTATGACGTAGCCTATCTTAACAATGAATTTTTTGTGAGCCTTGTTTTAAAATTTTTCGCTAGTTATTCTACTACTGCAATGTGTGGGATCGTTTTTCTGTTTTTTTGTTTTTTTTGCTATCGGTAGTTGATGGCGATTTGCTATCACAACTGATAGAAATGCTCTGACGAAGCTAGTTGATCTTAACTAGTGAAACGTTTGCATATACTGTTAGTTTTTTGAATAGCACCATAGTGATTTCTCGAAGCTAGCCTACAACACCAGAAAAATTTCAGAAATTTCTCAGTAGAAAAAGATTTTTTAGCATTTAAGCTGACTTTATTAATTTTTTTACCGAGCTTCCGTTAACACATGTCAATTTGTCTGGTGTTAATTATAAAACTTTTATGAAATTTCTAAATTTAGACAGTTAATTCATTACGTTCATTCATGCGTCTTCTGCCACATCATTACAACAACCTCTATAGTGTTTTCCAAACCGGCGTACGAGTTTCTTTTCACTTTCGAGGTCCAAGCTGATTCACTCCTCATTACATTATTATGCTAATTCACTCCTCACTACAATAAATTCTACTGTTTACTTTCAGCCTACACCATACTTGTGTTTTTGAATCACTTAATCCATCGCTTGATCCATAATACAAATAAATAGAACCACTTCGATCCTGATCAAAAGAATTTCGATCCAAAGGAGCGCTGATGATAACATCCTCATAACCATTCCTATCAATGTCAAAGCCCGACAAAATAGCGAAGCCAAATCGAGACCCGATTGAATTAGTTCCAACCAAAACTTGAGGATCAGATTTCTTAACAAAAAAATCATCACAAAAATGCACTGTTTCATTTTTTTGCTATAAATTTTACACGAAAGAGCGTGTTACTTGGAACCAGCTCGATTTTTGGGTATTTTATGTACAAGTTACTTTTTAACATTTGAACTTTCTTTGATAAGAAGAACTGCCCTAACTTTGAAGTTTGTCGAAGCCATATTAAACATGTTTTTATGACGTCACGATTTAGAAATAAGTAAATTATTTTTATGAATGATGTTCAAAAAAGATTTATTTCATGATTTAAACCGCCTACACTACGTTAATAAAAACTTCAATTTTGCGCTAAAAAGTGAAAGTCAACCCCAATGCCAAATATTTTGCTTTTGCGGTTTTGGATAAAGGTAAGAACATCTCTTCAAAAATGTTTTTTATGAATTACAGTGTTTACTCTAACATTCTCGATTGCGAGATGTGGTATATGTTTTTAAGAAACATGCATTATTGATATCTATGATATGATTTCTTTTTAGTATAACATTGCTGCATACAAACTTTCATTTAATTTAATCGATTAAATTTGTGAAAGTCGAACGGAGCTAAGTGGTTGACCTTCAACAGCCGGTTGACAAAAGTTTAGAAACGGACAAATGGACAGAATAATTAGCATTACCATGTAGTAATTCGAGAGTTATTTTTCAAACTTAGGAGTTCAGTATCTTTTGCACTTAGAAGGTCAACAACGTAAGCAATAGTAAAATTGGTAATTAATCAGCAGATTTCAGTAATCTTCGTTGGTGCGTTACTGCATTCCACATTACGAATAAGATCACAATCGAATAGGATCACACATTAGATTCCTTATTGCGGATAAGATCACAATAGCGTGTTACCGACAAAATGGTATCATCACGAACTCCTAATACACTGCACCATGTATAGATAGCTTATTGCCGTAGTTGGTATCGTATGTTACAACTTACATTTTGGGCTATTTCAAAATCGGTGTACACAAAAACTCTGCCCTGGTCATATCCAAATCGGTCAGAAAAAGTTGGCGCAGAGATTAACAAATCATCTTTGGAATTATGATTTATGTCTATTCTGGCAAGGGCGTATCCAAAAAAAGCCCCTAATTGCCACAATCCTTTCTCCAAGCTTGGATGTATGATTAGGTTTGGGGTTGCATTAGGCGCTTGTAAGAACGAATAAAGGAAAACCTAAAAAAAACAGAGCCAAGATAAATGAAACAATTTATTCAATACGAGTCGTTTTGACTTGAACTTAAGTCATTTTCAATTTTATTCAAATAAAATAATATTCATTGTAGCGCCGTTCTGTTTTCTTTTTTCTTTGTGAAGTTTCGAACTCTTGTTTTTTGATTTGTTGTTTTACATTCAAGGCCATGGCTCATTATCTTCTTTATCTCTTGATTCAAAAGGGCCAAAAGCAAATTATGTAAAATTCGCAGACGTTGAAACTTGGCAAATCCGGTTGTGTTGTAAGCACTATTTTGTTTGTTCTTTAATGACGTGAGAAATTTTTGATAAATCGTTTTCAATCTCTGCGTTGTATGCAAATTTTGGAGTTGGCAAGCTGAGACTTTGCGGTGTCGGCACACATTGTTAGTTTCGTGTCTGCGGTGTGCAGAGGCTTTTTTTGCTTTCCTATTGCAAGAGGGAGTAGTCGGTAGAAGGGGAAATCTTGGATTGAAGTTAAGTTATCGCTACCTTTGTAGCATGTTTAGAGCACACTCTAAATTGTTGGTATTGAGTAGTCGCCCAAGGATCCGTTGTTAAATCCTGGATATTATATAACCGGCTTGCTCCACCCCAAATATTTTCTTTTACGCCCCCCCGTTAGAGCTAGTGTCAAAATTTCAAAGGTCTCAGCTTTCAAATCTACGTTGGATTACAAGCAAATTATCAGTTACAATTTACGTGCTACGTCTGCATCGAAAATTCATCGAAACCGCTGACCACTGGCAATAAAGGACTATACTTTGGACCAAGTTGCGTGTTACGAATTCAATAAAAGCAGACGTAGAATAAGAACGAATCCGTAGCATTCATATTATTTAGTTATTTTGATTTGACTGTTTCGTTTTTAATTTTTTTGTTTTGTTTCGGTGGATAAATGCTAACCATTGCACTTTAAAATCCCTGCAGCGCTTGTTTCGTCAAAAGCAGCTTGTTCAACGGGTCAGCTTCATATTGAGATACAATTGATATCAATCTGACTACCTGATGAACTGGTTTCGGTTTTTTTTATTCAAATAATAATTTGACCATCTGCTGAAATGGTTTCGGCATTTTTTTCATTCAAATAATAATCGCACCATCTTATGAAGTGGTTTTGCCATTTTTTATTCAAATAATGATCGAAGTATTTGATGAGCTGGTTTGGACAAAGTAAGAGATTATTTGTGAGTTTTGAAATAGTTGTAGCGGTTTTGATTTGTGCATACTCTACACTATTGCTATGTTTGGGCATTTAACGCACACTACACCGTTTTTAATATGACGCAGAATAATATGATGCAATAGGCCACTCCCGTATTGTGCCACCGGCTGGCGCACTGACAAACCTCGGGAGCACTCAGCTTCATCCAATTTAATCAGGCAATCTTTTAACGTCTTACCGCGCCTTTGGACTGGTATCGTGGAGATCCACTAGCAATATGAAGCACTGATTCATCCAAAAAATTTCCACTAACAATAGAATATCCTGTAAATTTAGAAAAACAAAAATAAACTGTAGACAGTATACAGAGTCTTATAGGCACAATCAAACCTTTGATTAACAGCCTAAGACATACTGTTTCGGAATCGACATTCGTCTTCTATTCTTCGTCAGTATTGCTAGGACTACAGGTATGAACATGAGCGTAGAAAGGCAAGGAATCGCAAATTAACCAGATCATGTTACAATTTTTTTTCTCCAATACTATAAAGTAATCACAATATTACAAGAGATAATTCTAATAGTTTCAATTCAAAATAAGTTCCAATAGCATGCCTTGACAGCTGTTTCGCCCAATTTCGGGGCTCATCAGTAAGGCTAGCAAGGCCAAAAGGACAAATATCACCAGTGATAAAAATCTTTGAAACAAGCATCTTTACCAATTTATCAATCAATGAATAAATCTTTACCGATTGGGTTTATAATGCATTAATCTCTATCCATCATTCAGTCAATTTTAGCCAAAATAAGTAAATCTAAACCGAAATATCTTTACCTAATGAAACTAAAGCCATTAATTTAATCTTTACTGAATGAAACTATTGCTATAAATCAAATCGTTACCGACTAAAGTACAAATCTTACCTTACATCTCAGAAGAACGATAAACTAGCTAACTCTCTACTCTCCTCAAGCTCGCCTTAAATGGCTTAAAAGAATTATCTTTTGTAATATTGTGATTACTTTATATTTTTGGAGAAAAAAAAATTGTATCATGATCTGGTTAATTTGCGATTCCTTGCCTTTCTACGCTTATGTTCATACCTGTAGTCCTAGCAATACTGACGAGGAATAGAAGACGAATGTCGATTCCGAAACAGTATGTCTTAGGCTGTTAATCAAAGGTTTGATTGTGCCTATAAGACTCTGTATACTGTCTATAGCTTATTATTAATTTTCTCAGCACATTGTTCTTAATAAAAATAAACTTGATTAGCATACTAGAGAAGGTATTCGTCACAATAAAAACTACTATATGATTGCTCTTGATTATTTACAGTAAAGTAAAATTCGTATACTAATTCTTACTGGAATTATTATTCTCTTTTATAGATCGTAATATTACTTTAAAAATAAGCTTGTTTAAACGTGCTTGGTTCCCCAAAAGCAGGTTGCAAACGATTAGCTGTTTTTTTTTTAGTTTGGTTAGAGGTTATCAAATTCAAAATTATTAACAGTTAGAAGATGTCAGCGTATCGTTGTAACTCCTCGCAACAATCGTAGACATTAAATCATAGGTTATATGTGACATAAAGACATCCCTCGACTTTATTGAAAAGAGCCTTAGCAATTCCACTCTGAATTGTAAACGGGCCAACTAGTTCAGGCTGGAACCCGGCTCGAACCCGAAAATATAAGCCCAAACCCGGTCCGAACTCGAAAATTAATTTGAAGCCCAAATCATGCCCAACAAAACCCGAAAGTTGAGTTGGATCTGAAAAATATAGCTATTTTGTCAAGTTATTTTGATTATATTTTTGAGCACGTAAGACAAAAAGCACGTCTCAGGCCCAAATTAAGCCTGAAATTTTTGTTAACTTTAGGTCCGAACCCGGCCCGAAGCCTCGAACCCGACCCTAAAAGCCCGGCCCGACTTACAACTCTGCTTCCACTGGCGCTTAGCAATACTAGCAAATTTCATAAACCTATCATCACTGTAATGTTGCTAAGGGCTCTTTCATCAAAGTCGAGGAATGTCTTTTTGCAGCTTATGATCTACGTTCTGCTGATATCTAAAATAGATGCAAAGAGTCACAGCCAGAAGCTGACATCTTCTTACAACTGTTCATAAATGTTTTTCTACTCTAGAAGTTCGTGCCCAAAAATGAGGTGCCTAAAAAAGGTAAGTATTTAACCACTTTTATAACGCCTATTTTTAATCTCAAAACTTTTACACCAAAAATACGATGCTTATCCAGCTTATGATCACTTGCGACATGGCTACGCACTGTAAAACAAGAGAGGTCTACCGGTATTCATCATAAAAGTATTGATAAGCATCACAAGAAGAGACTATTTATATACAGTAAAAATATTGATAAATACCTTGATCAAAAAATTACTGTGCTTAGTACCTTAATAGTTTCAATTATAATTAAAGTCCACGTAATCCTATCCTGCCATATTTTGCGGTTCATTCCTTCATTTAAGCATATGAACCAACCTCTCGTCTGCCTCTAACCAAACAAATGCAAAGCACTTTTTTCGGGGTTATTTATGGGGCGCCGTTTGTCTAAAACATTTTTTTTTATTTTATAAGGACAAATTTTGCCCGATTTGACATATCTACTGCGATATAACATATTGCAACATTATGTAACATATTGTTGCAATATGTGACATATTGCAACGATATGTGACATATTGCGACAATATGTAACATATTGCAGCAATATGTGACATATTGTTGCAATATGTGACATATTGCAATGATATGAGACATATTGCAACAATATGTCACATATTGCAGCGATATGTCACATATCTACTGCGATATGACATATTGCAACAATATGTAACATATTGCAGCAATATGTGACATATTTACTGAGATATGACAAATTGTAGTAATATATGATATATCTACCCAAGTGGGAACAGTTGGCGCCTTTAGGGTGCTTTTTGTTTACTGATTTATTTCGCTACCATAATGACGTCATGTGTGTTGAATCACTTACGCACAAAGACATTTTCGCGCCATTTTGCTGGTATATTTTTATTATTACTTGTTTATTTCAAACACAAGCGGCAAGCATAAACAGCATAAAGCAAGGTCTATAGTAAACAACAAACACACACAAAAAAAAAAAAAGAATCAGCATAAATAATGGCCAACAATATAGTCTAGCCAGTCTAGGGTGTGCAGATATGGCAGGCTAGGAGCTGCGATAGTGCCGGTACGAGAGGTAAGTATCTCTATCAGCCTGGACTGTGGACTAGTCAAAAATAGTATCTGCTGTTGAGCTTGCTAAACGCTCAGCAATTAAGTGTAGCGCAATGAATGTAATAAACAGAGTAAATACGTTACCGTAATTACAACAGTGATTCAAACCGAATTCAATCCTAGCACTAAAATTCCTACCGAACGCCTGATAAAAATTCCCTACTCGGGTGAAATCCCTATGAGTGGTAACTCCTGGTATGTTCCCAATGCCTCAGACCGTCAGACATGCACCAACTACAAGTAGCAGTGCTTGATTTCATTCTGTATTGATTCCAGTAGTTAAAATGCTGTGATAAGATCCTAATTGACATCAGAAATGGCGCAAAAGGGTATTCGCGCTCAAGTGATTTAAAGCACTTGACGTCGTTATGGTAGCGGAATAAATCAGCAAACAAAAAGCACTCTAAAGGCGCCAACTGTTCCCACGTGCGGTAGATATGTCACACATTGATGCAATATGTCATATCGCAGTAGATATGTAACACATTGTTGCAGTATGTCATATCGCAGTAGATATGTCACACATTGCTGCAATATGTCATATCGCAGAAGATATGTCACATATCGCTGCAACATGTCTTAGTGCAGTAGATAAGTCTCATATTATTGCAATATGTCATATCGCAATAGATATGTCAAATCGGGACAAAATTTGTCCTTATAAAATGAAAAAAAATTTTTAGACAAACGGCGCCCCATAGTTATTCTGTGCAGCAACGATGCATTGCCAGATCGGTAATCGAACCCGGAGCCAGCAACCTTTTGAACACTAGCCCAAAGTTCAACTAACTGAGTAATCGCCGTCGCTGCATGTGCTATTGTGAATAGCAATCACAATATTAGAAAAACCACCACGGGAACCACAAGGGTACCAGAGATATCGCACCTATGGGCGGGGAACCATAGCGAATCAAATGAAAAAGGAAAAAACAACGTCGATCAACAAGCATGTCGATGATCACAGCACCACAGAAATTGCACAGGTGAGCATCTGCGACCAGTTTCGTCCTTGCTTAAGGGACTCATCAGGCGGATAAGATGAGTCTCCGCCTGATGAGTCCCTTGAGCAAGGACGAAACCGGTCGCGGATGCTCACCTGTGCAATTCCTGTGGTGCTGAGATCATCGACATGCTTGTTGATCGACGTTGTTTTTTCCTTTTTCAATATTGCAATATTATACTTTTCTTACATACGATAAATCAAGCAACAAGTTGCTTGACTCTTTTGTTGCGGAATGCGTAGCAGAGGTGGCCGGATCCACATATTAAAAGATCCGGAACCGATCCGGGTCCAATGAGAAAAGTTCCGGGTCTGATTCGGTTCCGCCAGTACGCAACTACACTTTGTACATTTTGACGAATATTTTGACAAACATCAACGATGAATTTGAAAGTAATCAGCAAAATCAGGTCCGGATCCGGTCTGGATCCGCATCTTCTAATGAAACTGGATCTGGATCCGATCCGGATCCGAGAAAAAACAGTAAGATCCGTACCCCTTGCCGCCTCTGATGCGTAGTGAGGAAACAGTGTGTGCTGACACATGTCTTGCACTGCACAGAATGAATTCTCTAGCCTCTAGCATGCCATTAGTTGCGATCGAGAAGAGAGAAACAAGCAATCGCTTAAAGATAATTTTCATGAACCTATAATTGTCCCATTGTGGAAAAGTTGGCTGAATAACACAGATCTTCGCTTTTTCTTTTTTTTTTTTTTTTTTGAGGCAGAATTAAAAGACTAAGTCATGGTAATTCATATCAATACCAATTCTTAAATGAAGAAATTCTTAAATGCGAAGGACTTTAAAGGTTTTAATATTTGTTTAGTGCTACTATACCAAAGCAGCACAGCCTATAAAAGGGAAAGACACCAGAGTTCATTTTCAAACACTGTCGCTCAGTTAGCCTTTCAGTCAAAACCCGCAAAATTGACCATTAAAATTTTAAACGTCTTTGGCTAACTAAAAGTCAAAAATATCCAAAATATTGTCAAAATTTTCAAAATCTCTTTGGACAATTGATCGAAAATTTGTAGCATTAAATTACATACATAAACTCACCTAGATACGAGTCAGTGAATTTGGACAAGTTTTGTGGGGTAAAGAATCCTCGCAATGTTTCATTGGTAATGTAATCATAAAAACTTTCAAAGAAACCACGATTAGACCCTGGATAACGGACGATCGTACCAACACGATCATACGCACCAGGCGCACCAATGTAAAGATCACCATTCTAAAAAAAATTTTATTAATACAAAGCAAAACTTATGCCACAATAATATAATAATGTTACTTTGATAAGCAACCCCATATTGATTTTTTTACCCATTCTTGGTAAACGAAAAAGAAATTTGGAAAAGAACCGTAAAAAAACGAGGAAAACCTAGATGCGAAAAAGTAAGATTATTGCACATTGTCGTTCCAGCTACTGTAGCAATTAACTTTTGTAGCAGTATTAATTAGTACAGTCATAAACACACATATTGCATGTCTATTGTCTAGCCAATATCAGTGTGTAGCATACACCCAGGGCCAGCGAGAGGGGGTTCAGGGGGTAGATCGTACCCGGGCCTAGGGGGGCCCGGGCTCAAGGGGCCCGGAAGAGTTCAGGTTTCGGCGTTAAGTTTTGGTATCGCACCATAACACCGTAATCAACCTTGCCTAGAGCAAAAATATCAATCAGCCTATTCAGTACTGGTAATTGGTCGCTATTTTTGCTACACAGCCTTTAGGGCATCTAATAGTGGCCGATTTAATTAAAAAAAGAAAAATGTATCAAAAGCTATACACTTGCACCGAAATTAATATTTTGTTACATTTCTCTGACTTGAAAGCCCTAATTCTACGGCATAACATTGTACGAGGGATATTTCTTTTCCAGAAATCCAAAAACATTTCAACCTCAGAGAGCGGATTCAAAGTTGACATACTATACTACTATCATTAAGTAACACACTCGATCTGTGCTCCTGCCTTATTTGCCTTCTATGTCTATCTAGCCTCTAGCTCAATCTAGGCACTGGTATATATTACCCGTATTTTAACAAATAAACTTATTGCCAAGATAATCAAGATTTGGGGTGGGGAATATGTTATCCGACTAGCTAAATTGATAAAACGTTCATCTGTAAAATATTTGGATTTGCAGTATTAAAGTCATTATATTATATAATATTGTGTCAATGCCATCATCCACCACTTCACATAGTTTCTTTCATGTATATCACATTTTCTGCTTGTCAGTTTAAGCAAATTGTTTGGTGCTGGGATGTTGATCGAATGCTGTATTTTACCCTCGACAAACATAAAAAGTGCTAAACCTTCTGGGGCTCTGCCCCGGACCCCGCTGGGGGAGCTCACAGCGCTCCCCAGACCCCCTAGCTGGATTTAAACCAATTTTATGTCTAGTTGTGTTTTTCATAGGTCCTAACTGTATGCAAACATCGTTATTCCCTCACTTTTGAATGAAGATTCTACACCCATCAGACAAAAAATGATTTAACAGCATGGGCCCTAATAAGGCTTGGGGGCCCAATAAGATTTGGGGGCCCGGTATCGACCTTCGTACCCCCTGGAAAAATTTCTCTCTGAGGCCCTGCATGCACCACCGTGGACGATGGACCTAGGCGCAACTTGCACCAAAATCAAAAAGTTTTATCTCTCAGTCACATATTAACCCTTATCCGTACTATCGTCAAAATTTTGTCGACACTGCTTACGAAATGTTTTGTTGCTCTCGCTAGCTTTGATCAATAGTGCTCTCATTCAACTATGATGAAGAGTATTCATTTCACTTTGATCATGCAAATGAAAAATTGCGTGCGATTTTTATTTTTTGTTGTAATTGAAAAGCATACGTTGTCGCACTTTTGTCAACATTTTGTTGACTAAATCTATTTGCTTGTTTAATGCAGAAGTACGCTAATAGTGGGTTATAAGATCTTCTAACCGGCTCGTGGTAAGATTTTAATTCTATTATGGTTATTATTGCGCTGCAACCGTAATCTGCCGCCCCAACGCAGCACATCACAAAGTTTGTTTATAATCTCATTGTTTCGTCACTTCTCACTGTGTGCGTTTATTTTCTACTTCAGTTAGATTGGTAAGATGATTTTAGTTATAGTTATTTCGTTGCATAGCTGAAGGACACTGTAGGATACAAGTAGTCAACAAACAGGTAGTACTCCAAAATATCTCAAAGTATTGTAATAAAATAACTTTGATATTACTTGATGTTTCGCTAGCGCACAGTTACTTGACAGTTGACAGTATGAGTTGTAATACATGCGAAACGTCGAGTACAGATAGGCCTGTGATTCTTACTGTCCACACTAGTTCTTGAGCTGAACTACTATTCCAGGATAAGGAGTTGAAAAAAGTTTTTAGATTTTACAGTAGTTGTACGTTTTCTGGCTTGTGAATCAAGCAAAAATTTTCTGTAAAATTTTGTAAAAATTTTCTGGGCTTGTGAATCAAGCACCGGGTATGCTGTCCATGCAATTGCTTATGGTGGTAAAGTAGGAGATCAAGTTCATAGAAATTTAGACCAAGATATTGTGCTTAAATTGCTTGAGCTCATTACGGAACAGGAAGGATGTCTGCACGGATAATTTTTTTCTATGTTATAATCTTGCAAACCTACTACTTGAAAAAAATGTAGCATTACTCTGAACTTACGCGCACATCGCAGAGAGATCCCTACTACCTTGAATAACAGGATGGAGCTATACTCATCCAAGCTTTTGTATAACCATGAAGATGGTGTGTACTTGGTTGCGTACCAAGCAAAAAGAAACAAAAAAACCGTACTGCTCCTGAGCTCAACTAATACAGAAAATTCTGTAACTACTGATGAGTGCAAAAAACCTCTCATGATTTTGGACTATCATCAAAGAAAAGGTGGCGTCGATATGTTTGACGAAAATTTAGAAGAATTTTCATGCCAACGTAAAACTGTAAAATGGCCTTCGTTGTTTTTCTACAACATGGTTCACGCAGCAGCCAATAATGCCTATATCTTGATGAAAAAATGTGGAAGATACTCCAAGTCAAAGAAATGCTTTCTGAAAAACCTACGTTTTTAGTTAGCAAAATCTGCTGTAGAGAATCGTTTGAGACTTCCCAAACAAAATTACCAGTGTTACAGACGCAGCTGCTCAGGTTGGCTTTTCCATCTCAACCGAATCCAACGTTACCCCTCGTCCCACTGTATCTAGCCATCAAGAAAGATGCAGAGTATGCAAGAAACAAACCCGATCACGATGCAGGCCCGGCGCGAGGATAGCGTGACTGGGGAGCATAAACAATTTGTGGGGGGGGGGCACAAAAACTCCACTGCTTCGAATTCGAGAGAGTGGACCAAAAAACAAAGTTCTTTATTGCGAATTTCTACGAATTCTGGTGTAAAGACTAAAAAAAAAAAAAAAAAAAAAAAGAAAGAAAAAGGTCTTCATCTCAAAAAATACGCGAATATCCACGACTTCTGGGGTGAAACCACAAAAAAGGGGTCTTTAATGCAAAATCTCCGAAAAAGCAGTTCTTGCTAACAAATTCTTGGGTGACAACTAGTAGTTTGGGAGTCTCAGGCCTGGAACTGCACGCCAGTGGCACCGAGCCTGTTACTTTCTTTGGGGCACAATCCTCGCTTGGGGGGGGGCACAATTCTCGTTTGGGGGGGCACAAGCGGTGATTTGGGGGACACGGCCCCGGAATGTCCCCGTGGCACAGGGCTACCATGATGTAATGATTGTGGCAGAGGTGTGTGTCCACAACACAGAAAAATTTTCAAAACATGCAAATGTGAATTTTGTGAGTGATCCGGGTGTGCTACCGAGTGCTGGAATTTTTTTCGTCTTCTTTTATCTACCGCCTGCTGAATTATTTATACTCTCTTTCAGGTCATTGTGTTTTTTTCATTTTCAATACACCATTTGCAAATACAAATCTGCAATTCTTACGCCAGGAAGACAACTTTACACAATGTCGACAAAATGTCGACAGACGTGCAACAACGTATGTTTTTTTAGAAGCTGATAAGGGTTAAGGTTTTGCAAAAAAAAGAGACACAACCAAGCACTTTTCTTTTTCTTTTTTTGCTACTCAAGCACATTTTCTTTGTTATGAGCAGTACTTAAATTGTAAAATTTTGCACGCTTTTGCAGCCTTGACCAAACTTCAGTGGAAATTATATAATTCCGTCCCCGCAATTGCATGAAGACCAAAAAAAAGGTCTTCGCCGCAGTTTGGGACTATATTCGGCCAGAATTTATAGAATTTATTCGTGTTGGCTGGCCCTGTTTCATCTGACTATTCAGCGTTCAAATCTCGATAGGTGGACGTCAAAATCTTGATAGGGGAACGCCAAATCTCGATGGGGGGACGCTAACCCTCGTTGGGGGGACGCGTCGCCCTGCGTTCTTCCTACAATTTAAGTACTGGTTATGAGGACAATTTTTTAGAACACCTCGCTCATTTTGCTCAAAATTTAATAATAAATAAAGAACAATGACAATTTCAGCACCAAAAACAAAAACTAGGAAGAAACGAAAAGGATAAATTTCAAATTTGAAACAAAACTAAAATCTGTACAGATTTAAAACGATAAAATTTTGATTTTTTTTGAATTTGCAAGCAAAATTGCAACGACTATAGAGTCAGGCGTGCAGCCAGAAATCTGTTATTGGGGGGGTGTTACGCGGGTCTAGGGCCTAAAAAAAGAGGTCTTTGCCTAAATTTTGAACGTTTTTGTGTCCGAATACTATTGAAAACCAAGAAAAAAACTAAAAAGATCTTCACCTAAATTTGGAACGGTTTTTATGCTTCAGATCATTTTTTGAGTCTGTTCCAGTGCAAAAATCAGTCTCAAAGTGCTAAAACGTGGCTACGCTTACTGTATAGAGTGCTGTCGTTGCGCACTGCGCTGGCAAATTTCAAATTCATGGATGTCGTTCAAATTACAAAAAAACCTCGCTATTTCGCTTTTGCAATTTTAGGAATTACAATGCTGCAAAAAAAGCGTTTACTTAAGCTGACAGAGATTCGGAATCGTCTAGTTTTACATACATGATTGCTAAAATTCAAATCGATGCTCTCAAAGTTAAGGAACAAATGACTAAATGAGGCTGAAAATTGGCAAAAACTTAAATAAAGGCCAGCCTCAACTCAAAATTTACTGGTTTCTATAAGTAGGAAAATGGTGTACGACATTTCATTCACGTCGTGTGCGTTTTAATCTTTTTCAATTGAACTTGATTTAGAATAGAGCTGAAACGATTACGATTTAGAATAGAGTTTAAACGACTTGGAATAGAGCTTAAACGATTACCAGCTAATTTCATCAAATATTAGAAATCACAGCAGACTGCGTATAAAGCAAAAATAAACAATGGCAATAGAGATTAAAAATTTTGATGCAAAAATATAATGTTTAGTAGCGTATTTGCCGCAAACTACGCCCGCTTGTGTTGATCATAGCCAGCGTAATT
This sequence comes from Trididemnum nubilum, assembly GCA_963965965.1. NCBI lineage: Eukaryota > Metazoa > Chordata > Ascidiacea > Aplousobranchia > Didemnidae > Trididemnum > Trididemnum nubilum. The sequence goes on along the minus strand of OZ014476.1, from coordinate 10,597,844 downwards.
GTATATCCAAAAATTGTTTTCTTGATTGGCTACCTGCGCAAAGATGGAGCGAGAAATTTTGTGAATATTCTTTTGTTTACACGAACCAGCGAATTTTGAGTTGAAGCTGGCTGTTCTTAATTTTTTGCCAATTTCCAGCCTGATTTGTTCTTAAATTTGGGGAGCATCGATGTCAATTTTAGCGACCGCCTTTGTAAAACTGTTTAACTTCGAATGCTCTTCTGTTGAGAAAACACTTTTTTGCTGTTTTTGCTGCATCGTAAAATTGTACAAGCCAATTTGAACGACTGCCAAAATTTTTCTTAGGTGCCTGTGCAGTGCGGGACCGCACTCGATAATCTCGAAATCGTTGCAATTACGCTTGCAAGCGGTGGAAAATCACTAAAATTTCATAGTTTTGAATCAGTATGCTGTAGAATTTAGTTTCTTTTTTTTAACTGAAGTTTTTTTTGCTTGTTCTTAGTTTTACTTTGATGGTCAAACTGGCATTGTTATTAGTTTGTTCTTAAATTTGGAGCAAAAATAAGCCTCGTGTTCTTATGAAAGCAGTCTTGATGAAAAAAAGCGAACTGTGTCACCTTAATTCTAATCAGTTATCGGTGCTTGATTCGTTTTATACATGTAAGCAATTATTATCACATCCCCCTAGTAACTGGGCTTTACTCCTCAGTATAAAATTACAGTAACATATGCTTTACTCGTTAGTAACAAAATTCTACGGTAGGTGAAATTAATTGACAAATGCTAGTGTAAACGACCATTGGTTCCACAAAAAAGTCGTCAGGCAAGTTTATTTTCTTATTTAAATGTATTGTAGAATTAAATGAATCACAACAATTCCATTTACGCAGTTTCAGGGCAAAATAATACGTAATTTGTAATTCTTTTAAATTTTTTAGTATATTTGAATGTGCTGCAAGCTCTATCCACGAAACCACTGATCGGCTCTAAAAACAAACATAAAAAGAATAAATTAAAAAAAAAACACATTTTTTGCTATTTCAAAAAGATCAAATTCTAGTAATTTTCCAGTATTTGCAATTAAAGTTGGAACGATTCTGAGATTGCAGAGTGCTGTTGGTATTGCGCTTTGCGCAAACGACTGAGAAAATTTTTGGCAATTGTTAAAAGCGAAAAAAACTTGTTTTTTCACTTTTGCGATTTTATGACAAAGCAAAAGCAGCAGTAAAAGCCTTCAGGCAACTCAAGCAGAAAGAGCATAGAGTTTTACAAACATGGTTTCTCAAATTGACATTAATGTTCTCAAAATTTAAGAACAAATTAAGAACAAATGTGGCTGAAAATTAGCAAAAAAATAAGAACAGCCAGCTTCAATTCAAAATTGCTGGATCTTATAAAAAATGAGTGCATTAGAAAAAAGTTTTGAAACGTATAATATTTATGACTTTATACAGTAGGGTGGTCCCTAAATACATAACAAAAATTAAACAATAAAAATTATCATGGGAACCGAAGTAAATGTGTTCCTTTTTGGCTAAAACCATCGTGTGTGAAAAATCTTTGAGATAGAAAAACATTTAGAGGTTGCACAAAGGCAGTAAAGTTTTTCATAAAAACCCAATTTTGCAAAAATAAGAGCTTTGCTGTTTGCAGAGTGTAGGCTGTTCAAAAGCAGTAATATTATGGGTGTAACCCAACTTATTGTATATTGCCAAGTAAGATGTGTACCAGAGGTGGAGTCCTCGAGGACGTCCTTGGCTTCGAGGACGTCCTCGAGGACAGATTTTGAAGTCCTTGGCCTTGGCCTTGGCCTCGAAGGTCAAGTCCTTGGCCTTGGCCTCGAGGCCTCAAGTCCTCGAAAATTGGCCTGTCCTCGGCTCGAGGACAGCACTATTTTTTGGAATGTTAAAATTTTGTGGAGCGGTTGAAAAATTTTTTGGAAAACGTTTTTTAGTGGAGATCGCTTGAAAAATTTTTGTGAAGACCTTTTTTTTTTTTTTTTTTTTTTTTTTTTTGGAGATCGCCTGAAAAATTTTTGTGAAGACCTTTTTTTTTTTTTTTTGGAGAGCACTTGCGCTTTGTGTCCTTGGTCCTTGGCCTTGGCCTCGAGCATTCCTGTCCTTGGCCTCGAGAGTGTCTGTCCTCGGAAAGGCTGTCCTTGGCCTTGGCCTTGGCCTCGGATTTTTTTTGTGTCCTTGGCCTTGGCCTCGAGCCTTGTGTCCTCGACTCCACCTCTGATGTGTACTGTCTTTATTCTCACTTAGCAAAAACCATGCCTATGGTATGCGTTGAGGCGAAATGCATGTGGAACTGAAGCTGATCTTCATTACATTTTTCAATTAACCAGGCGTATTCCTATATGAGTGCCACTGCCTCTCTGCGGTTGCATGCGGGACTTGGATTCTTTGAACCAACTGTCTGCCTGCTATCAATAAGCTTGATAATTTACTCCAAGAATCAAAGTCAATTGAAAGAAATTTTTGATGAATTTTTATGTTTTGGAAAAATCCAATTAATTGCGTTTAATCAGCAAACCACTTTATCCAATTGTTGTTTCTTAAATGGCACGCTTAGTAAAGTTTTTATTTTCGTGAAGAGCTGCAACCAGTACTTAAATTGTAGGGGGGACGCGAGGGGACTCGTCCCCCCATCGAGAGTTAGCGTCCCCCCGTCAAGATTTAGCGTCTTCCCATCGAAATTCAGCGTCCCCCATCGGGGTTTGAGCGCTGGTTAAACAGACGAAAAAGAGCCTGGCAGCACGAATAAACCCCACAAAATCCGACCGAATCTAGTCCCAAAATGCGGTGAAGACCTTTTCTTTTTTTGGTCTTTTCTTGATTTCGGGGACAAAAACTCTTCAATTTTAGGTGAAGACCTCTTTCTTTTTTTTTTTGGTCTTCACTCGATTTCAGGGACGGAAAGACATATAATACCACTAAAGTAGTTTTGCATTCCGAATGCGTTTGATCAAGGCTGCAAAAGCGTCCCCCCATGAAAATTTTACAGTTTAAGTACTGGCTGCAACCATTCGTCACTTCATGCCATCATGCACCTCTAGTTCAAAAACACCTAAGCCACAAGTTTTTTAGACGCGCAACAAAGCAGATCAGAGAATCTTTTCATTACGGTTGCCCGAATTCTCTTGTCAATGCGATTTTGCCACGTTTTTTGTAAGTCCAATATATTTTCTACATTTTGGCAAGTTTAGTGCAGATACAAACAATGATGCTTTGAACTGTGCTTGCCATAATCAGTTTACCATGCAGTTTTGGCGTGTGGTAAACTGATTATGGCCAGCATAAATTAGGGGCATAGGTGGAGTCCTCGAGGATGCAATTGAAAGTCCTTGGCCTCGAGGTCTGCAAGTCCTCGAAAATGCCCTGTCCTCGGCTCGAGGAGAGCACTATTTTTTGATTTTGGAGCGAAGACCTTTTTTTGGAGATCACTTCCGCGGTGTGTCCTTGGTACTTGGCCTTGGCCTCGAGCATTCCTGTCCTTGGCTTCGAGAGGGTCTGTCCTTGAAAGGGCTGTGCTTGGCCTCGGATTTTTTTCGTGTCCTTGGCCTCGAGCTTTGTGCACGTCCTCGACTCCACCTCTGGTTAGGGGCGCCATAAGCAGTTCTGGCGCCCTTAACCAGTTTTTGTTCAAGTTTTGCCTTAGTGGAGATGCAAGCACCAGATTCTTACTTTTAGTGTTTGAGACATTCATGTCAAAAAAATATTACCCTGTAGCAAAAACTTTCTAAGTCTATCCCCATTCTTTTAATGCTTAAACAATGCCATTTGCTTGAGACTAACTGGTCCCATTAGGAATTGGGGCAATCTTAAGCAGCTGTTTTATGCAGATGCCAGAGGTGATGAGAGGCAGATGATAGACTAGTGAGAATAAATTTGAATAAGATTAAAATTAATTCAAGTTATTAATCGAAACTTAACAAAGAAGAATATGTTCAGAATATTACGGGCTTTTATTTTTTCAAATTTCTTAAGATAATCTTTCAAATTCTTCGCTCAGTTTATTATTTTGGACTTGCCAGTTGCCTCTCTTATATCCCCTGTTTCCATTGATTCTATTCTCTAACATTCTCTTTTGAGCCAGAAGAAAATTTTGGTACCTTTGTCATGAGGTCTATGGATCAGAGCATTTGTGCTGTCCACATTAAAGAAATCTTTCTGGTCATCTTTTTTGTTACTTTTGGTAGCCTTAAAGATTCGCTTAGTATTTTAACAAGTTTAATTAGTGTATGAAGCTTCGAAATTTATCCAGAAATTAATACTTGGCAACTTAAATGATTGCAGTCAAACTTATTGAGGCAAACAACTTCCGAATACAGGAGAAGACATATAGAAAATATATGACGTATAATTGACTTGTACTCTGTCTTCCCAGTTTCTACAATGCCCAATTGGCATGGGCCCCCATTTAACGGTACAAGAAGTTCAGTTAAAAATTAGAAATTAAAAAAAACACTTTAGGCTGTTTCCCTCTCATGGATTTGTCACGTGGAGTGGAAACTAAACAAGAACAGTATAAGACCTCAGTACACAACCAAGGTTTCCCCCTCCTCGCACCGGAACGAAGGTTACATTTGTTAGAACCGGTCTGATAGGGCCGTGCTCGTCTCGTGACGTATAGTATTGTATATACAGCAGCATATGACTAATCTTCAAATTTTCACTGTTCATGTGCAACCTGTAAACTTTAATTTTTCTCCGAGATATTTTGCATGTACAGTTTTTTATCGAAAACGAACAAATTTAACCCGGTTCTCGCATAGATTTCCAAAATTTTGAAATAAGGACCACCCTATCATACAGTTTAGACACAACCATAACCCTTTAAGTAACGAATAAAAAATGCTACAAAGCCACATTACCAGAAGCAAATATCAAATCAAATCTTTCATTACACTGGCTGTAATACGCCGAAGCGTGCAACGAGTTGGCGGGGCCCATCTCCGCGTCATTGCGCCCGGGCAACACAGCTCCAGTCGAAGAAATGTCGCAGCGGTGACGAGCCGTTGGCAACACTGTGTCCGATTTGACTGGCCCGAGATTTGAACCTCAGACCTCCCGTTCCAGAGACGAACGCGTTACCGCTCGACCAACATTCTGCGAAACCATACTTTTGAATACATTATGTTTACCTGAGCCAAATGTGTAGATATTCCAAGTTGAAGTTGAGTCAGTTCTGACGTCACCTCCTGGTTAGTCCCTAAATGTACCAATTGTGCAATATCAGAAATTTGTATAATTAAAACTCAAACTTCTAACTAGTAAACAAGGCCAAAATCAGCACCAAGAATTCAAGATGATATTTATACTGAGGCAAAACTCTCCTGGAAAGACAAAAACTGAATCTGAAAAAAAACGGCTGCGTAAGAGCTTTCATTTTTCAACGGTATGGTTTAACCAAATGGAAAACTTTCGTTCATAATTACTGTTCTTCTGGCAAAATAAAGCCTAAAATAAACGAAATCTATCAAATGCGAAAACCGTATCAGCGAATACCTTATTCTTAGAAGGTATTTGATGTTTTTGGAAGGTATTATATATTGATTACTAACACGAGAGTTTGCAAAGTTGACTGAGACTTGATCAAATTTACAGTAAATCTCAAGTTTAAGTCTTTTGCTCTGCACTGCCAATAGGGGCCATTGATTCTGCCCCCCACCAGCCAAGGCTCCCCCAGGACTTAGAACAAACTCAGTCTAGCAATTTAACTTTGACAATCTTTCGATTTAATTCAGTCGAGTTAAGGAGTTTGCTAGTCAACTATATCAGAATTAAGACATCAGGCTGAAATTTCGTATAAACAAATCAGTTTTAGTTTCTGCATCACCATTAGCGTCGAAATCCTGCGAATAAATTCCGACCTCGAGAACGCGAATTTCAACCAACATGTTTTTGCCAATTTCACTGCCGAGATTGTTTGCTGTAAAACCCCAGATTAACCTATTGCACCCAGCAGTGTTATACGTACAATTACCACAACGTATGGTTGGTTTTAATTAGTTTTGCTTTTAAAACAATTTGCCAATTTTGGCTTAAATTCCAATAATCTTTTTTTAGTCTTTTTTTAATGTCATTTTAATCTTATATTAGAATTAAAAAAACATGTCTTACCTTCTAAACTCAAACTTGTATCATCAATAATGCTTCTCAAACTCTCCAAAATCGAATCAAGATTACTGAAACTATCTGCTCGTAACACACGATCATCATCACCAGCAACCACTGCCAATTGCGTTTCGTTGATGCTGTTTCCCACTCCTACAGCCACTGTGAGAATTCCATTATTTCTAAAAAACGAAAATTACAAGAATTCTCCAATTCTCCAAATTTTAATTGTGGCAACCAGCATTCAAGCTACTAGCAATACAACGCCGTCAAAAGATTTAAGGACACTCAAGCTGGAGTTTTTTTGCTCAGTTTTGGCTCAAAAGGTTTTGACAAAAGACCCACTTCACCAAATTTGAACTTTCTACAACCGTCCCCATGCTCCAGAAATTAATTTCGCGTAGCAGTGTATTTTTAGCCATTGATTTAGCCCATGCTAGACAGGTGTTTTAACAATTATAATGTGATTAAAAAAATTTTTGTTAGATATATTGATAAATTTGCACTTAGTCAGGGGTGCACAAAGATGGAGTGACTCGAGTCGGTGACTTATTGAGTTGCTTTGTTTTGATGACTGGGTCTCGACTCGAGTTGTTTTTGTATTTTTGGAAATGACTCGTACTCGACTTGAGTTACATTTATGTAAAAAACTCAGCTTAACTCAAAGTTTCTCCCAATGACTCGAATCATATTTTAAATTTTATTCACAATTAAGAATCAACAACAATCGCACTTCTTTTTGCAGAATACATGTTTACAGTTTCATATTACGTTAAATAAATCAGCGTAGTGCATCAAACCCTTTAAGACATACATCAGTAACACGTCCAATAGCCGTAACTGTTTATCCAAACTTGCTCAATTATGAAACCCAATACGACCAACAAGTCGAATCTTTCACATTGGGTGCTGTTAAATTGTTATAACATTTGCAAACATAAATAATTATAGTATCGATATGTCGCTGCGTGCATGTTATTACATTTCAAAAAGTACCAAACTTGGTGCATTTATTCATCCATGCTTTATTTAAGACCAACACAATAATAGCGAATGGATACAAACACCAAAATCACACCTAGAGCCAGGAAAAGAAAGATAGATTAAGATAAGGAAGATAGATTATGATCTCGAAGATAGATTTAAGCTTTCAGAAGTTATGACAAGACTGCTTTATTTCTAGTTCCATGCATTTTTCTTATTTGAAACTGCATTATACTTTTTCTACTGTACTTTGCGTTCTTCACCCTTTTTTGATTCTTTTTATGAATGACTCTAGTCTCGAATCCAGTCAAATTTTTTGAGTCTCGACTCGAGTTTTTCTCTGATTTTACAAAAGTCGACTGGAGTCATTTACAGTACGTTCAAGCTAAAATGCAGAATATCTTTGGTAGCAGCATTTTTACCAGTTGGTCGAGCAGTAAAGCGTTCAAGGTTCAGATCTCGGTAGGTTGAAATATCTGGAGCGGCAGGTCTGAGGTTCAAACCTTGGGCCAGCCAAACCCGACACAGTGGTTGCCATTTCTAATTGCGTCAAAGTGAGTTGATGACATCATTTAATAATCATTAGCACCTAGATTAGTAATGTCCGTCATCTCAACACGTATTGTAAATGAAAATTGAAGTCCAATTCATTACATGCTTGAAGCTTTAGAGTCACATGTATGCAAAGAACAGTATAGAGCATTTGCAATTAAAACGGTACACTTAGTTTTGATTCTCGGTCGGGTCAAAGCAAAGACTATAATAATGGTTATTCACAGCATTCCTGCTGAACGTCTAGTATTTCGAACGGTGTGAAGCGTCCACTGTTTGTGGTAAACAAAGGGAAAGTGGCAGCTTGACTCGAATACAGCAAATATGGTCCATTTTCTGTCATTTTGCCAAAGCAACTGGGTAAATAAAGATGTAAATACAAACACAATAATATTACACTTACCACAAACACAATCCTGTAGTCTGATACAATGAAACTGAGTGTAAGTACAGTACACATATATTTACTTGACTAGTTAATATTGCATGAAGCGTACTCCCGTGGTTTGTAAATGCACCTGCCGGTGGTACGATACTGAAGTGGCTTATTGGATCATATTATTCTGTGTCCTATTTAAAACGTTGTTGTGTGCGTTGATTGCCCTAATATATCAATAGAGTTGAGTATGCGCAGAAAAGATCGGGTAAAAACAACAACAAAAATTGAGTACCTTGCTCGCTCAGCAGACAACTGAAGAGATGTGGGACGGTCAACGTTTGAAACGCCATCAGTCACAACAATTAGCATTTTCGGAATATTGTTTCCACGCCCGGAATTTGAGAAAGTTGCAACTGCTTTATCTAGTGCTTCGGGAATGTTAGTATAGTCATCATTGTTTCTGTCTCTTCGTATCCTCTCTATATCCTCTAAATCAAAATAAAATTTACAGTTGTAATAAAGGAATATCACGATTTTATCGTTTAATAATTTCTTTCTTATACATTTTTTTTGCACTAGGGGATAGGGCATTTTTGTCCCGTCCCCTCCCGTGTTTTTCCGCGTGTTTTTCTGATAAATCCCTTCCACAAAACAATTTTTATTTCAAATTAATTTGACTTTGAATCAAACTTTTACCCAAATAACTCTTGGAAATTTCAAGCTCTAAGGTAACGGGAAGTTTCCCAATTTTGAAGTTTTCCAAAGTCACTCTCTAAAATCTTAGCATTTTTTGGCCAAACTTTAACTTAAAGGCCACCTAATGTCTGCAAACCAATGCACTTAAAATGCAATAAAAAAGTATTACTAATCGAATGCTGAAAACCTGGTTTAGATGCACGTTCTCAGTTTCAAGCTTTCGCGTTTTTAAAAAGTGACATGACGTCATTAGACCCAGGAGTTTGGTGCCTTCGACTTCACTTTGAGCTAATTACGCCTTTTTTGCACAACACTTTTTGAGTAGCAAGCTGCTATTAACATGCCTTTCCAAAATCGCCTATCCTCTGCAAAGATAAATTAGTCGAAGGCACCAAACGCCTGGGTCTAATGACGTCATGTCACTTTTTAAAAACGCGAAAGCTTGAAACTGAGAACGTGCATCTAAACCAGGTTTTCAGCATGCGATTAGTAATACTTTTTTATTGCATTTTAAGTGCATTGGTTTGCAGACATTAGGTGGCCTTTAAACGACGTCGTAAGACGTTTTTGTAACGTATATACTTTGTCCTAAGCATTTAATGATTCAGTATTAAAAAGCAAACCTACGCTATTTATGCACAAAATTTGAACAGCCTGAGACGTTATCGAAAAAATGATGTCATGTTTTTGAAAACATGGTCGTGACGTCATAATGATGACGTCATAAAGTCAATTTTTATGAAAAATTTTGGTGAACACCAACCCGAATGCAAAGTTTGGTGGTTCCATTACTTTTGGTTTAGGAGTTAGATAGGGGGCATTTTTGCCCTCACCCCTCCCCCCCGGTGTAAAATGCGTTGGTCAAATACCCAGTGTAGAGAAGCGTTAACATTTAAAATCAAATAATAATTTGGAATTAACATCTTTGCTTACATTCTAAACTCACCTAACAATGTTCTTTCATCAAGATCAAGTCTCAGAAAAACTTCAGTACCAAAAAGTAAAACCCCAAGTCGAATATTTCCATCAATAATATCGCGCCTGAACATTTATACCATGTAACACTTCACATATCATTTTACAACAAGTTAGGAACTGTTTCTAGAAATTTACAGTATTTTTTTTTGGAAGAATGACCAGGAATATCTAGATTTTACCACTATTTTGCGAAAAAACTTTTTTTGCTCCTCAAGGTAAAAATAAAGAAAAACAGAAAAAATCGATGAGGTTTTTTGCGTTTACTGCTTGACCAAATTGTTTCAGAGAATATGTCCCAAACATACCGTCGTATCTTCATACTTTAGCATGCCATCGACAATTTTTGTTTGCGACGTGATGTTTGGGTAATAAATATCGTTTTGTTTATTGTAAATCATTGCTTCCTGGCAGTAATCTGCAATTTGTTGCGATGACACAGACCAGTGGTTCTTAACCTTTTTTCTGTTGTTACCCCTGAAATATTCCGATGAATATCAATTACACTTTTTTCGGAAAAACAGCAACTATAATAGCTCGCAATCCAAAATAAATGCACAGAAAAATAAGGTTATTTTTAATCACAAATGCCAATTGCGTGAGGCTTTTTTTGTCTGAGCAATGCGAAAAGCAATACGATGTGATGTCTCCAATACTACTTTGTTTTGTTTCACCCACATTTCCCCAAATTCAAGGTGCCATTTAATCAAATGCTCAGATTTTTGCCAAAGGTTTTTTCCTACCAAAGGTATTTTTCCTACTAATCCGTCATGGCAAGACTCAAAATGTTGCTTCAATTGCTTGGTTTCATACTTTCCTGAGTTAGAACTTTAAACAAATCACTGTGGCTTTTTAACAAAATTTTCAATGAGACTGGTGACTGGTGAAATCAAAGTTCAGAAACATTTCTTTGTAACTTTATTTCTTCAGAAGCATCTTAATAACTTTTTGGCGCTAAATTATCCTGACCATTGTAGACAAGAAGCAAAATGCTCAGCTCACGCCTATTACCAAGTGGACTGGACTATCATTTGTTTACGAAACAAAAAAATTTATAAGAGACCCTAGAACTAATTTAGTATTTAACTGTGGCATCATAGAAAGTAGAGCAGCACAATGAAACTTTTGGAGTTTGTAGCCCCACATAATAACGCTTGCCATAAATTTTTTTTTCAATTTACATTACCCCTTTTAAATGCCAAATTACCCGTTTGGAGGTAATTACCCACAGGTTAAGAGCCACTGGCACAAACGGGTAATACCGCCAGTGATGCCTACTAAAATTGAAAATGTTATGCTTATTGGGGGACTAATCGATCTGTTTGAAGCAGATTTTTCTCTGGAGGAGTCGGATAAAGACGTTTTGAGTCAACGCCGATTTAGTACAATATCTAAGAGCATGTTGCTCTAAATTTGGAAACGCCATTGATTTTATTACTGTCCTCCTTTAAGAAACTAGAGATAGATGCCACTGACAGCGATAGCATGCGATATGGTCTAGTAGCGTAAACTGTACCAAGGCCTTCAAGCAATATACACTAAATCATCAAAATTTTGCATTTCAAGCATAATAAATTGATATACATATTTCAACACCAACTTATTTTTTTAATGCACGTAAGAATATGATATTGTTGCCTGTATTCATTAGTCACCAATTCAATTTTTCATTTTTTCAACTGCAGCACGCAAAAGTCGTTTGGGTCAAGGGCAAAGCGCCTTTTTCGGAATTGTGTTTGCAATCGCAAATTTAGGAGCATTAAAAACGCATTAAATTCAAACGCTGGTGAGTGTTGACCAAAACGTTGGTAAAAACTTAAAGTGTATTCTCACCAAATTTGAACATTCTGCGTTTTCCCGTTTTTAAGATATTACAGTTCAAAATTAACCATTTTCCTCTCGCTGCAGTGTTGATATTTTGTCAGTGTCGTGACAGAAGATTAGCTTGTGGAAAGCTGGCCTACATTTTTTTGAAAATCCCCATAGATTACCACAGTATTAAAACATTAAAAATGAAAACGTATAAAACCCAATAACTTGTTTTACCCTAAGTAGGATCATCAAGGTTAAATCTTATTCAAATAGAATTTAATTTACTTGAAAAGCATAATCTTATTCAATTAGCAAGAAAAGTAGTTAATTTACTATTCTGACTCTTTGATTCGTTTTGACAGCAACTCTTTCGCAAAACACTTGTTAAGAATTAGGAACATGCAGTAGCTTTTGAAATAATTGTTTCTATTTTGCAACCCTGGCAAAATTTCTGAGAGGGGAAGCCGTTCTAAGGGAAAATCTAAGCTGTTATACCTCGCGAAAAGAAGGTCGTCGAAAGGTCAAATTTGGCAAAGATAGTTTTTAGATCTGTCAAATTTTGGAGAAAATTGAGCAAAAATATTTTCGACGTGAATGATGCCCTTTTAATGTGGCAATACTGTGCAGTTAGCCAAGGGGTAACGTGTTTTCTCTGGTGTGGGAGCTTAGAGATTCTAATCTTGGGCCGGTTAAATCAAACACAGTGTTACTAACGGCTTGCCACCGCAACAGCATTATTTTCTTCGAACGGAGCTGTGTTGCCAGCAGACGTAATGATGTGGAGTTGGGCCCCGCCAACTCATTGCACATTTTGACGTATTACAGAGCGAGTAAAACAAAAGATTTGATTTGAAAGGTGGAAATTTCAGCATAACCTCAGATCAATTTCTTAATGCTAACAACATTACTACACCATAAATTTGCTTCGGAATCATGACAACAAGATCCAAAAATTAGATAAATTTCATACGTGTTTGGACTATTTGAAGTAAAAAAACTCTGTAACAAGAATTGCATTCGGCCATCAGCTGCCGTGATTACAACAATCAAATCTATGTAGGAAGCCAAAAATTTACTAAGACGACAATTTGACTTAGTTTTAGTTATTAGGGCTTTCAAAATTTGTATTAATCGTTAGTTATCACTTACAGAGTTTTAAAATTTCAAAAACTTACCACTAAACTATAGGTTATATAGCAAGAAAACGGCAGTCTATAAAAGCAGTCCATAAAAGCAAGTTATATAGGAAGAAAACGGCAGTCTATAAAAACCGTGAGCAAATACATGTACGTCCCACTAAAAAAAAACATGCTTATATGAAGAAGAAATATGTGCGTCGCAAAAGAAGAAACTTTACCGATTAATCGTCGAGTGGAAAGAGCTTCTGCTACTCAAACCGAAGACTCGGATTCAATTCTCGGAATAGTCAAACCAAAGACTATAAAACTTGGTATTCACAGCTTCCCTGCTGGACGTTCCACACTAAAGGGACAGTGTAAAGCCTTCACCGTGTGTGGTAGACAGGTGGGCAGGTGGCAGCTTTACTCACAGGCAGAAAGGTCTCTTCGCTGTCTCCTGGCTTAGGCAACTAGGTGAATAAAACGTAATCAGAATTACCATTAAATGCAAACAATATAAAAGCATTTTTGATTACCTATCTTGTTGATAGTGTTTTTGTATTTTATATGTGCCATTTTATCCAAAAAATGAAGCTTAAGGTGTGATTATTTTGCGGACAATTTTTTTAAGTTAAATTGGTAAACGAAAATAAAAAAGATTTAATTATTCAGAGATTTATGAGCAGTAGACCACTGCTTGCAATTATTTTGCAAAAGAAAAGCATCAACAAAAGCAAGAGCTCATTCGTCTGAGATAGAAAAAAATATGATTTGAGGCGGTCGTTTTGAGCTACTTATGTTTCAACTTTCAAAATATAAGCATCAAAGAAGACTACCCCACAAAATTATGCATTCGAAGCCGAATTACAGCAAATTCAGGGAACAAAACTTACTGAAAAGACTGTAAAACGTTGGTGGTCCATCTTAATGACAGTCTAAACTCATTATTGTTCACACTACCGGATTCATCAAGGGCAAATATTATATCAACTTCTACAATTCCAGACGCAGCAGAGCAATCTAGAACAGAAATGCACTATGAAATGCAAGAAACGATTAAGCCAAAAGAAATATCACAAACGATTAAGCCAAATGTTAAAAGAAACTGAAATTCAAAAAGCAATAGACTTTGTCATGATGTTTATCATTGGTGCAATTCATTCGGGGAGATCGGCCCCCCATTTGAATTGACCTGCCAACCCCTCATCAGCTACGGCTGAGATGGTCATTGTAAAGAAAAGTGAGTGAATCGTCCAATAGTCAGTGTCTGACGCAGTTTGGAGACAGAAGGATAAATATTTACTACAACAACAACAACAACAACAACCTTTACCACCAACGATCTCGGTATCACAAGCAACAAAAAAAAAACACAAATATCTTAAATTTAATTGATTCTACTCAAACGCTGTAAAGTTTATAGGACTGATCCCTAATTAGTGATCAACATGGCTCTGTTACTAGTCTATTAATTAAAGAACAAATTTTTCTAATTGAATCAGTCGAATCATGTGTGTAAAGCAAAACACCTTCTGCGTTAGTCTAACACATTATTTTGGGAAATCTACAAAATTTTTTGCCACGTTGGATCACAATATGATTGGTAAAAGCGTGAATTACTATAAGACCAAAGAGAAAATGAGCGTTAAAATGCCTATTTGAAATGGTTATTCTAGATAGGGATAGCAAATAACCCCAAAATTCTCTAAACAGGCATAGTAGCATTAGTAAGCAACGTCTACGCCAACCCTAACCTTTCTGTACGAGCTGTGCCTATTTAGAACAACCACCATGTCGTTCCAAATAGACATAGAAAGCGTAGTCTGGCGTAGCAGACATAGTACGCTACAGGCACCCGCCAATGCCAACGCAAACCCAAACCCAAACCCTAACCCAAACCCTGACCTATTAGGCTTAATTTAAACAACAGTTTCTAAAAAGGACAACAACGAAATATCAGTTTGGGTACCAAACCAGCAACTTTTCAATCACTATCTATAGATTAAATCAAGCTTATTAGTTCAACTGGTGGAGCAGAAAACTTTTTTGCCTACACCAGTTGAACTAATGAACTTGATTAAATTTATATTCCTGGTGACAACAATTGAGATGTTTACTATCTATAGATTTTAACCTGCATGACGTCCAAGACAACTGAGCGGTACGTTAAAGTTGACCAGCGGTTCTTAAACTAGCATAAACCGTTACTCCTTCTCGCACAACTTAACACCTGCAACCCCCTGCTCGAAAAAAATCCATCACCATTCTTCTGCTAAATTCCGAGCGTATTTTCGAGGAAAGACCAAAATATGAAAAAGGTCTTCAGTGCTTTCTTAGCATTTTGCAGGTCAACTCGTAAAAACAAAACACTATTTTATTTTTGTTTCTCGAAAAACAAACACAAAAATACACGATGGCAAAATTACAATCAATGATAGTTTGGCAAGGGCAATTGCGAAGTGATTGTATAGTCTTCAAGTCACGCAGTAGCCAAGTCAATATTATATCTAACAGTAGCCAGTTTTGGTATTGAATTAATAGTGCAAATCAAAGAGTTTATATGATTGCAAAGTTCTGTTGGTGACATAAATTTCAAGTTCAATTTATTTTGTTGTAAAGTAAAAATCAACAATATACAAATAAAATCACCGTTTAATATAAATTTACAACCAGAGACTGTGAAGCTACCTACGGACAGTCTTTGAGTCAAACAGCCCACGAAAAAGTCTTTGATTTGCAAGGTTCTTTCGTAATTTGGCGCTTTTTTGGCATGGATTAGCGCTAAGTAGGCTCCGAAAAATGGAGATGTCAAAACGCTATTTGCGCCAAATTCCAAGCTACCTAGCTAAGCCTTTTTCTACTGCCTTCGAGATCCGCTTCGCGTCCCTTAAAAACACCTGGCTTTTGCCTATCAAGTTACAGCACAGAGCAATTTCTACAGGGCAGAGTGTTGATATATGCAAATAAATATAGCGCTTTTTCATGTCCACTTTTCAGGCTCGGTCTTTTGGTTCGGGAACCTGCTTGTTATACCGAATAAGTGTTACTGTAAATTACTCGTAAGCGCATAGCCTGTCAAAGAGTTTTTATGTTAGCAATGTTTTTTTGACGACATATCAACTCTAAAATTGGCGTGGTTAATCTAATTCTTTTATGATTTATCACTTTTTTTTGTCATGACTCTGCAAGCACCGCATCCAGGATCGGGTCTGAAAAGTAAATATGTAAAAAAGCTAAAAATTAATGTCATATAACCTGTCTGCGCTGGTGACCCAATTGGAATAGAGTTAGAACTCCCTACACCAAGCCTGTAACACTGCCCGACCTGGTGTTGATTTGTCACGTCATTGCTTCCAGGGCAATCAGCAAAATAATAAGGTGCGCAAACCTAAAAACAGTTAGTTTAATCCAAAAACGCAGCAAAATATTAAAAAGGCCTATCATATTTTTTTGATTTAATGCAAACCGACTTCGAATAAAAACTACGCCAAATTATTGGAAAAAGAAACAAAGAAGTTAGCAGTCGCACAGAGACAGCAAAGAATCGTAGAGCAATAAGTTCATACACAGAAAGAGATCTTCTTTTTTCTTCATTGCCCGCTTTTCCGTGAGGGTTGCGGGGGCAGCAGCTCGAGATTAAGCCACCACACCTCACGGTCTTCCATCACCTCCATCATTTCGCTTGGGCGAAGTCCCAAGCAATTCCATCCAAGATCCTCAATGTAATCGGTCCATCTAGGTCTAGGTCGCCCAACTGGTCTTCTCCCATTTGCTTTGGCATATAAAGCTTGTTTGGGGAGTCTTTCCTGAGGCAATCTGCTTACATGGCCAAACCATCTAAGCTGAGATCTTTCAATTCGGAGAAGTAACGGCTCGATGTTAAGAGATTTTTGAATCTCAGAGCTACGCACCTTGTTAAAGAGTGTAACTCCTTCGATTTTTCGTAAAAACCTCATTTTGGACGCTTGCACTTGTGATCGCATTCTTTCGGTCATTACCCAAGATTCATGACCATAAGTGAGAATGGGGACAAAAACTGCTTTGAAAATTGAGAGCTTTGCCTTTTTCGACAATAAGGAATTCTCTGGTTAACGCGAGTGTGTCAAGTTGCGTGGAACCTTGGCAAAACTCCCAGAGATTGGCAAACAGGTGTGATTATTCCGATATTCAAGAAAGGAGACTCAGAAAGAGATCAATTAATGAAATCGGTTTTTAATTTTCTTCACAAATGAACTAATAAACCTACCTACAGTGGCGTAATTTCACTATTTCCAGCCAGTTGCAAAACTTGAAAAAAGTTTTTTTTGGCTGGAATGAATTGTAACCTTCTTTGGTAAGTAGGATAGCAAAAAATAATAAAAGCCGCCCTAGAACAGAAACCGCACAAAATGGCAACAAAAATTAATAGAAGCCGCGCCTTTTATCAACTAAATACCGGTACGGTATGAATGATTGGGAGCTTTAGTTCCAAGCATTTTTTTTGCAAACTCCACAATAACATCTCGCTATACAAAAACTAATTTCTTAGTTTTTCTTATAGAACGATCAGAGCTGGATTATATGGCACAGTGCCAGCGGCACTGCGCTTGGACCACAAGACCTTTTTTATTTATGTACTAGAGGAATTTGCAACGTCAGAAAGAATCAAACCCGCAAACTGTTTTACCAGAATCTGACACCTTTACCACCGCGTTATAAGTAGTCTATTCAACCAGTTCGAACCGGTTTGCGCGAACTGGTTTCTAAATTTTTTGCAGAAAAATGTTTTTGTTTTGGTTCAATTTAACCGGTTGTTAAGTTATGAAAAAATATTTGAATAGTATCACTAGGCCATAATTCTCATATTGATTTACCGCCGCGCTACGTATTAAACAAATAAATAAATAAATAGTATTCCTTAGGAGCGTAGCCAGAAATTTGCAATGGGGGGGGGGTGTTCCGGTAGTCATGGCCAAAGTCGAACAAAAAGTAAAGATCTACATCTGGAATGAAATGCAGATGAAATTAAAAAAAAAGGTTTTCACCTAAAATTGGGGCGGTTTTTCTGTCCAAATTAAGATGAGGACCGAAAAAAAAAAAAGTCTTCACCCAATATCGTCACGGTTTTTATGTCCAAAATCGTCCCAATGCAGGGCTGGGCTATAGCCCCCACCCCCTTCCTCCTGGCTACGCTACTGACATTCCGTAATAACATTGCATGATTGTACTTAAATTGCAACGCTGTACTTCAAAAAGTAAAATCAAGACTACCCCAAAACAGGAAACCAAGCAAACAACTGATCGGCTCGCATCGTAACGACCAGCAATGATGACTTACTGCAAACGTTGAAGCAGTGCTTATCATCGATACTGCTGCTCCGTACCCACCACCTATAAAAAACAAATTTCGCAATGACTTCATAACCAAAAGTGAAAAATGAAGGCAAAATACAAAAAAAAAAAAATTGTAGAAAACAATAGACTGCATAGAACTTTTAGGTGGATTTACACAGTATCTATTTTTTGTCTAGTGATCACACCATTAAAACCTTGTAAATTGTATAACAAACGGAATTATTGACATATTAAAAAACAATTTATCAACTTTAAACGTTGCTTAGCATCATTAGATTAAGATGACGTCATCTGATGATGTCAAAGTTTGATATGAAGTCATATAGTTTGAGACTTGTGTTTGCACCATTAAAACCTTTTAAATCTTCTAAATAAAAGACTTAATAGCATGTAAAAAAGCAATTTATTAACTTTGAACGTTGTTTTGCATCATTAGATTAAAATGACGTCATTTGATGGCGTCACAGTTCAAAATGACATCATAATTTGAACACAAAAGAAACGCAAAAATTTAAAACATACGCTTTTTCGATTAGAATTAGTACATTTATGACTTTTCGATGTTAATGAATTCTGAGTCAGTACGTAGGATAAAACGATGACATTTAAATAAAATTAATGGGAAATTCAATGAAAATACAAATTTAAATGACTAATTTTTTTTTTGTTTAATTAACCACGGTTTTTGTTATTAGTCGTTTTGGATTATTGTTGAAATTCCTAAATGAATATTTTTCAGACATGCAATAATTCACCTATACTTCTGCCCAGGGTAATGCGTCGAAAACAAAATTGAAATTAAGAGACAATTTCTCTAACTTTAGCTTACCCAATCACTCAATACAGTAATCTTTATTCGTTTGTTAGGGGATATCAGTGACCCAACTAGGGGAGGACTGAAAGGGCTTCATCCACCTCTCCCTTAGCGAATTCACTTAAACATTTTAACCCGAATTGCTAGCGTTTAAACATGTTTTGGACTTGACTTGTGAGTGAAGGGGGAAAGGAGCGATTTAATTCTTCAGTTAGGTTCCAAAATCTTAGCAATTTATTTTTTTTAATACCTTCAAAAATGTTCAAACTTTGATCCAAGTGGCACTAAAATGGCTATTTTTTTGTTTGAAAAAAATCACAAAAATTGTCCTGCGACTAAGGGCTTCGCCCACAGACCCCCATGAAACCCCGTTTGTGATGCGCTCAAATAACACCAGTTTATTCAGTACGCTGCCCAAATGGGACATTTTTCAAGCAAAGAAACCTAACCTGTGAGTTCAAGCTCCACCCTCTAAAAATATCTTGATTGCACCCCTGAGGGATACCGCACAAAATTTTCGGAAACATTCCGCAAAACTGAAAGCACAGTACTGAAACAAATTAATACACCAAGGACGTAGCCAGGGTGGCCATGCCTCCCCCAACTGAACTATTTTCAAAGTGTTATTAGTGAAAAGAAATTAAGGTTTTAGCCATAACTTTAAGTACTGCCGAAATCCGAGATGGAAAATGTGATAAACTTTTTATAGCTACGTCATCCCGACGACAGAAGTTTTTACGTTGACCATGTAGTTTATTTAGCCTGTTGTTTTGAAAAAATTGATGTTTTTTGTGGTGATGTGTGGCTGTGTGCACTCCTTTTATGTTTATCGTATTATTATGCATATTACTACACTGACGAATGTCGATACTAGAGATATTAAACAGCCTACATAATTTGTTTTTCTCGACGGCAAACGAACCAATCACTTTAAAATTTGTAAATTTTGTTTGTTCATGATGCGTACACTAGATGTGAAATGGCCGGTGGAGCAACCAGGCAGAGAGGCTAAGAAGGTTTCAGGTCCCCTTAGGCATATCAGTAGGAAAATTTACCCAAAATATAAGCTTTTAAACTTGTTTAGGAATTAACCTAGGGGTAAACTGATGGTAAAAGGGCACTGAAGCAGGCAGGCAATGTAGTTGGCAATGTAGTTCTTTGAAATGTCTTTTAAATCTTAGCAGTCAAGTTCTTTCAACAAAGATCAACGAAGATCACAGGCGAAGATCTGAGGATGAAATTTCCGGCTGCTCCGGCTACGGAGGCCAGTACTACAGCTCAAGCAATTTACTCATCTTCTTGCGATTTTGTTTTCAATTGGAGAAAATAAGCTTTTCAACCCATAGAAAAATTTCAAATGTTTTCAAGACCATTTTAATGCAATGAATCCTTATAAATGAAAAAAACTTTTTGCCCCCTCGGCGTACTTACAAATCAGTTTTCGTAAATCACCTATCCCTTAGCCGTAATCCTTTTCCGTATATTCTTGGACCTGGTCGCACACCTATAGCAACAAAAACATAGGCTATACTTGAAAATCCTGAAATAATGAATTTTGACGCAAAATTTCTCCGTATGCAACATAAGGCCCGGTGGTGGAAAAGCTGCAGTAGCGCAACCGGCGGGGGGGAGAGACTAAAGTGTATGGTTTCAACCCCCTCCCCTTCTTATTCAAGTTACTTAGAAAATTTAACCCAAAAATGCAAGCGTTTAAAAATACATGTGTTTTGGACTTGACCTGTAAGTAAAAAAAAAGGGGCGGGAGAGGGGCTGAAGAGGCTAGGCAATTTACAGTAATTCTTGAACTGGTTCTAAATCTTAACACTTAGTGCTTTTTATCTTAAAAGTTGCTATTTCAATTGTATTGATCGTTATGTTTTGGGTCAGTTTTTTTAGTATTACTACATCGCTTAATGAATAACATTAAAAAAAAAATGGTTACATCCAAACAATAACTGTAATTAAAAGACTAAAAAATGTTTTAAAATGTTTACCGTCAATAGTGATTGATCAATTTACATCCTCCTATTTCCATAAAAAATGTTGGATTTTGGGTGGCTAAACTATAGGTGCAATTGGATGTGTTTTTGTGTGTGTCATGTAAGTGCAGTATCTTGGGTATAGCCCATACGGTACAATGGGGGTACATGGTATAACTCATTCATCATATAACTCATTCATACAACTCATTCATTCATGTGTATGAACCATGCACTCTGCGTCTGTCCAACCAAACGCGTAGGACCTTTATGTGGTTCTGTGTGCAGTCTTTTGTCTGGCTGGGACACCACAACAGGTAAAATGCTTGGCCGCAATTTCAAATAGGCTTTTTCCAAGTGCCATTTCGAACGAAGCAACGACGCATTGCCAGATCGAGGAGTCGGCATTAACCCGACGTTCCACCATTTGAGCTATGGCATACATGTTTAACTAAGGATGGCATCTAAACCATTTTCAAAAAAGCTAATAATAGATTAGTGTGTATTGTATTGAGAATGGGTTGGGATAGATTTAGGAACCATGTCCCTTCAGTTTAATATTGCTTTTCGACGATAGGCGTTGCCAGGATTTTTGATTGGGGGGGGGCAAACCACAAATTACATGCAGTGACGTCATCATAAATTTTCAAAGGAGGAACTTTTGTGTGGCAAAGATATCGTAAAACGTAAGATCAGAAGTCGTGGCCTGGTTTGGCACTTTAGCAGGATTCTGCAACAGGGAGAAGGTTTTAACCAATAGCAAAAGTGCAAACGTCTAACTTTGGGAGACGCATAGAGTAAACTGGTATCATTCAAATGCAATCACAGACGAGGGTCTGGGGGCAGAGCCCCCAGCTGCCGGAGGCTATGAAGGTTTGGGAGCGAAGCCCCCAACCGCTTGGCGATTTTTCGTAATTTTTTGGAAAAACAAGCTGTTTTAATGCCATTGGATCAGTTTTTGCATGCGTTCAAAGCTATTTGAATAAACTAGATTTTTAACATTCGAAACCCAATTGGAAAAATCAATTCTTCAATCCTCCTTTCACTTGCAATTTAAGTCCAAAACAAGTTTAAAATTTTATATTTTGATGTTAAATTTTGTAAGTGATTTGGCCCAGGTGAGGGAAAGAATGGTGCATTGCCTCCTGCAACATTTTAGCAGTAAATAATAAACCATTCGAAGATTTTTTTAAAGAAATTAATCAGTTATGGAGTACATATACGCAGTACTTAAATTGTAAAATTTTGCATGGGGGGACGCTTTTGCAGCCTCGACCAAACGCATTTGGCATGCGAAAGTACTTCAAAAAATATTACGAAATTCCGTCGCCGAAATTGAATGAACACCAAAAAAAAGGTCTTCGCCGGAAATTGAGATGTGTGTTTTTGCCAAAACTAGGTGAAGATAGGCGCGTAGGCAGAAATTCGCAATGGGGGGGCTATGTTGGGGGTCTGGGGGCGAAGCTCCCTGCCGCCGGAGGCACGGGGGTCTGGGGGCGGAGCCCCCAGCGCTCGAAAATTTTGCTTTTTTTGCAAAAATAACTTAATTTTAGGACTATTTTAATAAAAAATAATACTTTTAAAACGTGGCATAGAAATTAATGGCAGTGCAAACATGATTAAACTGATTGCATTAATGGTCTATGTGGAGGTGGCTAATGATAACATTGTAGTTCTCTTGTTTACATGGTGATAAATCATAAAATTCTATTATTTTATCAAACTCAAACGGAGTAATCTATTTCGTCATATTTTATAGAGAAAAATAATTTGGGGGGGCTAATGGAAAGACATCATGAAAAGTGATTGGTAAGTAACTAACACTGAATAGCCCCCCTCTCTCCTTATTTCTGAGTTTATAACATATTTGTTGATGAAACCTATGTTTGGCCTTTTTACACTAGCGATCAAATCTGATTGCTTAGGTTTGGGCATTTTAAAAGATTTTTATTGATTTGTGACTTTTGTTTTGACAAATTAGCCCCCCCTGCATATATATTTCAAAAAATGCTTTAAATCACTTTTTAGTCCATTCCAGTGCAAAAAAAACAGTCTCAGAAGAGCTAAAAACGTAGTATTTTTCTTATTGTGCATTTTGGTTGACAGGCCAATGGGGGGGGGGCTATAGCCCCCCCGCCCCCCTCCCTGGCTACGCTACTGGGTGAAGACAAAAAAAGATCTTCGCCGGAAATTGACGTGTTTTTTGTCAGATTTAGGTGAAGAATTTGGTCTTTTTCGTCTGATCATCCAGCGCTCAAATGTTGATGGGGGGTCACCTAAATCTCGATGGAGGGACGCTAACTCTCGATGGGGGGACGATAACTCTCGATGGGGGGACGCGTCCCCCCGAGTCCCCCCTACAATTTAAGTACTGCATATACGGCCAGGGGGCCCAGGTCCCTCAATTCAATTTCAATAATTTTTCATTGAGCATTTCCCCTAGCTAATAGTGTTTTTCAAAAAGTATTTTTTGGCGTAGAAACTAGCAAGTTGGAGGTGAATTGTTATTGAAAAATGGTACCTTGGATGGTTACGCTTACTAACCATGTTATTCCTGGGCCGGATTTTTATAGCGCGGGGCCCTTGGTGCTTTGGGGATTGTCGCAACGCCTTCCCGCCTAATATAGATCAGGACCAAAAAAAGTCTTGTAGTCTGAGCGCGGGGCTCCTGGCACTATGTCATATGGTAAATCCGGCCCTAGTTGTTGCATCACGTTCACAAAAAATTAGTTGAGGGCCTGAAATAACAACTTTTAAGATTAAAAGCCTCAATTTCACCCAAGTTATACATTTAAATTGGTTGCCAAAAATTGAATTGATGGGGCCCGGGCTCCATGCTTGTAAATATTATAGTTAATTACTCTTGTACGCGTGTACTGTTGTACACATAGATGCTAAAAAGAAACAGTAACTAAAGAAACAAGGCTTCTTTTGCTACTTTTTTATCATTGGTGGCATTTCGATTGGGGGCCCCCTGGCTACGCCTATGCTTTCGACGCACCACAGTAGATAGAAGTAGATAAAACACTTAAAAAACGTCCATTCAGGATGTTATCGACGAATAAACGATGGAATGGTATAAATGATGAAAAATGCTCAGCACCTGCGCATTCACCCTATATGAATTCAGTCAATAAACCTTTTTTGTTGAATTCAGCATCTATCTGTTTAATCCCTTTTATGTATACGATATCATCACATTGCCTGGCATACTGTCTAGTCAACTATTAAAATGAAAAAGTTTATTCACAAATGAGCAAATTTTAATCATATAAATGCATGTTTTAAGTTTATGCATTTCTTTTGTATTCAAATTATGACGCCATTTAAAACTTTTACGTCATCAATTGACGTGATCTTAATCTAATGATGAAAAACAACGTTTAAAGTTGATAAATTGCATTTTAAAATGCCAATAAGCCTTTCAGTAATACAATTTGTAAGGTTTTAATGATGTAAACTCTGGTCTCAAATTATATAACGTTATATTGGCGTTATCAAATGACGTCACCTTAATCTAATGATCCTCAACAACGTTCAAAGTTGATAAATTTTTTGGAGAAAATTATTGACAGTCAATCTTCTGAAAGAATCCTTGATGATATAATTACAAAGTAAACTATTTGAATAAGATACCCCTGATGATCCCGATTACGGGTGAAACAGACTGTAGGGTTTTAAATTTTAATTTTTGACGGGTTCTGTGTTATGTTGTGATAATTACAAAGTAAAATCAGAGCAAAATTTAACTATAAAATTTTATAGTTAAATTGTTTTCTAATATGTTAATAATTTTGTTAGTTAAATGATTTATAATGTTTCAATGATGTGACCAATTAAAATCTGATCAATTAAAATCCTGGGAAATTATTTGGGAGCTCGTTTATACTTCGAAATCTCTTTTACTTTGCTCAACATTAACAATCAAGAAATTGATGATCCTTATACTACAATAGAAGCATTTAACGAATTTTTCTGTAGCTTTGCTGACAAGATTCAACAAACTTTGACTAAACCCGTTAGTGAATTCCATTATAAACCTACTCAACCAGACCCGTACTGCCCTCCATTTATTTTGACCCACTAACTCCACATGAAATTTATAACATAATAGCTAATCTAAAAACAAAACAAAACATCAACTGAAGAGAATAATAGTTCTCCATTTTTGTTCATAAACTAACTTCCGTATTATCGTCATACCTGTGTTTTTATTTTCCTTTGTATTCGAAATTGGAATTTTTCCCACTTGTCATAAAAGCAGGATCCAAAAACGAAGTTACCAACTACTGCCCAATATCATTACTTACCTGTTTCTCCAAAATTTTAGAAAAGCTAATTCAAAACAGGCTACTGAAGCTTTGCCAAAGGAATAATATATTTTACAATCGACAATTTGGCTTTATAAAAAAAACTATTCAACCATACAAGCTAAAAATGACACAGTTTCCCAAGGGTATGATAATCTCAAGTGCAAAAAACATACTTTTCTGATTCTACTAGATATTGAAAAACTTTTCGATACTGTAAATCATCGCATTTTACTAAACAAATTAAATCATTGCGGTATTTGTGGGGTGACCAATAACCTACTTCAAAGCTACCTTCCAAATCACACTCAGTTTGTTGATATTTCTGGACCTATTTCTTCTACTAGGTTAGTTGCTAGTGGAGTCCCGCAAGGATCGATCCTAGGGCCATTACTTTTCTTGATTTTTATAAATGATCTGGCAAATGCTTAAAAAACGTCCCCCCAATTATTCGCAGATGATACTTGTGTTTTGATTAGTGATGCTAGTCTTGATGGTTAGGTACGATTCTATAACAGTGAATTATTTCACGTCTGCAAGTGGATGACTTCAAATTGTTTGGCTCTTAATCCTCATAAAACTCAAACATTGCTAATTTCTCACCATAATATTAATCCTAAGTCTATTAACTGGGTTATCAACAATATCCCGATTAACCTCACTTCAACAGCCTAGTATCTGGGCATAGAAATCGATTCGACTTTGTCATTTACAAATCAAATTAACAAAATCGAGGCCAAAATATCAACAGCATTGGGAATTCTATTTCGGCTTCAACATTTTGCCCCTAAACAGATATTGATCTCAGTTTACTATTCTTTAGTTTCCCTCATTCATGCTATGGAATAATTGTATGGGGCTCTACATCAAACTATCTTCTAAAAAGACTTCAAGTACTGCAAAATGTCTTCGAGTTATTAATGGTTGGCAACTTAAACAAAGAATAAAACCATTCGATGAAAAGTATTATTTCTTCAATACTAACCAAATTCACTTCTACGAAGTGACCATATTTATGTATTACTGTGCACATCGTCTACAGCCAGCGATATTTGATGATTACCACAAGTTTGTGACTAATGTTAGTAGATACCAGAGATGGAGTCGAAGACACAAGGCTCGAGGCCAAGGCCAAAAACACAAAAAAAATCCGAGGCCAAGGCAGCCCTACCAAGGACAGACCCTCTCGAGGCCAAGGACAGGAATGCTCGAGGCCAAGGCCAATGACCAAGGACACAAGCGCACGTGCTCTCCAAAAAAAAAGGTCTTCAGAAAAAATTTTCAGGCGATCTCCAAATAAATTCTCACCTCATGGATAGAGAATCTACCAAAACATCGCACAGTCCAAGTAGAATTATATGGTGATCAAGTTAAATGGGAAGTAGTGAAGGGTAACCCACAAGGTGGTATCCTGTACCCTTTTCTGGGGAACTGTGCCCTAAACAGCCTGTGGCTAGAGTTACGTAGCAGAGGCTTTTATATTTAAGCCTATGCCGATGATCTATCAGTGTTGGTCACTGGTGCTGATATTTATTAGTTTCTGGGCCTTATGGCCCAGAAACTAATAAATATTGCAGCAAACTAGGCTTCGGAACAAGAGCTACAGTTTAGCAGCAAGAAAACCAAAATTGTACTGTTCACTCACAAACGGAATCCAGATTTAGGTTCCTTGTCAATGAATGGTTCAAAACTTGAACTTTCCGAGGCAACAAGGCTGATAGGTGTTGCTCTGGACAGCAAGCTAACTTGGAAACCACATATTAACCGAATTACCCGCAAAGCAGCTACAGCATTAATGCAATGTAGACAAATAGTGGGTAAAACGTGGGGAATAAAACGATCTGTGATGAAATGGATATACACAGCTATGATACGTCCAAGCATGTCGTATGCATGTGTGTCCTGGGCTAGCGGTCTCAACAAAAAGTATCTAGTGAGGAAACTCACAAAGGTGCAGAGACTTGCTTTCCTGATGATTTCATCCGCTTTTCCTGGCACCCCTGCTGGTGCTCTGGAAATATTGCTCAACATAACTCCCATTGAGGAATTTCTATTGACCGAGGCAGTGCGAGGGTCATACAGAATCACTGTTAGTGGGCTCGGGCATGTCAACCGAGTTGGTTCCTTTGGGAAAACGAAAAGCCATGTTGATGTTTGCAATGAGGCAAGGAAATTCTTACCTCTGCTGCAAATGCCAGCTGACCGAATAAGAAAAACAAAGTTATTCGAGAGAAATTTCGAATGTCAAATTATGAATAAAAAGAATGCTATAAGATTTGAAAGCGTTCCAAACCAGAACACTGTCAAGGTTTACACTGATGGCTCGAACCTAGATGGGAGAGTAGGGGCGGGTTTTTATGCAGAATACCCAAACAACTTCCCAAAACAATCATTTTTCCACCTTGGAATTTACAGTACTGTATTCCAGGCAGAAGTCTTAGCTATTTCAGAAGTGGCAAAAAACTTGCTTTTGGATGAAATGCACAATTAAGGTATTGTTATGCTGGTTGATAGTCAAGCAGCTATCAAAGCACTCATAAAGTGCACTGTAACATCCATTACAGTGCTCAACTGCATTAGAAACTTAAATCAGTTAGGTAAACAAAACCACGTCAGTATTGCCTGGATTCCAGCGCATGCAGTGGTCAGTAGGGTACGCAGGATTTTGAAAAAGAGGGGGGCCAAAAATTTCAGAAAATTTGGTAAGAACAAAGATCTGAAACAGAAATTGTTCCTGCTAAATTTAGTCCGATTTTTCGCCCAAAATCAGGTGAAGAGCAAAAACAAAAACAAAAGTCTTCACTCAAATTTAGTCCGATTTTCAGCCCAAAGCCTAGAAGAAACTCACAGAATGTGCCTTTTGTGTGATCAAGCCTTATGCCCAACTTGCAAAGGGGGGGGAGCATGCCTCAATTTCGCTTACTTTTCTATGCAATTTTACAATCCTGACGACCCAAAGGGGGGCCATGGCACAATGCCCCCCCCTAAATACGCCCCTGGCAGACGTACACGGCAACGAAGTGGCAGACTATCTAGCCAAATCAGGATCTAAATCAAAAAGACATGGTTCTGAACCTTTTATTACAGTCCCGTATGCCAGATGTGTTAACATGATTAAGGACTGGTCCACAGATAGATGGAAATCTATGTGGAATAAACCGAAAGACTGCTTGAGGATGAAGAAATCTGTAGGTTGGACGCCTTCTCGACTAACAATACGACTCCTTAACCTTAAGAGACCTCGATTAAATAGAGTAGTGCAAGTTTTAGCTGGGCACAGCAATCTACAGCGGCAGGTTAGTGCTGAGTCTTCTTTGTGTCCAAAATGTAGCCTAGAGGATGAAGCACCAAATCATTATGTAGGCAATTGTAAGCTTTACCAAGATATTCGTGTTAAATATTTTGGAATCACCAAAACCACTGTTCATAATTTGGTAACGAAATGTAACATTAACAAACTGGCCTCGTACTTAAAGGAAGCTGGAAAGCTTTCTGAGTTCGACCACTAACCAAACAAAACAGCAATAACATAGCAGCTACAGTTGCAATGGGCCCAAATGAGACCTACGCAATGTGTAGGTGGACTTTGCCTAACGGTAGCAGATTCACTTGCACCGCTGCTCAATAATAATAATAAATAAATGAAAAAAAGGTCTTTGCAAAAATTTTTCAGGCAATCTCCAGAAAAAAACGTTTTTCAAAAAATTTTTCAGGCGCTCCACCAACTTTTAACAACTCAAAAAATAGTGCTGTACTCGAGCCGAGGACAGGGCAATTTTCGAGGACTTGAGGCTTCGAGGCCAAGGACTTCAAAATGTGTCCTCGAGGCAGTGCCGCCGGGGACTAAAGTGGGCCGGGGGCCAGCTCAAATATGACGGATTTCCGGTTTTGTGAAGTCCAAAACAGACGGAGAAAATGCTGTAGTTTGGTTCGAAAAATGATATGATCTCCAAGAAAAAAAAAAGGTCTTCACGGAAATTCTAACGGTTTTTCCGGTCGAAATTAGATGATCTCCCCAAAAAAAAAAAAGGTCTTCACGGAAATTCTAATGGTTTTTCCGGTCGAAATAAGGTGTTCTCCAAAAATAAAAACAAAGGTCTTCAGGCTTCACATGCTGATTTCTGAGTGTCATTTCGATGGGCGCGCTGAAGCCAACGGCCTTCCTGGAGCCCATGGGCCCCCTAAAGTCCATGGGCCCTGGATTCATTGTACCCCCTGCCCCCCTCTAGGCGGCCCTGCCTCGAGGACTCCACCTCTGGTAGACACCGCTTGATGAGTGTGAATGACGTCAAACTTTATCTACGCACAGAGCTGGACAGCGCTCTTTCGAGCTTTTAGCTCTCATAGGCAGCCCTCAGCTTCTCTAACAAAGTTATTCCCCAGCTGGACAAGACTCTTGGCCGAACTGGACAAACCTTAAGGGCTTGCTCAGCGGCAGAGGCTTTCTAGGGAATAAACGATTTTTCACTTGTGGTACTTAAAATAAACAAGTGAAAAAATCGCTGAACCCTTGCAGTAAGGACAGCCATAGGCTATCCCTACTACAAGGGTTCCCCTTGTGTGACCACGGAAATCATAACCGACGTCAAACTTGTCGGAAACTCTATCTACCACCATTTAAAAAAAAATCTGATCGAAATTCAATAAAATACAAAGGGGTTAAAATCTGGAATTCTTTACCAAAAAACATAAGAACTCTTTCCTTCGCAAAAACTAAAAAGAGCTGCAGTCAATACGTGAAAAACATCATAAAATAAGTAACGCTTGCAAAACTTTGTGTAACTTGTAATTTATTTGGATGTAAAACAGTGACTTCACAAACTACAACTCCTAATTTAGCCAATTGCATATGCCAACAGAAGTTTGTTAACCCGAAGACTGAAAAGTCCCTTCCAGACTCCTGGTCGACGAAAAGCTAGTAGATAAAACTCACGCAAACAATGACAATCAAGCATAACAGTATGCCGCTTAGTATGCAAAAAGCTGCTGCTCTGGATTTGCTTTTTCTCAGGCTGGCTTGAAGGAAAAAACAATGATGGCAACGCAATTCAATCGCGAGACTTGCCAGACGCACTCAGCGCGAATCGAACCCAATCGCGAGAGTTGCAAGGCACTTGCTCTAACTACTAAACCACCACTACCAGTGAGATTGTCAAAGGGCCCTATTTAAATCGAATGAATGAGAAAAAAGCAATAAAGCGTTATGCTTGATTGCCATTGTTTGTGTGAGTTTTATCGATTAGCTTCTAGTTCCTAGTCGCTAAGTATTTCTATTTATTAACTTGTTGTTCAACGTAAATTACTTACTCAAAGTTGCATTTTGTGGCAAAATAAATGTCTCTGTCTGTCTGACCACTAGGTGGAGCTAAACGAAAATTTTCTTCCTTATATCTCCAATGTTAACATGATTGAAAAAGTCTAATTTTTTTTTTTTCAATTTGGATTCTAATTTAGAGTTAAAAACAATCAAATACTTTTGGTGCAAAATTATAGGCAGAACGTTCTTCAGCTGCATTACCAATTTTCGTCCACATTTTTAAAATATATGTTCATATCCATACAAACCAGACTGTTACAGTGTCACATACTAAAAAAAAGCTTTTGAAAAACAAATTTTTTCTGCTGGGATTAAGCTTTATTTTCAAACATCGCTCTCATCGTTTTTGCACAAAATTTGTGAAAAAAATTTTCATCAACATGAGTAACAGTCTACTTAGTGCGAATAGGGACGTAAAATATGAACAAAAAGTGCATACTTTTTCATGGACAAGCAAAAACAAAAAAAGGACAAAAAAGACGAAAAACGAATACTGTGTAAATTCAGTTTTAAACGAGGACTAAAGTCAAACTCAATGGGGGTATTTAAAGTTAGGCAAAAAGTATTAGACATGATTAGTGTTTACTCCATCCTTTGCGATCCACCCATAGCAGAGATATTCTACTTCAAACACGACATCGGTGCCTCTAATATTATAAATTTTAATACTTTTTATTGGCAACCCTGTCGTTGATAAGCATTAGCGTATTAGCGACGCCTTTCCAGTTCTAACCTAAAGCAATGATTGGTTACTGCATTGAGTCGTTTTACTACGACTAATCAGTTTGATCTTATCAGCACAATAGATCTGAGCTGGTAAAAAGAGTAGACTTTTTGGTAGCCTAGCGATTTCTGTAAAAATCATGCTGGCAGATACATTTCAGTCTAAGCCTTAGCAAATAGTATAGCAATAAGGTTTTTAAATACTAGGCTACTGTACACAGTACAAACTCTTACCAGATAATAAGACAACCCTATGTTAAAATCCATAGGTGGGCAAGTTAATGCAAAACGTTAGCTTCGTTAACCACTAGTCCGTTTACAAACTTCACACCTCCGTTAACGTTAATCCGTTATTTTCAGCTTTAATTAACGGAAGTTAATAAAGTCCGTTATTTCGTTAACATTTTGCGTGTAATTTACATTTCTATTTATTCACTCGCTTTTAGAACACGTATTGACGCTGTTAGCTGATTGTAAGGAAATATTTCTTGCTTTTGTGTTTTGGAAGTTACATTTTACAGTTTAATCTAATTTTAAGATAAAAATAAGTTCAAATGCACTAACAAAGCTGCGATTGGAAAATGTTTGGAAATTGTGAACAGCGATAATTAATAGACCTATGGACTGCAGCTTATTATTTGCCACAAAAAAGAGCTTTCTTTGCTCTCTTCTATGAAACTCGTGCTAATACGCAACAAGTGTTACCGGTGCAAACTGGTTTGTACCGGTACCATGAATGAATGGTGTAAGATATTAACGATAAAAACCTTAACGGAAGTTAACAGAACTTAGCGGAAGCTAATGTAGTCCGTTAACAGAACTTAACGGAAGTTAATTTAGCCCATTAACATTCAAAAACTTTTTAACGGATTAACGAGTTAATGAAAAAGTTAGGTTCGTTATTAACGAATTCACGATTAACGGACTTATGCCCACCTATGTTAAAATCATTAAAAATAATCTGCCGTGCTTTTCAACTAGTGACTAAAGACCCAATTTTAAATCTTTGTTTGTGCATTTGTGCCCGATTAATTATTGATTTTTGCAATCATGTGACTTAAACTGAAAAGATTATTTGTCATTGTCTAATCGATGTTTAAGTTAAATTACTGAGTAATTATTGTCCTTTGTTAAAAATAAGCTGTTAATTAGCGCAACTACAAAGGCGACATTTTAGAAGGTTTCTTTTCATGCATTATTTGTTTTTTGAGACGACTGTAGAATGGCAGCTGACAACCTTTGTTTGTTAATTTCCGGCCTTTGATGCTAGACAAAGGCGATTCCATGTGCTTTTACTCCTTGGAACTATTTAAACATGCTTGGAGCCTGGGAGCTCAGTAGTGACAAAAAATGAGTCAAGTAAACAGTGTCAGTTTTTGGTGAAACAAGTTAAATGCTGCTTAACTTGGGCAAATTGCGTTTTGCGATCCCTTCCCTTCCTCTTCATCCTTGTTTATGGATTTCACTATTGACTGCGAGGGAACAGTCTTGTAGATTGGAAAAAAGGCCCTGAATTGGTCTTTACATCGAATTTGAGACTACTTTGTTTTTTCTGTATTTTTCTTTATTCAATATAATAATAAATTCCATTATAAATCAGTGAATCAAGTGTTCAGCTGTCAGAAGGAGAAAGGGATTGGGAGAGTTTGGCATAGCTCTCTTACACGTTCTTGAAGTAGGCTATAGTATTCTGCATCGTCGCCGCGCAGAAAACATAAAACGGTTCGGATTGGCAAAGTCTTAGCAGATCTTCAAATTTAAGAATTAAGCTTTAACGAGAAACGGTTTGGCAAACTGACACATATCGCAAGACCTGGTTATAAAGACTTTATCGTTTGCAACACCCTACCAATACTTGAATAGGCCTATTGTATTTGCTTACGGCATTTTGTGACCCTAGATCAAATTTTTCCATCAAAGTTGAAAACAATGGCCTACTAGCCTATTCTAATAACTCTACTAGCCTTACTTTGGCTTGGTCTTAGATGTTTGTCACCTAGGTAACCTTACGGCATTTACTCTACTCTTTTTTCCAGCTCGGATTTATTCTGCTGACAAGATCAAACTGATTAGTGCGCCGCGAAACGACCCAATGCAGAAGCCTAATCGTTGCTTCAGATTAGAATTGGGAAGGCGTCGCTAAGACGCTAATGCTTATCAACGACACGATTGCCAATAAAAATTATTAAAATTTCCAACATCAGAGGCACCGACGTCGTGTTTGAAGTAGATTATCACTAGAATGGATAGGTCATATAGGAAAAAGTCAAAGCTAATCTATTCTTATGCGATTGGCCTAACTTTAGATACCCCCATTGATTTTGCCTTTAGTCCTCGTTTAAAGCCGCAGATTTTCTCGTTTCTTTTTTTAGGACAACGTGTAGCTACTATTTTCTGGTGAAAAACTTATCATTTAGTTTTAGCTACAGTATTATTGTTCAGCACAATAATGAGACCCGAAAAAAAATACTACCTGTATTAATAGGTCTTTGTGAAACCAGAGCATTTGTAGAAAAGCAATTGTTAGAAGTGTCGTAGTTGTTCCCATTGAAATCACATGCATAAACATCACCTTTAGATACCCCAGAAACCACACTTCCGTCTTTTGGAGCGCCGGCATAAAGGCGAATTCCATTAAAAATCCTGCAGCGTTTTGTGCAAAATTATTGCAATATTTTACAACAATAAAACAGGTATGGTTACCAGTTGTAAAAACAGTCAGGAAGCGCGCAACCAAGATTTTGCCAAGGGGAGGGGGTCTTCAATCAAAAGTTCAAATTTTTTCGTTTGAAAAATGCCTCAACTGGGCAGCGTGCCAAACAAATTGGTGAAACTAAAGCGTATCAAAGACAGAGGGTCTGAAGGCAAAGTAGCCTCCCGCCGCTAGACGATCTTTGTAACTTTTTGAGAAAAATGTCCATTTCGACGCCATTTGAATCATATTCGGCATGTGTTTAAAGCCATTTGCCACAACTAAATTGCTGAGATTTGGAAGCCATTTAAAGAATTAAATTGCCTATCCCTTTCGTCCCCCTTTTACTTACAGGTCAAGTTCAAAACACATTTAAACACTAGCATTTGGAATCAAATTTTTAAATGGCTTGGATGAAGGCCCCTTCCTGGTTGCGCCACTAACAATCAGCAGATATAAATCACTAAAAAATTGCTGCATCCTGCTGTTATTTTCATGTATTTTTATTATTTTTCGGTATACATTCATGGTAATATTTTTTTTCGTTTAACTTTTTGTGTTAAAGTTAAAACATTCTTTAATAAGCAAAAGCTATTAAATGCTCGTTGTCTAGTTTCCCGTAAGACTTAAATTACTTTTTCCACGGAAAAAATGTACAGTATGCTTCTGCGTAAGTTCGCACCAGAGTTTCAAGCGGGCCGAGTGGTACAGATCCGCCTCTGAAAATATAATCCCTAACTCGGAGCAAACCCAAAGAATTTGAAACCAAAACCAGGCTCGAAAATTCAATGTTTCAAGTTATTTCTATTACGTTTTTATAACACTTAAAAGGCTAAAACAAAAGGCAAGTACACTATCAAGTCCGAATTAAGCCCAACTTTTTGCCAATCTTAAGCTGCATTTACACGGCCGAATGTTTGCAACTCGATTCGAAGATATTTTATGCGTGGCAATCTCTCTCGCAGAGTGGTTACTCACATGAGGCGAGACTCCCTTGCCACAATCGCGTTTGGCAAGAATCGCCACCGTGTAAGTAACACCTCCGATTTGCGATGCTGACTATATTTTGTGCGACTCCATGCAGGAATCGTTCTCGCCTGTAATCACTTACACAAGGTCGATTTCAACGTATCGAGAGTTCCAGGGCAAAGTCGCGCTCGTGTAAACAGCAAATTGCATGCAATTTACGAGTCGCCCAGGCATAGCGCAATGCACAAATGCTTTGCGAGTCGCTGGCTGCGATTAGGGCTATCCTGAATTTACTTCATAAAATATTGTGTTCGTAGTACAAAACAGTCTGTAGTGCCGTTACCGTAATTAATTGTGATTTCGATGCTAAATTTACTTCATATTAGTTTGAAACGCAGAAGGAATAATTTTCTTGTTGATCCTGGCACTGGTCACTGCAGATACGGCAGTCATGAGCGAATAGCTGCAAAGCCAATCAAGCAAAAATTGAACCCTTTATAAAATGTATGATAAATTAACCACAGATAACAGTATCTCAATCGTATTCTGCTTTTATAATATCGTAGCTACACTTCTTTTTTATAAGAGCCAGTAAACGTTGAGTTGAGGTTGACTGTTCTTCATTTTTTGCCAATGTTGAGCCTCAGTTGCTCTAAATTGGTTCTTAAATTTTGAGAGCATTGACGTCGATCATGGTGACCATATTTGTTAATTCTTAATGCTTGGTCTGCTTGAGTAAACGACTGTTTTTGCAGCATCGTAAAATTGTGGAAACCAAAAAAGCGAGCATTAATTTTCGTTTGAACGAGAGCCAAAAAGTTTTTTTGTTACTTGTGTAGTGCGTAATAGCACTCTATAGTTTAAGAATTGTTGCGATTTTGCTGGTAAATGCCAGAAAACTACTCAAGCTTTGTTGTTTTGAGTCAGTACAGAATTTAGTTTCTTTTTTTGATTTGAAATTTATTCTTTTTCGTTCTTTTTTAATATTGTTTTTGTAGTTGAGACTGGTACTGTTCCTAATTTGTTCTTAAATTTCGAATAAAATTAAGCCTTGTGTAGTTACAAATGTTTTCTTGTATAAAAAAGTGTAATCAACTTTGTTATTGCTAATATTCTGCCATAGCAAAAAAAAGTTAAAAGTCTGAGAACTCTAGCAGAGCTAAGACAATGAATTCACAATAATGGCATTTGGACAATATATTTTGGAAATGGAGGTGCTTGTTACAGAAGCCCTCCGTAACACTGCTGACTGTAGGTACTCCAGTGAAACTCTGCAGCCTTCATCGTGTCCGCCTGGCCAAACCACAATTGAAATTTTCCGACTTAAACTGTGTTGTTCAGACAAAATTAATAGTATGGAACAGTACGGCACAGCAAAAAATAACTGAAATTTAACTACAAAATAATGAACTAAAAGAGTGCCATCTCGGTCTCCAAAATAAAATATGTCCGTTTGCCAATTGCTCGAATGAAAAGGAATGCCAGAACAGAGGTAACTCGGTCAAACACAAAGGCGTGAACGAATTAACAAAAAGGATGTGATTTTTAAAACGTTTGCAGCCAATGGCTGCAGGAAATTAAGTGACGTGCGCCAACTAAAGGGAAGAAGTGGCGGAGTTCGAACTAGAGCGGGGAAACTCAAAAAAAGGTCAATTGGTGCTGTAACAGTGCTAGCAGTGTAGGCTCACACCCTATGCTCACTCGTCGAGTCAAGCACCTTCTTGTATCACAAGCACCATCCACTGGTGTTTGTTGGCTACAAACATGTTAGCGTGTGCTTTCTTTTTTGAGACCCGAGATTGCTAGTAGCCTACCAGCAGTATTTAAATTGCAAAATTTTGCATGGAGGCACGCTTTTGCAGCCTTGACCAAACGCATTTGGCTTGCAAAAGTACTTTAGTGAAGATTACATAATTCTGTCGCCAAAATTGAATGACGACCAAAAAAAAAGTCTTCACCGAAAATTGAAGTGTTTTTTGCCGAAATTAGGTGAAGACCAAAAAACAAAAAAAAAGGTTTTCGCCGACAGTAGAAGTGTTTCTCCTCCAAAATCAATTTTTCCCCGCAATTTGGTACTATATTCGGCCGTAATTTGCAGGATTTATTCATGTTGCCTGGCTCTTTTTCGTCGGATCATCCAGCGCTCAAATATCGATGGGGAGACACCTAAACCTCGATGGGGGGACGCGTTCCCCCTACAATTTAAATACTGCCAACCAGTTTTCTTGTGGTTTAAATAACAACAGTTAGGGCCGGTCTACACTGTGCGTAAAATCCTCAGCTTACGAGCGTAACCTTAGTTTGTTTTAAAGGAAAATTCCGTAAGCCCACTAGCCCAGGCGTACCACCTTACCGGCGTAGCACCTTGCAAGAGTAAAATTGCCAGCGAAAAAAATTTGCTAAAAGAGCAAATTTTTTTCGCCGGTACGCTCGTAAGCACACGATTTGCGTGAAATTTCAAAAATTGGTTTGCCAGGTCTCGTGGTAGGCTAAAATTAGGTTCATAAGTTTTGTTGAAAAAAAGTTGATTTTCAAAAGTGAAAGTATGCGTGTTGGTTTGAAATAGCCTAATTTAACATGAAAATGGTCAATTTGCGGCTCAATGAGGAAAAACTTGCAAAAAAGAGGCGTATGTCAATAAGCCCAAAAGTGAATTATGATGAATTATGAATTGTTTGTTGCTATGTAACATTTGGTTCGCCTATTCTAAGTAAAGAAGTTTCAAAATTAAAACTGATATGTGGTGTGGCAATGCAGATCACAGTCCTGACCAGGGGGACTTGAATAGGCCCAAACCAGTAGGCCTACCAGTAGCCTATGGTACGTAGGTCTACGTCTTGGTGGTACTCGTACCTAGCGTGTGTTATACCACATTGTGAAAGTAAACTGGTAATCCTAGCTTGATAGCTGCTGTAGGTTAGTTTACTTCAAAAGGTTTAACCTACTGGTGCACTTTGCAGATGCAGTGATGCTGTGCAAGAGACACTGGTAAGCAAGCAACTTAATAGTCTAGGCTACTGTGAGAAAATATGCAAAGTTAGAAAATTAGTCTGCCGATAAAATCTAAGCTCTGATTTTTCATATCAATGAAACTTAAAACTAGAGCCCGACCGATATGACTTTTTGCGGTCGATATCGATATTTTGGAAATTTTTAGGCCGATACCGATATCGATAACTGATATATTAACTTATGAAATATGAAATTTTGTCACTATTTTTCAATTAACTTGAGACTAAAAGCTTCACTAATTTCCCTCCAAAGAAAGACTATTGCAAACACAAGTCACATTCCAGTATTATTCAATGAAAAAGCTAACCAAAAATACAACGATTTGCCAATCAATATTCAAGAGCACCTATGCTTGCTCTCAAAAATGAACAATTCAAGGTAATTGTGCGAAGCTGATATTTTATCGGTGGTAGATAGCCGACTCGAAATATTGGCTTGACCCTGATATCAGCTGCTATATATATCGGCTGACCGATTTATGGGTCGAGCTCTACTCAAAACTATTAGAGCCTACAGTATTAGTTAGCCTGCTGTGATAAAAGCAGAATTAAAATGCAATAATCTAAGTGTACCCTGGTACTACTAGCCTACTGATATGATGGGCTGTGCAGTTGCAGCTATATGGGCATGTAAAATTATTCTATTTCAAGATGCACTCACTTATTATTCAGCAACTATCAGGTTTTAGACTTTTACAAATAATTGAGTTGAATTGCAGACACTGTCAAGCCAATAGGTTTGTTCTACTGTTATGTCAATAAGATAGAGAAATCAAAAGTTTTTAAATTCTGCAATTACTTTTCAGAATTGTAAATTAAGACTCTATTTGCAAGTTTTTATTGTAAACAAAATATAGTAACTGTGAGTACTTGAAATTTAACAAATTTATCAATGATATGGTACTTTTGGTCCAGACTCAAAGAGACTTATTGATAAAATTATGAAGCAATGTTGATCTTTAATGCTCAAAGATTTCAAGGATGATGACCAATCTAACAGTGGCATTATCAGGTTTTCAAGGTTAGTTATGTCTGTTCCTAGATTGACAATCTTTACCAGCTATTTGAGCTTTTATTTAAAAAAAAAATTTTTTTGGGCGTTTTCATAGTGAAAATAAAAAAACAGACTTGGAAGTTTATCTAAATCATTTGCTTTTATTTAAAATAATCATTTAAAATTAGCAGTGGGTCAAAGAAAATTTTTCACTTTAAAAATTTTTTTTGATGTGATGGTGTGACAATACAGTATTCACATCACTGCAACTTAACTACACAATTTCAAGTTTCTTGTAACATATGAGTAGCATAGCTTGTTTTTCTTAGGTGCAACTAAGATTTTAAAGTGTCATATATTTTTCAAACCAGAAGGTGCACCACTGATGCTTAAATTTTTTAAGATATCCAACTTGTGCCACATACTCTGATGCATTTAATCTATACTTCTGGTTATGCTCTTCCGGCCAGTTGATCAAGTGGTAATGCTTATCAATGATTAAGTGGTAATGCTTTTGGAGTTCAATAAATTTAATGTAATAGTGCATCGTATAGTTTGGTGCACTTTGTGCCCAAAAACAAAAGTTATAGAAGCCATTTGGTGCGCTTTATGCTGGAAGATAATAATTATAGAAGCCATTTATCGATACTACGACAGCGCGCCAATTAACAGTTATATGTTCCAGTTTGCTGTGCCTTATGGTCTATAGAATGCTGTAGTGATATCTTTGCTAGAAATAATTTTGATAGAATAAAGTATTCTTTTTTAGTGTTAAAAAAAGTTGTTGTTTTTTGCTTTAATTTGCTTACTTGATTTGGTAGTTTTGTTCTGTAATGTAGTACCGGTACTTTTATGAGATTTAATGTGACCGGTTTGATGCAAGAAGATTTGACGCAGCAGCGATGTTGTTAGGGTTTTGTGTCAAACATCTTTCGGGTCTGGTTCAGACTAAGATTAAAGTTGGCCAAGTTAATCGTCTTGTGTCAACTGGTTGCCTCTAAAAATTTTGGACTCTTCTCTGAGTGCTAGTGTTTTATGCATAATTGGTCCGTTTTTTGATATGTCTACTGCTAATGATGGTTTTGGACACTTTGCAGAATTTTGAACTGTTTTTGGTAGGAGTAATCATTATTTGTTTTACTCTAGGTTTTCCAATCAGTAGAAGATAATTGGAAAATTGTTGGAACTGCATGATTGAAAGATTGAAAACCAGAAGTGCCATCAAGTTCCATTAATGTTTGTTGTGTATTTCTTCAACATGCTTCATGTTCATCATACACTACTTGAAATTGATCATGGTTTGGGCACAGTAAAAATGTCATACAGTAATCTTACTCAATTGTGACGTGTGTCCACATTTTTTGAGAGGTAAAAACAAAGCTGTTTTTTTTTTGACGTCATAATAGTGACATGGTGAGCGGACGAGGATAACTCCAAAAAATAGAAATTGTTTTGAAATTTTACGTGTGTTTTCTTGGCTTGACGACGTTACCGTCTTCATCCTTTTTTGCGCCCCTAAACGTTAGAGGGCAGCATTTTCCCCTCTGCATTAGTCCAGATATATCGCGTTCTAGCTCCTTTTGTAGAGTTCGCACGGGATCAGAATCAGTCTCGATGGAACCATCAAAGCTCGGGCTTCGACTGGCTATAATTTTGACGTCACTTTCTTGTGACATCACAAAGTAGTACGTTTAAGAAAAAAAATCGGAAATTTTCTTACATAAGCAACCTTTAGTTACTTGGGGTTTTGCTCGCAACCGGAGCCCAACATTAAAAGTTTGTCCACACTTGGTTCGTATCGATAACTAACTATCCTGCAAATTTCGTTTCAATAGCTTAACGTTTAACGAAAATATCCTTGATTGTTTGCTTTGTCGTTGTAAAACTCGTCTTGAATTGTAGTTATACGCAGAGATTGGGTTATTGCTTAGGCCTATCACCAAATAGACTGTGACATCATTATGAAAGTTTTTAGTTAGCCGTATGACTAACCCGCTTAAAAAATATTCATTACAACAAGCGATCTAAAAAAAGTTCCATGGACGTAAAGAGTTAATTACTGCATGGTAGCAGAGTTGTAAGTCGAGCCGGGCTTTTCAGGTCGGGTTCGGGCCTCAAGTTGACAAAATTTCGGGCTTAATTCGGGTCTGAGACGTGCTTTTTGTCTTAGGTGCACAAAAATATAATCAAAATAACTTGACAACAATGCTAAATTTTTCAGATCAACCTTAACTTTCGGGTTTTTTCGGGCATGAATTGGCAGAGGTGGAGTCGAGGACACAAGGCTCGAGGCCAAGGCCTAGGACACAAAAAAATCCGAGGCCAAGGCCAAGGACAGCCTTTCCGAGGACAGAACCTCTCAAGGCCAAGGCCAGGAATGCTCGAGGCCTAGGCCAAGGACCAAGGACACAAGCGCAAGTGCTCTCCACAAAAAAAAAGGTCTTCACAAAAATTTTTCAGGCGATCTCAAAAACAAAGAAAAAAGGTCTTCACAAAAATTTTTCAAGCAATCTCCACAAAAAAGCGTTTTCCAAAAAATTTTTCAAAATTTTTCAAGCGCTCCACAAAATTTTAACAATTCAAAAAGTACTGCTGTCCTCGAGCCGAAAACAAGCCAATTTTCGAGGACTTTGGGTCTCGAGGCCAAGGCCAAGGACTTGACCTTCGAGGCCAAGGCCAAGGACTTCAAAATCTGTCCTCGAGGCCAAGGACGTCCTCGAGGACTCCACCTCTGTGAATTGGGCTTCAAATTAGTATTCGGGTTGGGGCTTATATTTTTGGGTTTGGGCCAGGTTTGGGCCTGAACTAGTCGGCCCGTTCTGCTTGGTAGTTAATTATATCTCCCTTAACGTGAGTTTTAATTTTCCCCATTGACTTCCAACGGTTATAATGAGCTAGTCTCTCTGATCATGCGGTAATCATTATTATCTCTGATATCGGTTCAACACTCCATAGTAAATTCTTGACTATGCCTGCACCTGTTGCTAACTATTTCGTTGAACAGGGCAGGGGCGTATTTAGGAGGGGGGACATTGTGCCAAAGCCCCCCTTTGGGTCGGCAGTAATGTTTGAATAGCTCATAATAGTACGCAAAACTGAGCCATGCCCCCCTCTTTGGAATTTGAGTAGAAAATCTGGGCAGA
Organism: Trididemnum nubilum; assembly: GCA_963965965.1. Taxonomy (NCBI): domain Eukaryota; kingdom Metazoa; phylum Chordata; class Ascidiacea; order Aplousobranchia; family Didemnidae; genus Trididemnum; species Trididemnum nubilum. The sequence continues at coordinate 10,555,962 of OZ014476.1, read as the reverse complement.
AAAACGGACTGAATCTGACTATGACCTGAGTGAAGACCTTTTTCTTTTTTTTATCCTATATCCCTTGGGCTGTATCCGGCCCGCGATCTCAAACATCCATCCGAGATCCCTTATGTGACTTCCGGAAGTTGTTGGCCACGCAACCAAATCCTGCTCTGAAACTACCCCAAAATTTGACGAAACTTTTTTTTTTTCTTAGGGTCCTCAACTACAAATCGGCCAAAAACTACCTTAAAATTTGGGGAATAGCTTACCTTTTTTTATTTTTATTTTCTTTCAAATGATTCCAAAACGTGCAAAATTGTATTTAAATGGCGTTAAAATAGCTATTTTTTTGGGAAAAATCACTAACATCGCACAAAATGACCCCATAGCCTCGGGTGGCGGCTGCCTACCCGCAGACCCTTCTGTGTGACATGCTTAGTTGCACCAGTTTACTCAGGGCGTCGCTTAAATGACATGTTTTTGATCAAATTTTTTTAAAACTTGGGTTCAATACCCCGTTTTCCTCAGCAAGATTCTCGCTGCGCCACTCTATTTTTGCTCAAATAAACTGTTGCCATATTTTAGAAGTAGAAACTCAAAACAGAATTAGTAGAGAACGCATTTTCTCCTGAATTTGAGTCACAAAAAAAATCAGAAAAAACGATGTTTATTCACTTCAGAAAAATTGCAATTTTGTTCGAAGATGAGGTGAAGTTAAATAAAAAAATTTAACAAAAGGTCAACATCTTCATCATATGTAAAATGTAAATCACAATTTTTTGCGGATTTGAGATGAAGAGTGAAGACCAACTAGTATTCAAGCGGGACAAGACTTCAAAAAAGGGACTAATACCAAACCCATTTAAACATGCAATCAATAAATGATTTTGTTCAATACTTCTACAACTAGAAGAAAATAACTAGGATTGGGCAAAATTATAGCAGCTGAATTAAAGTTTTATCATGAATTACACTGAACGTCTGCATCAATAAACGATAACTCATACAGTCTATGAAAGCTTTTTTTCGATCAAAAGTTCTAGAGGTTCACGATTACTACTCCATAATGATGATTGTCACAGTCTATTTGGTGATAGGCCTAAGCAATAACCCAATCACTGCGTATAACTGCAATTCAAGACGAATTTTACAACGACAAAGCAAACAATCAAGGATATTTTCGTTAAACGTTAAGCTATTGAAACGAAATTTGCAGGATAGTTAGTTATCGATACGAACCAAGTGTGGACAAACTTTTAATGTTGGGCTCCGGTTGCGAGCAAAACCCCAAGTAACTAAAGGTTGCTTATGTAAGAAAATTTCCGATTTTTTTTCTTAAACGTACTACTTTGTGATGTCACAAGAAAGTGACGTCAAAATTATAGCCAGTCGAAGCCCGAGCTTTGATGGTTCCATCGAGACTGATTCTGATCCCGTGCGAACTCTACAAAAGGAGCTAGAACGCGATATATCTGGACTAATGCAGAGAGGAAAATGCTGCCCTCTAACGTTTAGGGGCGCAAAAAAGGATGAAGACGGTAACGTCGTCAAGCCAAGAAAACACACGTAAAATTTCAAAACAATTTCTATTTTTTGGAGTTATCCTCGTCCGCTCACCATGTCACTATTATGACGTCAAAAAAAAACAGCTTTGTTTTTACCTCTCAAAAAATGTGGACACACGTCACAATAGTTTTTGCATGGAGTGAGAGTACTGTATGATATTTATACTGTGGTTTGGGTTAAGCGCTGTTGACTAACAATATGACATTTTCTCCTTTAGTGATAAGAGTGAAAAGCAGAAGTAAAGCCATAAAATTTCATTAACGTTTGATCTGTATTTCTTCAACATGCCTCATGGTAAACACACCGTAATGAAAATTGTTCATGGCTTGGGTTAAGTGCTGTTGGCTGAACATGTGACATTTTCTTCTTTTCCCACCACGAAATCAATTAAGCCGTAGATGATTATTAATGTTTCATAGAGTTGCTGCTTGACTTTTCCAGGATCCAGGCATTACTCATTTCCAAGTTTTGTAATGAAATGTTCATGATGTATAATAAAATATCTGCTTTCTGATAGGCCTACTGATTGGACATTGACATCATTTTCAATCCTCTGGTTATTTTTTCCTACAAGTTTTGATTAAACCTATGAGACAGGTTTTGCTTTAAGCAAAACTCTTGACATGAACTTTCCTACAAGTTTTGATTAAATCCCTGAGGTAGCTTTTGCTTTGCATTTATTTATACATCAATAGTAATATGTACATGTCCAATCTGCGCTGATATCTACGTGAAGCAACAAGCAGATGAAGGGTTTCTCACTCCCTCCGAAGCATTACAATCGTAAGAGATGCCCAATGTGTTACTTTAAAATATTAACAGCTTTGCGCTTAGAATTTTGTACTTATCTTTGCAACAAATTTAGTTTATTTAGTTTTTTAAAATATTGAATACAGTTGTATCACAAAAGTTGCAATATCTGTCTTATTGAGAGAATACAAAAGTTCCTCCTCTGAGTACTGTAAACTTATTGAATGCTCTAGTCGCACAATCAATTTTCTGCAATTTCAGTGGTAATAATATTACTGCAGTGTACGGTAATTGATATGTTTTAGCTATTATAGTTCGCCCTATTTTCGTTTTATGTTTTGTGAAAGTGCAATTAGCTGGGCATGTGTGAGATTTCTCTCAATCTTCGGCTAATGCTAGGGTAAGCATTTCTCCAAATAAGTTTAGGTTTAGCGGGTGAGTGATTGAATCCAAAACTTTTATTATCAAATTCTTGTGCGTTACTGTGATACAAAACTACCAGAGTGGTTGTAAAAAAAAGCGTTCTGTAGAAGCGTTTGTGTGAAAAAAAAAAAAAAGATGAATATTGCAACAAGCATGTCAACAAAAATTGTAGTTACGAAATTAGGAGTTATAATGCAATTGAATATGATTGATTACAAGGAGTTAATACAAACCACTTGGGGGGAGGAGTCAACACAATAATAGACTTAATAAAATGCGTGTTGTTTTTGCTGGAAGAATTAAATGTGGAAAAGATTGTAGTTGAATGTGATATTGCATCACTTAATTGTGCATTATTCGCGCAGTCAAACCGTTTGACAATTCGATAGAATAATCTATACCTGCATGCTACACATTATGCACCATCTATTGTGTTTCCAGGGGTGGACTGGATAAAGTTTATATAAAAGTTGATACGGGAGAGAGGCAAAAGACGCTCAAAATTTGGCTTAAAGGGGCATTGAAGCCTAAGTTTTATTAATTTATTGCATTTGAAACAAAATTTGTATTTTAAAAATAATTTTTGAGCTCAACTTCAGAATTCTACGATTACTACATCAAAAGATTATTGCCTTCATATTTTACCTTATTTCGTAAAATTTCTTTCACTTTTTTTAAAATTTTGTTTACGTTTGGTGTCGCTGTTACTGTTACTAGGGCTACTACACGCTAGCTGACATTAATCATTACTTACGGTATGTAAGCCTATAGCCTATTAATGATGATATTAGTGATTAATTATTACTTACGGTATGTAAGCCAAGCCTATTAAGAAATTATACAAAACAGTAAAGTCTAGTCTAACCTACAGCACTTTATACTGGTTGGTTTACCTAAATAATTACAAAGATCAACTAGGCCAAAAATAGGCCTACTTTTCATTTTTTCTTCTTAGTGCACTAAATCAAATATGCTTGTGCTAAAAGATGCAAATTTAAACTACTAAGATGAATTCCACTTTTAAAAACTCATCTAAGTACCGAAGCCATAGCAGAAAACCTGCCAAAGGCACATCGTCACTCCCAGACCTATAATTTGGCAAAGTTGGTTTTGAAATCGCTTATGCAAATTTGATGTAGTGTTGCCCCTGCAAAATTTTTTCCCTTATTTCAAAATCTTTTTCCTTAAAGCTATTTAACCTCAAACAATAAAAAAAACGGGACAAAAACGTTGCTAATCAATTATTTTTTATAAATTTGGTGATAAAATTCAAAAATTAGACTTCAATGCCCCTTTAAACGAACACGGAACAGAAGTGTTGTTGAGGGCACAAGGCTCGAGGTCAAGGACGCAAAAAAATATCCGAGGCCAAAGACGGCCCTTTCGAGGACAGACCTTTTCTAGGGCAAGGACACAGGCGCAAGTGTTCTCTAAAAAAAGATCGTAATAATACGGTCTTCAAAATTTTTTTTACGCGTTTCAAAAAAAGGTCTTCCAAAATTTTTTCAGGTGATCTTAAAAAACAAAATCAAAAAATCTCCCAAAAAACAAATTTTTCTACAAAAAACGATCAACAAAATTTTAAGGATTCCAAAAATACTGCTGTCCTCGAGCCGAGGACGGCAATTTTTGAGAACTTGAAGCTTTGAGGCCAAGAACCTCAAAATGTGTTCTCGAGGACTCCACCTCTGTAAACGGAATGTAACAGTAGAACGGAAAAGCAGTTGAAACCTGAAAACAAAATGTACCCTGCAAAACATTGCGATCAGATCTTTCCACCGAGTCACCCTCCGCTAAGAGGAGTTCAAAAGAGGAAGAACCGGACCTTTGAAACCAGCCTTTAGTGCCCATCAGTGCAGCCCAGCGCCACGATGGGGCATTCCGGGGCCGTGCCCCTCCCCCAAGCGAGAACTGTACCACGAAAAAATTAACATGCTCGGGGCTACTGGAGTGCAAATCGAGGCCTAAGACTCCCAAACTGGTGCTTATCGTTCTAGAATTCGCGAGCAAGAACTGTTTTTTCGTAGTTTTTGTGGATTCACACCGGATTTCATGAAACGTTGGGGACGAAGACCTTTTTTTTTGGTCTTCACTTAAGAATTTGTGGAAAATCGCAAGATGACTACAAAAATTTGTGGACATTTTTGAACTGAAGACCTCTTTTTTGGTCTTCACTTTAGGATTCGTGGAAAATCGCAAGAATTTTGAGATGAAAACCAGAGTTTGTGGAAATTTTTGTACTGAAGACCTTTTTTTTTTTTGGTTTTCACCTTTTTCGTTTGATCCACACTCTCGAATTCACATTAATAAACTTCTTGTGCCCCCAAAATTTATTTCTTCCCCCCAGTCACGTTATCCTGGCGCCGGACAGGCATCAGTGGCCTATAAGTTAATTTTTGTAATTTTGTTGTATTCACCAAGTTCCTTTTGCTAGGAGACAGCTAAGGAACCTTTTGGTCTTCGATTTAAGCTGCCACGTCTTGTCTACCACACACTGTGGAGTCTTCACGCTGTTCCTTTTTATTGCTAAACGCTAAGCAAGGAATCGAACCCAGATCTGCATATCAGTAACAGACGCTCGATCACTGATTGATGCAAATTTTTTTTTCTTCATCCAATAAAACCTTCGCAACCTAATAGCCACCACAACACTCTTGATTGGCCATACGTTATGTTTTTTTGTGAGGAAGGTTGAAAAAAATTCACGTTTAAATTATCTAAAAGGCAAAACTACTTCTCGTGATGCATAGTCTGACCCAAATTTAACCGAAACAACAAAGAATTGTAATAAATCTGTGATTTCCTTTATCCAATTCAGCACAATATTATGGCCACCCACAGAATACGCTGTTAAGCCGTTACGCTCGTAAGCGCCGTTTTGTATAGTGTAGACACCTTCGACGTACGAGCGTAAAAACTTTTGTAATTTTGTACGCACAGTGTAGACCGGCCCTTAAATGGAGAAGCGCAACACCTACTGCACCGCATATTCTAATTAGACATTAAATTCTTGAAAATACTGTTTCTAATCACATCATGCTCTCAATTTCAGTTGCACCATGCTTAAAATTTGATTAGTCTTATGGTGCTTTTCACTTAAATAACTCCAGAAGTGAGTTTTGACCTGAAGTCACTGACGTATTTTTGTACTGTTTATATTAATTCATCCTCTGCACTGTACTTATCGCAATTGCCGAGCGTTTAGCAAATGCATGCGCTGCTTATTTTATTATTGTGGATATTGGTGCTTCGTAACAGCTGTGGTTTAGTAGCATCATAACAAAACTACTAAATGAAAACACAGATTATATGAATGCTTTTATAATGTTGGTTTAATTTAAAAAGAAGCAGAATCAGTACTTCTGCAGCGACAGAAGGCGCCTGGTATCACTGCAAAAGAACCCAAAAAGTAAACTTATAAAAACAAAAATAAAAGTTACCAATTACCATTTCATACAATATGACAGCACAGATTTACTATAAAATATAACATACTTATGCACTATTAAGGAAACAAACAATATCAATATGTCAGTCACACATGCTTGGAGAAAAGGTAATTTTAAAAGTGTTTTTAGAATTGCCTGCACTAAAACGTTGATAAATTTTGTAATTTTTCATTGCCAAATATTACGTATAACCAAACAAGATACGCAATCAGAGATGGGTTGCGCTGGTGAAAAACCAAGACCAAAA